>JBBPDB010000001.1:27630417-27675634 GCA_037974465.1 Brachypetersius altus
AAGCCCTAACCAAACAGAAACAGAAAAGACCGTGACAAACAGAAAATAGTGGCCTCTAACGGCCACCAACCGTAACACTCTGAACAATGTGCATGAACAAAGTGCATTTAGAACAAGTGCATTAAAACTGTTGAAATATAGAACAGCATTCTCTGTTGGCCTTTAATAAAATAGTGTATTAAAGCAAAGACTGGCACAGCCCATATATTAAGAGTGGGTGTGCTCGAAGGGTCTTGCCTCTTCTCTGCTTCATACTCCGAGATGTTTTGATTTTATATGATAAATGAATCCCGACGTTAAGAGAAAGTCTTTGTGGATGCACCCCCTCTAGAAATTTCGGCATTGCGTGCTTTACAAAGGCTTTCGGCATGTCTTTCTTAGTTATATGGAAATGTGCCCACAAGGCAGACATGTTGACTCTAAACAAATCTGGCGCCTGCAGGTTGCAGTTGTTGATTGCGTCATTATGTTTCGGTCGCGAAAAAAAAAACATTCGGTGGCCTAAAACTAAACCAATCCCAGCCCTAACCTGAAATAAAAGTATATCTTATATATAATATCTAACTCCTAATCTTCATCATATTAATAATCAACTATCGAAATAAAGCATCACCACAATTTATATTCTAAATAAAACACAATACAATAAACTCTGTTAACCCAGAGGATTTTAACTGCTTTCTGTTTTCACACATTTCTGATGAAATTTCTTATATATCTCCCATACAGTATACACTGACTAGGAAGAATGCAGAGAGCAGGCCCTTCCAATGCAAACACCAAAGTTAGGGATGACACTCCGGTGTCCCGCTTCTCCGGCGTGACTTCTCCCACTCCAGCTAAGAGAATCACCTTCTTCAAGAGTGGGGACACCCAGTTCACTGGTGTCAGGATGGCTATTCATAAGAGAAGCTTCAAATGCTTTGATGCCTTGTTGGATGACCTCTCACAGAAGGTGCCTTTGCCGTTTGGTGTGCGGACCATCACCACGCCCAGAGGCACTCACTCCATTCAGCGCCTGGAGCAGCTAGAGGATGGAGGATGCTACCTTTGCTCTGATCGTCGCTATGTTAAGCCAATCGATGTTGAGGCTGTGGGTAAAAGACATACTGTCTGGCACCACAGTCACCCACATATCACCCGGAAAAAGCCCTCTCGACCTGAGGAACCGCCATCAAGTCATTCTGGCCAGCACTACCATCGGCATCCAAAGAGGATTTTACTGGTGAAGAACAATGACCCTGCAGTAAGGAGGTCCATCATCTTAAGCAGGAGGACGGCTCGCAGCCTCCGCGTCTTCATGGATGAAATTTCCGAGCTCATGCAGTGCCACGTCAGGAAGCTATACACTCTGGAGGGACGGAAGGTTAGCCACAGTTTCATTGCTTTTAATGGTTTGAAGTATATTTCAAACTGAAGCCTTGTCTGTTTCAACTGCAGGGATGCATGTTCTGTGCTTCTAACTAATGATGTTTTTATGTGGAGTAAAGTGGCAATTTCATATTCTGTTAGTGATTGTATCTAATAGAACTTTGCACCTACTTCCTATTACATTTCATTTGGATGGGTAATGAGGATAAGTCTCAAATATTGTCCAAACAAAAGGGTGCTGTAAAATTTTAGTCCCCCAAGATACAAACCCAGGAGAAACAGGTATATATGTACATACTTTAACCATTTTGTTTTTGGGGTCACAACAGAAAAATGAACAAAAGGTACTGAAGACATACCACATTTGCATTTGTAACCTAAGTGCAGTTAGTTTTCTGAGAGTGAACGGTGATCTGTTTTTTTATAGTGATAAAGGTACGAAAATGTTATATCTAAACACACGTCAAGTATAAATATAAATTATAAATTAATTGTGCGATTACAAGTTTTAAGTTTATATATATAGTACTTGTAATAATAATATATATAATTGGTAATATTGCATTTATTCAGAAATACTGTAAAACCTGTGTCCTGACGTTATTATTTGCCCCCTACAGATTGACAGCATTCAGAGTCTAATGCAGTGCCCCAATGTGCTGGTCTGTGTGGGACGGGAGCCCTTCAAACCTCTGCTGCTGGAGAACCTAAGGAAGCACTCAGAGGAGAAGTTGCCTGGAATGAGTACTAGGTCTCGCTCCAGCACTGGCAGTGAGGGCCATGAGAGCAAGAAGAACGGTAGGACCTATGCTGTGGTCATTTATTTAGGAATTGCATAACCTGAAGCCTGCAAGAGTCTAACTATAAGATGAAGACAAATCATATCTCTTCTTAAAGATCACATTTTAGAAGTGAGAAGTGATATATCCTAAAGAATAACTGTTCTTTCCTGATATCAGATCTTAACATACTGATGAATAAAAGGTATGCTCTTAAAAATAGTGGATCCTAAATCCTAAGATTTCTTGGACATGTGGTCCCAGGATATATCAAGAGTTATGTTCTTTACATTTGAAAAATGTCCTTCACATTCAGAAAACAAAAGTGGTTCATAATGCACTTTAGTGTGTGGTTAAAACATACCATATTATTTATCATTTTGTCTTTACAGTGAACTTTGGACTTGAGACCAAGAAAAGCATCATCCATCCAAGATCGGATTCTAGTAACAGATCTACAAGGTTTTCCCTGTCCTCAGAAAAATCATATCCAAATGGATTATGCATGACACCAGGGCAGTCAGGCTGTGTGAGCACCTGCCCCTACACGAAGGAGGTCATACTGAATGATGACATTGAAAAAAGGGTGCTGGTTAATAAAGATGGAAGCCTGTCTGTAGAGATGAAAGTTCGTTTCCGACTAGTTAATGACGAAACGCTTCAGTGGTCCACCGAAATCAAGAAGTCGGCAACAACTTTGAATGAAAGTAGTTCTGTAAAAGTTGGGGATGCTCATTATCTTCAAGGCAAAGTTGAATACTCTGATCCAGAGTCCAACTCTGCATGTGAGGCTGAGGAGGCCTGTGCTCCAAAGATCCATCAAAAGCGTCTTGAAGAATCACACAGTCAGAGCTGCTGCAATCACTGCCAAGAGTATGACATTTGGAAAAACCCCATGCACAAGGACAATGGAGAGAGTAGAACCAGGAAGTCATCTAGTTCTAGTTCATCTTCTCACAAAATCATGTGCAAAAAGGCTTCTGTGGATAGCATACGCACCATCTCGAGGTCGAGCGAGGAATACACGGAGCATGTGGTAGAGAAGGCGTCATGCTTTCAGCAGACTGTCGAGGAAGGAGACACAAGGGTTGAGTATTGTTCAATAAGTCGCTGTTGCAGCCACAGTGAGATATCAGGTACTGCCACAAAATTAAAGACTAAGAGACCCAATGATAACACATGTGAGACTAATACTGTAAACATATACCAACATAATGGTGACAGAATGTCAAATGCTTTATTTGAAAACACTCTGAGTGATCAAGGTAGTTTTGAGGTCTTAAAAGTAATAGAGGATCGTCCAATATCTGCTGTCAGCAATTCGTCAAAAGTGCTTGAGTCACTCAAAGAAGATCAGGATGATGCATATGATGACCTTCCTCCGAGTGCATCAAGAGCATCTGAATGGTCTCAGAGTGGCAACCTTGAACAGGAAAACCAGTTTACATGTGTACATTGCTATGGCAGTCAAGCTTCACAAAATTTCCATTTATCACCCAGACCACCCAGCAAGGTCTCAAGCTGCTCTGCCCATTCATCAAAGCACAAGAAATATAGAAGTATGCATCAAACTTCAGACAGTGCCAGATCTTCAAAAGTGTCCTCAAGGTCCCCCTCCTGCCACTGTGGAGCAATAACACCAGGCTCAATGACATTTGATATACAGAGTGGTTTAGATGAAACAATTCTAACAATGAATTCTGAAAATCCTAATTTAAGAACAAATATTCCTAGGACAGCGGTATCAGATATGGATGAAGTGTGTGAGGAGGGGACAGTGAATGGAAAGAGATCTAGTGCCATGTCAGCAAATACAAGTGTCTCAGGAAAATCTAGGAATTCCACTGCATGCCCTTATTGTGGTGGATGTGAAAGATCAGTCTCAGCTGCCTCAAGAGTGTCAGGATATACTGAGGATACACAAGCTCAGAATGCTGCTAAAGATGCTGAAGTTATGTCAGTTGGAGGAAGATCATCCAAGTCACACAGGTCTGAGACTTCTGCAAAGTCAGAGAGATCAAACAAATGTACAAAAGGGGCTGATCCCATTTTAGATATACTTGAGAACAATGAACCTGTCCAAAGTAATCCAGCAGAGGCGGAGGACATAGAGGGTCGCTCTGAAAGTGCATTGTCTGGTTTATCAAGTTCTTCTGCTACTTCAAAGCAATCTAATAAATCAAACCGTACAGCATGCGGGAGATCTTCTGCTGCGGAATCTCTGATGTCTGAATTTGCTGGAGTAGAGAATGAAAAAAGAACCAAAAGTGCCATGTCAGTGAAATCAAATGCATCTGCAAAGTCAAACACAAACAGTTTCATTCAAGATGAAGCATCAAAAACATCAGTACTGGACAATCAAAAAGCTGAGGAAATCAGCCAAGATGTGAGAGCAGTCAGTCCAATGTCAATCATATCAAACAAATCTTCAAAGTCTAAGTCATCTCACAAATCAAATTGTTCAAATTCTTACAGGACAGTAATACAAGTCATTCAAGAACCACGTGTGGATAGTGTCATGTCAATGAAATCAAATTCCTCCTCCAAGTGTCCATCTAGTGTTTTGGGTAAAACAGGGGTGTCGGACGAATCCCAGGATGAAACAGTGGAGAAAGATGCCTCTCCAGTACCTACTGCACCAGAAACAAAGGCTGATCAAGATCCAGAGTTTACCTCAGAGGAAAGAGCAGCAAGTGTAATGTCTAGTACCTCCAAATCATCCAAGAAGTCAAATATGTCTTCGAGGAATATGCACTTGCTGCAGGAAAATGCAAAATGTACAAAACTAAATGAAGCAGAGAATGTTGCTGCACATGCTTCTGATGTGGAGCCTGAAGAAAGAGTACATAGTGCAAGGTCAGATAAAACTCACTCTTCCACAGGATCTCGTAGGTCTCAGAAACCGGCCAACATTCCAGACCGTGTAACTACACCGCAACCAGATGATACAAACTCTGTTACAGAGGCCTTTCAAGAAAGTGAAGATAGACAGAGGCCAACAAGTGCAGCCTCCAAAAGTTCCAAAGTTTCAGCAAAGTCAGAGGGAGCATGCTCTGAGAGAGCTTCAAAATCAGTCTTGAAGCCCACTGAACAAGTAACAGTGAACACAATTAATAGTGCACAGAACTCCTTAACTGTGAGTTCTCCATTACCCAAGAAGAACAGAAGAGTTCCAACACCAAGCACTCCAAAATCACCCATTACCACTGGGAACAATGATAGGGCACCTAGTGCAACATCTGTGAATTCTAGAGGATCTTCAAAATCAAGATCCAAGTGTCATTGCTCTTCAAACAGTGATTTGAATGATTCTAGGATCCACTTGGACAACGACAGGAATGAACAGAGAGTAACAAGTAGTTTTTCAGAAAAATCAAAGTCAGCTAAATCTCCCTCTCCAGCTCCATATGTCCAGGCAGATGAACCATTAAGCCCAACATCAACAGCCTCTGTCTCTGTTGGACTTGGTGAGGAAGAGAAATCGGATGTCCTCAGTGAAAGCAGTGTGTCACATCTCCTAGAGCAGGGTAGCGGCCCATTAGAGAGATCAACACCTGAACCAGCTGCTGACAATTTAGAGATAGTGAAATCTAAGGGGAGGGCACTCACACCCACATCTATGTGTTCTACAGTTTCAAGAAATTCTAAAAGGTCTTCTGTTTCATGCAAAAAATCTGAGCGGGCTACCTCACCTGCTTCAATAGGAAAACCTGACAGTGTTAAATCAACTAAATCAATGGCAGAAAGCTTGGCCTCACGACTCAGTGACAACGATTCAGCCATAAAAAGAAGTACAGATGCGCCTCAAGCAGTCGTTGAAAACGGTAATCGTGATGAAAGTCAAATTGACAAAGCGTCAACTGCATCAGGAAGGTCTTCAAAACTTAGTCAAAACAAAACCTCCAGAACAGCTCCACCCACTGGAACTGCTAAATCTAAGAAACTTTCTGCCCCAAACCTTAAAATAAACAGAACCAAGATCACATCTGATTGTGAAAGTGATACTAGCAGTGTCAAGTCTTTTAAGACCTCTAAATCAGAAAACAGAATAAATGAGAAAGAGGAACAAGCGCAAAGTCCAGTGTCTGATGTACCTGCACATGAGATGCCAAACAAAACTGTGATGCCAATAATACATCTTGATTCATCAAATGACAGTGTTTTATCTCACTCTCTGTCTGCAGCAGATCTGTTGAGGGAGAAGGTTGGCAATGCAAGACCAGTTAGAAGGAGGTCAGAATCAAATACATCAAGCAAAAACTGTGACCCTGAAGAAATGATAAATAGCGGCAGTAAATGTGAGAAGAGGAGCACATCTAAACCAAGGAAACTAAGCACCTCATCACAGAAAAGAAATGAGGATCAGGCTTTAAAGCTGATGCCATCTAGTTTACCTTATGCATCTCCTGCAGAGGTTATAAATGACTGGCTTAAAAATATACCAACTGATGGTCCCATGTATGAAATGGAGGATGACTTTAATGAGAGATATGGTGAAGTAGCCCCTCAGGTAATCACTGAAAATGAGAAGGAAGAGGAGAGCTTACAGAAAGAAACAACAGAAATATCTGAACATGTAGTGAAAAAGAAAGAATCTCAGGAGAGGGCTGCAAGTGCTGATCCCGTTCAAGAGGACAACAGTGTCCTTTGTAATGAAACACAAGCGTGTAAAGAGCCATCTGAAACTGATGCAGCCTACACAGAACCTAGCCCTCCGCCAAAGTTAACTAAGAGAGACATTTTCCCAAAACGTTGTCACTCCTCAGTACAGGTCATGAAAGTTCTTTTAAGCCCAAAACTGGACAGATGCAATAGTTTGCCTGAGGTTTCACCTGTATATGGCAGAAAATTAAGCACATCAGCCAAAGGACTGCTAGACTGCCTTGCTGATCTGCAGTTGATTGACTCCGATCCAAAAAACAGCAAAGGAGACAACTATAATGAAATAGTAAGCATCCTGCAGTCACTATGGATCAATGAACCCTTTGAAAAGCATAAACTAACAGATCATCACTCTGCAGAGGATGAATTTAACCCGAGGTCTTCATCAGGTGTAGATGTAAGCAGTGGCTCCATAGGTTCTGGTAAAGGCAGCATCAGTGGAGGGGTTGAAAAGTCAGAATCAGCTCAAGAGAGAAAGTCATCCGTTATTGAACAGGAGAATTTACAGGCTCAAGAAGACACTATTCAAGAAGGTGAAGAAGGTGACCCTGCTTCTGTTACACCAGAAAGTGCAGATTCTTCACTTGTCCCTTCTGATCCTCTTACCCCAGACATTGCCGTGAGAGTGCGAGGCAGTCCAGAAGGTGAAAGACTGAAGGAGGAAAAACAAACAGATGAAGACCTTCATGCAAGAGAGGAGGTCACTCACAGTAATGGAAGTCAAAAAGAAATGAATGAAGCAGAATTATCCAACAAGAGCTCTGGTAACGAGAGTAATGGCGTTAAGTCATCTACTGATCCGTCAGAGGATACTAACTCAGGAACGTCCCCAGCCTTTCAGAAAAGTGTATTAACTAGAAAAGTTTCACAAGACCCAGACCCAGTTTGGGTATTAAGCTTGTTAAGGAAACTAGAAAACCAATTCATGTCACACTATGCAAATGCAATGGCTGAGTTCAAAGTGAAGTGGGATTTGGATGACAATGAGATGCTTAATAGCATGATCAGTGAACTAAAAGAAGAGGTTCATAAAAGGATCCAATCTAGTATAAATCGAGAGCTCCAGAAAATCCAAAGTAGAGCTGGTAGAACACCAAGACCACCTATAAGTCTTCTGTCTAGGGATTCTACCATCCAAACTGAACAGCGGCGAAGGCGCCTAAAGGTTATGCGTAACAAATCAATTAATACCTTATCTAAGGATGAGGACACGAACACTGCTTCGGGTACGGAATTCAGTGACCAGCGCAGTGAAGATGAGTACTGTCCATGTGACACATGCTTGAAAAAGAAGATGGCCTCTAAAGCTCTTCAGCGAGCTGAAGCTCTGAGCTTGGCTCCAGTCCTGCAGGACTTTGATCTTAGAAAAATCTTGCAAACAAGAAAGCATCCTCCTGCTGCCGTGGCAACTGAGCCAAAGCTTGAAGAATCACATTATCCTACAGAGGTTACTAACAGCAGCAATGTTCAAAGCAATTTGGATGTGGTTCATGAGGAGTCAGAGGTACATAATGATGTGAAGAGCCAGAGAGATGAAGTACAAGTGGAGACAGAAGGTCAAAAGATGAAAACACAGTCAAAAGATGAAAACACAGAAGAGGATACAACTGCAAGGTTGGATAATGATGAATGTGAGGATGTGGCAAATGGTTTAAATAAGGCAGAAGAGGAGAACTTAGAAGGCCAAGCCGCTGTAGATGGAGAGGCTGAGAAAGATGAAGAGCGAGAAAGAGACGGAGATACTGAAGCAGAAAGACTTAAAGAGGATGATGACAAAGAGGAGAATATAGAAAATAACGAGGCTTCTGTAGCTATTGATGATGGAGAGGCAGAAGTTGCAGAAGATAAAGATGCAGCAAAGGAAGAGAATCTACCTGAGGAGGAAGCTGCAGATATTGAAGAAGCAGGAAATGGTGAACATCGTCAGGAAGGAGAAATAATTGAAGAGGTAGATACTGGAGAGGAAGCAAGGGAAGAAGGAGCTGAAGAGGAGGAAGCGGATGAGGTTGAAGAGAAAATAGAGACAGCAGAGGAGGGGGAGGTGACAGAGGGTGGAAAGGGAGAGGAAACAGAAGAAGTCCTAGATGTTACAATATCTGGAGAAAAATCAGATGCACCTGAGAATGAAGTAGAAGCTGAGCCTTGCGAGAATGAAATGGCTGAAACCACCGAAGGTAAGGGAAAAGATGAGGATGATACAAATGAGGGTGGGGGCATGCCACCCAGTGAAGATCTTACGGATGAGAACCAGGATGCATCTTCTCAGACACACTGTGAGGCGAAAGATGAGGCAGGCGAGGATCTGGGTGTGGAGGAGGATGTTGAGCAGGCAGAAGGGACTGATGAAAAGCAGCAGGACGACATGGAAACCAAAAATACTAATGAAGCTGAGGAGCCTGACCACAACAGCGAAAAGGAAGACAAAACTGAAAAAGACAGCTCTGCTGAGGCTCTTGCTGAACAGTTAACCAAGGCAGATGCATCTGGACAAGCCTGTGATGAGCATTTGAACCGCAGACTAATTAAACAGATTACAAAAACATCAGTTGAATCCCAACCAGGTTCGATGGAATCTGCCACGGATCAGAAAATACAAGCGAAGCTGAAAGACATTCATAGTTTTATGGAAAGCTCAGAAAGTCAAGACGACAGCATAGTTGTGATTACCAAGCAGTCTCCTTTCACAGAGAGAAAAAGTTTGTCTAGCAGGCATGGCAACAAAGAGGATGTAGGGAATGAACTGATTGAATGGCAGGTTTCACCTAAGCGGAGAAACAGATCGCCAGCAAGGGCCAACAAACAAAGAAGGCCAAAGGACAGCGATGTCAAAGTTGACGATTTAGAGTTCTGATCTCTAATTCTTCACATTAAGCACTTTATTTTTAATTACTGGATGATATTTCTTTAATGACTGCAATGTAACCTTCTGAGCCAATTATCTCTGCATACGACTGAAAATATTTAAAAAATCATCCTACTAACATCTGTATATTGTAATATTATATGTATAATATATGTATAATATAATGTTTATACAGTATATAGTTCAGTGTATTACAATCAATTTACCAGTTTACTGAAACAATGATTTAAAAGAAAGTATCTAACAATAACTGTGAAAAAATACATTTATTTCAGATACAACTAGACATAAATCTGATTAATACAATCATTCGTACATTCATGTATCAGAGAACTGAGGACATAGGATATACTGTGTATGCTGCATTTCTTAGTGACCGAAAGCTTACCTCAGGAGGTTAAAAATCTTTACCTGAACTTACTGTCTTGAACCTTTCAATGATGTAATTATGTACATTAATGCTAACAAGATGCCACCAATCCAAGACGTTTTGTTAGAATGATGTCCAAGGTGCTCAGCATATCTGAAAAAATGCTGAAGTGTTTTGAAAGCCCCTTACTTTGAGTACAGCAGCAATAGGAAACATGTTCACCTTCACCCAGACGTGTCACGCTGTGTTATTTATTGATTCCTGTTGTTATAAGATGTTTCAGATGCTGCTAACTGATTGGCTGGAAACTTCATCCACCAAATTCTGTGCTGCATGGTATTTAAAGCACTGAGCCTATGTTTGTAGAAATGTTGCTATTTATGTTGTACATTTAATAAAATATCAAAGTCCAGTAATATTGATACTTTGCTTCAATTGAACCAAAGCAGTCTTTATAACCCAACTGTAGATGCAGATCAGCCTATTTGCTATTCTAATGTATGTTCTGGTTTAAGGAACAGACAAATGGCATAGTTCCTGGGAGTCCAGCCACTGAAATAGCACATGCGTCATGCTAATCCCATTGCCTCGGCAGTGGGAATATCTTTAGCTGGGAGAAAGGATTAGGAGTGACTCGCATTGGTCTCAATCTGGGAGGGGTATTATTTATCTGTCTAAAGCTGTGTTTCCCAAGTCCTGTAGCTTCACCTGCACTGCACTGTGTTTTCCTGCTTTATTGCACCTGTTTGGTTTATTGGTTAACTAATAATGCGTCTCAAGTTCAGAAACAACTTTAGCCCATTAAAATGTTTGCAGTCTCATATCAGTGTCTCATACAGGTCAAAATCACCGGATCAGATATCAGAAAAGGCCTGAGCTGTCCTGTAAATGCTTACTAAGCTTTGAGCTACATACTATGAAGTCCAATACACAGACGAGGACGCGAGATGAGCAGCGAGGCCGTGTTGTAAATGGCTCCCTAATCCCTGCACAGTGCGCTATGTAGAAAAAGAACATACATGCTCCTGCACCAAAAAAGTGCATAATATGTCTAACAAAGAGACTTTGGTGAATCAGCTATTCCACAATGGACAAATTGTGCACTATATGGGTGTAGAAACCATTTCAGATTCCAGGTATATCCAGATAAATATATAATTAACAGCTTATCTGTTTAAAAGGGGAAAATATTGGTATTGCACATGAAAAAATGGTATTGTTCCACCCCTAGTTTGGAATAGAACTATTTCAAAAACATATCTAACAATTTAAGTATATAAGCGAGAATCCATACAGATGTATTAGTAACTCTTGGCAATGTTACCAAATATTTTAAACAGGAGTACAGCCAAGCCTTCATTTAAAAGTTAATCCATAACGGAGCACATCTTTTTACAAATTGTACAATACTGGAGCAGGATGTTAATACTACTATAGTTGTGGAAGGAAGATTGTTTTATATCGCATGTCTGTGCTTGTGTAGATGTCCTTCATGTTAGGAGTCTTAGGCAAAAAACAGTCACTTGACTTTAGATACTGAATCTGAAATATCACGGTTTATCTCTACATCAATAAAGTCTTACTCCAGCTCTGAAATGGACTCAGGAACCAGAGCCATTAGCCTGTGCTGAAGCTCTACAAAGCCAGGTCTCTCCTCAGGGTTGGTCCTCCAGCAGAGAAGCATGATGTCATACAGTGCTGGTGGGCAATCTGGTGGCCGATCCATCCTGCATCCTCTCTGAATGGTTTTAATGCACGTCATTTTGTCTTGTCCTGGATTTTAAAAAGTGTAGAGGGTTTTTACAGACTCATCAGTCACTAACGGATACAGTCTATTTCAGTCTAGTCTCTCTGGCCTGTGTTTACCTGGGTATGGGTCATTTCCGTATGTGATGATTTCAGTCAAGAGGATCCCAAAAGACCAGATGTCACACTTGCTTGTGAATTCCTTTCCACTAAAAATTTCTGGCGCCATCCACTTTATGGGCACTTTTACATCTGTTCCAAAGACATTCACATTACTGTTACTGATGTAATGGTGGATAGTGTTGTAAGTGTTAGCATTATGTAAAAATGATCTAGGAATGTAGTTCACCTGTAGATCTTTCCTGGTCTCCAGGTAAGGTAAACTGAGCTAGTCCAAAATCTGCTATCTTGCAGAACTGCATATCAGTGAGTAAGATATTATCAGCTCTCAGGTCTCTGTGAACTATGTTCTTGCTCTCCAGGTATGCCATCCCTTCTGTAACCTGACGGCACGGAAAAACACAGAACTAATGAAGGATCTTTAAAATGTTTGAACTACACCATTACATTTAGTTTTTGAGTTAATCAAGATACCTGCACTGCAAAGTCAACCATGAGTGAGAATTCAATGTCTTTCTTCTCCCTATGACCTGAAAGAGCAATAATGATAGTGTTAATTACAACATCATTTTGTTCAGGTCTTAACAAAAGTCTTAATTGTCTGTTTTTGTAAACTGAAATAGCTTTATTGCACTTACTGACAAGGTATTTCTTCAAGCTGCCGTTTTTCATGAGCTCTGTGATGATACAGAAGGGCTCACTGACAGTGCACACTCCGTAGAGCTGCAGCAGGCGCTCGTGCTGAAACTCCTTCATAATCTTGATCTCTGTCTGGATGTCTTGGCTAATAACTGGAACAAAGGTCTGAAATCACTGACATGCCTGGAACGTTATTTTCATGAGTCAACTTTGTCTCAACATGTGAATTTCATTCCAAACTGTGGCTGATCAGCATTACTGGGTTTTACCAGGTTACCTCGGAATTCTTTAATGGCTACATCGATCTTATTGTTCCACACTCCATGCCACACTTCTGCAAATTCCCCACTGCCAAGCTTCTCCACCTTAGTAAGGGAGCTTCTGTCCACTTCCCACTCTGCATCATATGACAGGGTGGGAAGGGATGGCCGGTCAAGCTAGGAGGAGAAGAATATGCATGGAGCACAGTGTAATCAAAGTGAAAAATGTTAGGCTGTCAAAGTTCTTAGGAACTTACCATAACACAAGGGCCATTAAGGCTCCTACAGAGTGCATCCTGATGCTTAGAATAGTAATCCACTAATTCAATCAGGGTTTGGAATTTTTTCTGACTGACAAGGTAAAACTGCTTGTCAATTTCCCCCTCTTTAATTTTGTAGTGCCAGGCATGTGGTCCATTCTTCACTGAAAATTGGACAAGAGACATGTACTCAGCTGAATGCAAATGTTTTGACACACGCACTAAAACTGCCATGTGTAAGTTTGTTTCCTGCAGACAATACTGACATAGAAAATCTGCAAAACATGTCATTTAACGAGTGTCATTTGCAGTTATATTTTGAAAAAGCGTTTTTTAGTTAGTTTTTTTTATATTGGAGAAACAAACACTGGACATTTACCAGATAGATAGAAGTAATTGTTCTCTGTGTTTCTCCACACAAGGAAAGCGCCATCACTGTTTTCTGGTCTCAGCAGACATCTTGTGGCCTCGGTGCGTTTTTTAATGATTTCAAAATACCATCTGAAAAAAGGAATGATTTGTTGTTAAGTCCTATCACATTAGGACAGGTATGCGGCTATGGTCAAAGGTTGACAAAGGTGGTGAGTGAGTTTCTCAGATGGGCTCTTCCACGGCACAGTGCTTCCTTATTTCTTCTCTTAAGCTTTAAAATACTAGTCCGGGACCTGACTAACTTGAGAAACCAGATAGGTCGGCACATACCTTTTGTCACAGTTCATTAAGTGTAAACTCTACAGCTTCTAAAGCTATATACTAATGCACAGTTTATCAGTACTAATCAAAATCAGCAGGTGTGGATAACATGTAATGTAAACAAATTGTATCTGCTGTAATCTGCTTTAACCCCCTAAACCCTAATGACCTTAACATGGGTTCACACTTCAATTCCTCTTTTTCACAACAACACTACTTATTTACTTATTTACAATAAATCTAAAGTTTAACTGAACATAAGCCTTCACTCCTGAGAGCAAATACAGTCCACGTGACTTTTTAACCTGAATATATGATTATCTTCTACAATGGCAGTGTGAATACTTACGGCTTTGCCTCTAAACTGTCCACAGGTTTGACAAAGTCTTTGGGTACATAGCCCACATTCTCAGTAGCGTGTTTCTTCACATACAGCCAGTGTTGGGATTCCTCAATCACTTCCAATATATCCCCTCTGTTGAGCTTCAGATCCTTCAGCGTACGGCAGTGGTAATCGTAGAGAGATGTGACTCTGCGGCGCTTGAATGACTCCTTATCTTTTTGTTCACAGCAAGGCAAGCGGCAACATTCACAAGAGCAGCCACAGTTGCCCATTTTTCGCAGACGTATCTGTGGTCACCATGCCAGCTGTTTTAAAATAATAGCCTAACTACCTTGGATGCCTAGGTACAACAGGGTCATGGCTGCAAAACTGGTTTGTGTAGGTTTCCCCATAGTTGGAGAGGAAGTAGTCTTGCGTGATGTTATCGTCATTGTTACTGTAGAGGGAGCTTTACAAATTCTGTTTTCAAAAAACACATAGAAGTTTGCAATTTTCTTTATTACTATAGATAACAGAAGACAACTAAACCCATGTGCAGTAACACAGATACATTCATTTTAAGAAGGCTTTAGCCTCCTGCTCCCATGTTAAACAAACCCTTTACAAAGGTGCTATAAAGGTTTAATTGAGCCAAAAGGTTTAATACCTAATGAATGATTTTGTTAGGTGAGATGTGTAAGTGTAAAGACTCATATACTTGCCTCTAGACCAAGAGGTCATGGGTTCGAATCCTACCTTAGGCATACCACCACTGGGTTCCTGGGCAAGACCCTTAAACCCAAGTTGCTCCAGGGAGACTATCCCCTGTAGTTAGGGAATGGAAGTTACTTTGGATAAAAGTATCTAAAATAAATTATGTAAATTTAAAGTTAAATGTAAAGGTATTAAGAACCACATAATGTTAAGGGTCTTTATCAGTTTCTTTTAACTTTATAAAGGGACGGGTCTTTGTGTGCACATCAGTTTTGTGCTCTAATAACCTGAACTTGTGCATCAGTTCTATAGTAGTCACTGAATAAGCTAAAGCATATGGATTATTACATGCTGTTATTATTTTATGGCAATAGCAATAATAATAATAATAATAATAATAAGCCAGTTTAAGGGTTTAACTGTTGTTGCATTGTTAGTTATAACTTGATTTTATATTGCTCTACTGTCTGCAATCTTCTGCACTCAGGCAAGCAGCCACAGCGTCCCGAATCACAGGGTGAGCGTCTAAGTGGGATTTAGCCTCTGCAAGATTGCAGCCAGACTGTAGCATCACCAGCGCCGTGGGAACTACCTGCCATCACAACAAATCCAGCATGGACAGAAGAGTTATGTTGGTGTGTCATTATCAGGGAAAAAGGGCACTTTGCTGGTACATTTTGTTCACAAAAGTACAAATAATGTGAATGTACCCTCCAAGGTAAAAGTAAGGTCTTAAATGTAGCTCAACTTAATGGTAAAGCTACAGTATGTTCATTTTTCCCAGAGGAAAGTGAACATTTTTACTTTTTCTTTTCTGCTTAACATTTTCTTAAATGGTAAAAGCATACAATTATAACACTGAAGACGTACCATTGAGCATACCACACCAGTGACAGTACATTTAGTACCTTTTTTCTGAGCATGTATAGATATTGATCTTTAGAAGAATTTGTCACAGCAAGTGACAACAGAATTGGTGGTGCTAAAGCATTTTACAAAAATTAGTTAACGCATTACGCAAATCTTGTCTCAAAAAGAAAAAAAATTATTTTAGTTGTATCTGTTTATAAGAATAAATTTGTCTGTGAAGAAATTCTTACTCTGTCCTTTTGGTTAGCCATCAATGTGTGCTGTGTGACATCTGCTGAGCTTATGTCATCAGTCAGATCGTCCATGTCATAGATAGATCTCAGCAGAGCTGTTTCACACTGTGTTTGCGTGCTGTTTGTGAACCTCTGAAGGTGAAAACATTAAAAACATGCAGTTAATTCATTATTTCAAAATGACGCAGCGGTCACATTGCATTGTATTAGATTGCTCTGAAGAACTGATGAATCAAGAGGCACTGCTTCATTGCTCAACAGCAACAGTTAGCATCTGTCTAACTCTAGCAGCCATCAATCTTTTAGGTGCTGTCATTAATTATCACCTATGGCAATGTTTAGGATGTTTATGATATTGGTCCCATTTGCAGAGAAGGACATTCCAGGCATGTTCTGGCTCAAAGTGGGCTTGACATTTATATAGCTGGTATTTATGTCACTAATTTAAGTCACTCAGCTGAGCATGCTTTGTCATTTGAATAATGCATAGCATTTATTCCTACCTGTAATATGCAAATGGCTCTTCTGTAGAGTTTGCTGTTTGTTACTCTGAGGTCCATCATGTAATTTTTGAAAACTTTTCCTTTTAGGATATGAGCGCCTGTGCTGATTGCATTGAGGCACCACTTGGTAGAGAGCTCCCAGTGCTGTTTCTGTGTAGTAAAGAAAACTATTGCAATTTTTTTTCTTTTATTAATGTTTTTTTTTTTTTTAGAAATACGATGCATTAAAAGCATCAGGAATACCATGACTTACCATCAGGACTGATTTTGGCTCATTTAAAGACCAGGTAAAGCTGAGGACAGTCATGAACATGTCTCTTACTCTTTCCTGAAATTGCAGCATTTTGCACATCATCATGAAAACCATCATTTGTGCTCTTAGCATCAGCCCACAGGCAGGCAGGTATTTTACCTTGAAAGAACTAACAAAAAGGCACTTGAACAAAAAGTATACAAATGCTGTGAATTCCAAAGTACATGTGATTCTACTCACTGGAACAAAATGACCTTCAAGTTCATGGATGAGTGCATGGAGGTTTGATGTGTTTCGTCCCACGCATTCAGCCATCTTTGAAACCTCATCTAGGTCATCTAAGGAGACACATAACTATCAGGTACACTGATGGACAGCATCTGGAAACCGCAGTGACATGCTGTGCTTAAAGTGCTCTGAATATGACTGACCGTTCACACTGAAAAGAAATATCACCATATCTTTGTCACACAGGGAGGGTAAAATGATGTTCAAAAAATCCTTGTGGCCGATAGTGAAATGTGGTCCCTGGACACATTGCCAACCACAGAGGAAAGAGAGAAAAAAGAAAAGAAGACAGCAAGACAAAAGTAAAGGTCTGTTTCATACACAACACATAAAACCATTCATGTTATTCCAGCTGAATTTAAAGGCTTTAACCCACCACAGATGACAGATCCCCCTCTTTGTTGTTCATCTCACTGAAGCCCTTGCTTACAAAGCCTCTGATATCATCAAAGCCTGGGGAAATAAGAAAAGAAATGTATATTATATAATGAGTCATATAACAGAGAGAATAAATTATGCCTCATGAAAATTCTGTAAATCAAAAATAAGCATTTTATAATACACGATTATAGGGAATTCGTTATTAGCAGTACCTGCTCCAAATGTTGGAATGCATTCGCTAGCATCAACAATCCCAATAATGCCAAGAGTCTGCCAGCCGAGGTAATACACATGTCCCTTCCCTCTCAGGCTGAATTTCAACAATTACAAAAGAATGATATTTAATAAGAGGTTGGTTCTACATTGTGCCATCGACTCTCAGAAATATTTGTTCCATTTGCTTTCATGTAAAGCATCACCGATTTTCATTATGTGTATACATATATATATATATACATATACATATACACATACACACATATATATATACTATACATGTCTTTTGACCAAGAGTCTAGTACTGTTGTATACTGTTTGATGGAAAACATACACACAACATACACACAACATTCACATGAAGATGGGAACGCTGGTTATGTGAGTCAGTAATCCAAACACATGTGGAATATTGTAAGCTATTTATTTAGGTAATCATACAGAATCATTGTTGAAACTGGGAGCTTACCTCACTCCAGCTTTCTGAACCAGGGCTGCCAGTTTATCACTCTGTGAGTAAGTGATTTCAAGGACTCTCTCTTTCATTGCGATTGAGGTCAAAATGCCACTGATAAATAGATGTAGCAGATAAATACATTAAAGAGAAAGTCAGCATATTGTCATGTTTTAAAGAAAATGAAGACACTGTTGGAAGACCTACTCAGGGGTTATTGCTTTCTTATCGTAAACAGCTTCATGCCCAGCTAAAAGGATGGTTTCCAGCATTACTTTTGTGGCACTTCCCCCTTTCATTCTTGAAGATCCCGTAATGGCCTCAGGCTTTAAGGAAATGAATAATATGTTATGATTATAAAAAGCTTTATATTAGTTGTATATTAAATGTAAAAAAATTAGAAGCTCACTAAAACATTGCTTATTAACAAAATTGCCTTACTGGTGCAATAGGGTGCAATGCTATGAGAGTAACACAGTGTTCTTTTAGCTTAGAAAATGAAACGTGTGCTTTGGATTTGTTGCTCAAAAATAACACAATAAATGTTTGAGATGGAATATTTAATACCCCCACTGCTGGATTGAGCACAAAGGCTCTTCTGCTTTTCTGAGTTTCACTCATTCTCTCTGCAATCTCCTTGAAGTGAAATGAAGAGTCTTGCATAGGCTCAGTCCTGTCAGTATGACATGGATTATTACAGCTATACACTAATCTACTGCAACAACAAACGTTCCACTAAATCTGTGAAACTGTGATAAGTTTGTCATCAATACCGAGCCATGCACGCTGGATTAAACCCAATCAGCACTGGAGTAAAGACCTCCAAATTGTTCAGACAAAAGTGAAGCTGGCCAGCAACAAAAGGTGCCTTTCAGAGAGAAAAAAATAAAACTGCTTCATACTGGGAATAAAAGTATACCATAGAAATGATTGTACAGATAAAATAATTTATATCATTCATACAGACAAACCACAGGATATTCCGATGAAGAGGACATGCTTCTTGCCTTTACAAGCCTTGAATGTAAAAAACACTGGGTTAAAACAGGCAGCAGTTAAATATGCCAATGCTACTAATGTATTGTCTGACTGGTTAAATCACATTATCTACTTTAATTCAAGAAGACACGTGAGGACAGATGTTTTTCATTTATGGACAGCAGCTGGTGGCCCAGTCCATTCAGCGAAATATATATATATCATTTAATTTTTCTCTATTAACATTATTTTCAACAGATCAGCAGAATGTGAATGTGTAATTTGACAAGGGGTGCTGAAACTTTTGCACAATAAAACCAAGACTTTTTGCTACTGCTGTTTACTTTTGCCACATCCAAGTTTTTTCCAAAGCTACTTTTCTCCCTATCGCTGAATCACAGTATGAGAGTGGTTTACTGCAAAGGGACTCCTGCACTATCTCTGTCCTCGCTCTGCCTTCGCTCTCACCTTGTCCAGCATGAGCGCTCCCAGTGAGGGGTTGTCCTCTGGAGCCTCCTGTGATGTCAGCAGGGCCCTTTAAAAGCAAAATACTGCAAAGTCATGTTCCCGTCTCATCTGATGAATCAAACAGACAACCTGCGTTTACTCACTTGTCACCCCCAGCTATGATGTAAGAATAGATCTGCGTTTGATGAAGAGCAGCAAGCCATCTGTTAAAGGACGTCTAAAGAAAAACATCAGAAAACAGTTAAACAGGGATTACTATTGCAACTGCCTGACACTACAGTACATGGCCTAAATAACTGCTTTTACCGCCAATAGAAAAGCAATACGGCCAGAGGTCCCACAGCCACTCAGGACAATCAGACTGTCTTCTGGATCCTATTGAAACAAAACAGTTGTTCTACTCCGTCTGTTATAGGATTATCATTCTTCCAGTTCAGATACCAATGATGCCAGTTTACTAGATTTACACTTCCTTGACTGGCTACATGTGACATCATACCTTCAGAATTGTTTCCACTCTCTTGGAAATACCCACCATCGTCTGTACCATAGAGCAGCTGTTCAGCTTCTGTAACAAGATTTTTTTAAACATCAGTAGATAATCATGCACATAATTTTCCATTACATTGGTGTAGTTGTAGCACAAACCTGATAAATTGAGCCTTTATCTGATGTTCTCTCAAAGATCTCTGCATCACATTTTTGAAGCATTTGTACAATTTGGTTGGGGTTTGCTCTATCAATGTCAATGGTGATTGGATTAGATTTCTCTGTGATGGGCAAGGATGGCTCATAATCTGACATCTGTTTCAGAAAGACAAACCAACAGTATGTTAACAGTTCAAAAAGGTACATTAGTCAAGGTAAGAGTAAAAGCCATGGCTCAGGTTGTTTTAACACGGCTCTTCCTCATGACACACTGATGACTCACACATGCTGCAATCTTACCTCCCAGTGCCGCATTTCTTCTTTATTGTAGCAGAATGTCCTTTCATGTTCTCTTCTTGACATTTGGAGATCTTCAAGAAAGCCAATGCTAAGTCTCAATATCCTTTGATTTCTCAAGAGCCCTCCAGCCTATTCACACTAAGCAGTGAACAAAAACAAAGTTCATTAAGGTGGACTTTGATACAGACGATAAAACTCTTTCCGGTTACAGCAGCAGTGAAAAGGGATCATTATAGATGTTCATCAGTATACCTGGTTGATAAGTGCTGAAATACTGTCATTTAAATTCAAGGCTTGTATGAAATGTTTGCATTAGAGGTTCTTTAAACTGTGACAACATTCATCACACTTACATTCTTTGGGGGGAAAAGTTCTTCTATGGCAATGAATCATTTTTGTTGATTTTATTAGCGAGCTATTATGGTTTCTTAATAGCTATAAAATTATGCAGAGAACTATTACATCACATTTCATTAGTTTATTTATTTATTTATTAAATTAACATTTGCTTGCTTAATTAGCATTTGCTTAATGGGCTGGACTATTTGCATGTCTGACCTCATTTAAAAATACAGCTTCCTAAAATCATTCTAGAGAAATGATTTAACAGCAATGGAACTCACACATGCTGCAATCTTAATCATATGTCACATTTCCTCTGTATTGAGGCAGAATGTACTTTTTATGTTCTTGACCGCTTTTTGATATGTTGACATCTTCAAGAAAGCCTTTGTTAAGTTCTCAAAATTCGTTGATTTCTCAGTGAACATTTGCTTAAAGGGCTGGACCACTTGCGTGTTTGTCCTTCCATAAAAATTTCCTAAGGGAAATTATTTAACTACTATAGAACTCACACATACTGGAATCTTACCTGTCGCATTTCCGTTTTATATCTCGTCTTGCAATACAGAGATCTTCAAGATTGCTGATGCTTTGCCCTCAATATCCTTAATTTTTCAGTGAACTTTTGCTTACTGGACCGCTGGTCAAGACTATTAAAGATATAAAGATTCCTAAATGGTTCTAGAGAAATGTTCACTAGAACCTGTACATTACGTAGAATAAAATTAAAAAAAAACATTATTATAATAAAATTCATAATTACGCATCAGATTTCCAGAGGTGGCTCAATAAACATCTGTCCAGTGAAAGCTCCTTTTAGAAAACTAAACTGGTTATTCTTTGGCACTGAACCACAGCCTGTCTGGCACCTGAGTGGGGGTCCAATGAGGAGCCATTTGTGCCAGCTGGCTGTTTGCTAGGACGGTGGTTGACGACCATTCAGGCTGAGAGCTGGGTTCCTCTACAGCCCACCGCCACCTGTGGGTCATGTGCTTAGTGATTTATTAGTATTCTCTGAACGTAACGGAGGCGAGACGGTGTGGGGACGGAGAGGAGAGCTGCTCTGGCTCTAGACGCCATTTATTCTCTTGCGTATGAATGCAGGCTTTTATTTTCATGTCCCGTCAGGTTTTATTTATTAGGACGGTCCGTGAGGATTTATTTAATGTTCCGAGGCTCTCTTTGTTTTTCCAGATTTGCTCGTTTTGCACACAGAGACGTTTTAATCGACTCGGTGATTGGGACCGAGAACCGATTAATTCGGATTGACATCGAATTTTTATTTTTCTCTTAACACTCCATGGAACGGAGGTGCTGAGAAAAATTTTGGTCATTTAGTATTTCCAGAACGTGTAAGAGTTGAACTTTGTGTGTGTGTGTGTGTGTGTGTGTGTGTGTGTGTGTGTGTGTGTGTGGAAAGGACGACTGGTAAAGCATCACTGATGGAGCTGCAGGGAATGAGGAGCTGAGAGCAAAAGTGCGTCCAAAATTTTTCACATCGTTTTCAATAACTTGGAGAAGACATGAGGACTCCCCTCACTGTCTGTCCGGTCCTGTTTCTCTTCAGCTGCCTGTTTCTGTTCACTGGGGCAAGTAAGTACAGTTCCCTTAACTTCACTGAGATCGAGGTGTAACAATACACTCTGTAAAACCATCGAGATTTGTTTTATTTTTGAGATTTTGATTTTTTACGGGTCAAACGCAGAAAAATAAGTGTCCTTGTATAAAACAGTGGTCTTATAAATACACTACATGGACAAGTGTGTATAAAATCAAGCATACCAAGACATTTTGTACTTCCAACTTTGTGGGCACAGTTTGGGGAAGAACCTTTTCTGTTCCAGCATGACAGTGCCACAGTGCACAGTACAAGCTCCATAAAGACAGTTGGATCAGTTTAGTGTGACGGGGCCACATAGAGCTCAACAACATCATTCTCGTCCAACATTAGTGCTTGACCTCATAAATGCTCCACAGAATGAATGGGCACATATTCACTCCAAAACACTCCAAAATCTTGTGGAAAGCCTTCCAAGAAGAGTGAAAATTAAAAATCTATGTATTTGAACGCAATGTCAATAATGTCCCTGTTGGTGGAATGGTCAGGCATCCCAATACTTTTGTCCATTTTGTGTACATGCAGTGTAAAACAATTTGGGAATAAATAAATCTGAACCGATTATTAACCATACAGTGCTGTTTTTTTTTTTGTTATGGTTGCAATTGATCAGTAAATTGATCATTTTCTGTAGCTTCTGAAGTCTAAGGCAAATAAGAGACACAGATTGATCATAATGTCGAAACAGTTTGAAATTTCAATTCTTTTGAAAAATTTTGTCACGCTGTAGAGAAATCATTACATCTTTACTTACAGCCTACTTGTTTTTATATGCTGTTCAGTCATGTCTGATCTACACATCATGGTTCTTGTCACAAATAAATCTTTATTTTTAGTTTTTTATTAGGGGAGCTCCTGGAGTCAATTGAATTGCAAGCTGTCACCAAGCCCAGAGAAAGCAGGCATTAAGGAAATTGCCTTGACTCTGCTGGTCATTGAATTTGATTTAATGCATGTGCAGTACAGCGAAAAGGTCTGCTGCATGTTGTCAAGTCAAGCAGTAACCAGCAGTACAACTGAGGAAAGCACATAATCTGCACATGTACAGTCATTTGTTTGGCTCTAGAGTTGAGTCTTTGATAAAGCTCTGTCTTTAGAGGAGTGAGTAAATTACCCTAAATCTTTTTTTGCTTTTTTGCTCTTTGTCCCATTCTGATCTAATATACTAAGTGCAGTTTGATTCAGCTATACAGACAGTGCATGCATTAGGTTAACAGTTACATCATATTTCTCAGAAAAAAATGAGAGCAATCTGGCTGGCGCATTAGGGACGCTCTCCAAGTAGCAATTTGGGATTGGTCTGTCTTTCTGCTATTACCAGAATTTCCTCTCTGTTGCCAGTATTGACTTTGGCATCGACTACCAGCAATTGAATTTTTGCAGTCTAAAGTATTGTAATTACTCATGCCCTTTTCCATAAAATAAAATTATGCCTGTGATTTAAAATGCAGCTGCCATGAAAGCTGTCAGTTAATCAGCTGCGACGAAATGCTCACTTTCAGAATGACTTTCAAGAACTGTTTAGCAAGCCTTTTAATCTGAAGAATAAGGAGTGCTTCTGATTAAAACACTTAATGTAAGAAGTACATAAATAAACTAATAAAACCAGTGAAATTTCTCCATAACAAAACATTATATTGAAGGAATAATTTGGCTGGATTTCTAATGTGATGTTCTTCTTAATCCAGATGTAGTTGATTAGCCAAAACAATGGGTAGCACTGTTGCCTCATAGCAAGTAGGTCTTTGTTCCGTTTCCCTGTTGGGCCAGTCGAGGGTATTTTCTGTGTGCAGTCTGCATGGGTTTTTTCCACCGAGTCCTCTAGTTTCCTATGTGTGACTGTGTGTGGGAATGTGTTTGTCTGTGTGTTTCTCTTGTGATGGACTGGTGACCCACCCAGGGTGTTTCTCTGCCTTTTGCTCTGTCATTGCTGGGATTGGCTCCAGCACCCCCATGACCTTGGAAAAGGGGAGTCAGTTCAGATAAATAAATGGTAAGTTTAGGGCTGGAGCTGGGAAACTATCAATGCAAACAAATACTAAAGGCCAAATCAGTACATACATCCCAAAATGTCTCTCAAACCTCATCCAGCTCTTCATTAAAGGGGACATATTATGCAAAATTCACTTTTTTAAAAAACAAGTTATAATTGGTCTATGGGCTATACAAAAAGTGTTCATGAAGTTCTTTGCACGAAATCACTTTCAAATAACGAGATCTCAGCAGCTTTATTCTTGACAGTTTCAGTCTCATTCAGAATGAGCCGTTTGTATTTCTCCCTTATTCTGACATTATAATAAGGGAAATTTTCATCTAAGTGCCCCTCATCTGTCAATCCCCCACCCAACTAGATTATTTGAAGATCCGCCATTTTTGTCTGTTGGTTTTATGAGCACATATAAGACGCCCAGCGCTATGGCTACAGGCAAAGGCAAGTCACTCACAAAGTGTTGTGCTCATCTTGCTCTAGGTCTTGGGGCAACTTGGGGTTGAGGGTCTTGCTCAGGAACCCATGACCTCTTGATCCAGAGGCAAGTATCCTACCCACTAGGCCACGACCACCTCATAGACCTATTATAATTAAAGTGAGTTTTATATAATATGTCCCCTTTAAGGGGGTCCAGCCTGGGTGTGGTTTAGCACTCAGTGTGACTCTATGGACAGTCGGGGCTGGAGGATCCTGGGTCTAGCTTACAGTAAGTCATACTGTGTCTGTAACCACAGCAACAAGTGTGTTCCAGTTTAATGAACGCTGCATGTGGTTAGAAGGGGTTGAGAGAACGGGGATGTATTTAAGGAAATGATTTGGGTAACTGTTAGCAACAATAACCTCATAGCTACAGTTCTAAACTACAGAGACAAAATATGGACTCCAGACATGTCTTGGCTGATTGACTACACCTGGAATGAGTAGAAAACTATTCCTTTATCTTTTTATGCCATTAATGAATTCCGATTCATGATACAGATTAAACCAAAAGTCATATCTTGTTGCGTCCTGTCTCTTTCTAAAAACGTTGTCTATGCTGAAGCCTCATTATAAGGATGAGTGAGCAGGGTTCACTCATCAGGACATTAGACTGCTGTGGCTTTTGTCCACCATGTCTGACCCTGCCAATTACAGAGGAGGCTGAGACTCAGAATAGCCTTGCATGGTGACTGGAAGAGACTAATGGCTATATTAAGAACCTACTCCATATTCATAAAGTCATGATATCTTGGCCATATATTTTTTCTTTTAAGCAGGAGAAAGACATACTAATCATTATATGGAAGTCTAGTAACACTGCACAGCTGTCAGCATGCTCTTTCACTGAACATCACATTGTTGCATTAGTTTAGATATGGCTAAGAAAATGTTAAAATGTATACAAGCTTTTGTTAGCAACTTAAATTTAAATAGCAACTAAAGTTTAATTTTAAGTTCTGGAGCACTGCTATTAGTTAAAGTGATCAAATCAAGTTTTCTTCAGTCAAATCTAATGCTAACGTTCAGTCAACAACACTGACGTAACTATAGCGACCACCAATCAGTAACCTCCCATCAGTAACCTCCAATCAGTAACCTTCAAAATATACACGTCATCATTTAATATCTGTTCAGCATGCTTAGAACCTCGGCCAAGGTGGTACCAAGAATGTGACCGGGTACCAGGAACCAAAGTTTAGTCATGGAAAAGCAAAAAGAGTGGAGTTGAACCGAATCGAGCTGGTACCAGTCAGTGGAAAACCCCCATAAGAAAGACATGCGGAAAGCTGTTTATAAAGCGTGGAATGCCGAAATTTCTAGAGAGGGTGCATACACAAAGGGACAGAGTATGAAGCACAGACGAGGCGAGACCCATTGAGCACACCCACTCTGTCTGTGTTTTTGAAAAGACAAGAAAGTTTTCCAGTGATTACGGTTAATATATGGGCTGCCAGTCTTTGTTTTGATACACTTTTGTTATAGGCCTACAGAGAATGTTGTTTTATCTTTCTTTGTTCAGAATATTAAACTGCACTTAAATTCACATGTTTTATGAGAGAAGATATTTCATTGTATAATATTTCAGCTATCTTACTTTTAGGCTATGAATGAGTGGGGCCAAGTAAAATATTTTAATTCAAATTTTATTTTATATTGTGCATTGTTTGAATTATTATTATTAATAAATTAATAATAATAATTTATTTCAGTGTTTCAGTTTTTGTCCAAGTGTTTCCTCATTTTCGGTTTTCGGTTTCAGTTAAAAAAAATCATTTTGGTGCATCCCTAATTTGATCTCCATCATGCCATCATGAAAACAAAACAGTGATAGAACTTTATTGTTGTAATGGATTAACTATAATGTCACTTATGCATGCAAATTGTTGCTAAAGTAATAAAAATTCAAATCCTAATAAACGTTTTGTATTCATAACTCACAGATCGGCCTGCTGCTCCTGTCAACATCTCTGTCACTCTCCTGCGGGCACGCTCATCCACTGTGTCCTGGAACGTTCCAGAGGGAGAAGCTGTAATTGGTTATGCCATCTCACTGCAGGTTCAGAAATGTTATCACAATGATGCATAGCACTAAAGGAATTCATTGTCTCAGTAAAGAAACGTGTACACTTTGCTGCATTAAATATGCTCTGATCGCTAATTAGCCTTAGGCACACAGCATACTTAAGCTTTATTTGTGTAGCGTGAGCATGTTCTGGATGTTCTGGATGACCTGTTTTTTTATGCAGAGGCAGGATGGCCTGATGCAGCGGTTCATCAGAGAAGTTAATACCACCAGCCGTGCCTGTGTGCTATGGGACCTTGAGGAAAACACAGATTATATTATTCAGGTCCAATCCGTTGGACTACATGGAGAGAGTCAGGCCAGCCAGAGGGTTCATTTTCGTACCCTTGAAAACCACCTTCAGTCGAACATGGTGGCTCAAGGTACTCTTAGATTGTCATCCTTTTGAAATTTTAACGATAGTGTAATTATGCTAAACACACACCCATGTATTGTCAATTGTTTCAAGGTTCTTGTTATACCTTATAGAATATTCTGTAATTTTAAAACGTGTCACTACAGTTTATTAATACCTTGTATTGCATTTCTATCTGGTCAGGTGACCCTTCAGTAGAAGGTTTGGACATCTCCAGAAGTCTACAGACTGAAGAAATGGTCATCATCATGACTGTGCTACTAATGTGGGCAGGTGATTAACTCATATTGGTCCCAGTTTGCAGGATATCGATCTCTTTAAAAATAAGAGGCAATCCTGTTAACCTTAGGTTTGATTATTATTGCAATTTTCTATTTCATATTTTCTTTGAATGTAATAAAATAGGATTTTGTTAAGTTATACTTTTAGATCACACAAGAATATCTGCTTGATTATAGGTGTAGCTTGTTTCTGCAAGTACCCAGTGAGTGTTTTAAGGTCAAGGAGATCTGATGTGCCTTCTTCTAATCAGGTGTATCTATCTTGTTGCAGCTGTGATTGCTTTATTCTGTAGGCAGTACGATATCATCAAAGACAATGACTCCAACAACCACAGCAAGGAAAAGACAAAACCTCTGTCTGAACACAGCACCCCAGACTACCGCCATGGAGGTCTGCTAGGCAGCAAGGTGAAACATTTATTAGGATTTTACACTATATGGCCAAAACTTTGGTCAAAAGAGCATGTGTGGTGCTGGGTTTGATCAAGAAGGTTCCAATTCCTCCCAAAGGGGTACGCTTAAGTTTAGGTCAGGGTTCAGGTATAAGGCCACTGGAGGTCTTACACCTAAAATTCGTCAGATCTTGCAGATCTTATACACAGGGGCTCCATTATACTGGAACAGGAAGGGGCTTTCCCCATACTCCTGCCAGAAAGATATGAGCACCTAATTGATCTGTGAGGATCAGAATTGGCCACAAGGATCAGAATTGGCCAATGAATTGTCTAAACTATAGCCATGTTTATTTTAAAAATAGCCAATAAAATCAGCAATTAGAAATATCAAGAAAAGTGTTTTTTAAGCTGAAATAATACTGAGCTTAGCAAGCAGACACCACCCATTTACAAAGCAGACTTACTAAAACATAACAAATGAGGAACATGTAAAAATGTAGTTAAAATTGATCTTGATCCTAAGCATTAACATCTTTTAACATAATCCTGAATACTGTTTATAGTTTGGGTAATGGTTTTGGTTTGGAAAAGTCTTTTTGTACGTATTGTATTGCATAAACATATTCATTTGTATTGTTATATATAGCTGAGCCTTGCTTGCTCTTTCTTTATTTTTTCCTAGTTCCAGAGAACACCATCATCAGTCAGCATCATCAAGGTCTGACTGGTATGACAATGCAGAATCTGGTCTGTCTGGTTCTCAAGGCTGAGTGTATAACGCCTACTTTGTTTGGGAACCCAAAATACATCCATGAGGCCTCTTTCAGTACTAATAACAATCTGCTCTGCAATACACTAGCAACAACCTGCAATGCACTGTATTTTTTACTATATTATAATGACTGATAATCTGCTGGAGAATGGTAATGACAAGGTCTAACTGAAGGAATGTGAATGGAAGAAGGCAAATTGAAATGTCCCAATCAGGATAGGGCTAAATCATGAAACATATCAATAAAGCAGGCTTCTACATGAATAATGCATGCTGAAATCTGATCATGATAAACTAATCTAAAGCATTTCTTCTGTTCCTCATAACTTCTATGCAAAACTTGAAAAAAATGTCATGCCATACCATCCTGATTGGGGCTAATATTTGACCATATTTGAAGGCAATTAGAAGTGCCATTATTTAGCTGATATAACATATGACAGAACATTTTACTCTGAGGCTGAGTGCAGGCTGATTGTTTTCATTTTGATTAAAGATACTGAGTTCTTATAGATCTATGGCTAGGATTATTCTGTGTGTAGAGAGTCCACTTCTGATGTCTAGTTGCAGTGTAACATAACGTGAGCAAAACTGTTGCTTTTAGACACAGTGCTTTAGTTTAGTGCTATGCTATACAGAATGCGTTGTAACTAAAGAATTGGAAGGTTATACAATTAATACAAGCAGTAGCTGGAGCATTAGAGATGATAGTCAGTTGTTCTGAAGATCAGATATATTGTGTTTAAGGGAAAGAGTGTTAAACTTTGAGCATTTTGAGCATTTGCTTTTCATAGAAGAATTTACTAGAAGGTTTTATAAGACGGGTTCAGTTTAGATTGATCACATTTTGACTTTTATTTAGGAATAGATCAGTTTAGTTTAGAGATACTACATTTCATATATATTGACTGTTCGGTTAGTAAATATGTCAGTATTGTTAATGTTAATTCACATTTGGAGCATATCATAATAAATAATGAATCGAACTGAAAGCTTGTCTTTTTGCCTGTTTGATTTGGGTCTGGTATTAACTAAAGAGCATTTCAGTTCAGTACAGTGGCTTACGTCCAGATCACATCATATAGAGGTTATAATCAGCTGACAAAGAAACTGAAAGCCAAAAATGTGAAATTACACATTTAAATAATGTATGTGTGTGTGTGTAATAAAAAGACACAGGTACATTTTAAAATACGTATTAAAAATTATGTGTATGTCTGTGTGTAAAGACATAGATGTCAAGGCTGCAAGTGTGTTGGTAGCAGGAAAAATGAAGTACAAAGAAGGACAACTCAACCGGTGTAGGGGTGAAGCCGACACAGGGCCATGAACACAAGGCCCACTGATGCATGTGGAAAATGAAAGCTAGCTTGTCTGGTCTGATCCCACAGTAAATCTACTGTAGAACAAATTGCTGAAGGATTAATGCTGATGATGACATATGTCAGAACACAGTGCATCACAGCTTGTTGAGAATGGGAATGAGTAGTCACAGACCAGTCAGAGTGCCCATGCTGACCACTGTCGATTGCCGAAAGCTCTAACAATGGAAAGTGAATATCAGAACTGGACCATAAAGCTGTGAAAGTTGTGGGTCTGGTCTAATGTGTGTGTATTGCTTACCTGAGAAGAGGGCAAGACAGAGAAAGCAGTGTAATGCTGGGAACCTTGGGTCCTGATATTCACTTGGATATGGATTTGACATGTACAGTCTATCTAACATGTACAGATGATGTACATCCCTTCATGGCAACAGTAGTCCCTAATGCTACTGGTCTCTTTCAACAGGTCCTGTCAGAACGCATAAACTGTTCAAGAACAGTTTGTGGAACATGACAAAGAGTTCAATGTGTTGGCTTGGCCTCCAAAATTATTTACACTACATGTACACTGAATGGACAAAAGTATTGGGACTGGCCATTCCACCAACTGGGACTTTAAAGACATTGCATTACATAGCTTCCGCTCTTCTTGGAAGGCTTTCCACAAAATTTCAGAGTGTTCCTGCGTAGAGAAGGCTCACAATCTCTGTTACAGTTCATCCCAAAGGTGTTGGATGGGATTGAAATCACGGCTCTGTGCGGGCCAGTCATGATCTGCCACACCAAACTTGGACCTTGGGGCACAGTCATGCTGGAATAGAAAAGGGTCTTCCCCGAACTGTGTCCAAAGCATGGCATTGTCCAGAATGTCTGCTAAAGATCGAGCTTCACTGGAAGAATGTGGCCTAGCGCAAAACCTGAAACACAGAGGTGTCCCTATACATTTGTCCATGTGGCGTGTGTGACTTTCTGGTTGAACGTTTTCTACAGAACACCTCTAGATGGCTCCCGGGGAACCTTTTGAAGGTTGAGACACATGAGCCGAAGTGAATCACTTCCTGTAGTGGAGGAGCCTGCATTGTTGTCAACATGAAGTCTTTCCAACTTTAGTGCAGTTCACAACTGGCTCTCTGAAACAGCAGCCTGTCTGGAGATCAGAAAATGGATTTATTTGTCGTATGGCGGCTTGTACTTTGATGAGGGCAATTAGACACATTCTGGTTGTTTTTTCTTTATTCTTCTCGCAACATTTTAAATGCAGACATTAAGTCCAATTTTCGGACATTCAGCATTGGGCTAGTTTGGCTAACAGACAAGAGAGCTAGAGAGCTAATTTAGGCTAAAAGCTCCTGAATTTAACTACAATTTGTGGGCAGTTAGCAGGTTCTTTGGCTACTTTGTCGTGGTTTAAGTCATTTTTAAGGTCTGTAGAAGTCTGTGGAAGACTGCCAAAGAACATCTGTAACCTTTAATTCATTCTTTAAAAGAGAGAACTCTTGGTTGTGACTGTTTATTTTTGTTTCAAGACACCTAGCTGGGCTAGCACAGACCCTCCAGCTGTTATCGCTTTACAGAATAAAGTAACCGTTTTTCTGACTGGTTATACGTTCTGTACAGTTAATAGAGCTCAAGAAAAATGTTTATTCACATATACTCACAGCCGGGCAGCTTAACTGGGTCTGTGTTGTCTGTAATCATGAGTTAAAGACAAAACAACATCTTCGTTAGCTGCTCGGCTAGTCTCGTAGCTAAGCTAGATGTCACTAGGAAGGCTGACTTGCTCTAAGGAGTCTAGTTAGGTTTCTGTCTGTGTTCACGGTGAACTGTGTTTGATAATGAAGTCTTTAGTGTCTGAGTACTCGTTTTAAGCCCCGCTACGTTAACCTTAGCTGTTTTAAGCTTATGTTTTGGATAATTTGGCAGTTATTTAATGAGGTTGCGAAGGAAAGTGGGCAAGAGCCACGATGAGCAAGTTGATGACACTGCTGGCCCTGTCTTTGTGTGGTGGTGGAAGAGGAAGATGACAGTGTAGGTGGGGAATGAGCCGATTTATAGTCGACCAGAAGAAACTGCTACTCGAAGACTGCTAGAAAATGCCCAGGAGAAAACAGTCAAATCCACAGCCTGTGAAATGTAAGTATTGCTTTTGATCGTGTGAAACATGTCGTTGGTTGGCTTGACAAAGTTTCCTTCTTCCTAAGCTTCAGACTGTATTTGACCACATGGGCTCCTGTCTCATGAAGAGTAGGTTCCTTTCTGGACTTGACTATTGAAGTTAGTACTTGTCATCAGGGTAGATTTAGTAATACATTTCAGTAATGACACACAGTATTTCAGTAACATAAAGGACATGTCATTTTCTGCTGACAAGGCCATCTTTTTAGCTTTAGTTATTAAGATTAAAGTCAGCAGACTTCATTACAGTGTAAACATAACTTTCATATCTTGATAAAACACCATGTTCAGTGGTATCTTGACTTAAATGTCCCACTGGCTTCTCCTCTTCCTTTTGTAATTCTTTCCTAGCACCATTTCCTCTAAACAAACCCCCAGCTCTGCCAAGAGCCTCAGAGCTAACCCATCTCTGACCTGCCTGTGTACCCCTCCCTACTTTATCTGAATGCTTTCCATGGTTCCTTCCTCAGTCACTAACTCTACTGTCCTTTTCCTTTCTTGTGCTTTTCTCAGTCTTGTGCATTGACTATGCAACATTAAGGACATACACTTTTAGTGTAAGATGTGCCAATAATCAGGCAAGCAAGTGTATTTTTTGAAGATTGTGGAAAAACAATACAATTATTAATTATTAGTATCATTTTTAAATATAATTTCATGTTGACATAATATAAAACATATCCACTTAGTAACTCGTTGTTGGTTTTCTAGTGGGGTCTGAAGATGGTGTTGGAGGCGTTAACCCAGAGAACCTGGTCCTGGAGAGTGATTTCCTCCTTGGACAAGACCTGGCATTTGGAGAGAATGACTACAAGATCATAGGATTTGAGAGAGACTCTGGTTAGTAATGCTTAATGTCATCTCAGTATTTGAATTGAGTCTGTTCTAAATTAAAGCATTACAAAGATCTTACTGGCATACTTTTTTCAAAATATAATCAAATACATCGTTTTTTTAAATCTGTTTCCAAATTCAGCAACTGCTGACATGGGAATTCCAGCTTATGCCTTTAGTGATGAAGACTGCTCCAGTTACAACCGCCTCAGCATGGAGAGTGACTTTGAGGACCCACGGGACACTGAGAGTGACCGAGAAGAGATGGGTGGGGAACCTGGCTTTACACCTTACCTGTCCTGCAAGCGATGTGGTCAGCTCCTTGGAGATCCTCTTAGTGGAGACCTGGACATAGCAGGGCTGTACTGCCTCCGGTGTGGAGGTGAAGACGGGGGTGCAGAACGGGAGGTTAGACGGAGAGAGGAGGTTCTGCCTGCAGAGGACTCCAAGGAGAAAGGGCACACAGGGAGGTCGTCTGCAAACGGCACCTTCAAAACCTACTCCTGCAAACTGTGCAACTTTACCTCACGCTACTCCAATCACCTGAAGCGGCATATGAAGACCCACAATGGCGAGAAGCCTTACAAGTGTCAGCACTGTTCATACGCCTCAGCTCAGCTGGTCAACTTACAGAGACATGTGCGCACACATACTGGGGAGAAGCCATACAAGTGTGACTATTGTACATTTGCCTGCAACTCCCTTGGCAACCTTAAGAGGCACCAGCGAATGCATACTCAAGAGAAGTCCAACAAGTGTAACCAGTGTGATTTCAATGCAAGCAGTGGCCAGACCCTAAAGAGACACATGATGAGCCACAAGAAAGATGTGTCAACATCAGTGGTGGAAGGTAAATGTATTTGTCTTTTTGTCTGTAAATGTATTTTTGGCCTCATTTCAATAAAGTCAGACAGAAGTATGCCTAATTTTGTTTTTAAATTAGAATTGTCTGCAATTGTATGCAAAAATTGTTGGTATGCAATCGAAAGATGATTAGTTGGTCAAGTTCTTCATCACCTGACTGGGAGGTATTGCATGCTTCTGGTTTGAAAGCTTGTCTCAGCATTGTTTGTCAAAGAGGAACTACACTGTGCACAGCATGTATTTAAACAGTACATGTTAAGGGAAGTAGCAAAAGTTGACTTCCTAAAACCAAATTTCCCACAAAGAGGAAGATGTTTATTTTACTTGTCTCACTGAAAGCCCCTCCTCTTTCTCCCTTGTGTCTCCAGAGGCTGTGGTGTCTGATCTGACTCTGCACATCAGTGGTGATCCTGACTTCTTGCATAGCTATGGCAGCCTGCGTGCTGATCGGCACCCCCCAAGTCTGCTTGACACAGAAGGGCTGGCCCAGGAGCCGGAATCTGGGCTCCCTGAGCTCCTTTTTCCGTTCACCTGCCGTGTGTGTGGCTCAGTGTTGGAGGACGAGGAGGGCGCAGCGACACAGATCTGTGGCAAGTGCGCACTGGATGTGTTGGCGAAGGAGTCCCCTGCCAGTCCAGAGAAAGGAGACAAGCTGTACTCTTGCACTGCCTGCAGTTTCATCACACAGTACCCCAACCATCTAGCTCGTCACATGAAGACACATAGTGGAGAGAAGCCCTACAAATGTCCGCAGTGCAACTATGCATCCGCGCACTTCGACAACCTAAAGCGGCACCACCGTGTGCACACAGGTGAGAAGCCCTATAAGTGCCATCTATGTGACTATGCCTGTGGAAACCTGGCCAACCTCAAACGGCACGAGCGCATCCACTCAGGTGCCAAACCCTTTCAGTGTGGTGTGTGCAACTACAGCTGCAACCAGAGCATGAACCTAAAGCGCCATATGTTGCGCCACACTGGCGAGAAGCCTTTCAAGTGCCAGGAGTGTGCCTATACCACAGGGCACTGGGACAACTACAAGCGCCACCAAAAAAAGCATGGCCATTCCACCGAAGGGTGGATAAAAATGCCACTACCAGAGAAGGAGGAGGAGGAAGAGGAAGAGGGGGAGATGTAGCAAAAAGAGGAAATGTGGATAAAGTCAGTTCCCTTTTTTAAGAGCTCTTATCTCCTGCTCTTAGTGTCTAACTGATGTTGCCTTACTGTTTTCACATTGCAAAAGTGTAAGCTACACATGGCAAGAGTGCAGTTTTACATTTGTGCCTTGTATGGGGTTCTAAAAAAAAATCCACATCTCGGTTAACTGTTACATTTTCTGCTCCTCTTTTGTTGATGCCTTTTTTAATAATAACTTCACGACAGTTTGTTTCAAAAAGACCTCATCTGTACATTGAACAAATGTTGGGAAATCACAACAGAGAAGCAAGAAACGCACAGCTAGCATGAATGTGAAGTGAACCTTACAGCCCCCTGCGTTCTTTGGGCTAGGTTGCCTCTGGTGTAAAGACCATACAGATCAAATTTAATACACCTTAGTTTTTGAGGATTGTGGAGTCTCCTATTAAAATGTTCGGATGAAGCTGACTTGAAAACTACAGTCCTGCACCTCTGTCCTTATGAGTTCTATATGAATTACTGAATGAAAAAGTATTGCAATAAAGCCAACGATTCACCCTTTCCCAGGTTGATACTGCAGCTATTTTTTTATTTCTCTGTAGTGGATTTAATTACACTGAAAACCTCTGGTGGCTGCTAAATTATGTAGATGCACAATGACAGTAATGTCTTAGTGCCTTTTTCGGCAGGTGACGTACACCATTCCCTGATTTTTACTGTATCGGGTGCCACTGCAACAATGCTGCACTGATGTGGGGGGTTTCTGAACTCCCGGCACACGCCTTGATTTTCTGTCCAGGGCATTAGAGTAATTCTGTCTGTCTGTGTGGGTATTTTTGTGAGTGACTTTTAAATGACATTTCTTCATTTAGTTCATGTGATACCTACTGTGAAATGATGTCCATAATATATAAACCCATGTAAAGTGATGGGGTGGTAATTTTTTGTTTTGTTTGGGTGAAGAAACCTGTTAAAAGTTGTTTTTTTCCTGGATTGTGCAAATTGAGAGAGAAAAGGAAAGGGACCACATAATGTTGCTATAATTTTATTGACACAGTCACAGGCATTACATTTCAAAAACATTTGTGTGATTGTAGGTGTATGATGGTTATCGGCCTCCTTATACAATGTATTTTTGTTACACAAAAGGGCATAGCAGTTATTAAATGGCCAAGATGATGACTATGATGATAAATGTCATTCAATGATATCAGGGACTAAGTCGAGACATTTTATGCATTATAATGAACATGTAATGTTTGGATTGCTACATATTGTTCAAAATGATTATTTATGTACTGTATATTATTTTTGTGGTTTGCCTTTGCTTTATTGGTCTGAGGACTTGTCAAGTGACCTTTGGCTTAATAATAAAATGTTTTTAAAAAATGTTGATGCATAATGTCTGAATTTGTTTTGGAGAGGGAGCAGTTCACACAAACAGTTGCCACTGCTGGCCTGTAGAGAGCAATACAGAGCTTGCAATGTGACGGTTTTGAAAAAGGTGGAAAAACTTTTGTGCAATATTGTGCATGTTCCCTCAAGTGAAACTGACCTTAGAAGGCCCTATGAGCACACTTTAAATAATATTTCGAGGTGAGAGAGAGTGAAATACTTGCATAGATCCTTCAGAGAGTTGCGGGCTGATATCACGGCGCAGTAGCTGGTTGAAGGGGACCAAACCTCACTAAGACTCCTGACTTGGTTCCGTTTTACCAGCCACTAAGACGTGTCTCAGGAAAGGTAAGTAGGTATAACAGTTCATGCATTTTACTGCACAGCTAACAGAGATGAAGAAATGTGTGGGAAATGTTCTTTCTCTTAGTTAAACACGTGCTTTGCCCTTGCACTGAAGACAGTATGTCACTGGACATTATATATCTTTATATTGAAACAAAACTTGCCTTGAAGCACTACTTCAAAGACATCCTGCAAACGTTTTCTGTCCAAAACAATCCTATTGTGTAACACCTTTATTTTAATAAAGCAATCTCCGTCTGTTTTCTGCTTTAAAAATAGGCTTTTGGCTCATCCCAGCTGTCAGAAAACAGATCCCATTTTCCAGAGCTAAAGCACCACCTGCTGTACAAAAGGTTTATTAGGTCTTTTCATCTTTAACTTCTGAAGGCTGAAAGCTATTTCCTGAAAATATTATTATTATTATTATTATTATTATTATTATTATTATTATTTTCTGTTGCCAAGACAGAAGAGAGCGTAAATAGATGTGCCATTATGTCCTGTATGGAAACAGCCTGCCCAAATTAGCCTCCTCACACCTGTCCCTCTATTTATAAGAGTAAACCCGTCTCAGAGGCTGCATCTGTGTTCTGTCACTCAGCCTGCACCATCACTGGCCGTATAGGATGCGATTCCGCTTGTGTCTATCAAAATGCTTGTCGTGGAGGAAATTTGGCTACATATATACCATGCGCCCCATGTGCTGTCCATGTGCTGTATGAATGACCTGGGACTGACTTTGACATTCCCTTCATACAAAAAAGGGCAAACAGTCAACAGTAAAGAAAACGATTGTATAGTTATTGCAATATTCCCGTTTTTTAAGTTTAATGCATTTTCTTTGGGCTTTTTGTGAGATACTTTCCCATGATGATCACGTCTCTATGAAACCACACACTTCCTTACATTCCATAGCTGGATTCATTATATGGGGATATAAGGAAGTATGTAATCTCAAAGAGTAATCCATCCCATGTAGTCCATCGTATGTATTTAAAGATTTAATTGTTTTTTTAAATGCTCCCAGCAAATTGTATGTAGTATAATTTTATATAGTAAATTAGTAAATTGTGTGTGTGTGTATATATGCACATAAATGTAATGGGTGCATGCAAGACTGAATTCATTTTATACACTAGAAAGTTGTTTGACACTTTAACTCCTACCAACTTAGTAGATTAGTCAAAATAGACATAAAGGTTAAAATGTCAAGCGATGTTCTAGCTAATGGCCTACTGTCTCCAAAATGTATCGCAGAATGGGAATTGTCCCTATCCTGTTACAAAGGGAACAAAGCACATAAAATGAGTAACAAATGCAACCACACAATGGTCAAAGATACTGATTGCTTTTTTCAAATATATACATGTAAATGACATTGTCAAGAAAAGGGAGCTCTTTTACAAAAAATGCTGGGAACCTGTTACCAACAGAAATCACCTTTACATTATGAATCCCCTTTGAATCCTGCTGTAGTGAAATGACTTCACTGGAAACCAGTTTAGATGACCACATTACTTGCCCATCCCTTGAACGTTGGTCCCTCACCCGAAGAGTACTGTCAGATACTTAAAGGTCCTGTTTGTCCAGCCTCTGTCTGTCTCCTGTCCCCTGCGCCGCTCTGCCGTCCATATCCTCCTCCTCTGCAGTCGCCTGCTGGACTGAATCCAGGCCAGGCTTGCCTCCTCTGCCTTTTCTATGAGCTGCCCTCCCCCTCGCTGGCGACCATCCACCTGTCAGTGTCCTTTAGAGGCCTGGGCCTCTCCTGCACCTCCTGTTCCCAGGCCTCAGCGCTCTGACAGGGCCGGCCAGTCTGTGAAATCACACCTCTCAGCTGTTCACACTACACTTGAGACACCCTATACCCACTGGCCACTCTTCCACAGAATGTCAATGGCTCCTTAAAAAAGGAGGGCTTCTGGGGGCAGGGTGGGCCAGGAGACAACTGTGAGGAGCTTTTAGTGGGACAGTAGAGCAGAAAATGGTTCCAGGACCACAGCTGAGAAAGGAGTTTATATTTTAGGTATGGCATACTCATGAGTGGCCAGGTCTCCCTAACCTACACTATGCACTTTCTTTATCTATTTGCTGAATTTAACACACTGGGAGAAAAAAAATGGCATTTTATTATGCAAGTGCATAGAAATTGTGAACAAGACTGCATCTGTATTATCCAATATCTTCTATAAGTGTACAATTAGGTGGACTATACTGAAACTATATAGTGACCCTTTGTGCCCTGTGGATGAAGGGCATTGTAGACCACCCCCATCACAATAGAAGTGTTTGATCATAGGATAAAAGTGATGCATATGGGAATAACATTGTACAGATTCATTGCGGCGCTACTCTCAAACACAGCAGAGATATGCATGTGTACATTCTGAAGCACATTCAGCAGCAATTTTATTTAATAAAAAAATATAAATGATATATATGTGTGTCTGCCTATCTATCCCTATATCCTCTGCTGAGTTGGCAGTAATATTTTGTGCAGTGTTCAAATCATATAAATGTGAGCTGATCAATGATCAGAGTGATCAGAGTTATGAGCAACAGAGTTGTACTTATTTCCATCAGGCTTCATCATGAATTTTGATCCAGCTCTGATTTTATAAATAGCTGCTGTCGAGCAGCACAGCTGAATGCAGCAGATGAATTATACGAATTTCCTTCTTTCCATTTCAGTCATTCAATCACTCTGCCCGGCAGCATGCTGTGACTCCTGACTCACATGCACGGGCCCAATCCAGCGCTGGAGCTGAGGCGGCTAAGGTCAACACCTGTGCTCTGAAATGTGGCAGAGAAAGAGAGACAGAGCGAGCGTGCGAGAGAGAGAGAGTTGCAAGATAAGCTCACAGTCATTAGACACACTAATATTGAAGCCCAAGGCTGGATCTATTTCAGTTCTACACAGAAGCTGAAAATAGGCCTGGCTCATTTTGTGTGTGCTCTTTCCCCTTCCGAGTTCCAGAGGAATCACCATGAAATTTTCGATTAAGAAGATCTGCTGAACTGACTTTGATTGTGGCTTTGATAAACTCTCCATGAAAGACTTTCTCTATAGCAGAACAGTTAAATAACTGAGTAGTTTCTGAGTGTGTACCCGCAATCTGCTCAAAGCTAGAGTGTGGTATCGGTTCTTTGGCCAAGCTCACCCTGTTTGGTGTCTGAATGGCTTGCTACAGAATGCATCTCATAATAGGCTCAGCCGCCTTATTTTTAGGATGCTGAACGGGGGGTGGTGGGTGAGGGTAAGGTGATAACTTTGTCCTCCATTCAAGAACTCATTTGAAATGAGATGTTCAGCTCAGGAAGACATACAGCTAGTCATTTTATCCTCTAATGGTGTGTTTCACATGGCGTGAAGCTTTCAGTTTGAAAAATCATAAATGATCTGAAAGGGCTCTACAGTGGATAACACTCCAGTCTGTGTGGTCAGGATTGTTTAGGCTCACTTAGAAGAAAACATCTTTCAAATTCTGTGATGATCGAAGCGCAGAAGTGGTTGTTCAGAGTGCAGCACCTCCTACCTTCAGGCTTGGTTTACTGTTGTGTAGCTGCTAAAAATATCAAAAGAACTTACACATCAAAAGACATATCAATAGACATACACATACACATATACATATACATATACATATATATATATATATACATATACATATATATACATATACATATATATATATGTGTGTGTGTGTGTGTGTGTGTGTATTCAGTGGTTGTTGACCTGACTGCTGCCTTACTTCATTCTGGATTTGCAGTTCAATGTAATGTACCCAAGCTTTTAGTTAAATAGAAAAAAAAACACATTTTGTATGTCATTGCATGTATGCACTCAGATGGTGCGCCCCAAATTAATTCCAGGTCTCTTGATTGAAACACAAATCCATATCACACAAAGATTTGTTGTCTTGTTCTAAGGTGCTGCAATGTCACCTTGAAAGAAACTACAATGTAGTAAATGTTCAGCTGTGAACGAAACGAAGTCTTAGGGGCACACTGTCTTCTTAATTGCTCCCTTTATTGTTTCATGCATATGATAGTGACTCTTTGCTGCATCAGACCTTTGACAGGACTTCTCAAATGACTTATTCACATGTGTGTGCTGACTCATTAGGTCCTGCAGCATTAAAGGAGGGGAAGCCCCTGTGTGTGCTGGCCAGTTGCTGGCCCTGAGGTTGATACAGCTGTTCACTAAGGGCACACGAACAGTCCCTTAAAGGCCTGCCATTGTGTATGCTCCTATCACAGGGGTCAAAGGTACTGTAATCAACAGCTTAAAAACAGGTGGCGATTGTGACTGGACATAGCATGTGCCGTTTCTCTTTTCCTCAGTTGCGCTGACTTCTGCACCATTTGACAAATTAGGCGGACTGGGTTCATGTCAAGGTGGTTGTTCAGTTGATGATAAGATAAATAAATAATGATGTAAATAAATAAATAATGAACTATAATAAATGATTGCTCACTTGTTCGATTCTTCTCAGAAAAGAGAGGACATAAGCTGAACGGAGGTCATGCAAGGTCATAAATGAAGAGTTAAAGATTTAACATTGCTACTTCCAAAAATAGGTCCCAAAAATAGTTATTTGGATTAACGCTACAAAGAAGAGCTTCTTTTGGTTCCCTAAAAGTTTTTCAGTGTTTTCTGTAAGTGAGATGTGAGTCAAGAAGCTCCTCATAATATAAAGGTTCATTAGCAGTTAAGAACAATTTAAGAAGCAATTTTAAGAAATTTCTATACATTATATGATTAATATTATGGGGATGTAAATGGTGTAGTTATAGAGTGAGCAACTGAGGTGTGAAGTGAAGGGTTCATATCCTACATTTTTGGTGGCTTTGTGTATAAAAAGCACATTTCTGGTTATGACTTTTGTCATATGTACAGTTTGTATCCTGTACTGTACCTCTTTCAAAAAATAGTCAAGACTTAAATACTCCTCACAACTTTATCATGAATGCTAAATAGTTGGTTATATGTAAATATATTTTTATGACATCACAAGGACAGTAAATTAAAAATGGGCTGTTTCTTTCTCTATATGGTCTGTGGAGTGAATGGCCCTGATTAAAATATAGACAATTGTTGATAGAGCAAGCTTTATTCTAGACAGTTTGTATGGGACTGTCTACTTCTTAACACTATTATAGTTAATATTGTACAATGGTTCAAGGCTTAGATTTCTAGAAACTAGTTCATTTTTATTCTATAGAATTAATTCTATCTGTATTTCAAAAAAATACTTCAGTACTATGCATATTTGATTATTAAGCTTTGGCTGGAATGTTAAATTTTTAATCACCCTGTGCAAAAATATCATGAATTTATCTTTACATGGTATCAGGCTTTGTTTGTCAAAGATTGTAAATAGGAGTAGGCTTGTTTTCTGAAGAAATCACTCTTGAACTGCTATATATACTGAAAGAAAAGTCTGTGTTTAATTTAGAACTGTCAAAAATTGTGCTTTTAGAAATTAGCATAATTATAGAGATGTGTTTTTCCTTATTATATTTCTCCATTTCCAGTGGAAATCCCCATTTCTAGATTTTTTATATTTCTATATAAATATGACCTTAAACATCATATCAACTAAAAGTAAATAAAAAAAGAACCCGTTTAAACAAATGAGGCAGAAATAGTACACCATTTATTTATTGTGCCACAGTAGCTGCAACTTAATGTTTCCATTAACTGTTGATCTGTCCTGCACATTTTATCCCCTTTTCTCAGTACAGAATGACTTCAACTCTGGGATAGTGGTGTAAGGTCCCTCTGAAAGCACTACCACCACATTTCACAGATGGACACCAATGTTCTATATTATGCTGGGTTTCTTTGTGACCTTGCATACCTTGCATGCTTCACTGTTGGAGTGATCTTCGTTGGTTGACCACTCCTGAAGCACGTAACAATGGTCTCGAATTTTCTTCATTTGGACACAATTAATTGCTAATTCTAGATGTTCACTTTGCCCCTAATATTTATGTAATATTGGAGTATTTTCTTCAGTTAATAAACAAGCAGGTGTATTTTTGTCTTGTATTTTTTTGACTTGTGTTTAACTGTTCTACTCTTCGGACTTCACAATCTAACTTTTCAAATACCATTGTAGGTAACATTTTTACTTTCAGTGTTACTCCTCATGTTAACTAACAACTTTACTTGTCCACACTTGCCATGACAAAACTGAAACTGAAATGTTAATCTGATGCCTGACCTCAAGGGACGTTGAGGGGTGATTTCACGTTTAAAAGTTGCAATAAAAACTGTGTATCATGCTGTCTAAATGCTAATAACATCTTGAATCTTAAGAGAACTGACAGCTGTCTTATCCTCTTGCAGACATGAGCAGTACACAGTTCATCCATAGCACAAGGAGAAGAACATGACAGATGACAACCAGATTCATGAAACTTTGGAGAAAGTTGGTTCATTGATGATTTATGCCACAGAGAAACAGCTTAAGATACAATGTTCTGAAGGATTTAGGAAGTTGGTTCTTTTAATTATTGCCTAGTAGCAACTTTGGTTACAGACCATCACAAAACCACTAAGACAGCCCCTCCTTCCTCCCCTGCCACAGTTGAAGAGGCAGCTGGAGAATGGCCCCACCTCGTACACGACATGCTGAGGGGCTACAAATGGTCCACAGAGCAGAGCAGGTGGAGCCTGACCAGAGAACTAGCCTCTACCAGCAATGTCACCTCACTCCAAGGCCAGGCTTTTCAGCTGGGATGTGATTAGTGTCTGTGTCTCATATGCCTCATCGTTTAAGTTCCTGCGAGCTTTGGGGGGAGCAGACATGCGCATTTAGTGCATTATCCAAATCTCTGGCATGCCATTCAAGCCCTACTGTTTTCGCTGGCCCATGACTGCTGTTTCTTTGCTTGGATATTTAATGACAGTTGTGAGGTCATTTGTTTCAAAAGACACTTTCTTCTCCACATGCATGTGTTACGTTGATCTGTGGAGTGACAAAATATGAGTGACTCGTACTTTATTTAGTTAAAAATATTTAGTTTAACTCATATTTTAGTTTTTAGTTAAAAATAGCAAACATCCAGCTCAATAACATTCAAAATCTATCAACAGATTTACAACTGAAACTAAACTACTGCTTATGAAAACCACCCCCTCCTCTTTTTTGAGCAATATGGTGGCGTTTATATAGCAATATGGTGGCCACAATATATAGACAAAAGTATTGGGACGCCGGACCTTTACACCAACACGCCAGGCCTGCTCATCCGACATCAGCGCCTGAACTTATAAATCCTCTACTGAGTGAATAGGCACACATTTGCACAGAAATTGTGGAAAGCCTTCCAAGAAGAGTGGAAGAGTTAAAGTTCTGCTCCAACTCCATATTAAAGTCTATGAATTTAAATGCCGTGTCATTAAAGTCCCTGTTGGCGTAGTTTAAGCATTTAGATGGTTCATTAAGTTGTCATGGCTCTATGAATAACTACAGCCCTTCTTAATGAACCGGGAACCAGACAGCCCCTTTTTTAAGAATGCTAAGTCACTGACTATGAATGGTGTCAAGGGTCCTCCTCTTGTGAGAACAAGAGAAGCAAAAGAATCCTGCGTCCATCACCAGTGTACGAGTGGAGCAGACATCCCTGTGCGACGACTCTGGCACAGATAAATTACACACAGCTTTCTCTCGGCACAGCTGTGTGATTGACAGCTGCTACCATTATGGAAGTCCATATCTTTTTACACCATCTTCAGTGCAGTTCATCTGAGCATTCAATACACCACACGCCATCCACCACTTTTCCACTACAGCCTCAAAGACTGCTCTGACCAATAGGAGAAGGATGGAATTGCCATTCTATTGTAGGCCTTCTTGTGATGTCCTTATCTAGCATAATACATTCAGCATAACTTCACGTATTATCATTTCAGGCCAAATTAAATAAAGCAAATGGCCTATTTGAATTACACACTAATAATGATGATATTAATTTTAATTGCTCTACTGTATTTGATTGAATGTAAATGCATGGCATTATCAAATTAATTAGAAATTGTCACGTTCCCCTCCTGCATGTGTGTAGAGAAACTGAGAGCGCCAGTGGAGATAGACATGTTGTACATGATACGTCTTTTTTTATCAGGAGGCAAACACAAACAGGCTCGAGGGGCCTTCAGGAGAAAACAGAAAACCAAAAAGAGGGATACTCTAGGGGTGTGACGAGACACTTTTCCCACAAGACGAGACGAGACACGAGACTGGGTTCACGAGAACGAGACAAGACGAGACATTGACATTTTTTTAAAGAAGTCCTCAATGTTTAAATATAGAGCAAAAATAGCCTTTTACTTAACTGAAAAACACAAAATGCAAAAATGCATGTCCATTTTGAAATCAACTTTATGAAATAAAACTTCTATTTTGATGAATGATATGCAGTAATAACAT
>JBBPDB010000001.1:27678132-27697104 GCA_037974465.1 Brachypetersius altus
TGGGGAACATGGGGACTGAAATAGGAACATGATATGACTGAACGACACGAGGGAACACGGACTCCTAGAGTAACAAAACACAATAAGGGCAAACTCAGAGCAGGGCATACAAGACTCAACTGAACCAATGAAACACAAAGCATAATCCTAACTAAAGTTCCTCAGCCTTACGCTGGAATACTGCTTACAAACAGAAAACCAGAATAGAAACATTAACAGCAAACCCAAATGCTAAGAAAAAAAAGAGAGCTTGGCTTACACCAGTCCAGACCGTGACAGAAACTAATTTTAAGAGTATTCGTTTTTTAAATGAATGCCTCGACATTGTTTATATTTTTAGATTATCATCTGCGGGATCTTTAGACATTTGCTTTCAGACTGAACTTTCGTTATAACCTATCACGGCGGCCATATGGGACATTTGCATAGAGGTTTTTGCCCATGTGAAGATGATAAACAGATGTTTCCTGATGAAAAGAGAAGTTTCAAGAAAAAGATGAGATGCAGCTCTTATTAGTGGTTTCACATTTAACCTGGATAGCTCAGCCTTTTATTCAAACACATTCAAACACCTGTGTTTTCTTCAGAGTGTTCCCATTTGTTTGAGATTATTAAGCCATGGTTCCTGGGTGTAACTCTCAAGAAACGGTCTAGCAGTATTAGTTGAATGTTTCAAAAATGCATCATTGCATTTATTATTCCCTGGAGTGACCATTGCTGTAATATTAGCAGTTTAAAGTGGGGTGGGGGGACACCCTAACACAGTCATCATCACTAATAACAGCCCTCATCAATGCGTCAGTGGTTTTGAGGACATGAAAGTGCCTCTGCACATCAGTACAGTTCACCACACAGAAGAGGTCAACTGCATAACCAGCATCCATGGGGTTGGTAAGTCATTGCCTATTTTAATGCGGCTCTAGTTTTACAAAAAATATTTCTGAAAAAGCCAGTACATTAATACATGTAATATTAAACCTCATCCCTGTTATGATGCTCTAATTAAAGTGAAGGTAATGCTTGGGAAGGAAAGCTTGATTCTTCTTAACAATCTAGTTACTAACAATAACATAACCTTAGTATTAAGTATTAATTGTAAATACATGTTACAGCTTACCATATCTTTCAAGAAGAGTTGTTTAAAGAGATGCTGTAGAACAAAAAAACTGTTTGTTCCCCAAAAGAACAATTTCTGACAATGGCATCTGTGAATGTGAAGAATATTTTTAAAGAACTTCCTCATGATGTAAGGATTTTTTCCTAGAACTATCTACATAAACCAAGCTCTATTTAGAAACTATTTTTAAGATTCTGTAATTCATCTGTAAGTGTGTTCAAGACATCCTTGTAATTTAAAAGTAAGATTTAAGAGTTTCCACATGGTTCTTTGGCTTTCAGAAAAATTCACGGGCAAAAATCTACCCTGGAGATATTCTTGAATTCCCTCGAAACAAGTATTTCTCCCATTTTGGCATTTACTATGGAGAGAGGGATGGAGTTCCTTATGTTGCACATTTGACATGCCGGGGTAAGTATATATATAAACATAAATATATTTCTATATAAACATAAATATATCCCTTCACAAGCTCATTGGCCACATTATCAGAAACACCTACCGTAAACCTGCCACATAAACGTGACTGACAGTAGTTCTGAAAGCAGTGTTTCATGCATTTAAGAATGCACCCTTCATAAGCACACGTGAATTGTCGACACAACAATCCTATAAAACTCAGGTAACTTTCAACATCTTTTAGATTCGGACACAAAAATCCTCCTCTTCGGTCGAGGTTTGAACTCCTCTGTAAAGCTGGAGCCACTTGACATAGTTGGGAAAAAATACAAAGTGAATAATTACCTGGATGAAAAACACCCACCCCGAGACTTCTACTCGCACATCAAGCCGGAGATTGATGACGTGATGTCAAAAACCATCACCTTCGACATCCTGTTTCACAACAGCGAACACCAAGCGAATCTGTTACGCTATGGGGTCAAAAAGTCTGAGCAAGTGAGTCCAACAAAATTGTGAATTATTTTAATGAACATACCATGCCATACACATTATTTTAAATGCTCATGCATTTTTTTATTTGTTATTTCTTGTATTTAAAAGAATCCATAGAAATGATTAACCAGTCCTACCAATTTCAATCCAAAGTGATGCTAATTTGGTACCATTTCTACAGCTTCACATGTGGACATAATACTAGACTAGCCTAGAGTAAATGTTCTTTTCTTCCTTAAGAATGCAAAAGTGTTCATTAATTTCTTAAACTGCTTCCAGATTGAAAAGGTGTATGCGATGATAGCTCACACCTGGCGTCAACCATTTGAGAAGAAAGAGTTTTGATTCAAGAAGTTGACTTCATACTGGACCTTTTACACAGATGGTTTTTCCTCGTGAAAGTAACAATAATTACTGTTTTTTCTTGATTACTGTTACTAATGTATAAAAGTCTTATACAGCTGTCTTAGGAATATAAGCTATGTCTATTTGTAAAGTCAGAACAATTAATTTAGGCCCCTTCCATACCTGGCATTAATGTGCATCTTAAGTGATCTGATCACGATTGACCACCAAAATACATATTCATTTAACCCTTTCATACGTTTCCAGAATTTCTAAATTATTTCTGCTGGAGAAAGAGTTCCATGCACTTTTGCTGTGTCACTTTCCCACTGCTACTGTTTTGACTGTTTTACCAAAAGCAAAATCTTGTTTAACTCAGACAGCAGACAGTTTACAAGCAATTTCATAGTTATGAATGCAAGGCAAGGGTTAACAATTAACCAAGAAGTGCTTAATAAGGGTGATACTAAGTCACAGACAGAGAAACATTGAGGCTATTTGAGGTTTACGCTACAAATGTGGTCATATGCATCCCTGACCACCTCCAATTTCACACTTGTACCTAATGTAGGCCTCTTGTGACTGGATCAACAAAGACACCCAGGATGTTAATGCCAGGTATGAACAAGCCACATGTGCCATGTCTCCACTTGGGGGAGCAATTGAGACATTCAGGCCTATTCTGAGATGGAACGTCACATAAAAGCCCTACTTATGGTTCCTTACTGAGGGTGAAGGAGACACATCTGCCACTCGTTTAATGTAAAGCCTAGCTGACATTTAAGTTAAATAAATGGGAAAACATATATATTGCAGAAACTTTTGTATATTTTAGTTAATCAGACATACCATTAAAAACGAACAGCTATTCTCTTTTACACTTTACTCCTGAAAGGGACTTAGAATTCTTCAGCTTCATGCTTATACCACCTATATAGAAAATGATAATAACACATGACTTCGTACTTTCATTTTTATATCCAGAAGTGTTATAAATGTGATATCTGAGCCAGATCTGTACAACACATTCAGTCACCTGACTGTTCTGCCTATTAAAATAACAAAAAAAATAAAAAAGATTGAAAACATCATAAGAGGCTTCCTCCTATCTTCTGGGACAACTACTAAAGCAATGTTACTAGACAGCTCAAGACACAAGAGCTGCTAGCTGATGACTGTGTGCCCATTTCTTGGTCACACCATGTTATTTTGGACATCAATGGATGTGGAAGAATGAAGAAGAAGAGTAGTTTAAGTGTACAGTACTAGTGTACTAGTTTAGACGAACCAATTCCAAAAACTATGCAGAGTGCATGCGTCCAGTCTCTAATTAAGCTTTCACCCCCTCAGACTGACCAGGTCAATCAAGCAGACCAACAAATCAATAGATATATGTGTGCCTCGTCTTTATGAATACCCCTTTTTCTGTCTGCTACAAATAATACAACAGTGTTCAGGCATGACTGAAAATGATCTAAAAAATCAGTTTATTGAAAGGTGTTTCCATTGTATTTCTCATTAGAATTTGTTCTTTACTCACAAGACTAGAGTGAAATAACTTAGGAAAATGAAACTGGCCTGGTCATGAAGGCTTTCAGGGGAGGCTCCAAACAAGCATTAGTAAAAGCCAAGAAACATAGAGCCTGCACCGCAAACAGCAGGAGACAGACAATGGCTTTAGACCACTGACATTCTGCGCCTGAGTGATTATTGATCTCTCCGGTTTGTGGTGTGGAATGACTAAAGATTACATAAGACGGAGGAGGTTTAGGGTGATGTATGGCCTGATTATTTCCTCAGGTTGTGGCAGGCAAAGCAGCTTCATAGTCTAACACACACACACACACACACACACATGCAACAATCAGGCCTAAATTAAGGAAAGCTTCACAAACCACAGTTAAACTGGATAATACATTCTGGCATTACAAACTACAGTTAAACTGGATAATACATTCTGGCATCACAAACTACAGTTAAACTGGATAATACATTCTGGCATCACAAACTACAGTTAAACTGGATAATACATTCTGGCAGCTATGCAGCAGAGGAATGTGTAAATAAAGTCAGAACAGCATTAGCTTCTATAGAAACTTCACATATAAATTCAGTTTTTAAAGATCCTAAACAAACATGTAGAATCATATCACCTATTAAACCGCACCGGAACCATTACACTTTTCAAAATAATTTGTCTCTCCCCTCTCCCGGACTACAGCCGAGATGTAGAGCCCTGCATCCGTCCCTCCGTCACCCGCATTAAAAATGCTTTCGGCTCCCATTCATTGATCAGGCAGTGAAGCATGACTGACTAAAATGTGCAAAAATGCACAGTGATTCAAAGGTTCAAAAGGCGAATGTCATCTCAGTATACATTCCAAAAGATCTGATGAGACAACAAATGTGCAAAATCAACAGAGCTAAAGCCTTTTAGTATTGCTATATCAAAGCCAGACCTTTTTATGGACTCAAAGAGATGAGACAAAAGCAGCAAGAACACAACTCCACAAAACGTAGAGACTATTCATACACTCCATTCATACATTCATACAGACCAGCACGTCCCACAAAACACCATCTCACACAGCTGCTGGCTGTCAGACATCAAAATATATTCATTCATTATTTATTATAAACCCTTACCTCATCCCTAGTTAGAAACTGGCCCTGGGGTTTCCAACATTTTGCATCTTGAATCCCAAACAGCTGAGTGCTGATTTTGCCATACTGAACATAAAGTACTTTACATCATATCAAAACATATTAACATTATATGTATATATGTATATACATTATATGTATATTAAAATATAAATGCATTAGAATGATCGACCAACACAGAATATTCAGGCAACCATGTCCTGCAGTCAGAAACTGAACACTGATGAAGGACTAGAGGATGATTAATACAAACTGTGTAGAATCATATCATAACTATCATTAATAACTTGATCAGCAAGTTAAATTAATCTAATATATTGGGCACAGTGTTTAATAACTCCAGCACACACACACACACGTGCGCACACTAACATGCTATTTGACCAGGGACTGGAAGTATAATGGCTCATTCAATAAAATGGTCAGTAATGGTATGTTTTTAATGTAAACATAATTCTTATTTTAGCAAACTACTCTAATGTGATTATTCACTTATAAACCTATGACAACTTGATAAATAAATTGTAAAACAACATCATGCAATGCATTTGCAGAGATCCTGATACTGAGACCGGTTCCTTGAGATGGTCAGTAGTTTTTATTTTATCTCAAAAGTCAGTCAAACCAAATAGGCACTTCACGATCATTTGCATAATTCATTTAACTACACTAAATCTCATGGCCATGTCGCTATTTGGGGGAGTTAATTGGTTTAGGCACAGTCACAGTGCCTGTGCATTTATGAGCCTCCCTCTGTAATGAGCCCTCAGTAATGCAACTGTCCTGCTGTATTAAGTGTGACACTTCACAAAGTCGTAATCTTTAGTCCAAGCTGAGCTTTAATCACCGCTCTCAAAGACAACTCATCTCATCAAGCTAGCTTTATAATTCAATCCCTTGGTCTGACAATCAATGACGACAACAGAGACTGCATTAAAAACCTCAGTCAATCAAAGACACAGACAGAACAATCAGCCTGATTGTCCAACCTGACCATCTGCGTTATAAAACCAAAACAGTGTAGTTCTAAAACAACATATGGATGACCCTCTTTAGGAAAGAGAGAGCTATTATTGAATAATATCAGGCTATTCTATCCAAAATGATACAGGAAATTTAAATAAACTCCCAGGAATAAACACTGAGACGAATGCACTTATTTATTTATTACAAGAAATCCCTCCGGGAAATAACACGGAAAATCGCTCTGAACGAAGCCACTGAATCGGAACAGTAATTTCATCTGTTAAGGCCCTTCCTCTATTGTTTGCAGTTTGGATGGTAGATTAAATCGTATAAAAAATCTCTTTGAGGGAGCGCTCACATGTGCGAACGCAGCTGAGAGCTCGACAGACTAATAGTGTGGTTTTTTTCAACCGGACAGTGATTGAAAAACTTTTCTCTATTGAATTATTAGTCTGAAAAGTTCTACAGATGTGATCATGGGCCTCATTCTCTTTGAGTAATCTGTGTTTTGCACAATGAGAATAGGAAATAAAATTGCATCCATTCTTAGAGCTCTTGGGAGTGGAGAAAACATTATGCTCTTAAGAGGTTCTGCTCTGACTGTTAAACACACCTTAAAGGCCACTGAACAGTTGTGCAATAATGTAACATGGATATTCTGCAGACATCAAAATGCTAGGAATAAGTATCAGCTAGAGAGACACCAAACTGCTTTAGAAAAACCAAGGAGTAGTTACTTATTGCAAGGAATGCAATGATGACAAACTGTGCAAACTGCACTTCATGTACTGCCATTGCTAAAAGAAATGAATCAAAGCTATCTCTGTGAAATGGATTATTATTATGATTTTTATGGTTTACTGTGTTATGGAAGGAAAAAAGTCTTCCAGTGACTGAGGACGTCAATATAGGACATGATTAGAAAGTCAGTAGAAACAGTCTATGCATAGTTACATAGAGTGGTACGTTAAAGTAAGCTGTGAAACTATAACAAGACTGAATGTCAGTCCCTGCAGTTGACCAGCTATTTCACCATCTGTCCAGCCCGTGACTGACAGTTCTTCAGTCCGTTGGACAGGGCCGTTGAGAATCAATGGCCATGGCTTGCAGGTTTAAACGGCTTTGGAAGTACTAATGTTCTGAGTGTGACATTGCTCACACTGACCCTGCAGAATGTCCCTTGGGAGAGCTTAACCTTGCTGAGAAAACCTCAAAGTGGATCTATTACTAGTGGCTGAATTGCCATGTCCCTGCACCATCTGAAAAATGCTTGATTATTTATTAAGCAATATGGTAAATATTGAAAAATATACATAAAGTATGATCCTTTTCAAAAAAGACTGTTCATAGGATATCGTACAAGATAGCAAACTAATTTCACTTCTCCACGCATCTTTGAACAATAATGCATTTGTATATTATTGGTGTACTTATCTGTCATATGTGAACACAGCCCAGCACAGTGTGAACAGCACATGTGAACGCATTTAATCCATTCACCTAGTAAAGCAACAGGCAGCCAGGAACACGGCGCCCGGTGAGCAGTGTGTGGGGACGGTACCTTGATCAAGGGTACCTCTCAGGTGCAGGAAAACTGGTAAACGAAGCGAGAACAGGTCAAATACAAGCTATACGGATGTAATTTTTTGATGACATTGAAATATTCACCAGTAACTCAGTATTTTGAGCACATGCTAACACTCAACTGTTTAAACCCGTACAGTGTTCTATATTCTATGTGATGCTGTAGGAGGTTTTGTAATATTTTACTTCAGACGGGCGCTGTGTTCGTAGCTGCCCCCTGCTTCACTTGGTGAATGGGTTAAATGCAGAGGTTGAACTTTGTGCTGTTCACACTGTGTGCTGTGGTGTGGTTATGTATGACAAATGGTCACTTTCACTTTTTTTTAAAAGTCTAAAGTAATACAAAATTCATTTGTTTTGGTACGCACGGTGTAAAAACTCATGCTTGTAATAAAGCTTTTATACATGTCTGTGGGACACGATTAGGACCATATGGATAATCATGTGACCTTCTGTAAGCACATCTTTACTTGCACTGCAGTATACTAACTCTGCAACACCGCAGTTCATTGCTGTGATTATGAAAATTATATTAATTAAGACAAATTAATGAAGTAGTGACTTTTAAATCTAGTCACATGAGGCTACTGTTTTCAGGAAGAAAAATAATCTCCTTGCAAAATGCCCACACAAACATCCTCACAGACTGAGTGGTGTACTGTGTGCCGCCTGATACAGAATGTTCAATTACTGAAACTGTATAACGCTGAAATGAAGTGACGTACCAACCACAGACTCTACACATGTATGCCTTTAGACTGCATTCTAAAACTTATCACCCATTTTAAATGGGAGACAAAGGTGTGCTGTTTCAAGTGGCCCTGCTCTGCCAACCTCTCCTTACTTGATTAAAAAAGAGGCAGACTCAGGTCACAGTAATCAACTTGCCTTAACAAAGAGACCTGCACTGTGTTCTTAGGGGCTGGTTTCCATGACTGTAATCAAAGCTACACCTCAGGAAATGACAGCTAGCGTCTTGTTTCCAATCTTGATAATGGTGAAAGCTTTGAATGGGTTGATTAGTGGCTGTGAGGAGCCAGCGCTGTGCCGTGGAGTTGGAACAGGATTAATATTTCCGCTGAGAGCTGAAACAAAGTGATATGCATTTCTGTAGCTGTGTTTTGTGCATCCAGTGATGAAGATGCGGTTTATTACAAACACACTTGGCCTTTTATTGTTTTGTTTTGCACAAAGCTTTTAATAAAGAGAGCCTTTTGGAATGAAAAAAGAGGATGTCATATTATGCAAATTGACATTAAGCTAGCAAATAGTGCAGTACTCTATATTAATGCATGGTACTGTAAAAGCATACAAATATTACTGAATATTAACCACTGAAGCGCAACTGTAGCTGTCCATTCTTGTAAAGTAGCTGCATCTCACAGTTTCGGATAGAAGGATATGGATTCTTTCTGGTGTGTATCTTTCAGCCAGGAGATGAGGATTTTATTGAGCTCTGCAGGCCTGATGATGAAAAAACAAAAGAAAAAATTTAAAACATTCTAATAAGTAATTCACTGTAAAATAAAAGAATGAGTTATTCTCTGAGAATGATGACTTGTCTTTCACCCACTTAGCTTTAATCTAAATCAATTTCAACTTCTAAATCAAATTCAACAAACTTCTTACTGTAGTAACTTGCTTACTACTGTTGTTATATTTACTTTTTTTTTTTTTTTACACTGCACTGCAGCTTCCATCCCACCACAGCTCCACACCTGTCTATCTATTTGTCTATATATAGACAACAAAACAAATCTTGATACCTTTTACTGCTTTACTGTTTATTTGCAATAATTTTTCGGATGTTACCTTTGGTAGTAGAAAGACGAATTATCACAAAAAGGTCTTCAAACAATTTGCAAAGGTGCCTAAGACATTTGCACAGTATTCTGTATGTCCAACACAGTTTAGTAGTTGCCCTGCCAAGACACAAACTATAACAAACTGTAACAGGTTTTACGAAGAAGGTGGCCTACTTAACATGGGGTCATCCATCTCATTTAAAGTCATGGAAAATCAACTGAACATTTTTAGGAACCCAGAAATGATTAATTGATGTCATCAACTGCAAAGAAATCCTTTTGGGATCTGTATTTTTAAGAATGTATGTAAGCATCGACTGGCTTTAAAAGTGAAGGTTCACAGTGTCAGCAAGCCTCCATCTGATTAACATCTTCAGTAGAGAGTGGGGGCAGAGGTTAAACTGTGGGTAAATAATTTAGTTCTAGAGGTTAGTGGACTAGAGATGCCTAAATTATTGCCTGTCCAGTGGTGCCCTGGTCATGACCATAATTAGACACACATCTTTGTTATTATTACAAATGCCTTGGATTACTCATACTTAACGTGGAAGAAACATTTAGCAGAGTTTAAAGAATATTATGTAAAGAAATAAAAAAAGAACACATGAAAAAGTATCAAGTCAATTTAGAGTAGAATCACATCAACTTCAGCCCAAATGCTTGAATCCTATCTTTATGAAATGCCATCAACTAGAAGATGGAGCAATACATGCATTGCTTAGACCTCAAGAGAGATTGATGGAGTTCTCACATTTACTGCAATGTCTGATATGGTGCCTGCCACTGCTATCATCTGTCATCACTGGGGTGTGTAGGGAGGGAGTGGTTTAAACCATAAAACATGCATCATTTCCATCTCCATAACTTCTAATATAGTGAGGTGACCCATGTATACTGTGTTTATCTAATTTTCCTTCCTGGGTTCATTTTCTCCAACTTATTTCAGGACACAGCATATTAATGGCACAACTTCGACTCCTAGGTTTATATTACATATTAACAACATTGCTCGTGGATAAACAACACCTCCTGGATTCTTAAAGGCAAGAGCTCAGCACACCATGGCTTTTAATCATGGTCAGGATTTGAGAAATTTCTTGCTGTAAAATGGATTCAGGCTTGGGTTGTCTAACCTTGAGAACAATGGGTCCTATTATTTATCAGAGTGGCAGTTTGAGTCTGGTGACAGCAGACTGGTTTTAAACTACTCCAACAACTGCCTTGAGTTCACTGCAGAAGAGCCCTATCTGATTCAAAATATTTTGATATCTGCTCCTACACAACAATCAAGAGTGCTCTCTTCAAAATGAGCTTAATTAAACTCAGAGATAAACTCAGAGATAAACTCGGAGATAAACTCATTGCTAATTATGTTAATGATTGCTATTCTGCTCCCAGCTACAAAACACAAACCCAAAATAACACTGACTAAGGGTAAAAGACAGAGACTGAAGTGGATTGAAAATGAATGTAGAAGTAAATAAAATCCTTGATATAAGAAATATAAGAAAAAAATAAATATGCCCAGTATACACTGAAGAGGCAACAGATCTGAGTGGGCTCCTGAGAAACATAGTTTATGTACCTCTCCATTTGGGTCCAGTGTCCACAGTTCTCAATGTGGTCTCTTGTTAAATTTGGAACCTTCAAAATCAGAAAGATATTCAAAACATAAAGGTCACTTAGATGACTACTAATGCACTGCTGAGTGATGTGATAAATATAAAAATATGATTAGATGTTTTAAAACTATAGTTTAAATGTGTGTGGAGAACTTACGGTTTTCTCCATGCCCTGGCTGAAGCTGGGCAGAAGCACCCGGTCCTTTCCTGCAGTCACCATCAAAGCTGGCATCAGGATCTGCGTGTTGGAAAAGGGTTGTGTTGTTATATGTATTATCAACACGGAACAATATTGCAAGCTACCTGTTCAAACTCGATAAGGGCAGTAAGGAGACCTATAATTTAATTATTTACAGAAGACAAACAAACAGAATGATCATTACAGAGCAGGACCCAGCAGTTGGTGTGGCTTGGTTATGGTCTACATCCACTGCATAAAGAGATATGTTTATTAGAGACGTCGCGGGTGCAACAGAGCTCTTCAAGCCAGGCCTCTCAGGAGCAGATGCTAGGGAATAGGCAGCGGAGGCCATCTGTTATGTGCAGTGTGCACGATTGTGCTTAATGTTATGCGAGTTTGCTGAAGAGCAGGGAGCTGGGGTGTTTTTGACAGCCTCGAGCAAAACTAGAGGAGTTGGAGCACACTTGCCTTGCCCCTCGGCCTGGAACACAGCCAGCGCCAGTTCCTCTCCACGTTCCTGTACCAGTTCAAAGGTCCCCTAGGACAAAAAAAAACATTCCCTCAGTACAAAAAAGCAACTCTGATAATCATATCCATGTGTGCATGCAGAATTGGTGCATAAATTGTAACTTTAACACATATTGTTATAAAATTAAAGTTTTTTTTTTTTAATTAAAGGTATTTAAATCTCACAAATCTCATAAATTCAGTTATGTTGTACAGTGGTTCCCAACCTCAGCTCCCAATGTTACATTAAAAGAAATTAAAGTTGAGAATAATTTTCTCTCTTCTATAAAATTACAATATGAGGCTTTGTTATGTCAGTAATGCAATACGGGATGAGTAATATTCTAATGAAATATCTATACAAAACAAATTATTAACAAGGAGCATAAATACATTGTTGGGCAATGTAATTCTGAACTCGACTCTATGTATACCTGAAGCCAGTCTCACTGTACTGCTGTACATAGTACTTCAGAGCCTCCTCACTCAGAATGGCACTTCTAGGAGCATCCTCTGGCAAGCCAACAAACAGACCTCCTAAAAGGAAAGTGGAAAATATACACAAATTCACCAAAGATGCTGCAAAAAGTCAGGGTGTCAAACCACACCGGAGGTCAAGTCAAGTCAAATAGGTTTATTGTCATTTCAATCTGATACACTGTACAGAGTGAAACGAAACAATGTGTCCACAGGACAATGGTGCAACACAAGAACAGAAACAGAACACCACAAGACCACAAGTGCAAAAAGACAATACAAGAAAAACATAAGAGCAACAAATGAACCAGACAAGACAACATTTAGTGCAGCTACAGTACTAGGTTGCAAATGTCATGTGAGCAAAAGTATTGAATGGAAGTATACAGCAAAAAATATAATAGTGCAAATATAGCAGCAGCAGGATAGAGAATATGCAGTGTACTAAACAGTAGGGTATTTATAGAGGCAGATAAAGTCAAGTTGTTTGAGTTGTTGGTTTATAGAAGAATCTAGGGCTGGGATGTAGAACTCCAGTGGGCCCGTTGTCCAGCACAGCTGTGTAAAGCTGCCATTAACTGGCGAGGAGAACCAGGTGTTTCTGAGCAGGGAAATCAGCAAAAAGTGCTGGACTACGGCCCTCCAGGACTGGGGTTCGACACCGCTGGTCTAGGGGAACAGGGTTCCTTCTGAGCGACAGCACATACAAAGTTTAGTTTCACTTTGATTGTGCAACTATAGCTGGTGAAGAAATACCCAGCTAAATGATCCACTAATGCCAAGTCTACCTTGCAATACATAGAGACTTTACATACAACTCATTTAGTAAACATGATCTATTAAAATGTGGTCTATTTAACACTTAGCAATAGATTTATTTTATAAAACGTATCTGCTTATCTCATAACTGATTGAAACCATAACTCTCCCACCTCTCTTCAAGACTCCGGAAGTTCTAAGCTGGGGTGCATTCTACGAAAAATAGAAAAAAACAGGACAAACACATTTAAAAAGACATTTTCCTTCTTAAATTATATTTTGGTATAAATGTCACTCAGCATTGTGAATTTTAATTACACCACACTCACTGATTAGCCTAACCTTGTGATCTCATTCTAATTAGCTTCAATGTGATTATTTCCTGCGGTACAAGCTGAATGCTAAAAGTCATTAAATGCCTGACTGAAAGAAGACCTTTGCATTTAGTTAGCCTTCATAGATATGATCCCTCAAGTCCCTGTTTCTACATTTCTTTGATTAGCTGCTACTTTCTGAAAGGGTTGATATCAAATCCATCACACCTTTGCCCTATTAATAACACGTAGGCACTCCCTTTTGTGGAGCAAATGGCATTCATGGATGCAGTGTGTGTGTGTGGGAGGAACAAATTTGCGGTAATTAGTATGGCGTGTTCCTGTGAGATCTGGCCCCTCTGTGAGCAGGTGATTTCCCCCATTTGACAGGGGCAAGTGAGGAGATAAAAGGTTGCCATCAGAGTAAGGTCCCTGGCCGGGGCTCCGTGCCGCCGGCCCACGCGCTCATTAGGATGCGCTGTGGCTGTCTCTGCCTGCCTGAGTGATGGCCTGGCTGGTCAGTAGTGACTCATTACTCCAGCAGCAGAACCCCGGATGGTGAGCCTTTATGTGTCCCTCATTACGATGCCAAGTCACTCAGCCACAACAACTGCTCTTTGATCTCCATCAGCGCCACTTTCTGATGGCCATGATAAACCTTGTAAATATGGGACGCCCGCCACAGGCACTTGTGATTAAGGCAGACTTCTGCATGCACTCTTGACTGACCAGGATGAGAGTTTGCAGGCTTGAAACATAGACACCTTTTTTCCCCTCTTCACACTGCTTTCGTCTTCAATTTCAGAAGCTACTTTGTAATAGGAGCAAGATGAAAGCTCTAGGGCATATCTGTATTTTGTTCAATTTAATGAAAAGTGCTTGCACAGCGAAATCCCTAAAGTTGGCAAATCTCTGGTTAAGCAATATTTAGTGCATGTCTTTTTGTGGAGAGACTCATAAGCACTCCCACAGACTGAGCTAGTACATTCCTGAATTAGGAACTGATCTTTGTGGTGTGAAACTGACCTCATACCCTCAGCAAATGATATGATGTGCTTTAGAGACAGCAACTTCAATAAAAGAACCGCAACGTTCAAGCTAGTCTGTTTAAGGAGAATTCAGTGTTTTGATGTAATGCAGTGCACCATAGAGAAATAAGATTTCTTATAATGGTGGTGACAAGAAGCAGCAGCTGCAATGTCTAAAATGCAAATATTATTTAAACTTTAAAATGGCTGTACAATAAAACAAGTGAAATAATTTTCTCCGTTCATGACACTTCAAGTTTTACCCAAAGAGGTCATAGTAATAAGGTGATTAGTTAAGGGGTTAGATCAGGGAAAATACTGTCAGCGAGCCGTAAGACTGACAAGCTTGTCCTTGTACATCAGGGGAGACAATTTATGTTTAAGTTAAGAACATATTCAGTGATTTGCAACCCCAGCCTGCAGTCTTAGTTTACAACCTGATCTATTTTATGTGCACCATCTATTCTACCTTCATTCTAGTGTTATTTATCTTTCTACTATTATTGAAACCGCTAGCAGTGAAGGAGGGACTGCAGACAGTGGATGAGGGGCAGGGGCAGATGGGACCACAAGAAGCGGACAAGGATCTTGAGTGGATGGAGTAGCAGGCAGGGGGCAGGAGTAGAGTACAGTTCAGATGACACTTGACTAAGTTGGAGGCTGGAGGCACTGGGACAGCCAAGAGAACCTGTAACTCTTCATTGATCTGTCTCGCAAGTGCTCATTTGAGCACTAGGCGGCACCATGGGACTCTTTCTTGCAGGTACTAGGTTGGATGGTGGAACCATAAGACCCCCATTGGCTTGTTGGTGCTTTAAGATACTCCTTCTGAACCAAATAGAACAGGCTAGTCCATATTGACTCTCCCCAGACATTAAGCAGCTTTAATTTGTTCATATCTTTGTGTCCACTGTTCTGATCATTGTTCTTTTCTTCTGGGTGTTCTCAATATCTAAAGTCCAACACATTTTTAAAATTTAGAAATACAAATAAAGACCTGGAGTATAACAGATGACCAAAAAATAACTAGATTAAAGAGACAGGTAACAAACCAAATGGGAATTCAGTCATTTGTTGTGCTCAGTGTTTGCAATCCAGAGTGATATTATAAGGCTTACTTTGTCATCACTACCAATAAACATCAGTTTGAATGTCCTGGCTAGGTTCTTCTCCAGCTCAGCCTCTGCCACACCCTGTTCAGACAGAGAGAAGGAAAAGTGCACTTTGTAAACCACTTCTTTTGGCTTAAAACATGAATTAGAGTCTGGCAAAGGTGTTTAAACTGAGAAATGTTCCAGTGTCTGTTCACAGAGGACATATTTGCATTTTTCAGTCAACTGCTTTACTGTAAAAGGGATATGGAATACGGGCTTTTCAAAAAAAGAGCATGCTTTTCAAAAAACGAATTGAAAAACTAATCAAGAAAAAGTAATTCCTGAGTGAGAAAAGGCATTCCTGAGTCAGAACTGTTCACAGTAGTAGTGATAAGAATTCATGGGACTTGGTCAAAAAGTCATTCAATGAAATGGTTATATATGTTACCTGATGCCTGACACATTAAGAGAAAATGTATGCCTAAAATGCTATTAATCCATTCATGGCACAGGTGTACATGCAGGACACTGTACGGCAGTAGGCAAAGTAGTCTTCAAAGGAAATGCCTTTGTAATTGTTATTATTTGTTATATTATATATATATATACATATTTTGGGGCAGATGGTGGTCTAGTGGTCGTTAGGGTGTTCGCCCTGCTTTCAGAGAGTAATGGGTTCGAATCCCAAGACTGCTAGTGGCACCATTGAGGTGGCACCTCTGTCCCCACACACTGCTCCCCAGGCGCTGTGTTCCTGGCTGTGTGCTGCTTCACTTGGAGAATGCATTAAATACAGAGGAATAATTTTGTGCTGTTCACACTGTGTGCTGCGATGTGTTCACATATGACAGAATAGTCACTTTACACTTGTATATATAGTATGTTACTCACAGGTTCCTGGAAATATAGCTGATATTCAAAGATTGGCACAGACTTCAGTCTATCCATTGGGTTCGAGTTTGGATCCACAGGGAACAGTGGTGTGTTGAGAGAACCTACAGCCCTTGAGTGACAAAAAGAAACCAGTTATATATATATATGTCTGTGTGTGTGTGTGTGTGTGTGTGTGTGTGTGTGTGTGTGTGTGTGTGTACTCAGCAGTATAACATCTATATTGTACCAGTTTATACTGGAGCGCAACAGTACCATCTGTAAACAGAACTGCTGTTAGTCAGTCAGTGGTTTTAGAAATGCACTGATCATAGAGGAATTCATACCTCAGTCGCTCTGGATGGCACTGAGCCATATTCCACACCAGAACGCCACCCCAGTCATGGCCCACCAGAGTAACCTGTGCAATACCCTGGATTTGAAAAAAGACATTAAGCCACTTATCAGATAACCATCTCTCTGTCATGAACAAAAATGATAATTGAAAATTATAACTGCCTCAAGTTTCCACTAGGAAAAATTACTGGGCCCATATTAGAGTCTAAGTCTCTTGATATTCCACTGAGCTGCAGGGCACACTTTTATTACTGTACACTGTTTTATTTGGCCTATCATTCCTGCTCTAAGCTTGATCATATGAGCCCTTTTTCATAAAGTAATCTAGTATGTTTATCATTTACTATAACCATTAAAATAGCTAACCATTACTTAATGACAGAATCTAAAGCCTGCACCAGCTTGGACTTTTTGATGGCCACTAAAAAATGTTGTGTGCTGAATGAAATTTGCGTGCCAATATGGTACCATTGCTAAAAATACAACAAACTATTACTATTCTCATTTACCTCTCAGCTACTGGTGGAGATAACTACACTCAAAGGACTGCCACTTTCAAATTAAAAAAAAAAAACAATCACTCCAACCACCTGCATAACTGACTTTACTCTGGACAATATTTACTTGATTAGACAGCCAACTGCAGTGGCTAATTAGAGGATAATTACTGTCCTTAAAATAGGGTGACAGTGCTGCAGCCTCCCTTCCCCCACCTTCTTTGTTACTGGCTGAAATTTCCATCAACATATTCATTGACTGTAATTTCTTTAGATGTTAGATGTTAAATGTTTAAAAGCACTGATATGCCGTATTCATGCAGGGTCAGAAAAAGAAGAACCACTTACTGATACACATTTCTCCTCACTGTATCTCTGATTTTATTTACATACTCTTACCTAATTTTTCAGTTACTTACAATTATTGGTTTAAAAAGACAATACTGAGTTCCTACTCAAGTTTCAGGTTTCTGTCACGTTTCTCCATCCTGTGCTGACGAGCCCAATAGGCATCCACCTTTAACTGGTGGATTTTTTAATTTACTTTTTGTTTTACTTACAGTTTTAATTTACTTCTATTTGGGTCAACCATATGTTCCATCTATTATCAACCTTACACCTTAAACAAAATATGAAAACAAATACACATTTAGCCAGGGGTATGTAAACATTTCCATTCAACTGTATAACCGATGTCAGCACTTCCTATCAGTTTTATCACATTCTGGTAGGCTTGTCACAATACTGAAATTTCAAACTCAGTACCACTAATGATGGTGCTTGATACTTGATACTATTTTCGATACTACAGGGGGAGGAAAAACAAACACTTTTGAATAAATAATTTAAAGTGTGCTCATGGGACCAGCACACTGGTTCTGCGTGGAGGAGAGCTTTGTGACCGGCTTTGTTTGATAGATCTGGGGAGCTGAGGGTCCGTGTAATATTTAGAGGCAAAATGGTCTGTGACATTTAAAGGTGCATGCCACTTTTTAAAACTCATTTAAAGGTGCATGCCACTTTTTAAAACTCATTTAAAGGTGCATCCCACTTTTTTTCCGCCGCAGAGAGCCAGCGGAGAGCCTTGGGTCTCCAAAGCACCAAAGTTCTCCCTGGCTCGCACCCCTGTAATGCCTGTTAAAAATTGTTGTAGCCTACGATTTCTGTGAACCGTCAGATGCAAAACTGGCATTTAAGTATTGATACCAGTGCTACCTTATATGAAAGTCTATATTACATTTTAGTATCAATTAGTATCTGAGAATTTTAGTTCCTGGTCTCAAGTTTTAAACCAATCATGAAAACCAATCATGGAATCTTCTAAGATGCTTGTAATCCTGAGTACAAACAAGTTAGTTTCAGTTATATGGGCATTAGAAAACCCATCACAAAATGATCACACAGTAAATAAGAGCACATCTTTGTGAGCCAGAATGTACAGGCATGTGAATGTGAGAAGTAAAATATTTTTGTGCCAAATGTTATGCAGTGTATTGTGCATTCAGTTTAAAGGCAAGAATGTCTGCATACTTGCTAGAAATGAAAGAGGTCACTAAAGCCTTCAAATGTGTTGTTTCTACAAACATGTGTGAATCAATATTATTGCTAACTCAAAAAATTCTTAAGAACAAAACTTATGGACCATACATACATACATACATACATGCCTATACATATACATGCCAAAGGAAACATACATGCCTGAATTACAGTACAGTATATATAGGGGTATTTCATATTCTAGCACTGCAATACTATACAGTACAGATATGTACTATGTACATATCATTGCTGGGCCGTTAACGGCGTTAACGTAGTTAATCTATTCACAAAGTTGGGTTGGGAGCTGGGTCTATACTACGCAAGCTATGATGACTTTCACCTTGATATT
>JBBPDB010000001.1:27701453-27715411 GCA_037974465.1 Brachypetersius altus
AGAGGGAGGCTGATTTGTCCCCGCCCCCTGCAGAAGTGTGACCCAGCATGATGGAGCAGTTACAGTTTACTTCTTTGCGTGTGGTTTTTTGTTTTCGCATTTAGAGTCAAGTTCCTTGTACGTGAAACGAACGGTTGCACGCTCTTGAAGCATTTGGTGTAAAAGACTAAGAAATGCACTACGAGTTTGTGCTGAGAAACGGAAGTGATACTCATTAAAAACACACAGAGTTGTGAAATTTGTTATGTGTGAGTGGACGCGAGAAACAGCCTGTAAACTTGCGAAGAAATATTTTAATATGGAAAAATACAACTGACATGACAACCCAAAAATGATCACCACATAAATTGTTTCTTATACATTAAGGACTGTGCCGGTTGTTGGTCTTAGCCTGGTCTTGCAGCAACTGTAGTTAACTATGTCAAATTAAAAAACAAATATACAAAAACAGACATGTCTAAATGAACATATATATCATTATTGGCATGAAAGCTGTTGCACACAATAATAGTGACTTAGTGACTTTACCAGCTGACTCACATTAAGGCAGCTTTCTTTGTTACTGTCATTCCTGAAGTTTCTTTCGATTTACAAATCAATAGCCAGGTAGCTATTGCTGAGCTACAGTATCTAAACCTAAACCAGTGCTAAAACATGAACATTTCAACAATATCTGGCATGCTGCTACATTACTTGCCCCATCATCAGTAGCCTAGTTAAACAGGTTCTTTTTGTTTTGTTTTTGTAATGAAGATTCTGGAGTGGTTGGTCCTTGCTCAGTTTTGGCCCCTGGTGAGCTCATCACTGAACCCACTTCAGTTTGCCTACCAGCCTGGCATTGGGGTAGATGATTCTGTCATCAGAATCAGAATCAGAATTGCGTTTATTGGCCAAGTATGTGTGTGAACACAGAATTTGATTCTGGTTGATGGTATATAATGGCACAATAAATAATGTACTGAACAATATAATATTCAATACAATATATGGTAATGTGCAATCCTCCTCCTAACATCATTCCCTCTCTTACCTGGAGACCGCTGGGAGTACTGTGAGAGTGTGTTTCCTGCATTTCCTGTTCTTTGATTTCTCCTGTGCCTACCCACAATCCTACCCACAATTCTGAGGGACAAACTGGAGTAAACAGGGGTTTACTATCACCTTGCCACATGGATCTCCGATGACTCTGCAATAGTTGGCCTCATCACTGATGGGGATGACATGGAGTACAGAGAACTCACCCGGGACTTTGAGGACTGGTGCTAGCAGAACTACCTCCAGATAAACACTGGAAAAACCAAGGAGCTGGTGGTAGACTTCCACAAGCACAAACATTCCCACTTCAACCGCTGAACATCCAGTGCATGGAGGTCGAGGCTGTGGAGTGCTACAGGTACAGTTCATCTGAACAATTAATCGTACTGGACTCATAACACATAAGCTCTCTATTAAAAAAAGGCAAAGCAGGCTGTACCCGCTGCAGAGGCTCAGGTCTTTTTGAGAGCAGGGGCCATTCTTGAAGACTTTTTATGACTCTGTAGTGGCACGGCCATCTTTTACAGTGTGGTCTGCAGGAGAAGCAGCTGCTCTCTTGAGGACAGACAGAGACTGAACAGACTGATCCAGACATGTTCCAGGATGCCCTGTGGACCCAATGGAGGTTGTGACTGACAAAGGAATGGTGGCTAAGCTGTCATCCCAGTTAGATAACATCTCCCGCCCCATGCAGAAGTATCTGACAGCAATGAACAGCTCCTTCAGTGGCAGGCTGCTGCCCCCACGATGTGGGATGGAGAGATTCTGCAGGTCTTTCCTTCAAACTACTGTCAGACTCCACAACAAAGTCCTTGCAGTTGACCACACAAACACACACACACACACACACACACACATAAACAAACAAACAAAGAGACACATTAAACACACCATGGTAGTTTCTCTCATGTGTAATATATCTTTCGGTGCAGTTTTCTGATGCATACATATATATACGTCTGCTAAATGCCATAAATGTAAACGTAAACATATATCCACAGTGTTATTACATATATTTATATCCACTCTATATATATACTCAACGTATATACAGATACTCAATGTGTACATACATACATATATACTTATCTAAGTTTACACATCCAACACAACCACAGTCGCACCTAGGGACAATTTAGGGTCATATTCCAGCTATATGTATTTGGAAACAGAGAGAACATCGAATTATTAATTTCTATGTACGTAAAGTGTGCATTTGGCACAGGTTAACACACCAAAGCACAACACTGCTCTCTGTATTTAACACAGTCACTCAAATGAAGCAGTGGGCAGGCATGAAATTTTGCTTAGTTGGTAACACACAGTCCTCGGATTCAAAACCACTTTTTAATGACAAGGTTAACCTTTACTCGCCAGGTGGCCAGACAAAGGCCCCAGCAAGGATCGTTTACAAGACCAGTGCTCTAACCACTGAGCTATGGAGCCATTGCTACACGCAAAGTGTGATGCTCAAAACAAAAAAGTGAAAAACGACGGTTGATCTGAATTGAGTGGTAATTCAAACAATCAAATGGTTTATTTCAGAATTGTTAAATGCACTTAATTGGAATGCATTTTCACATTCCCCCAAAACAGCTGCTGACTAGACCATCCGGCACATCATTCATGAATAAATCTAATGTTTCTGTAACAATACTTTCTAATGTCAACCGAGACCTAGATCGCTTAAACTTCAACTTATTAATAAGCTTCAACTTATTAGATTGGTCTGAGAAACAACTAGACCAGCTCCAGTTTTGTAGGTCCAACTAAGTTTGGTAGTTTCCTTCCTCAAACACAATAACGTAACCTGGCAATCAACAGGTGTGTTTGAGCGGGGAAATCACCACAGTATGCTGGACACCGGGGAGTTCTACACCCCTGAGTTAGACCTTGCCAATCTGGGAAAATGCTTCAAGAGTTATTTTGCCACCCTCTGCTGTGCAAACTTTCTCACTGCTGTTAGACACCTTATGCTTTAGTTAACGAGAGTCATGGCATAGAAATGTGTTTTTTATATAAATAGTAGAAATAGTACAAATAAAATATAAATGTTAAAAACATTCAAATTCTCACAAAACCGCACAGTTGTTTGTAGCTGGTTTGTTGTTTGTTATGCTTGGTCAACTCAAAATCCACATTCCAGAATTACCAGTGAGAATCGGTTTATTCTAATTAGAAATAGCAACGGTCTACAAAACACTCAGCTCGGGACTCCGCGAATTTCGTTCTTTTGTATGTAGCCTAAGGCGGTTAGAAAATCCCACAGGATCATCAGTACCGTTATTTTCCCACCCGTATTTGGACAGACCCCTTTCCTGTCCTTGGATGGTGATCACCTACCTGCCGCTCTGTGGGCTACTTGATCTTGACCAGAAGACGTGATTCCCCGGAATACAGGTGGGATTAAAATCTCCCTCGTAAGAAGGCATATGATCCCACCCATGAATCACAATGCCTGGAAACGCGCTCCTTCTCCATTGGCTCAATTTTCCCTGGGAGAGGACCGACACCAGACCAGAGCTCCAACAATAACTCAGACCGGACCGAGACTAGCAGGGATAGCAACTAAAAGTGAAGATCTCACGAACGGGAGTTGCTATGGTGTAAATCGAATCAAGTTGGATATTCTTTAAAGCTTCCCACCGGACCTTGAGCTTCATCATCCAGAAGGATATGGGACCAGATCTAATAACGTTCCTAGCCAAGACTTCTCTGCTCTGCTGCGTGTGCCTCTGCGCGGCTGGTAAGTGAGCAAGACTTTACCTGTTTATATAATATATAAAGTGCATTTGAAAGATGGGAATAATGAACATCTCATACTATTACAATGTTTTAATTCAGCCTATTTTACCAAATCTGCATCTAAACCAGTCTGCAAAACTACAGGTTCAGAAGAAAAATCTGAAGATGACATTTTGAATGGGATGTAATTTGTAAGAAAGATTTTAAAGGTTATTTAAGGTGAGAGTGTTGTTACTCTTCTCCTCAATGGCTCTAGTCGAATACATGCCCCATTCCCTGTTTGGAGGGGTTTACAATTGGAAATAGCCATTCAAGGATGGAAGACATGGGGTTCCATAAACTATGGGCTATTTGTGCATAGTAGATACCTAAAAGTTTATATATGTAATTTGTTAACATGTAGAAAGTGTCATCGAAGTCTTATGAAGAAAATAACTCCACCAATTGTTAATCCATGAAGAACCGAATATGGAAAATTAAAGGGAGAGGGGTTCTACTGAGGGGGAGGGTTTTGCATGACCACAACCTGTTAGTCAAAGACTAATTCATTGACTGGAACAAGCAGGTACACACACACACACACACACACACACACACACACACACACACACGCACATATATATATATATTTTTTTTATTATTTCTTTTTTCAAATTGCATTGCTCCAAAGAACCTTTCTGGACATATATATTTCCAATACATTTTTAATATCAGTATGAATTCTCTGTTATTGACAGATGATTGGACCCATGCCCATGCTGAAGACCAACTGTTTAAAAAACTCTTCAGCGGCTACAATAAGTGGTCCAGGCCTGTGCGGAACATTACAGATGTCGTGATAGTCAAGTTTGGCCTCTCTATCGCCCAGCTGATTGATGTGGTGTGTTGTTATGTAACAAATTTTCGTTACTGGTATAATTGTAATTGTTTTTGTAAACCTCCGTTTTCATAATTTCATTTTATTTATTTATTTTCATTTTGTCTGTACATGTTATTGCTATACTGTACTTCAACAGGTATCTGCCCTCCCCACACATATTCAGGCCACAAGAAGTGTCTTGCAAACACAATAAATCTAAGATAATAAAATAATCACCTAAACAGGTGTGAATGTCTTCAAATCTATATAACATGTTTGCTTCTTTTATGCAGCTTTTCTTTCATAAAGTGAACATAGATTTTTTATGCTGCCTTTGGTGTTGGCCTCTCTGTCTTTCCTCAAAGGTAATTGAGTTCTTGGCTGATTTAACATGTCCTCTCTCATTTCCTGGCAGGATGAGAAGAATCAGATGATGACGACAAATGTATGGCTGAAGCAGGTGGTGCACCTAATATGTGACTATCATGTTGTGGAATTGTCTTTGGATGCTGCCAATACAATTTATTATAGATATACCATAAACAGCCGATAGAATTAAACCAAATGACATTGTTTCAAAGTGTATTGATTTTCTTTGGTGAACAGTGAATTAAACTGATACATTGGTATGTAGATCTTCCAAATATGAACATATAGATTACACTCACATGCTACATGTATATTATATTGACTTGCACCATAGATCAAGTGTAACTATCTTTCTTTTTAACCCATGTAGGAGTGGAATGATTATAAATTGCGCTGGAATCCATCTGACTATGATAATGTAACGTCCATAAGAGTGCCATCAGAGCTGATTTGGGTACCCGACATTGTCCTGTATAATAAGTAAGTGTTATTTTTATCCTCAAAAAAAAGAAAAAAAAGAAATAGGTGTTGTAAAATTATTGTTGCCAGAGTGCGCCAGTGTTCCTGAAGAACATTGGCAGGAGTCAACCCTGTATTTAATGTAGATAAAATGACTGTGGTAGAATGAGAGTCATATCATAATGGATCTAATTGCTAATGTCCTGGATGTAGATTTCATATAAAAACTTATATCTGGTTTGTCATGTGGTGCCTTTTATGGATTAATGTGTGAAATCAAACAGACATGCTGTGAAATAAGATGTTAAACACTTTTGTAGTTATTAACTCAACGGTGCACATTTCAGGCTTTTAATGGAACATTAAATGACATGTCTGTTTGAGGAACCACTGCGGTTATCTATGAGGCGTATCTGCTCTCATGTTAACAAAAGAGAAGTTGATATCCTTTTACGTCAGATTCCTGAAGCAAAATCTGAACTTCTTCTGCAGAAATAAGAATAGCAACAACCGCAGCATCTCTTGCTTTGGGCAATACCGAACAGATCAAAGAGAAAACTTATATTTTATTCATTTTGTAATAGAAAGCTTTTTTTAAATGAATTGCTTAATTTGCTTAGTGATATTTTTGGATATCATCGCCAATGAAACTTTGTAGTTTTCAAATCTAGGGTGCAGAAAAGCAATTTCCTCCATTGTGATTTCCTCTCCCAGTGCAGATGGTGAGTTTGCTGTGACCCACATGACCAAAGCCCACCTGTTCCACACAGGAAAAGTGCGCTGGGTACCCCCTGCCATCTACAAGAGCTCCTGCAGCATAGATGTCACATTCTTCCCCTTTGATCAGCAAAACTGCAAGATGAAATTTGGCTCCTGGACATATGACAAAGCCAAAATTGATCTGGAGCGCATCGAGAACACTGTGGACCTCAAGGACTACTGGGAGAGCGGGGAGTGGGCTATTGTAAATGCTGTGGGCACGTACAACACGAAAAAATATGACTGCTGCCATGAGATCTACCCTGACATCACCTACTTCTTCATCATCCGTCGCCTTCCTCTCTTCTACACTATTAACCTCATCATCCCCTGCCTGCTCATCTCCTGCCTGACTGTGCTGGTCTTCTACCTGCCCTCAGACTGTGGTGAGAAGATCACTTTGTGCATATCCGTCCTCCTCTCACTGACCGTCTTCCTTCTGCTCATCACTGAAATCATCCCTTCCACCTCATTGGTCATTCCACTCATTGGCGAGTATCTGCTCTTCACTATGATCTTCGTCACCCTCTCCATTATCATCACAGTTTTTGTTTTAAACGTCCACCATCGTTCCCCGAGTACGCACAAGATGCCACGCTGGGTTCAATCCATATTCCTTGGCTTCATTCCCCGCTGGCTCTTCATGAAGCGTCCAGCGCCTGATCAGATGCGCCGCCGGCTGCTGCACCCACATGAGAAGAAGCAGGGTCCAAACCAAAAGGCTGACCTCAGCACTTCCAAAAGCTGGCTGCAGCAGGAGACAGATGTGGACATAATGAGATATCAGGATAAGAATGGTAGGTCAGGAATGAGCGTTCCAGCCACTTTCTCCTTCCCTCTTGCCACATCTCTACACCTCTCTGAGTCTGAGCCCCTGCTTCAGAAGTATGACCTGCAGCAGCTAGGACACAGGATGAACCCCAACCCACAGCCAGTCAAGCTCAGCAACCTGGAGCCTGATCTCATACTGCCACACAGTGTTCAGCAGGCCTTGGAAGGGGTGCAGTACATCGCTGATCACCTTCGTGCGGAAGATGCAGATTTCTCCGTGAGTGATCCTTAAATGTCAGTTTCTTTCATGCATTCAAATAAACAAGTCATTGCAAGTCATCTCCTAACACCAGAGGTCCTCGATTTCAATACTAGGAAATCTATCGGATTCCCTAATGTTGCACACCTAATTCAACACACTCTATAAGTATATTCCCCTCTGGAGATGTTCAGAAAGACACAAAATCGTGTTCTAAGGGTTCTCGGGACTGGGACTGAGAATCATTTGCTAACAAAAAAAGGTTCGCAAAGAATATTTCGATCATAGATGTTCTAGAGAGATCCATCAAAGGCTGAGGTTACATCAGAATATAGTAAAATAAAATAAAATTAGACTTTAAAACTGTCTTCTTGAACAATATCATCTTTTAACACAACATGCTTCTAGATGCAATGATGATAGAACCCAATAAGTCTGACAGTTGCAATGTACTACAATTGGATTCAAACCTGTAACCCTAAGGTGACGTATGTGAGGTATTTTACTACTGAACAAGTGACCATAACTTGTAGCTGGTCTGTTTTTTTTTACTTTGAAAATTTAACTGTATCCTTATATTGACCCTCTTCAATCTGTCATTTATTGCATGCAATGAAACCATAGGTATTTAGTGATCTTCTCTGTATAAAATCAATCGTTCATTGCTTATGTGCTCTGGTAGAGTGTGCTAGGGTCTTATAGATCTGGGCAACCTGTAAAAAGTGGTAGATCTGTAAACCACTTTAAATCAGTGACATTGTAATGCAATACATGCAACAGTTTACAAGTCAGTTTTATGCTACTTCTTCAAAAGCCTTTCCTTATAATCTGCGGACTGTGTTATCTAACCAAGAGGGATTCAGCTTTCTGTTTTTGTTCTGTCACAGGTCAAGGAGGACTGGAAATATGTTGCAATGGTGATTGACCGTATCTTCCTGTGGATGTTCATCATTGTGTGCCTGCTGGGGACAGTTGGCCTCTTCCTGCCTCCCTGGCTCTCAGGGATGATCTAGCTGTTTGCCTGTTTGCCCTCGGCTTACAGATACAGACATCAAGCTCCAGAGCAACTTTCAATCTGCATGATGGAGCCAAGACCTCCCCAGAGGAGCCAACAGGCAATTATACTTTTAAAGGGAAGAAGAGATGTTTTTGGTTCTAGAATACGGTGTTGGCTCTACAGAGTTAAATTGCAATGAATTTTAATATCGACCTTAATGCCCAGGCCTTTGCCGCACTGGGTACAGTGCCAGTGATGTAATGAATGTGGGTGAGAGCATATCAGTACACTCAGGGATTACCTGGGGTCACAGTTAATTGTTACAATAGTTCAGATCTTCTCAGCCGTGACGTTGCCCATCAGTCCAATATGAGAAACACTCCTCACCTCTCACAGAATGCGCTGACATTTCCTGCTATCATGCTGTCATCCAAGCCTTTTCACTTCCACATGCATATAAAGTCAGCCCCCCCCACCTCCAACGTAATATGCAAAATTAACCTTTATGAAAGAGGCGAGAGATATGTGACCCTGACTGGGACCAGTTCAGTTCAATTTACATTGTATCCTACTATTAAATGAGTCAGAGATTTTTACTCTCAACAGCAATTTTCCAGCAGGTCAAAAGTCCTCCTTAATTCATAGGCGCAACGTTTTGAAGAGCCACTGAAGAAGCAAAGCTTTAGATGTTATGTGGGTGCCGTAATTAAGTTGCAATCATGAAATGTGTTCCTTCACAAATTTATTTAATGAGGGATCATAGAAAAATATCATTCCTCGTTAAATAAATGGAACAGATGTGCAGTCATTCGTTTTGTTACTATTTTAGAGTAGGGCAAGGAGCTTAGTCAACGATGAAGGTAGGTGATTGGCTTCCAATTGAGGCTGAATCATACCACGGCTACCACTGTAATTTAATTTGAAACACGATTCCTCTTTGATGTTTTAATTCCACTCACTGATGATTCGGAATTGCCTGTTAGCCAATAATGATGCTGGTTTTAACTTTGGATAAGGATGACTCTTGGACAACAATGCATAATACAGTTTTACCTCCAGAGCCTCTTAGGGATATTTAAGGCGACTCCAGAAGTTTTGTAACACTCCCCCTGCTGGTTGTCCATCCTGCTGTTTGAAAGATGAAGATGAGTGCATGTGGTGTGTTTCCACAGTCTGTACTTTCAAAGCACTTTTTAATCGCCTACTGACTTGTCAAAGGTGTGGAATCATTTCAGAATGATTTTCTGTAAGATCAATAAAAATACAATAGAAATACAAACCTGTAATCATAGAGATATAAATAACACTGACATGTAAAGATGGAGGGTTTTAGTTTTTGAGAAAAATCAATCATACCATCAACTAACAACTTTGTTAGCACCCTTTTCTGTTTTTTGACATTACAGATGATGTATCATGTATCATGACTACAAGCAGGTGTCTGTGTTTGTAAGTAAAAATAAAAAAGGTGAGATCAAACATTCTGTATTGAAAGCACAGCTTTCATTCCTATCAGTCAACATAAATAAAGTAAGGTTGTACCAGCACATCATAAAATATAGCAGTCCATAGGTTAAAAGTACCTTTTTGTTGTCTAGCACAATCAATTCAAACAATGCCATTCCATAGCCACATTTAAAATCTTTGGCATATGTAGCTCTACTAGTTCACTGGTTTAGGTTTGGCCACATTGGCTCGTACCCGGGCCTGGTCCACGGCATCCAGAAGGTTCTTAGAGTCCATGGCCACTGTGTGAGCTGCTGTAAGCATCTGCTTCTTGCACTCGTCCTTTAGAGAGGTGATGGCGTTCTGCTGGGCCAGTCGCATCTTACTGATCAAGTCTGCCATGTCCTTATTCAGCAGCTTCTGAGTGCCTTCAATCTAAGATACCAAAGGGGAGCAAAATGTGTGTCTGTTAATTTTTCTGAATGCTAATGAACTGAATAATGTATTTCTGTATCAGTTTGATTCAAATCAATAGTTTGACCTCTTATCACAAATGTGGTTCATAAGCCAAGATTGTTTTGGTTTCATGAGTAAGGACTGATTTTATTTTACTGCACTCTTGTCAAAAACATTTTAGAGGTAGGCAAAATTCACTACTTTCATCAAAACTCCACAGCATCCGGAATCACACTTTATATGACCGGGGACATAGAACTATGACAGCCAAGAATGTCTAAAGCTTGTTGCTGTGGTGTTTTCTGTGTTTTATTTTGTAAGAAACCACATAAGCAAGATGACTTAACAATTTGATGTGGTTTGGTGCAACTGTGTCTGCACAATACTGGTGCACAAGTAATGGTTGTATTACTTCTATCACTACAGCTTCCAATAATAGCCACAGTAGCCTGTTTCTGAAACAATAAAGAATTTCTGATAACAAGCATTTCTAGGGCACATTCTTAAAGTCGACCTGAAATTAATGACTTTTTCTACCTTCATGTCTCTGGTCATATTTAGCATGAATTATCACGTAATACCATTTACAAAAACTATAGTGTCTTTTGCCTGCTTATAAAATGACTTCAGGAAAAAACAGCGTCAACCAACAATCACATTTCACACGTCTATTCCACCACCCCAACCTGTCACTCAGAAAAACCACACACCTAGCTCAGAGGTCTGTCCCCCTAATGTCGCATTTTACCCTTAACCTTTTCAATCATTTCACTGTTAACTGAAAAAAAGGTCCTGGAGGCAGTTGTTGTACCATAATACTGAACTCTAACATTCTACCAACCAGAGCTCTTTATACATTTGCGATCATACTTTATCATATTAACCGCGTAAGGGGCCGTTCACATATTGTGCCTAAAAACGTGTGGCTTCTTTCCAAAAGCGCTCGGGCGCTTGCGCTCCACAAGCGTCTGTCGTTGCTAAGCAACCATCAGCCGCACTCTCCATTTCCTCCAACTAAAAACCTTTGCTGTAACTCTGCTACACGATTTATTTACGAAGAAAAGAAAAAAAACGCTGTAGTGTTTGGGTTCACTCCATTCTTTAAAAACTTAAAAAACATGGGGAATTTCACCAGCTGATCCAGGAGCTCCGCCTGGACAACGGGAGTTTCAAAGCCTGTTTCAGACTCGACAAGGACCAGTTGGATTATATTTTAGGAAAAGTTTGGGGGCTTGACAAATCATAAAGTTCAGGAAATCCCTGAACTACAATGATGAGCTGCTCCTCCATGTTTCTGCGGAGGCGTCAGTGTTACGGAAAAGGCGAGGGAGCTAATTGGTCGAATCTTGTCACATGACCCGCGGTGCGCTTGCGGCATTCCAAAAAGTTGAGATGTTTTTAACTTGACGCGGCGCGGGCACGCCTGAAAAAACCGGTCAAGAGGTCACAGGTTCGATTCCTATCTTCAGCACCACCACTGGGTCCCTGAGCAAGACCCTTAACCCCAAGTTGCTCCAGGGAGACTGTCCCCTGTAGTTAGGGAATGGAAGTCGCTTTGGATAAAAGCGTCTGATAAATGCCATACATGTTATGAGCGCGGCTGCTGTGCGTCTACATTTGAAATAATGGACTTATGTGGACGGCCCAAAACTAAACATTTCAGTGTTCCTGAAATACTGACGGTATCTGTGATACGCTCAGAAAAGCATATTGTCATAAAATGATTGTATACAATTTTGATGTATGGCCTAGGTCTTTATTTCTCATGACCTCTGAGTAGGGCATGACATGGTTGTATTTTCTACATCAATTATAGCGAGGAGCATAATTCATCATGTTACAGAGACAGTTTGTACTCCATTCTTGAGAACAGGGTTATTGAAGGCAATTAAAGAAGTTGTAATGGAATACTGTGAGGAAATGGAAGTTACAAATGTGATTACAGTATGCCTTTGCATGGCCAGGTAAAATATACATGCCAAACACTGAGAGCAACATTTTTTTTGGAACTAGCTTCCATAAATTGTGACTTTTAATGGGAAGCATATAAACACACTCAAAAAATGAGAATCACCTGAGTTTCATTACCCATTACCTGCAAAACCTGATTGAGCCCTAAAGCTCTCAGTAGAACTTGCTTTGTGTGTTTTTCAGGATGGCTGTGTGTTGGAGGCTGAACTGCAGGAACGGGCTCAGACACTGTTCCAGGTGCTGCTGCGTTATGTCACTGACCTGATGATGTGGGAAGAGGGGGATGAACTTTCTGAGGATATGAAGCAGGGGTGAGCCATCTAGAATTTTTGATAATTAACAGTTAACTGAGGATTCGAGACAATGAGAATGAAGCAGTTGTGTGACTTTCACTTTCTGTTTTCACTTTTATGTCAGTTATGCAAGCGTGAGCACAGTGAGATCAATCAGCAGTGACCTGCATATTAGAAAATGTCAAATTAATATTTTTTATCCAAATGCTAAATAAATGTATTTCCTTTTTGTTTTCAGAATGGTGGAGGACTCCTACTACTGTGTCCTTTACAATGATGAGCACCATTCCTATGACCATGTGATCTATACTCTTCAGAGGGCCATCAGCTGTGACCACAATGAAGCTCACACACACACCGCTCTCATCGATAAGGAGGTGTAATATTCTTCAAGCATGGACACATGGTTTTCATTTTTTGAAATGTAGTGTGAATCTGTAAATTGGAAAACCCACATTATATTTGTTGATGAGATCAATTGTAAATAGAGAAACATACACAGGCCCTAATTAGAAGTCCAAGTGACATGTTTCTCATAGAAAGTTATTTTCAGGGACGCAGAGCTGTGAAAAGAGGAACCCTGAGATCCTGTCAACAAGCCAAAGAGCTCATCAGGGTAAACAGTTTTGGCACATTCCATTCTCACGGAACCCGCAGCTCTTCCTGTTAATGTGTTTTCTTTTCTGGATGTTAAGACTGTGCATTCTAATCTCTTTCTGGATCATCTGCCCCTGCAGTTAAACTCTGAACACATTACCCAGCAGCCCTTGCGAGTTGAGATCCTGCACTCAGCAGTGATGGCCCATCAGACATTTGCCCTTAGGCTGGGTGCTTGGTTTCAGCAGATTATTGGGTACTCAGGTATATCCTACATTAATTATTTATTATTATTATTAGTAGTAGTATTATTATTATTATTATAAGTGGTAGCTGTAGTATTAGTAATTATTGATAAAATTATTACATTAAAGACTGACACGCACGGTGGAAACCTTAAATAGCTTTAAACACTAATGCCCTGCCTGTTTTTTCTTAGATGAGTAAAAGTACTTAAAAAAGGCTAAATTATTGTATAGAAGTTACAATTGAACAGTCTTTGTAAGCCTTTCTATCTCTATCTGTCATACCAGCATTCAAAATGAGTTTCTGTTTGCAAATGATGTTCTCTCTCTCTCTCTTTCTCTCTCACTCAAACACACAGTGGGCTTCAGGCAGGTGTTTTGCCAGGTGGCTCTGGAGCCCAGTGCTGACAGTGATAAACTCTGTTTGATCAGCAGACTTATGCTCCATGATGCCAGACTCTACAAAGGCCAGTACTGTTTCTCCTCCCTTGTTTTGAATATTGTTGTGTTGCTTCAGTTAATCTGTATTTTAAATTAATTTAAAAAATATTTAAAATTAGTGCTGCCACTAACGACTAATTTTCTAACGATTAATCTTTCGACTAATTTTTCGATTAGTTGATTAATCTAAACGACTAATTTTCAAAAAATCAAGCGGTTGCAATTCTCATGTGTTCATTTTATTTTGAACAAAATT
>JBBPDB010000001.1:27727502-27769416 GCA_037974465.1 Brachypetersius altus
GTTGAATGTTTTTTAATGGGCAAAAATACTTAAATGAATAAATGGGGAGTTAAATTTGTTGTCTTTTTTATTTTTTTTGCTGATCCGAAAATTGATCCGATCAGTGACTTAAAACCGTGATCCGATCCGAACCGTGAGTTTTTTGATCCGTTGCACCACTAATGTACAGTAAAGGTAAATCACATTTTAAACAGTAAATGTCCTTCACAGCAGCCTGTCAACCTATGTTTCATAAAACAATATGTTTGCCTGCTCCAGTCCACATTTAATCTTGAAATAAAATCATTAAAATCCTTCAAAAATCACATTTTGTGCATTAATGTGTAAATCTCATGCCAAAAAGATCCATCTTTACAAAGCCAAAAGTATGTAGACACCCCTCCTAAATAAGTTTAAATGTTTTAGCTATATCTATTGCTAACACAAAATCAAGCATATAGCCCTGCAGCCTCCATAAACATACAAATTCAGTAGAACAGGTCGTACTAAGTTCACTGACTTTAAATGTGGCGCTTTTATAGTCAGCTTGGGAAATTGCACCCCTCCTAGATCTACTTCAATCAGCTGTAAGTGCAATTATTGTGAAATAAAAAACAGTGATGTCAATGAGTGCAGAGGAATGTAGTACAAAAAAACTATTATCCTTAGTTGCATCACCCAACTACAGAGTTACAACTGCTACATTACCACATATACTGTGTGCCTGGAGCTTCATGAGATGGATTCCCCTGACTGAGTAGATGCACACAAGAATATAAGATCAGGGCATTCACAATGCCCAGCATCAGCTAAAGTGGTGTAAAGCATGTCACCACTGAACCCTGGAGCAGTGGAAACATGTTCTCTGAAGTGATGAATCATGCGTCACTATCTGGCAGCCTGACAGATGAATCTTCAGTTTGGGAGATGCCAGGAGAAAGCTACTTACTGGAACAGTGCATAGTGCCAACAGTAAAGTTTGGTATAAGAGTGATAATGTTCTGAGGCTGTTTTTTAGGGATTTTGCAAGAGTGTCCCCCTGTGCACAATGTGAGATCCAGAAAGACACAGCTTGATGCGTTTGGTGTGTAGAAACACCAGTGCCTGCACTGAGCCCTGACCTCAACACAAGTGAGCACCTATGAGACAAACTGGAACCCAGACCTTGACCTCACAAATGCTCTTGTGGCTGAATGATATAGTGATAATACTGTGAAAAGTCTTCCCGGGGTACAAAGCCCATATTTTTTACAGGTCAGATGGTCAGGTGTCAACATACTTTTTGCCATTTCATATATCTGGAATATTCCACAAGACACACGTAATACAGGAATGTGCACTATCCAAACTTCCTACAGACAATTATATTTTTTCTAGCCTGGATGCTAGTTTACCACATGTTGAGCTTATGCTAATTCTTTGCTAAAACTGTTACTTTTTCCCCTTTTACAGAGATGGATTAGAATATTTTTAATAGTTTAATGCGTAGTCCCTAGTTTCACAAATGATCTTATAGGATGGATGTCACGTTCACGGGGGCTAGTCCGCCGACTGTGACAATGGACTTGGTAGGAACTTTAAAAGTTAAATTTTGAATTAGCTCCAACTGACAAAGAAATGGTCCTAAATTCACTAGTGAAAAATAGATGTATAGAAATATGAACGTTATTTATTACATGAACACACAATAATTGATTATTTACGTTAAATAAAAATCTTACTTGTTTAACTCCTTTTATGTCCACTTGTAACAGACCTTTTCCATCATTCTGAAGGGAGCATTTGATGCTCTGAACTTGTGAGAAAGCAGCAAGGCAGACAGGCTATGATAAAGTAAAAGACATCTAAATATTGGGACACAGTTAAATACAGTGCAATTCACCTCTACAGCTAAGGAAATGGAAAGTATGAGTGAGCAGGAAGTGTGGCAAAGGTGTACAAATAAGGCAAACTTCTCCACTATATTAAGAAAACCTCTGCTGATGTTTAAGCCTGCCACCTACACATCATCATACTAGACCAAGAGAGGTGATGAAGTTATGATGAAGTGATACGACTGAACACAACACTTACCACTGAGTTTTTGTCGGTGCGTTGACAAATACCTTTAGGGCCAATTACAAGATCTACAGCCAAGTTCCACCCTTGCTGCACACAGTTGAACATTAATTACACAGTATTATGCACACTTCTACGCAAAATCAGCATTCAGAAATAGAAAATGTTATCTGACAACCCACAATATAACTACACTACATCTAAATTTCATAATTTCATATAATACAATCTAAATTTCATGATCTTCCAGCTACATAATGTAGAATGAATCATAAAATAAACATTAAAGTCACACTTTATCCTCAGCAGCTAGGTGGCAAAAAGTGCTGGTAACACTTTGCTGAAGGTCACATGTTTCAGGGCAACTGACATAAACCGTCTTATTCCAATCAGTTACAGTTGTCACAATGTCATTTCACCACTTGATATTTGATGTGATTGACACTTGGAATAAGCCTCTATAAATGCTTAAGTAGGTTTGTGTTTGTTGTCAGGAAAGGTTTAAGCACATTTCATTTAGCTTTATGAATGCTGGGCTTTAATGAAGTCTTACAGAGGTAATATCACTTAAAGCAGTAGAAAAGTACCACTTTATTTACTTTAATTTTTGACAGTGTAGTTGTAAGCTCAACGGGTGGAACACAGGGGTCTCTGGCACATGGCTGTCAATCAAAATAATAGACATCTAACGAGATAAACAAACAGTAATAATGAGGACTCACCACCAGCTCACAGGGGAACACTTCCTCATCAAAACTGGAGAAAACTGAGAACGTCTCAAAGAACTTTAGAATGCACTGTTCCTCCTTCAGCGAAGAATATTGCAGGAAGGTTTGCTGGATCAATTTCCTGAGCTGCTTTGGCTGTTTCCCAAAAGAAAACCGACATGAATGTGCAGCATTTGATCAATGAAGAGGCATAATCAGAATAAGCTCAATAACCCTTCATGAGCCAAACATTCAAACATATAGGAGAAGAGCACTGTACCTTCATGCTGTTGATGAGTTCTTGGGGAAAGAACAGGTCAAGGCCCACATCTTTCCTGAGAGGAAAATTGAGAGGAAATCTTAAATGTATTTCTCCTTACTGTTATTTTTTAATGTGAGTATTATGTGTGCTGTTATGAGCACTGGCGTGTTCATGTGTTTTCAGTTATTACTTACTCAAGCAATTCAAAATTCGATTTTTTCTCCAGCCCACTCGCATTCATATCTTTATAAAATCTCCTGTTGGATTACAAGGGTTTGTGAATGACATTTGTTCAAACCCAAGCGACATTTCAAAAATAATGCAAGTGTTGTCATGCATAATGCTGTTACCTGATCTCCAGGCAGCCCAACTGTAAGGCCATGCCATCACTGACCTTACTGGCACAGTGCTGCATGTAATCACTACGGACCTGAAGAGAAAAAAACAATGATAATACATGTGTACTTATAAAAGCTCTCCATTAACACAGCAGACTTTAAGATGGTCCACACTAACCTGCTGGTAGAAATACAGCATGGTGGTTTTGTCTTCTTTTAACTTTTCCAAGAAACCACTGGGGATGTACCGGACTCTAAGATCATATCTGTTTGTTTTAAAAGACATAGTACATATATATAAAGCAATGCTGGACAACGGTTATTTTTTATTAATTAATCGCATTGTTATCTCAAAACTAAATAATTAATTCAAAGAACAAAAGTGCAATAACATTTTGGTTTAAACAAATAAGTCGCTTTTCAACAGCAGTGTTTCCTGTAACTCAGTTACACAGCCGCAGCTCAAATATTTAACTTTAGAACAGAACCATTATAGCAACTGCAGAGGAGGACCAACTCCGTATGAAAGTCTATGTATCTAAATGCAGTGTCATTAAAGCCCCTGTTGGTGTAGTGGCCAGATGTGACCCTCACGAAAACCGTATAGTGCTGCATGTCCCCACGAGTACAAAAAACATTCAAAAATAAGAGGATTTTATAAAAACCTGCATTAATGCATTACTAATAAAATAATTGTCTGTGTTAAGTAAATAATGCGTTAACACAATAATAATGATTTCACATACCCAGCCCTAATATAAAGACAGAAAAATGACCTCAAAAAACTGAACAAAAAACATCAACACAGGACTAGGAAAGCTCAGGAACATGTACCTCCACTCTGCCTCCACATGCTGGTGCTCATACTTCTGCTCCACTTCACACACTGTCAGGTTAGGGTGGAGCCAGTGCACTTCATCAGATTTGAGGTGCTTCAACCTCAACCCATAGCAGTCAGGGAACTTGATGTTTGGACCAAGCCGTCCACTTTCCAAGATGGAATTAATAATGGCCTGCAGTGCATGTTATTTTGATATTTTTTAAAATATTTTTTCCACATAACCTTTAGCACACATTTAAAACGAATGTTCACGTAACAATCCAATGCACATTACCAAATGAAAAGTGGAGTTGAGTTCAAACACAATATAATCCCCAGTATTTTAATTACAGATATTGATAAATATTATTTATTAATCATTTACCCATCGTGAGTAACTGTACAGTCATAGACAGCATGTTTTAATATGATATAGAGGAATATCTCAGTGTGAAGTACAGCAACACTTACCCGGATCTCCCATGAGCTTTCACATTTTACAAGCTTAAAGTTTTTGCCCAAGTTAGAGCTGTTGCTAATGAAGCACACTTTGAGGATCTTCACTGAGCCTGCATCCTCGCCGGGTACTTCAGAGTGACGTCTTAACACCTGCTGGTCTACAACAGGCGGTGGCTTCCCAGACATCTCCACATAAGTTGTCATGACAGGGGTCTCCTCATCTCAGCAACAGGGTCTGCAGTGAAGAGCACAGATGTAACCTTAAGACTAGCAAGTCCATTAGAGTGGAGGCTCACCCTGAAAAGATGTGCTTGCTTGTAACCCTAAGAGATAAACTGAAGTTCTTAACGAGTTAACTACAAGAGGAAACAGTGGTAACAAGAGGTTTTTCACAGCTCTATAAGGTTTTGAGGGAGCGGCATTTCTCTTCTCACTAAAAGTGGTGGAGCATACAAAGGTGTTGCATCACAGGACAGAACTCTTGCATAAAAAAAATTCTGATCATTAGCTGGTTCACTGACAGACAATATTATGTTCCAACACGTCAGCACACGACGGACAGAGGAAGCACATCCTACCTCTGCTGGATGGATAATTTGCCCTTGAAAATGAAAAAAAAGGAGTATTTACATTTACTCAACAAACAGTCAACAGTTAACTATCATTTAGACTAATGATTAGTTAAAGGCAGAAAAATGTGTAAGACAGGCTTGGTATTGGGTAAGTAATACATTCTTGAACAGTACATTTGCAAGGTAAGGTTCCAAGCATGTTTTGACTGAAAGCTAACCAACCACAATCACCAGCGTAGTAATAAATACATTCACAGCACATCTATTTTCTATAGCAGGGCTAAATTAAACAGAGCCATGCAAAACGAGACAATAGCATTGAAATAAATAGAGAAAACAGTAGAGCTATTTTCTATAACAGTGCTTAAAAGTTAAATAGAGTCATGCAATGCTCAGACAATAGCACTGAAATAAATAGAGCATCCTGTGTGTAATGTGGGCTTTGCAATAGAGCACATACGAGGCTTTGATAATTTCACAAAGGTGATGATTGCTGCTGCCACATCTGGAATTCCCCTTCTTCCACGGTAATGAAAGTGAAGTCTGTTAAACGGAATACTCTGGTTTTGAAAGGGCCGATTAATAATCTTCAAACACTGTATTGTGTTGTAATTCTGTGGTCAGGCGTCTCTCGACATCACCCATAGGCTTGCATTCGGTAATCTGCAACTGATTTTGTAAAGTAATATAGGAATATTTAATAATATTAATTAGGGATGCACCGATTGCAATTTTCTTGGCCGATTCTGATTACCGGTTTTTTTTTTGTAAGTGTGATCGACCGATTTTTTCCCCCAGATAACAGAAAATTAGAGCTGCTGCATGTAGCCGACGACAACGACACAAAAAAATACAAACTTTAATTTTCTTTAATATAAAGCTTTTTTTTCATAACAAATTTTCTTTACGAATTTCAATAAATAAAATGTAATACATAAAGAAATAAATAAACCCCCCAAAAAAGATTGGTTTGAAATCGGCAATACGTGCGAGTGATCGGCCGATCACCGATCAGGCCGATCAGGCCGATCAGGCCATTTCCGATCACTGGCCGATCGATCGGTGCATCCCTAATATTAATAATACAAAATCTTTCTATATTACTCTACAAAAGTGTTTCACAGCTCTGTCACTGTGCTTTTCATGCAATTGTCTAATTATTCATAAATCAGCTGTGAATTGACGGATGGTTTGTCACGCTATATTCCTCGCTGTGCACCATAATCACCCATCAACTTTACACAAAGCCATCGATCACCGAACACAAGAAGTCAACGGAAAAATCTTTTGCATGTGTGTAGATGGATCAAGTATTTATAAATAGAACAAAAAAATGCTAATAATTCAATTCAAATACACAATATTATAACACAGCAAAATTGTGGTAAAAGTTGTAAAAGTCGTTTGATGTGAAATGCACCATTCTAAAGAAAGACATCTGAAGGATTTAAAGCAACCTTTCAGAAAGATATTACATGAAATATAGAAATAGTTATTACATGAAAAAGATATTTAGATAAATAGGTGGGTAAATAGATAAATAAATGGGTATATATAACAAGTAACAAACATAGATATAAACACACACAACTGAATGTCATACTACTATTGAAAAACTGGTGAAATTCTCTGTTAATGTCACACAGAAGTTTCCAGTGAAAGCTGCATGAATTCTAAATTCTTTTCTTATTTTGTTTAGAATATAGTTTGGCAGACTGCTTAAATGTCATCTCGCAAAATCAACTTACTGGTTTAATACGATAGAGTCTATACCAGCAAACGTCACTGTTCAGTCCATACAAAGAAGTTGCTGAGGCTGGTACTGGCTGTAGGTGCGATTACAGCAAGCAGCATTTTGTAAAACAGACTTCTTGAGTGAAGAGTCATGCAAACACACTGAGGGTCAAGACTGAGGCCAAGGGTCCAGTCTTTCTCCCTACTTTTTAGCTAATGTTGATGCGCAGCCATCATTCTCACATGTCAAGCTTCACCTTCTGAGAGACTGAAGCTAATACAAGTCATGCTGACTGAATGTTGACGTGCGAGTTGACCATTAATCTCTTGTTTTTTTTTCAGATCTTCACACACACCTGTGTCATGACTCACTCCTGGCGGATCTGTCATACTGTGAGGGTTCTAACACGCCAGTTTTACAGAGGCATCAAAAATGTCTGGGCATTTGGGCAAAAATGATTTCAAGACTAAACTAAAACAGACATTTTTTAAAAGGCAAACTGCATTATTTGGATTTCATAAATTCTTCTCTCCGTGTCTGCATCCTCAGTTACGCTTCAGAGCTCATGATGCCATCAGTGAACCCAAGCTTTGGCCTTGGAGAACTTGGCTTATGAGCTGCTGCTCCTCAAAGCCCCAATCTACTGGCAAGCTGTGCACAATTTGTTGTCTTTATAAGTAATGACAAGATGAATGTAGTGTATTTTTTCAGTAGGCAGTCCAAAGTTTAGGTTTGACTACAAATGCTACTGAGACTTCTCAAGAAACTTTTAATTAAGGAACCTCTGGCTCTGACATAACACTCTACATGCTACGTCTTGAATAAAAATCACTTGTGTTGCAAACCTTGTGACTTGTGACCAGTGACAACAGGTCACAATTCATGTGATGAAGTAAAAGATGCCTAGAGCTGCGAAAACCTTAATTATGTGCATGAACACGTCCATAACACATTAAGTTTCCGTGTTTGTAGACTGCAACTTTTGGTGATATAGCCAGTCGCTGCGGCTTCATTTCTAATAATACAAAGTATATGCAAAGATCTCTCTCTCACACACACTCACACACACGCACACATACTCACAAACACGCATGCATGCAATGTGACTATTTAAGTAAAAATCAGTATTATGGCATATAGGAGCTACTCCGCACATCTCAAATGAGAACTCCTATTCATTAAGTAGTTTCATACCAACCCTTTCTAGCTCACAGTCAAATCACAAGAAACCGATCCTGATCATTCATCTCTCATCAGAACAAATTAACACAGGGACGCTTTTTCATCTGCTCTTTCTGAGCTGCTACAGCTACAGACTGATTAATTTCAAACTCAATCAATTGACTTAAAAACTGAACCTGAACTATGTTGATATTACTTGCAGCTGCAACAAAGTCTACACACAGACTGTATTATATCCAATTCCAATTCATCCAATTAAATTAAATGCACCATAACTTATTCCATACATTCTATGTATAAGCTAAACTCATCCCACACCCCCGTTCATAGGTCGGCTGGTGGCCTGGTGGTTAGGGAGTTGCCCCTGTGATCGGCAGGTTGCGGGTTTGAATCCCAGGATTGCTATTTCACCAGTAATGTTTTTTTTTAGCAAGGTACCCCAGACGCCACTGTCAGCACGCCACTGCTTCACACAGGTGAATGGGTTAAACGCAGAGGGTTCAAGCAATTTCATCCAGGACCAATATAGCATGTAAAAAAAAAATTTAATTAAAAAAAAAATATATATATATATACATAAATAACTGGATGAAACATTTCGATAAAAGGGGAAGTAATAAAGCATCTGCATAACATATTACAGCATTTTAACCGCTGCCTAATGTGAAATTGTGAAATGTCTGGTTGATCATGGACTGGACTTGCTCCTACTCATCACCTCTGACTTCCAGAACCAAAAGCTAACGATAATCAACATTCAGTGGAAATGGGTCTCAGACCAAACAGCTCCAACAACATGTGAAAGCTACCGAGAACCCGTTTTTGTAGCAAATCATAAACAAGTCCAGAGCAGGAGCAGGTATCTGAGAAGGTAAATAGTGCAATAACAGACATTCCTGTATTCTCTATCCCTGGTTAGAACTAAAACCTTATTTAATGAGTGATATAAACATAAACCGATAAACAGAAACAGTTTGGTGACCTCTGAAAATCACATGAAGAGTGTGGGGATTAGATTTGTGAGCTGAATGACAAACACGTCACCTGCCTCTCAGAAGACTCATGTCTAATCGACGGCCTTCAAGTCAAGTCACCTAGTCCCCTAAGCTGCTAAAACACGCACTTTTCTCTCCTGGACTGATGATTCCGTTGTTTTCACCGTATCACATAGATACTGTTAAAGAGTTTATAGCCTGCCTCATAACTTCCTGTGTAGTTACAGTCAGGTTCTGCTCCATCTGGACAATTAGCGGTATTTCTAATTTACCACATTCACCAAAAAACAACAAGAACATGACAACAACAAACCTGTTTAAAGCTTCTCCGACAGCTGCAATCTGCTTTGTCTGTGAGTTTTTCTTTCTTTTCTTTCTTCTTCTTTTTGTTTAACCACAGTGCAGGTTGCCACTTTCGAGTATCGCCTGAGGAAGGTAGCGGAGCATGGAGGCCCTCCCCCTTCCCCCTCAGCTCAGCTTCCTGATTTCTGTGTAGTTTCTGGGTGTGTGTAGCTGCGTGTAGGTCGCACACTGCACTGCCTCTAGACACATACAGCATGAGAGGCTTACCTTACCATACCATACCTCACCTTACTTTACCCTAACCGAACTCACTCTAGATTAAGTTCACTTCACTTATTTATCCTTAATGACGTGTTGTCCACATTGTAAGACACACCGTGGGCTTGTTTTCCTATTATGAGCAAAATCCTGACCCAAGGCTGCGGCATACTTCTTAATGGTGAATCACCACCGATACTGCAATTAAGTCCAAGACTAGACTTGACCCAGTCTTCCTGTTAACCCTTTATACAGAACTACTACTACTACTACTACTACTACAACTTCTAATATTACTTCTAATATTAATAATAATAATAATAATAATAATAATAATAATAATAATAATAATAATGATAATAATAATACCAGCTAAACTACTACTACTAGTACAACTACTACTACTACTATAAGTAATAATAATAATAACAATACTACTACTATTTCTACTACTAGTAGTAGTAGTAATAATAATAATAATAATAATAATAATAATAATAATAATACCAGCTAAACTACTACTACTAGTACAACTACTACTACTATAAGTAATAATAATAATAACAATACTACTACTACTTCTACTACTTGCTGTAATAATAATAATAATAATAATAAGAAGAAGAAGAAGAAGAAGAAGAAGAAGAAGAAGAAGAAGAAGAAGAAGTTATCTTGAAAACTTTAGTGTGCTTTACAACAGATGTAAATAGACTTAAAAACAATTGCAATATCAATATATAGAAATATAGAAATATATAGAATATATAGAAATCTCTAGAAAAACAACAACAACAGTATATCCAAATGGCTATGGATGTCTCAGGTCACTACAACAAAAAACAGCCTGTTTCAATTATCCTAGTCATATGAGTGGAATGTATTTATTTTTGTCATTTATCAGTACTAAAACACTCTTATTAGACATTTGGCCTATGTATCATTTGTATACGTAAAATGAAGAGATTATCATTTATTACTCAATTGTTGTGTCATTACTTTACTAGGACAAAAAGAGCTCGTCTGCATTGAGCCTCATGTCCTTTGCCTTTATGTTACAGCACCATCATGTGGACTGATGAGGAGCTACAAGCCTTTACGTTTCATTTGTATTTATCATGCTTAGTTTTTTGCTATTGTTAATGCTGAGCATTATAATGATAATCTCAATACTTGCAACATTTTACAGAACTTCACTAGTAACTCTTTGAATTCTAACAAAATCTCATCTGTGAGTTGGCTGCAATTATTTCCAAATATCAGCCTTAGTATTTTCAGGTTAACTACAGTTACCAAGACAAGTAAAAAGCAAAATGACAGTGCATCTTTAGTATCTATCACGCTACTGAACCTTATTTTTTGTTCATTATAATGGTTGAAGTTGCAGCCTAGCGGCAGGCCACAGGAAGTGCTGTGAGAAAGAAGCGTTGCTAGGGCCTTACAACTTCCCCAAACACGCACACTCAAATGTGAGCTCAGATATTCCGCTCTCTGACAGTACAGTGCAATGAAGTTGGATCGCTGTGCCCTAAAATACAAATAATACACCACTAAAAGCAACACAAAGTGCAGTGACTTCATCTAGCAAATGCTCTTTTCAGTTGACAGGTGTGATTACCATCAGATAAAAATGCAGGATGTGTGAGGCTTCAGCAGCATCGCTCATCCGAGCAATTAACTTACACTTCAGTTCTAATATCTGAGAAATATTTCATTTCCACAGATGACAGGAGAGTGACAAATGACCGCATATGAACATGGAAGCATTTGCCCATCAGTGTTGAGGGATTTTGTCACGCTGAAGTAAAAACAAAAAGCAGTTTTAGCTCTGAGATCAGCTTATGTCTAACATTTGCCATGTCACAAACAGGCCCAAATAAAAGCTGTTCTCCATTACAGCTTCGGGTCCAAATGAATAATTTTGGTCTCTGGGTTATCACAGTGTCTTTAAATATGCATGATGAGTCCTTAAAATAACATTGCTCGTTTGTTTTCTCTGATAGAATGTGCAGTGGAAGAGTTCATTATAGGTTATTAGATTATTAATTAGAATATAAATGTACCATTGCTCAGGTTTACTCGACTAGTACATAAAAGTGTCTTCGAAAGTGTTATTTTAGATTACAGAAAATGTCTTTTTTTGATGGTGGTTTGCTCGTAACGTAAAAGTAACAATCGGATGATTCTTTTCGCAGCTGATGAAAGTACAGTAACCCAACTTTGTCCACAGCTCTCATAATTCAGGTTGACAGGCGGGGTTTGAGAAACACTTGTCGCACATATGACAGGTTGAGAAAATAGTTTGTGGTTGTACTCAGGAAGCCTCATAGCATAGAAAGAAAAAGACTGCATTTCCTGAACTTCCTTGAACCTCTAAGAAGGCCATCAGAAATAGCAGTTACTATTAGAGGAGATATGCAGAATTCCTTACTCAGCAGTAAGTATGTTGACTTCCCCGTTTGGCCAGTGTCTCCACATCGATTTTCAGTCATCGCTTTTCTAACATGATGTGTGCCTTCTGCTTGTGTTCTTCTGTGCTTTGTTTTGGTACTGCTGCAGCTCCTCTACTACTGACCTCGCCTAAAAAGTGGACCAAGCTTGTTCAAAGAAAGAAGAGGTAAGATCTGACATCTTTCAGTCAAGCTCAAGAGTCTATGCAGCTTGGATCATTCATGATAGATGCACACATTAAAACTTGATGAGCATTTGTTAAGCTGCAAGAAAGCTGTATGGTGGAGCTACCCCCACATGAGCAGTGCAATAAGGCTAATTATACATATTTGCATGTATGTGTGTGCGTGCGCGTGTGTGTGCGTGTGTATACACACAGATATGTATGTATATGTGTGTGTCTTGCTACTAATACTTTTTATTTGTAATATATTTAAAAATATGTATTGAATTTGACCCTTCTACTGGAATGGTCTTCCGAATTATCCATTTAGTAAGAAGACTACTAACGCCTTATATACAATATAAGAAACATGTAATTTTTTGTATTTTAGCACTAGTGCCATAATTACAGTAAAGCAAGCACAAATTAAGTACAACAAAGTAAATTATTTTAATCAGAAATTTAAATTAGAACTCATGGTTGACAGCATATCAAATAACAAGAAAATGTTGTATAGACATTATAAGCAAAAACATAAACATATGTTTCTGTTTACCATGGTGTTCCTATAAAGTTCCTCTATGTTGTGATCCTATAATAGTGTCCTTGTGTGGCAAAACGGGCTACCAGTTACTCTGCAGGCAGTCACATGGCTCGAAAACTTTGGATTAAGGAAGGAAATATGTTTCTAAGCAAATATCTTGGGGGAGGGGTGCATGGGATGCAATGATAAAAAAAGAAGGAAACTTTCAATCCTGCAACTATTAATCAGAATCATTTTTAAAGTATTGTTTTCAAACTTATTTTCAATAACTAGATTAAATTATGCATAATATGGTCAAATACTACATATGGTTAATTTTCTTTGGCTATTAAGTACAAAATATTCATTTTTCAAAACAAAATGAGACTCCTAACAACCGTACAGGCAGGTAAACCACCAAAACTGTCAAAGTGAGATAAACCTTTAAGCTCAACTCTTGCTTTAGATCGGAAAGTATTCACAGGTGTTTCTGTCCATTGTGAGAAAGGAGATGGACAGCAAATTGTTTAGTTTAATGGACTGAGGAGAGAACATTTGTACTTGAAAACCAAAAACGAGGCAACACTTGGCTGAAAACCGAAACCAGAACACAGAAAGAATTATGAAATTATTAAAAGAATAAATCTGTTACAAAACTATGAAAATATTTATTTAGCATTCAAACAATGCACCATATAAAAGAAAATTCTAAATAAAATATTTTACTTGACCTCACTCATAAATGTTACAATTAAATATCTTCTCTCATAAAAAAATTCCAGTGCATTTTAATATTCTGAATGAAGTGCATGGACAAAGTGTATTCAGAACAAGTGCTTTAAAAACTGTTGAAAGATATAACAACATTCTCTGTAGGCCTAAAACAAAATAGTGTATTAAAACAAAGACTGGCAGCCCATATATAAACTGTAATCACTGGTAAACTTTCTTGCTATTTCAAAAACACAGACAGGGTGGGTGTGCTCGAAGGGGTCTTGCTTCTTCTCTGCTTCATACTTTGCATGGCGATCAGGATGTTAGGATTTTACAAATATAATAAATTAATCCTGACGTTAAAAAGTCTTTGTGGATGCACCCACTCTAGAAATTTCGGCATTGCGTGCTTTACAAACGGCTTTCCGTGTGGATTTCTTAGATATATCGAAATACGTCCACAAGGCAGACATGTTAACTATGTGTCAATCTGGTGCTTGCAGGTTGCAGTTGTTGATTGCGCCATAACTTATTGTTTATAATGTTTGCGTATTGGCTGAGAAAAACAGCTCGATGGCCGCCGTGCATCCACAGCCGTTCTTTTCCAGAAGCAAAAATTGCCAGTCTTCCCCTGACTCATCTTGAGTGTTTCTTATGATTTTTGGTTTTTTAAACCCTAGTAGTTTTATTACTGTACTGTAGCTTTAACCAGCTGTCTAAAATAAGACGTGTAGCTGATGAACACTACATTTTGCTGTATTTGTATTACTAAAATTACACAAATTTATTACTGTATTCACCTGTTTATACCAAAGAAAATGCCCATGCATGAATTACAGTACAGCCTGTATGGGCTTACCTATTTTTCTTTAAGGGTAATGTATAAAACTGAGTTTAATTAAAATTAAAATGCTTTGGGAGCATATTTAGGGTGAGTATTATTTTACAAAATTACAAAACACACAAAATATTATTTTATGACTGTCAAACTGTTTTGTTTTGGTAATCTTGAGTAAACTAAATAAGTAATGGGAGCAAATGTTTTACTGCGACAGACTGCAAAGTCCCTAAGATACAAGGTGCCTAAATAAAATCTCACTAGCCTGATCAGCTGGAATCATCTGCACCTGTTTCTTCACTGGTTCAGGCCTTTTGTTACCTGGCTTTAGTATATTTGAATGATTCATATGTAGGTCACTATGTAGCTTAACACTATGTAGTTTTCATTGAAACTGGTCAGGTACAGGGTCTGGAATGAAAATTAGTCAAGTTTAAGGGTCCTCAATGCTTCATTAAAAAATATAAGAAACCCTTTGCCTTTATCATAGCAACACAGATTCGCAGCATCCTATCCAGCAATTTTTGAAAATAACTTGTGTCCGAACACCCCGCCCCAGCACCTTTTACGGCATGCAAACAGTTCTAAGATAATATAAGAGATATGATAAGAGAAACCTTTATTAGTCCCACAAGTGGGAAATTGGGGTTCTGTCTCATTTACTGTATGCTCATTACAAACTTGTCATTCCAACCTGTCCCTTGCCAACTCAATGGGTGAATGGTCTGAAGACTGGGGAGGCCAAGACATTATTCTCAAAATGTTTCGGTTTTTTTTTTTTTTTTTTGGAGATGGATATAATTTTGACCCCATTTCATGATTCATTATTTGTCACATACACAGTTATACAAGTAAAACATGCAGTAAAATGTACCCCAAATCACAAAATATATAAACTAGTCTTAAGATTGCTTAAAGAGAGATTTAAAAGAATTTAAATCTATGACTGAATTTAAAAGAATTGATGATATAATAAAAAAAAAAAAGACAAACATGTATTTTACAGAATGCTTGGGATCATTATTCTGTTGAAGAATGAAATTTTGTCCAATGATGCATAAAGCAGAAGGAACTGTGGGATACTGAGGAATTAATCTTTTTCATGATCCCTTTAATTTGGGATAAGCCTCCAGAGATTCGCCTAGCAAAACACTCCCCAAATGGTCACTGATCTGATGTTTCACTGTAGGAACAGCACATTTTGTGCTTAAACATCTTCCCATCTGCCAGCTAACCACCTCCGGTAACTGTACGGTAACCCCCAAATAAATGAAATTTATTTTCATCCATCCACGAGACCAGCTCTCAGTCCTGGACAGTCCAATTTTCTTTTTTTAACACAGCGAAGTTTCAGCAACTCATCCGTCTAGTCCAGCTACTCTCAGTCTTCGCTTAACTGTAGTAAGAGATATCGGCTTCTCTCAGTTTGTAATTCATCTCAACCGTCAGACCTCAAGCAGTCATCCTACAATTTGTTTTACATAACAAAACTATCTTCAGCCTTTGATGTCACTTTCCTTGCCTGGAGTGTTTTTGGTCACTGTTGCTTCCTGTCAAACATTAGGACACTCCATGTGTAGAAGCATTCACCCCTGCGTTCTGTGGTTAGCTGCGCCTTTCTAGCCATTACAAACATAACAATTAAAAAAACAATAGCAGAAGTTTCCATGTAGTACAACAAAAGATTTGTGAGTTCAGCTTATCTCAAAGAAATCTGGGACATGGCTGAGAGGGGGCTATTGTTCAGTGCTTTAAGACCCAATCAGATGGGCCCAGGAGAAAGTTCTGACAGTGGTAAATAGACTTTTTAATGTGTTATTAAATAACACTTTAAGTATTTCTAATGTTGTGAAAGTGTTTTCTAATTTTTAATGTTGTGAAAGCAGCATATCGTTATTTTTTTACATCCAAGGTCCCAAATTTCTGGCCTGCATAATACATGTAGCATCATATCCCATAGTGCATCTTGGTGTCACCTCTAGCCAAGTTAGCACTTATGCACCTGGACGTTCACAGGATGTAAAAGAAAAAATGATTCATCAAATCAGGCAACTTTCTTCCATTGCTCCACGGTCCAGTACTGAGGGCCTTGTGACCACTGTTTGTGCTAGCTTTCTTTGGACTATTGTTGATAGGTTTTACCCACAGTAAACCAGGAACACCCCCACAATACTTTGTCTTCTTGCTATGACACTTTTTTGGCCTAGTCAGAGTCACTCAAATCCTTGTGCTTGCAGCTGGTGGCCTAGCGACAAGAGAATTGCCCCTTTGATCATGGGTTTGAATCCCAGGACTGCTAGTGTCTCTGCTGAGGTACCCTTGAGCAAGGTACCGTCACACGTTACTGTAAAGGGTCACTTTACTTTTCACATCAGTGTCATTGTTGCGGCTGATAGTATATTTAAATATTTTTTTTTACTTTCTAAACATTTGTAATAATAATAATAATAAAAATGAGTGTATATCTAATTGTATCAAATGGAAAGGTGTTGAAGACCCACACTAAGTGGCTGAAGGCTATGACGTGAACTTAGTCACTCACCAGAGTGAGCGGTGGATGGAAACTCTCAAAACCACAAAGGCCACTTGAGCTTTCTGGTACTCACATGCTAGATCTGATTCTCAGCTTCACTCCGTAGCTCAACTGTTCACCTTGCTTGGAATATTTTTTTTCCTATTCTGCGTTAAGTGTAAGGTGTCAAGAATAATGTTACTGTAATACCTCTGTGAGTCTGTGAGCGCATGGCTTAAAAAGGCAGATCTTTTATAAGAAAGGTCAATTCACCCTGGATCACAAAAGCTAACAAGAACTAGCAAGGCTTTCATAAAGGTTATGGAGGGAATTTGTATTCATTTTGAATTGTGCGTTCATGTAGAATGTGTACGTTCATCTACACTTTTGTAGAAAACTAGATAGAAATCAAATTGCCAGGCCACTATGAAAACAGCTCATGTGACAGGAAATGATAAGATGGTGCATAGCTGAATTACATACACATTCTAGAGTGTGGGTGAGAGAGGAAGTCTCGGACTGAGTCATGGTGTGACTTTACTGAATGTACTACAGACACCATCAGAGAAGAAGTTCTCTTTTGTAAGTACGCAAAATGGATTTCAAGTATGTCACTTGAAAAGAGCAGAAAGGCCATGACCTATTTGGTTTAACACAAAATGAATGCTTATATTACAGGTAACCTGTTAAGTGCTTAAAGTCTGGAGGACAGCTTTCGGCAACTGGTAGGCCACTTTATGCTCCTGCAGCAATAGAGATCTGCAAGACCATTCAAACCGACAACAGTTCTACAATTCCAAGTCCTTTGAAGCAACATGGACCTGTACCGGTGAGTCCTGGTGTAGAACCACCCTGAACTGTTCCTTAGTTTAATGTTATTTTGAGAGTTTTATTAACTTTTTTAATGATAACGGGTACAATATTGTGTGATGGTGGCAAAAACCCCGCCACTGGCCAAGCACATTTGGCCACACCCCTTCTGTCCTCTGACTAGCTAATATATCCAAATCCAGAAGTAAAAGCTTCATTACTTCGACATGGTTTGGTGATGTTTTATCAGTTTGTAAAATATAAAATGCTATATACTGATATTTGCTTCCAGGGTGTTGGTGCTATTTGCTTTCAATGTGTGTGTCTAATTTAACTGGGAACCTCAATTTCTTCCTACAGGAATAATTCATTCATGATCCTGCATATGAGTTGAACTCAGTATTGGTCAGCATTCGGCAGTGGAACATTCTAAAATGCTGAACGTGGCTTAATTTACTAAAACATCATAGGAACACCAAATTTCTCAATGTGTACATTCTCAACTTCCAAAAGGGTGCAGCTGTCACCCAAACATGGCTGGAAAATGAATGGTGAAAAAATAGTTTATGGTACCATTTTGTAAACCCTGTTAGTTCTGCAGCCCACAAGCCTTAAAATCACCAAACTATTACTCCTGGGCTATTAATTAAGAAGCAAGAGTAGTGGCACTGACTATTTAATTATGTCAAACATGACAGAGAACCTCTACGAGCTTAACCACTTGCCCAGTGACAGTAATGGAGCTTACTCGCTTCAGAACAGTCCAGCTGTTATGACACCAACTTATGGCTTATCCTCTACGGGTTCGGTGCACCCAATGTCTCCACATTTTAACCAAAGGCATCTATCATCGCCTGCCACTCCACAAAATGAGCTTTCACCACTGCTTGATGTACCTCACGGGGGAGGATCTTGGGACTATAATCTACATGAGAAGTCTTCATCCACTCTGTGGGGGCCTTCATCTAAGGACGAGATGGCAGAGACTATGGGCTCCCATGTTCTCTACCCCTTCGGTCTTGTTCCTCACTGCAGTGCTGCACTGTCTAGCAAATTAAATGCCAATGCTCTGCAAAGGTTGGATTCATTTTCCAAAGCCTTTCCTACGAAAAACCCAAATGTGGCTTTCAGTAACAGTGTGTGTGAAAAGAGTTCAGAGGACAACCAAGTGCCAGAGATGTTGATGTCACCTCAGAGCGGAGCACCCTCAGATGGGTCAGATCGAGAGCCTTTTAGTCCAGTGGCCGTGCAGAGTCAGCCACAGCAGCACCACAGTCAACCAATGTATCATCCAATAGACGACCAGCACATCACTCATAATCTCTACTACAACCACCAACCATACCACCATGGATATCAGCAGTACAAACAACAGCTAAGAGAAAGTCATCCGGAGCAGGTCTACAAATTACCCTTCTATAAGTCACAGAACCAGTACCACTTCCAGCAGCAAGGGATTCAAATCAATCAAAACCAGCTCACACCTTACTCATTAGCCCTGCAAAAGCAACATCAGAGAGGGCCGTTCCTTCAACAAAGTCCCTTAGAAGGCCCTGATTCTGTTGGCTCGCCTACCTACAGTTACACTGAGGACTACAAAGCACCTGAACAACCAGCTTTCCAGGGTAGTCAAGGGTTGCCTCTTCACTCACCCAGCTTCAAGGAGCCACAGCATTTTCATCCATTCTCTCACCAGAATGATCTCTACCAGCACCAGCAGCCTCACGAGCAAGCACACACATTCTCATTTAAGCAAAATGCCTCTTTTGGAGATAATCCCTTGGCGCCACTTGATATGTCTGCTGTACCAGGATTTCCTAGTGTAAAAGAGGAAGACTGTACAGATTTAACTCATCCTCAGAAAAAGAAAGATCTCTGCAGCTCCCATTATCAAAGTGTGGTGTCTGGGGCCAATCAAGCTGCACAGTCGACTGCTCTGAGGGGAGGAGTGCTTCATCACCTCAGTTCCTACAGACAGCAGTGGGCACAGGTAGTGCATCAATGCATTTTAAGCATAATCATTAATCTAGCTGTGCTCTAATTAAGCAGTAACAGTCGAAATAATCAACGTTTTCTCTCTATCCTGAAGCACTCACTCGATGTTCAGCCAGACCAGACTTTACCAGCCTACAGGTCGGAAGTGCTTTATGTATTACATTTAATTATAATTTTAGTTGTTTGCTCAAAACAGTTTTGTAATGCATTTATCTTAATGCTTCTGAATTATGAACTTATTATTGTCCTATTTTGGTTAATAGGAAGGAGACAGAAGTTGTGAGAGGTCAAGGGGGCAATACCAAGCTGAAATGCATTGTCTGCCACAGGGAATTTAAAAGTTTGCCGGCTCTTAATGGTCACATGCGTTCCCATGGGGGATTCAGGACACATCCATCAGCATTCAAAACTGTAAGATCCATTACTTTAGTATCCTGTTCAAATGAGTTTTAAAATACTGACTAAACCTACCAAATCATAGTTAGGAGTTCTTGATGAGGTTATGATTCTGTGTTATGCCAGTATATCACTACAAAAAACAATATTTAAATTTAAAGTTGGGTGGTGTTGTTAACATGTAAATTACCACTCGCCTTATGAGAAGGTAGGATGAGACATAGGATTAAACATCAACAACAATGATCTTAATAATAATAATAATAATAATAATAATAATAATAATAATAATAATAATAATGATAATAATAATAATAATAATAATAATGATAATAATATGAATTGGTAGAAATCTTGTCTATTTTACCACCATCCAGAAAGGAATCACTCAGACACCCTCTCATTGTTTTATGTTTTATATAATGGGAAGAATAAGAAATGGCTTTTAAAATTCTATATTGTCTTATTATCTTTATTCTTCTTGTTGCACTGAGCATGCTCCTGACAAAAGAATTTCCCTTGGGATAAAAAAAAATCTTTCTTATTTTATCTTATCTCAAACAGCCTCATAAACCTGGCCTATAACTACCACTCCTCTTAATTATTAACAAACTAACAGTGAAATAATTTATCACACCAACAAAACAGTATAAACAGAACACTGATTCATGTTCTAAATATTTTTAAAATTCTGGGTTTTCTACAGAGTGAAGGACAAATCCAGCTGTCAAAAGAAGCAGCTCAGATTGACCCCATGGTGTTACCTGTGTCTGTTCCTGTAAAGGATTACCAAACTCCCTCCAAACTCTCAAATTCCCTAAATAGTCACCTAAGACAAAATGATCTGAGCGACTCAGCTGAGGCTTGTCCTCCAGCTCCTACACATAAGAACCAGGGCTCACGTGTAAGTTTCACTGCACATCATTTCCATATCAGACTCAACACCCTTTCAAATCTTTTTGGCACATGACTCAGCTAGTGTGCCCTCTTTTATTGTACATTCTTCACTCTATGACATTCTACAAATTTCTTTTAGGCAAAGAGTGAGAAAAAGAGGTACCGGCACTGTCTGGTGCCGCTCGTAATTTCCCCATGTAAGGCTGGCCTTGAGTCTAGAGGTCCGGTGCTTTTCCAGAGCCAGCTGCGTTCCCCAAGCAGCTGCGGAGATGACGTCCCCTACACTCCCCCACCCATGCTCAGCCCTGTCCGTCCCGGCTCGGGTCTCTTCAGCAGCTTTAATGCAGGACACCACAGCACTGGAACACAAGCTGTCCAGCGAGTGCGTCTATGCAAGGACAGTAAGTGTGTTCACTCAAAGGATGCATGATGACGTCAGAAACAAATTTTCAGATCAATGATACATGATGTATCTTTTATTTGCAGATCAGGTGGAGATCACTGTAGGCCCAGAAAACAAATCCAGCATAATGAAACCGTAAGAAACCGTAAAACTAATGCACTTACATGAAATACTAATGTACTTATATTAAAAAAAACACATACCCAGCTTCAGTATTGGCCCAATGCCAACATGAAATGGTGGATTGGTTTTTGGGGAAAAGCGAACAAATCCACACATCTTTCCATTAAATATAGCCCATTTAAAAATATGAGAATGGGATCAACTGATAACCAGTTGTCCAGAACTGGCTTCAGATAATGTCTTACCTATTTGGGTTATATGTTACTGCAAGATAACACTGTCCATTTATCATCTGTTTATTTCTCAATGTGCTGCAGTCGGATCAACACTGGTGACGATTTTCAAGCAATTATTCCACATATTCAGATTCACTCTAAAGTAGCAGAAGAGACCCATAAGGCTACTCTGTTATGGACACCCTGCCATCTGGATACCACTGCTGACCAACAAAGAGGTAATCTCAGTTCAGGTGCTCATATTAGTCTGGTATTGTGAATTTTTGATTATCACTTTATACCAAAATAGCTCCTGATTAAATATCTCACATCAGCACAACTTCTATCAATCATATCATATTTTATGTGCAACCACTTGTATTTGTGCAACCAGTTCAAATGTTATAGTGTGATCTCAGAAAATGTTTCATGAGTAAACTGTAAAATTCAACTGTTCCAATGACCGTCTGAATGTCTCTGTGATCTAAGTGGATGATCTCCTGAAACTGGCCTGCTCTAGCGTGCTCCCGGGAGGAGGGACGAACACAGAATATGCCCTCCATAGTCTCTTTGAGTGCAGAGGAGATGTTATGGTGAGCATGTGCGATAAACATCTTTTCACAAATGATTTTCATGAAAGCCCAGCTTTATTAAGCATCACTATTTTGTCTGTGGTCTTCGTTTTTCCAGATAACTCTTGAGAAACTGCTTTCGCTGGAGCCGTTGAAACACATATCCAGCCCTCAAACAGACTACCATTACGCAGGTGTGTTACTGTCTTTATGTCTTTTGAAATATGTGGGCCTGTGGTTGGTTTCATTATTTTCTTCTCAACATAATCAGAGGACACAGCTCGTTTTTGCAGTCATAATAAGATTGCACATTTGTTTGTTAATGGCTGAGTACCGTCTGGTTATTCATTTTTTCCTCTCACCCCGACCTATCAAACTAGGATCGGATAGATGGACCCTGCAAGAAAAGAGGCAACTGAACAAGGCCTTAGTCATTTACAACAAGGATTTTTACCTGATTCAAAAAATGGTAATTGCACCTAATAAGTAAAATCATTTTCCTTCATATTACCTTCAATCATTTTCAGAGAAGGCCCTGTGTGGTATCAGCATGCTCTGATATGAACAATGTACTCTGATGCTAGGTGAAGACGAAGACAGTAGCTCAGTGCGTTGAGTATTATTACACATGGAAAGAGAGGCTCCGTCTAGGAAAGCGGCTTAGTGCAGTTCCTTCAACGCCAGGCCCAGAGAGAGAGGTGAGATGTGTTGGTCTTCTTCTTCTTAAGTTTATTTTAAGCTCCAGTTTCTCTCTGTTTGCATGCGTTTTTCCAGTAGCCTGCATGCTAAATATAGGACATTCGAAAGACTAGATTAGATCAAATGGAAAATGTCTTGGTTTCTTAAAATATTCTTTAAAATTCAAAAAACATAAAAATAAAGATACCAAAACATGCCAAGACTCTAGTAAGAACCCTTAAGTTGGTATAGAAACTTTATTTTTAGTGTAGGATCTTTAATCTTTAATACCTGTTTAATACAAGGTTCTTTCGGAAATCTCAGTTTCACCCCCCCCCACACATATATATATTTATATATATATATATATATACACATGCATGATAGTTCATGGAGGACATATGCGTTCATTTTTGGTGTTTTAGGAACTCTCAAATCACTGACTGGGGTCTTAGTGATCATTATTATATGTCATTTGTTCTCTTACACCAGGGTGGCTCAGCGGAAACCAGCGGACAGCCAGCTCAAGATGCCAAACCCCAGATGAAAGGCCTGAAGTTCTCTGATGTTTCTGATAAATCATTTGCTGCAGGTGTTTGTGAAGTACCCAGCAGTGGGCCTGTGAGTTATGATGTCCTGTAAACAAGCTTCTATAGCCACAAAAGCTCAACTTAATACGCCTTTACAGTTCAGTTTCCGGCCCTGTGCCCCTCTGTCAGAAACTTAAAGGTCAACTGTGTTGCTTTTCAGTTACTGCTCTTTAGATCAGAGCTGCATTAATTCATGTGAGTGTAATGATTTAATATAAGGAGTGGTGTGTCTTTTTTTTCCAATGTAGATGTTTAATGGAGATGAATGGAACCAGAGCAGTCTGAGAGGACTATATAACCCGCCAGCTGATTACAGCAGGCCCAGATCAGCTCACCAGTTAGTTGCGGGTTCTGTAAAAAGCTCTCCCTCAAACAGTACCACCAGTGGAGAAACTGACTCAACTCTCGTCTTCCCCTGCACCGAATGCGGAAAGTAAGAAACACACATTTAAATAAACAAACATATCACCCTTGGTAATACGGCTTGTCCTATCTAACTATCCATCAGGGGACATGCTTATTGTCAAACTAAGCCATCCCTGTGTATCATTCTTGCAGGGTGTTTTTTAAGGTCAAAAGTCGCAATGCCCACATGAAAACTCATCGGCAGCAAGACGACCCACAGTTTTGGCAGCTTCATAGACTTCCTGAACAGGAAAACCAGACTGTGACACCTGCCAACTCTTCTGTTACACCACTTCAGCTACCCACAGCTCCTCATTCCTTACAGTGCAGCAGTGGTGAAGATGTGAAAACATTACTCACTAATAATGCACAAACACTGCAACAAATAGACTGCCTCTTGCAGAGCCCAAACTTTAAAGAGTGACTGCAGGAACTGGGTGGTACTGGCTTTTAATAAAGTCACTGTTGTAATACATATTGCACAGGACATCTAGTCTAGAGAAACATAATGCAACGTGGAAGTAAGAGATTAAACATAATGGAATGCTCTGAATGATGAAATTTATGAATGATGAAATGTTCTGCACTTGATGATAGAAAATATGACATGCTGTGTTTTCAATCCATGTATTTGTTATCCTTCAGAGACCAGAGGGCTGTGGCAAATGTAGTATTACGTGCAAATGTTAGGTGACATAAAGTGTAAAGGTGACTGGTGACTTAAAACAGCAACGCTGGATAATATTAGGGTATTAAAATACATTTTTTCATGTCATTTTCTGACATGTCTACAGGTCTAACTGTATTTTGTCAGTTGATACTTGGAAAAGTGCTGTACAATAAAACCAAGTTTTGCATTTTTCAAACTAACAATAAAAAAATCCACTCCGCAATAAAATTGCTTTAAGATCTCACACTAAGATCTCTAAGACACACACACACAGATGATTTAGGTCAAAGCTAGATCACCTTATTCTAGTTACTTTGAAAAAGGTTTGACTGTCACTTCTCACAACAAAACACTGTAACCCATACCTCATTGGAAGACCTATGGTTAACAGTGTCTCAAAGAACCAAAAACGGTTGGAAGACTTCCCATATACACTATATGAACAAAAGTATGGGGATGCCTGACCTTTACACCAACAGGGAGTTTAATGAAATTGCATTGAAATACATAGACTTTAATACAGAATTGGTCCCCCTTTGCAGCTATAACAACTTCAACTGTTCTTTGAAGGCTTTCCACAAGATTTTGGAGTTTCTGTGGGAATTTGTGCGCATTCATTCTGTAGAGTATTTAAGAGGCGCTGAAGATGGACAAGAAGGTCTGGCTCACAATCTCCATTCCAGTTCATCCCTAAGGTGTTGGCTGGGTTTGAGGTCAGGGCTCTGTGCTGGATGAGTCACACCAAACTCATCCAGCCTTTATAGACCCTGCTTTGTACATTGGGGCACAGTAATGCTGAAACAGAAATGGTTCTTTCCCAAACTGTGTCCACAAGTTGAACGCATGGTGATGTCCAGTGTCTTTGTATGCTGAAACATTTAGATTGTCCTTCACTTCACTGGAAGTAAAGGATTAGCCCAAACCATGAAAAACAGGCATGTCCTAATACTTTTGTCCATACCCTATGTTGGTAGGTAGGTAGGTGTGTGCCGTTAAGAGTACATTCAGGTGAGGAATTATATTTAGCCAAATCCTAGAGCAATAGAGAAATTACTTTTGAAGTTTGTGTATAAAATATAGAGCTAACTGTAATACTGTAACTTGACTTACTGTTGTAACATTTTTTTCATATGAAAATTGAATGAAAGTAAAGGCCATTAGTTAGCTATGTAGGTGTGCTAACAGTGTTTTATAATTAGCATTTATTTATAACCACTTATAGAGTTTGTATTTGGTTGTACTTTATAACTAAAAAATTAATGTTGCTGTTAATATGAAGAGCAGTATAAACCTGTAACTACCTGGTCAGTCACAGTTCCGAATGGAAACTAATTAACTAGCTAGTATGGAACAAAATTCTTTATGTTTCCAGATGTTTTGAATGTGTCTAAACTGACAGTTATCATATCTCTGGTCTGACTTGCTGGAGCTGGAATTATGTAATAACTATTACATCACAATAATAATAATAATAATACCGTTATTGTTATTGTGATGCAATTATTATGTTATAAGTTGTGTTAAAAATAACCCATTGTACTGCTAGAATGACTGTTTATATTAAAAATAAATAAGTATTTTAGTGCGTAAAGCTTGTGTGACTTTATTGTGCAATCTCTGAATCTTTATATTTAATGGTTCTGCTTTCTTTTCTATTCTCTCACCTATAAAGTAAGACAAGTTTACCTAAAAAAGCAGTGAATATTTAAACACACAAATTTAACTAACAATGGACATTTTTCTCTTACTTTCATACCAGTAAATCCTGCTGTACAACTTTTTCCTCGCCATGTAAAGCAAATCTTCCATTTTTACCCAATTCTGTTTGTACAGTATTCCATTCCATTCTTATGCTACCACATTTACACATTATTTATTTTTATTATTATTAGTAGTAGTAGTAGTAGTAGTAGTAGTAGTAGTAGTTGTAGTAGTAGTAGTAGTAGTTGTTGTTGTAGGAGAGGGAGGAGGTATGATTATTATATTATTGTTATTGTTATTATTATTATTATTGTTGTTGTTGTTGTTGTTGTTGTTGTTGTTTTTATTATTGATATTATTGTCGATATTATTATTATACTTTGTCCATCATCAGTGATACAATTACTGAAGTTATTATTGCTTTAGTAGAATTATTATTATTGACACTTTACTACCTACTTCTAGTTCCGACGTCTGCTGCTATATTTTACTTAATTTTTACTACATTACTAAATGTAGTAGCACTATTAACATCCAGTTCCGTTCAAGTTAGCTTTTATTGTCATTTACCAACACACACAGTATATGACTGAACTCAATTTCACTTCTTACAGTCCCAGGTGCACAGACAGCCCAAAACAATCCCACACAATATACCGAACGAAGATATAAGGTACAAGGATATAAAGGCAGTGCAACAGACATGCCAGTAAACCTATTTGAATTTTACTGAAATGGACTCGTTTTATGCCACAGCACTAAAAAATGACTTTCGAAAAAAGTTGCTGTCAGAAGTGGGATTCGAACCCACGCCTCCAGGGGAGACTGCGACCTGAACGCAGCGCCTTAGACCGCTCGGCCATCCTGACATATACAACTTGGTGACAAACAGTCATTATAATCTTTCGTGTATCAATAAATTCTTGTTGATGTTGAATCATTTCGGTTATTTGTTGACCTGAGACTGATATCTACTCCCAGATAACCTGTTTTCAAATAACTCTTTTTTAACGTTAAACTCGTTAACTGACCAATGTTTGTAGCCCACCATTATGCTAGCCAGGCATTTTGGCTTCATGCTAGCTGACTTAGCTGGTTTGTAAGGGATAGACCGTGCGGTTTCTCAGCCGTTTAGATATAGTCGGTTTAGTGTAAGTGTTCATATTATTTAACATGTAGCTGGAATTAACCACAAATCGTCGTTGGGAACTAATTCAGGTAAGTTAGCAAGCACGCTAGCTTTATTGAGACTCGAATGAACAGCCTCATCTAAGCTACTAGCTAGTCAGTTGTCTTACTTAGCAGACACACAGTAGTTCTTTATCGTTTACAGAAAGCCGCTGGATATATGTGTATGACTGTTCAAGTAATATACCTTTAAAACTCATTTTAGTATAATGCTGTTTCGCTGTCTAAATTAAGCAAGCAGAACATAATATAGTGTGGACAAAAGTATTGGGATGCCTGACCATTGCACCACCTGGGACTTTAATGACAGTACATTCAAATACAAAGACTTTAATATGGACTTGAACTGCCCTTTGAAGCTATAAGAGCTTTCACTCGTTTTGGAAAGCTTTCCACAATTTTTTGTGTGTTTTTGTGAACTTGTGTCCACAAAGTTGGAAGCGTGGTGGTGTCCTATATCAGTGGTTCCCAACCTTTTCCCTGGCAGCCCCCCTTGCAGCCCCCCTTGCCTGTGTCCAAGACAAGCCAGACCCCTACCCGCATAGACGCACAAAAAGAATAGTGATTCATTACAAACACTAAATAGTGGTTGTGGGTTTTCGTTCTTATACTCTTCGGCACGCACATACTAATGTTTCTCAGACATTTTATGAATTTAATGTGTAGAAATATAATTTTGGTAACCTCAGTGCAGACAAAATAGTGTGCACCCCCTGCGATCTCTGGTGCCTGCCTAAGGGGTGCCCGGACCCCAGGTTGGAAACCACTGTCCTATTTGTCTTGGCATTAAGACTATTGCCCAAACCCTCCAAAACTGTTGCGTCCCAATTCCAGTGTAGATCCTAATCAGAGGTAAAAACGTGTCATGGAAAATTATCATGGTTAATTTTGTTGCAGAGCACATTCAACCATATACTGAACCCATGACAAACCAGAGAAACTGGAAAATGTTACCTTGCTTGAAAAGTTAAATGAACAGAAATTAGATATGTTACACTAGTAGCTATGTCATGGAGAGTCAGTAACGTCATGGTGATATTAATTCTGTTAATATTATTACTGTTTGACAGGTCCGTGAAGGAATAACAACGATGGCATTATCTCCACCTCATAATTTCTCTTGGGTTGAACCTCATAAATTAGCTGGACTGGCAATGCCACGAATGCCTGGTCACTATGAGTACCTGGTGAATAACGGTGTCAAACACTTAGTCACTTTGTCTGAGAGGAAACCTCCTTATCATGACACTTGTCCAGAGTTGAATTTGCATCACATCAAAATACATGACTTCTGTGCTCCCACTTTTGATCAAATCAAGCGCTTCTTGGCTATAGTGGAGGAGGCTAATTCAAAAGGAGAGGTGAAATATCAATATGTTCTTACATATAATAATGTGTGTTATTTGGACTCATGTTTTTTTAAAAAAACATTGTTTTTTCTGCTTTAGGGTGTTGCAGTGCACTGTTTACATGGCTTTGGAAGAACTGGAACAATGCTGGCCTGCTACTTGGTGAAAGCCAGAAAAATCAGTGGGATTGAGGCCATCAATGAAATCAGGAGGATACGCCATGGATCCATCGAAACACGAGAACAAGAGGAAATGGTAGTGCAGTTTTACCAACAAAATAAGTTCTGAAACTTAATAAATTATTAAATAAAGTTCAAATACTCAATGAAGTAATTAATCCTTTTTCCATCATCAGTCTTTATTGGGACTAATAATGGTTCACTTACCGACCTAAATACCATTGTAAAATAACTTTTTATGTTTGAGGCAGGACATCTACACTGTCTACAGAATTTCAACACTTTGACTAAAAGGAATCTTGTGTGTCTCACACATTATTACAAGTAGCACTGAAAGTTCTACATTTGAATGTTTGTAATGTGAATTATAATCACTTAAAATTGTTAAACATTATTTCTACATTTAACATTCTAAACACTCGAGTTAATCTTTAATCTGCGGGTATTTCCTGTTGAGGTTAGCACATAAGACTATCATTACAGTGGAATACAGGAGCACAGCTATGGCACTTTGACATTGTTTGGTTCATTCATCGTCAAAGAAAAGAGCTGCTGGCGCTCCCTGAAGGTCAGATTCTCTGGAGCTCGTATATTCTTGAAGCTCTTGTGATCGAGTTGACTGCAATGAATTAAAACACATATAGCATGCAAATTGTGTTAGAGAGACAAAGGGAGAAAGGTGAATTAAATGTTACCTTAAAGTAAGTAATTGGATAACATTTGCACTTTATTGAATTCAATCCAAAGTTTATCCCATATCACTAACAATTAATCAACTTTAAACCCTTTCTATAGGTTTTCACTTGACTTGGGATATTTTTACAAATACAATAAAAAATTGTACATTGAAATAAAAATGAATAATAGTTAATAAAATTCTCATGAAATATGAAATTAAATGCTAAGAGATCTCCAAAACAGGCCAAAACTGCACTTCTGTGAAGAGGTTAACTTCAGTCACTGAGGGATGTTTCATACCGTACATACTATAAATAACATAAGGAAGCTTACCCGAAAGAAACCCTGACATGCTGCATCCCGTTACTTTCAGAACAACCTCCAGTGGCTGCATCTGTAATAACGGTAGATGCATTTACAATTATAGACATCAGTCAGCTTTTCTTTTCACTGTGTTTGGTTTTCAGAAGTTGGTGGCACACACCTTTGAAGCCGTCCTCTTCAGCAGTACATTCTTTCTTTTGCTGTGACATATGATTTTGGCTCTCACACAGCTTCTGTACTTTATGCTGCTCCCCTGCTTTGAGCTGAAACATCAAGATCAGAACTGCTGCATAACAATCCAGCATTTAATAATATTTAACTGCATAGTACATTAATAGGTGTATACAGTATATTTATTTGTTTGTGTATATATTTCTATGGAGGCATGTTACAAAGAGGATGAGCCAGTTTTGCCGCCTTAAGTCTCGCCATGATATGTACAAGGGCCTAAGACTGACACTCAGAAATGGAATCACCTGCTCAGTGCTTTGCAGCTCAGACTGGGGCATTATGGCCCCAGCTGTGCTGTCTTCATCTTCTTCATCATCATGATCATCCTCGTTCTGCTGAAACTCCTTCAGCCTTTTCTGGAACTGCCATTCAAGGGAGAGCCTGCGCAGACGTTCACTCTCCTCCAGTGTCCGTTGCTCTTTGGCCTTCAGCTGCAGTACTTCTTTTTCCAACAGCTCTACTGCCTGGTGTCTCTGCTGCTTCTCCAACTGCTCCCGGGCTTCCCTTTTCCACGGGTCTGGAGAAAGGCCATTTCTAGAACACTGTGCATCACTCTTCTTGACAAGCTTTTGCCCTTGTGGGCCACTTGAATGTAAGAGGCTCATCTTGCTTGCGTTATTGTGAGATTTGGGCTGAGACTGGTACACAGCTTCCGTTGTTTCACAGATCTTGCCAGGTTTAGGTTTCTGAGTTGAGATGTATGACTGAAGTAGCTTTGTGGAAGCCAGTGTTGGACATTTGTGTTGTTGCGAATGGTAGCTGTTGTTTTTTGGGGTTTTGTCTTGTCCATAAGCTCTAGCCATAATGGAGGAGTTGTGATTACTGCTGTCTCCAGCCAGAAAAGTGCCAAATGAACGCGTGTCAGTCGGGCGAGACACAGGAACATCTATTCGCTTTGGCTGTGACACAGGCATCGAGTGAACCACAGTTAAACTGTTCCACTCTCCATTTCTGCTAATCCTCTCTGGTCCAGAAATGTTACTGTCTGGCGATCGTTGGTCACTCCACTTGTTTAAATACAGTGGTCCGTCCACTAGGAGGCCTCCTCTGTCCACACAGGACAGATTTTCTTGAGAACGGGCCTGTTTCTACATATGAATAAAGAAATGCGTCAGTTCTTACACTGATCAAAAATGTATTCTTTATATTTTAATGAATTTTAATGAACTTCCAAACTGGAACTCGTTCATTAATTAACAACAAGCAGTTTTAAAAATTATAGTACATGCCATGGATGTGATATTATTTTGACCACGGGAGAAGAGATGAGATTGTTCTGCAGTATTTGGTGCTTTACAGTCCTGAAGTCCAGACACCGGCAAAGTTAGATATTCCTGGTAAGGTTCAATCTGATCTGGGCAGTGTGAAAGGCCAAATTCAGGCTCCTGCCAGAGGTAAAACACACAACAGGTACATAGTTTATTCATTCTGTTACTTCACATACTTTACATATTCATTAATGTGCCTTTAAGAGTACTGATTTAGGATCAATGGAATTAGTTCCGGTCTCAGAAGCTGCAAAAATAGTAGCAATTTTCTTAAATTGAATTCAAGAAATGATAACTCACAGCAGAAATGATATTTTCAGTGGAGGCTGATGTGAACATCTGTTCATGTATGACTGAATCAACATACATTTCATCGGAATTTTGAAGACCATCTATTAAAAGAAAGAGAAGTGGTACAGTCAATTAAAAAACTACTGCAGAGAGTATGAAGTCCAAATGTTTGGTATACTTGCATGCCAAGTTGGGGTTTGAGCGATACTCCATTCTGTGCTTAAGCCATTTCTTGTCTTGGTTCCTGATTCCTCTTTTGGCTGTGTAGTGATTTCCCTTCATGCCTGGCAGTGTTGAAGGAGCACATACTATCTTCTCTGTAATGTCATTCGCTTCAAGGCCATTGGATTTAGATTTAGATTTTTCTTGAGGTAGCTGGTTTAGCATCTCTTCCAGACCATAATGAACAGCTGCAAATTTTGCAATCTCCAAGGTTACAGATGATCCAGTGCACATCATTATGTCTGCAGCCCTAATATAGAATATTTGTGCTTTAATTACTTAGTTGATCAGTGTTAAAATTACTTATCAGTGTTAAATAATTGCATGTTATATATAAGGTTCTAAAATCACCATTCTTGTGATACTCCAATAAGACTTTTGTCATCCACACTGAGCAACTGGTCCCCTGGAGCCAGCCTGCCATCCTAAACAACATGCACAGGAACAAAAGGATCATGCAAAGTCATGTAATTGATTACAAATTGCATCCAAACTAAAACTTCTTAACCAGACTGACCACATATGCTGCTCCCCCATAAACAACAGACTTGATGAAAATTCCCAGCATCTCTTGTCCAGCTCCCTGCATGACAGGCATGTTTAGGAATGAGTTGACACATTTGTGTTATCACTTAGTGAAAAAAAAGATTAGTACACATTAATGACAAACAAAAATGTATTTGTTCTTAGCCTCACCTTAGCTGCTACGATGCTGAGGCCCATTCCACTTTGTAAAGGTTTCTTCAGTGTGATTTTCACAATCTCTGGCTTCTGATATTAACCCACAAACAGAAGTGTTTTTTACATCTTGCTTAACTACTATGGACATTTCAGCATCTCTTACCTTATGAATTGAAGAACTTACACAATTTGAACTTTTAGGGATGCAGTCTGACGTCTGGAAGTGAACAGTCCAAGACCCCAGAGAGAGGTGATGAGGGATTAATGTACATAAACCTAGAGGCAGTGCAAGTGTACAGACCAGTGATAGAGACAGAATAAAAATACAAAGAGATTCAATATGTGGGCAGAAAGTACAATATTAATGTAAAAGTATAACATAAATGTAAATCTATCCTGTGATTTTACCATCTTGTTAAATGTTTATGCAATTCCCAGTGGCCTAAACAAGGATCTACCACACAGAATCAAAACTACAGGAAGCAGTGACTCGGTTCAAAAAACACTCCACCATATGTGGTAGAACCAGTGATACTGGTAAGGATGCATTACTATCTCTGCAGGGTATTGCACTTCTTGGATGTGTTTTTAATGAGCTAGCTTTTGGGACTATCCTGGCTCTACGTATTTAGATCAAATATTTTGTCATATTCAACAGCTGTGAGTTCTTTGAGATGGGATCAAAATCAGGCCTGTTCACCTTTACGGCAGATTGGCTCCAGAAACTCTGTAAAGCCCCGTGGAATGCCTTGCAAAATCTCACAAGTGTAACCCTCCTCAGGTAGCAGGAAAGGTAAGTGAAGGTGTAGGTCCTCCTCTGTTCTGATGTTTCTGCCTTCTGTCTTCAGCACCTCATTTTCTGTGCTTGCTGCCATTGCCACCACACTTTCAATCAGACCCTAAAATGATGTACAAATGTCCTAGAGCAGTTTCCCAGAATACGTAATATAAGCGGACAGTGTAAAGATAAGACCTTGCCACTCACGTGTGGAATGTGGGGCTGCCTGGGCGCACTGTGATATTTAGTCATTAATGCCCGTAACTGCAGCGAGTTCAACTTGAAGCAAGTGGAATGTATTTTCTGGGCATCTTCAATAGCATAACTCTTCATGGTCAGTAGAGTTGTTGCCTGGGGAAAATCAGATTCTTAGTTTGTCTCGACAGAATGGAATTTCTGGGGAAAAAAAAAGTTTGATCCTTAACACAGTTTTCCCATACCTGAATTATACGACTCAAGTGGCAGTCTGCTGCCAGCTCCAGGCCCTGTCTTTCTGCCCAGGCCTCCACATGATGTAGCTGCTGGCGCAAGGTCATGCCCCAGTAGTGAGAGCACAGATTGGAGCCTGAGGCAGTCACTGTGAGTCTGTTCAGGAGCCACGCTCCCATAAAGTGGAAGAGCTGAGAAAAGAGCTGGATGCTAAGTGCAGGGTTGACCCGGAATCTGCGCAGTAAACTCATCGCCCTATTGAAAGTGGCTAATACAGGGTCTAAATGTGAGGAAGGAAAGACAAGAACCTGTAACTAAACCAACCTTTTAGATTTGGAAGAAGGTGTCCAATTTCTCAAAAGAAATGGCTACTGGAATCAGCATATTTAGCATATAATTATTTTTTACCTATTCCTGCTGCCTTTGGTCTCTGTTCCCTGATATCTATCACAAACGAGGGCAGATGACTCTCTAGGTCAGCCAGAAGACGAAGTGAAAGGTGCCTACAGAAGCATCAGTACATGATCAAGACTAAAGAAGTGGCTTCCTATGCACAGGTTAACAGAAAGCTCAGTCTAAAAGTCCTTTAACCACAAATCTAACCATAAAACCTAAACCATAAATAACCATTTTTTGGTTTTCCTAAGAACCTTCCAAAAGATGGTTTTTGAAAGAACCATTTTTGTAAATGAGGTTGGTATGAAGAACTCTTCTGAAGTTTAACAAACCTCAATATAAATAAAATAAATCCTTCCATTTTTAAAAATATAATCGCTTTAATTATTGCTTTGGAATTCATTGGAACTAACGTTTCTTCTATTAGAAATTCAAAGAAACCTTTGGAACACATGTCACATGTGTCAGAGATGTAAGGTATCATACGTGAAAGCTTTCTGAACCAGCTGAGCCAGAACTTTCTGAGAACGGAGTGTTTTGCTGGTCAGATCTCTGTCTTGCTTTATGAAATTCAGGAACTCAGAGGCATTCGACATCCAGAAGGTAAGAGCCACAGTGATAGTCTTCTGTTTCTAGTGTGAAAAAAGAAAGCCACTGTTTCAGGAGTATGCTTATTGTGTTAGACAATTTCAGTTTAAAAATGATTCTATGAACACACAGCCTACCTGTATGACATTGTCCATCAAATGCACAATCTTGTTAATAATAGTAGCAACTCTTTGTGCTGTCTTTTTGGCATTTTTGTTCCTTTCCTCACTCTTTGCAAGCACAAAGCGGCTCGTCAAATAAAAGGCATAGGCAGGAGAGAGTTTAAAGTGTACTGTGGAGCTGTTGGTGTAGTTCACCATAGCATGCAAGAAGGCTTCTTCTTCTGTAACATTGGAAAATGTAAATACCATTTGCTAAATGCAAAACAAATGCTCTTAGTGCCTCTAGATAAGATCTATGGTCAGTTTCCCTTTACTATGTGGGAGAGTAAGCAAGCCTACTTACTTTTTTCTTGTAGTTTTATACTTAGTGGAAGTTTCCATTTTAGCCCTGAGTTGTCTGGCACAATGCTATTAGAAAAAAATATTTCCAGCATGTGTAATTTGATTACAATCATTTCCAGCAAAAGCGATTAATCTGAAAGCCATAAAAAGAGCTGCAGTTATTTTACCTTCCATTCTGGGCCTCAGAAGTCTGATCCTGTTTTTGAGTACCAGACTCTAGAAAGACTCTCTTATTGGGTTGCACTCTGCACTCTGTTCTTCCCTGCAAATAGAATGAAGAATGAAAATAAATAAATGAAAAGTCAGTTCTACATACACAATATAGACAAAAGTATTGGGATGCCTGATCATTGGACCAACAGGGAATTTAATGAGATTGCATTCAAATATATAGACTTTAATGTGGAGTTGGTCCACATTATATAACAGCTTTCTACAAGATTTTGGAGTTTCTGTGGGAATTTGTGTCGACTGATTCTGTAGAGCATTTATGAGATCAGGCACTGAGGTTCTCGCAATCTCCATTCCAATTGATCCCAAATTGGATGGGTGTTGGATGGGTTTTGGATGGGTTTGAGGTCAGGGCTCTGTGAGGGCCAGTCAAGCTCTTCTACACTGAACTCATCCAGCCGTGTCTTTATGGACCTTGCTTTGTGCACTAGGGCTCAGTAGTGCTGGAATAGATAATGTTCTTCCCCAAACTGGTGTTTTCTAAAAAGTCTTGGTATGCTGAGGCATTAAGATTAACAATATTACAAAAGAAAATAGTAAAGTTACAAAAACATACTATAGAAAGTGACATGGTGCCATGCATCCTGACATGTAGTAAACAATGAATTGTTTGATTGTGGTTGATAAATATGTATAATGTCTCCCTGGTTGGCTCTGCAGGTTGGTATACAGGTAATGGTAAGTCTTATGACAACTTACAACCGGTTTAACAGTGCTGGTAAACGACTTGTGACTTCCATGTTCTGTAACACATAAGAGATCATTTAAGATTAGTGCATTGTACTTTTACTGTCTACCGACCAATATAAGGGTGCCAGACAGGGTCCTTTTAGCTGTGCCATAAAAGAACCATTTTACCGTTTTGAAAACAGGTGATAAACTTTTTAAAGGTATGAAGAATCAAGAACCTTCACGTAATATGGAGGTTCTTTGAACTTTTAAAAAGATTTTCACACTCTACCACAACCCCACATGATTCTTCCCTGGCATTCTGAAAAGAACTCAACCTGACACTTTAATTTTTAAGCGAATGATTCGTTTCAACCTGAGTTCATCTGCTCATTCCTCAGCCCACAACATTCCAACTCTGCTGGATTCGTCACCACCTTGAGGGTCTCAGCCGTTGTTCCTTTCTCTTGTTTGTGACTGTTCTTGCTTGAAGAAAGATTTAATTGCCCGTTAAACAAGACAAAAACATAAAGCATGTTTCCTACTTTCACCTGAGCTTGATTTCGATGACTTACCATTTGATGTTACCACCTGATAGTTCATCTATCTCTGTCAAACTTTCTTTACTCTTCTGTTTATTTGTCTTTTGTTTCTTTGACAATGTCCTCCTGAAGTTCTGTATCACTCCAAATTTTTCTTTGCCTTCCAACGCCTTATTCTAAGCAAAAGAAATTTACAGAAAGTAATCATGAGTATGTTTTGCTAAGTAGCCTGATAGAACACTTAATGAAAGTAAGTGATCTTGTCCTGAATCCTGAACACTGTTGGGGCAGTACCAGAGCAAATAACTTACTTCCAAAGTCATGTTGCCACCATTCTTCAGGATAAAACGTCCTTCTTTAGTGTTTTTATTCCAGCTTAGCTGGACCAGCAAGGGTTTCTCATTAAGATCCAAACGCCTTTCTTCTAAACCCCAGAAGATCAGGAAAAAAAATTACACCGAGATAAGCAGCACATAGAATATATGCTTTATATCAGCAAAATAAAAATATTTTACGAACCCACCATTATTTCCACAGACCTCATACATGAAGTATGAGTGATGCTCAGTGCTGACATCAGGCCTAAATTTCTCAAGAAGCGTTTCAATGACCTTTTTTGTGGTAGAAGTGCTGGAGACACGAATGCATTTGGTTGCAAAGTTGTCTTCACTCTGGTCTTGAAGGTAAAATCGCATAACTCCGTGGAACACCAGTTCCTGAAATGAAATTAATGGTTAATTTTATTCACTAATGGCACCAATAAATGACTTTATACTCTTTTTTTCTTGTTCAAGAGATGATGAGCAATAGGTATTCCACAACAGTTTCACTGCTCCTTCATCTGTGACACCTTTGGTGTAAAGTACAAACAGAAGTGTCAGTAAGTTACATGTCAAATGTTTTAAATTGTTTTAAAATACAAAATCATGATATTCATTGTATATTCGTCTTTACACGATTTTCAGCACAAATGACTGCCAAAGCAGGGATTCTTAATCCACGCATATTGGAGTGTTTTCTCTGCTCCAAAATTCGACTGAATTAGTTTTCGCTTTAGTACTAAACTGTGCAGTACAAGGGGCTCATTTTTGAGGAATCTTACGATTATTAATCAAATGATGTCAATTAATTCAAACCACTCACACTTAGAATCATCTACAGTCAGTTTACCCTATATATTTCCCAAAATAAATAATGTACTGCAAACACACACACACAAACACACAAACACACAGATCCAATGCCCAGGTACAATGTGACTATGCCTGCTCAAATTAACATTCAGCTGCAGAGGTTTTACAATTTCCTGATTCTTTGTGCTTCCCACATTTTTGTGGCAAGCAGAACACCAGTAGAGGCGCCTATTTTGCAGAGGCGCCTATTTTACCTCATCAGGCTCACTGATCTCGAACAGGTCCAGTCGCTCAGAGTTCCATTGCCAGATGGTTGCCTGAAGTCTTTCGCGCTCCAGTCCCCGGTGAACTCGGGTTAAAATGCCATCATCAGCCAGCGAGACAAAACTCCCATCATGTGCCATTTCGTTTTGCTCTATGGACTCTCTCGTTCTGTATAGATGGATTTTTGCCACAGTGGTTCTCCCTGCTAAAGCCAAAGACTCACTGGTCCATAGCTCCTGACAGAACAACACTGAAGCATCCAGCTCCTCTTTTCCCACACTAAAATTAAAGCAAGTTTCTTCCTCTGTCCTGGTTTTCATACATATAAAGTGGAGGCCCAGCCCACTATTAATAGAAGACAAGAGGGCATTGTTCTTGTTCAAATAGCCTTACTTAGGCCTATTTAATTGTGCATAGCCTTTTATTCAAATTCTATGGATAATGAGATGCATCTAATTAAGTGACTATAAACATGCTATGGCAACACACACACTATCAAGGACACAGTCTGCATGTAGTTAAATTGTGTACACATAACAGTATAGAAATGTAGAAATAGTATTAGGTAGGGCAAAATGTTGCACAGGTGCAAAGCTCTAAACATAAGCATTTGGTTTTCAACTAAAACTATTATTTAATTCTTTTTGTAAATCTTTTTGGTTTGGGAATTCAATAGTGATTCAATAATGAACACTTAATTTTAGGAATCATGTTTTAAAATTGTAATATTATTACATTATGTTCCCAATAGATCATAATTTAAGTGTTTTTGTCATTTTTGTTTTTTAAGTAATTACATGCAGCATGTTAATACACAAAATGAGTGAGTCCAATGAATGTACTCCTATTGTTTGTCTGTAAAAGCATGTGAAAAAGCACAATGGCGTTTAACAGTGGGCTATAAACTGTGGATTTCAATAATTTCATGGATGACTGGATGTGAAAGTGACATTTTCAAAACAGACTAAATGCACAGGCCTTATTTTTTCTTTCCTGTCTATATTTCAAAAATAACAATAAAAAAATACAGCATTTTTGTCATCAGTAATTTATTCAACTACTTTTTTCTGTAAATGTTGAGAATACAGCAATGGCAACAAAAAGAGTAATAATAAAAGGTGTATCTTTTGTAATTAAATAATACAGCTGGTGGCCTAGTGGTTAGGAAGATCAAAAGGTTGTGCATTTGCAACAACTAGCGAACAAGGTACCGTCCCCACACACAGTTCCCCAGGCCGTGTTCTTGCTGCCCTTCACTTGGTGAATGGGTTAAACGCAGTGAAAGAATTCTGTGCTGTTCACACTGTGCTGTGGTGTGTTCCCATATGACAAATAGGCACTTTACACTTAGCTGTCCCTATAATAAACTCATAAACTATGACAGACATCAACCGCCAAACAGTCCTTGTGTGAAATATTGTTTTGAACAGCAACGTGACCCTATCCAGGGTGTTTCTCTGTCCAGGGTGTTTCTCTGTCCTTCGCCCTGGGATAGGATCCAGCACCTTTTGGTAATGGATAAGCAGCTCAGAAAATGGATTGATGGTTGGCTGGATGTAACATGTCCCCTTTAGACATCAACTTACTTTATCACTGGGGTCATATTATGTTAGGCTTTTCCACCTTTTGTGTATCTTTTTTCCTAAAAATGTCAAATTAAGCTTTATTATAAAACACTTTTCAAACCTGATGTGCTCAAACATGTAGATAAAACATTACTGCTGAATGGCCTACCCTATATTCTCCACATCCTCTATGGTCTCCGGAAGATCCACACCTTTCATTTCTGGCAGCATTGTTACCAAGCCACTATATACAAGAGACATGACACCTGCAGAAGATGCATCGCAGACATTTCAGAATAACAGGATAACACTTGTATCGTGTCACGCCTGCAACAGTGCAGAGTATTATCTCACCGTACAGAAAAAGGGGAACGTCTTGCCACACGCTGGCTAATCTGTAAAGAAGAAATGGTGCTGCGACTGCTCCAATATCACTGGCAGATGAGCAGAGAGACACACCCAAGTTTCTGTAAAATGCAAAAAACACATTTACTAAGCACTACCGCTGCATAACATTAAGGTTAAAATATGTACTATAACTGAGACCATTGTAATACATCAATAATATTTACTCAGAACAGTAAGTCTTTATTACCTTAATGAAGTGGGAAACAGTTCAGAGTTGGCAAAATTCACTGTCTCAAACCCTAGGGCAACAGCCATTCGTCCTATTATTGCAATTGCCCTCTTTAGCCAGGAAAGGTCTTGACAGGGAGAAGAATTTGTGACACAGTCATGATTCACATTTCGTAATGATAATCATGGCAACGAAATATTGACCATAGTGTTGATAGAATTCTTAAAGATGAACATACTCTGTGTAACAAAAGGCACAATCAAGCAAGCAACTCCAGCAACTATGTTTGCAGTTGCTATTAGAGGACGTCTGCCAACTCTGTCCACCAGGACGTAAAATATAAGCCCAGTAGGTAGTTCCACCACAGCTGAGATGAAGAAATCCAAAAACATGTTATCCCCTGTGATACCCAGACGTAGTAGTAACCCTTGGAATACCAATGTGCTTGTGAACCTCAAAGAAAGATAAAGGGAGAAAATTTAATAGAATAGCCATTTAAAAAATATGACTTTTTTGTAGGCAAAAAATACTATTAAGCTTTATGATTACACTATATGGACAAAAGATAATAATAATAATACATTTGATTTAAAGCACCTTTTAAGGTACCCAAGGACACTGTACATTAAATGACAGAAGAAAAAGAATTAATACGCTTCTTAATTATTGAATTCAGGTGGCCCTGTTAACAGGAATCATAATGCTTCAGTAGTTCCGACTTCGTGGACCCAGTTTGGGGAAGAACTTTTTCTATTCCAGCATGACTGTGCCCCAGTGCACAAGCAAGGTCCATAAAGAAAGAAATTGACTGGCCCGCAGACCTCAACCCCAACCAACACCTTTGGGTTAAACTAGAACGGATATTGCGAGCCAGGCCTTCTCGTCCATCATCAGGACCTGACCTCCACAGAATGGGAGTTTTCCACTGACTGGTACCAGCTCGGTTCAGTTCAACTCTACTCACTTTTTTGCTTTTCCACAACTAAAATCTGGTACCTGGTACCATTCTTGGTACCACCTTGGCCGAGGTTCCAAGCGTGCTGAACCGATACTAAACAATGACGTGTACATATTGGAGGTTATTGATTGGTGGTCGCTCTGGTTACGCCAGTGTTGTTGACTGAACGTTAGCATCCGCATTAGCCTAATGTTGCTTCTTTAAGACTTGTCTCGTAAGCCAACTGTCTCCATTGTGTGGCAAACAGTCGCCAACCAAGAATAAAAAATAAAACCCCTCTGATTTCATCCATGGTGACGATTGTAATGATGCCGGGTTGTTTACCTCAGCTTAGAGCGCTCCGCTCGGGCTGCTGCTCCGAATGTTTGGTCGCTATAGCAACCAGTTGTCGTGATAACTGTAGATCCGAAACCAAACTGAACAGAGTAGAACCGAACTGAACCGAACCGAGCTGGTATCAGACAATGGAGAACCCCCTTTACTACCTCGATGTGATCAACCAGCGTGTATGTGAGCCCGGCTAGCTCAGTCGGTAGAGCATGAGACTCTTAATCTCAGGGTCGTGGGTTCGAGCCCCACGTTGGGCGT
>JBBPDB010000001.1:27779363-27811795 GCA_037974465.1 Brachypetersius altus
CAGCCTGCGGGGTCGCACTCCAGCGCAGCCAGAGGAACCCCAGACCTCACGGTGATCTGGGATGCTATCTGGTTCCCTAACGAACCCAATCCGTAGTGGATCCTGGTTGAAGTATCTGTATACTTCTCCAGTGCTCTCTGTGGGCTCACTTGCTGCTCAGTCTCAATGACCGTTATTTCCACGCGCTCAATTTAAACACAATAACGGACAATACACGGAGCACTCAGACAAAAAAACACAAACTAAACAACACAAACTGGGTATACATACGCACTACATACATTGAAAAAAACTGTAAATATCTTAAAACTGGTAAACTGTTAACTGTCAAACTATTTATCTAATAAAATCTCGGTCATTCTTCTCAGTATTTTCAGTTTCCTTCTCTCTCACTCTCTGTCACTCTCCTCGCTACTCCCACCCCACTCTCTCTCCCTAGCCACTCACTGCTCCCCCTTCTCCCCAGGGGGAGGGTCTTAGCCTCTCTCCACCAATGAAAAGGAACAGGCATTTTTAAAGACACAGAACACATATAACACAGAACACGCGCTCTTAATGAGAACACAAATTAACCAACATTAAATTAATATTATAAACCAAACTTTTTAGAAATAAATTCAAGTGTGTTTGCCGAGGAAAGCTCTGACTAACTTTAACTATACATTTGCTATTGCAAAATAAGCCTAATGCCCTGTGATTTACTCACCAACTATTAATTTTCTACTTCTTTACAAAGTCTGGAGAATGACTCTTAGTGGCCATCTTTGCAATACCAAAGTCTTTGTTTTTCCTTGATGGTCATCCTTTTGGATGGTCTGTAGCCCAAAGCCTCATTACACTGACAGAGCTGACATAGCTAAATCAATGCAGAGAAAGGAACTTAATTAAAGTAACAAACACTCTTTTACACACTGGCTGTGCGTTGAGTGGAATTACTTTGTCAGGAATAAATGGTGAAGCGAGGCATTATGGGAAGGTTGATTCAGGGGGAAAGTAATTACTAACTACCACCGTTGCTTTTCCACTTTATCAGCCCAATATTCCTTAATAACATCAGAGTGCATCAACATAGCCAGTGAATTTAATTTAATGATGAGGTCAGTTATTCATTTAGCTGTTTGGGCAGTCATCACAGTATCCCTCTGCAAACATTAATCTCAAGGGGTTGCCGAATGCAGTTTATTATGCTTTTATCTGGCACACGTTTTACTGTCCTATCAGCAATGCTAAAGTGCCAGGTTACCAAGGAGACATCTGTCACTGTTAATATAAAAACAGAAAGACCAAGAAATATGAATGCAAAATGATATTAACTTTCACATTTAGAAACAGGAATTTCCATTTGCTAAACTGAATGGGAAACTATTCTGCTGTCACAACTGTCCAAGTACATGATCTGTGCATCTTCCCTTTTCATAGCAGAATAAATGTGAGTGCTTCTAATGCAATTTTAGAACTGTAAATTGGACTTCCATTCATGATAAGTTCAGGGACCTCTGATGATCATTTCATGAATGTTTGATTAATAGGCATACATGCCCACTTGCTAGTTACACTACAAAAGATCAGTTATTTCTGCCACTAGGTCCTAATACTTGCATAGAAAAACAGATTTGTATATGCTAAAACAGTTTGTTTACAAGGCGAGGGAAAAAGAAGCTAGTACTACCAAGAAAAGTATCCAATGCAACTTTATTGTTGTCTTCTTGTTAAATTGTGGCATGTTTAACATTTTGTGTAAAATGGCTTATGACAAATTGTATTACAATTTTTGCTGACATATATTTAGTCAACCGTCTCAATTTCTTTGTCTCTGATCTCTTGCTCGTCATTGGACCATGTTTCTGTAGAGAGGCTTTCTTCACTAAGTTGAAATTCCAGATCAGTGATGGCTTCTGTGAGGTCTTGGGGTTCCAGTACAGAGTCTGTGCTCTTGGAGTGTTGTGAAACCTCGCTGGCCGCTGCAGGGAGAACAGGCTGCACAGAGATGTTTAAAGCTGCAGCTGTCTCTTGAAGTCTGGCTTTCTCGGCCTTCAGATTATATAGCTCATTAGTGAGCGATGTTGCAACAGCACTGGGCTCACTGAGTGCTTTTTCTGAGGTCACTGGTTCCTGGATGATTTCTTTTGTTTCTTCTGCTAATACCTCTTTGGTTTCTATGTCTTTTGCAGCTCCACATTGTTGGTTCTCTAGGCTGCTTCCCTCACCACCCGACTGACCCAGGTTGCTGTCCTCTGCTCCAAGTTCCAGGGGTTCTAGGCTGCCAGCATCAGCTCCAGGCTGCCCATTCTCCTGAACCTTCTGATAGAGGTTCTTTCTCTCATCCTGCAGTGCCCTGCAGAGCTTCTCTAATTTCTGGTTCTTCAGAGTGAAGAGTTCAATCTCTTTCTCCTTTAGCACTTTCTGGAAAAGGGTAAGTACAAGAAATAGCAGAACGTGAATAGAATTAACACACTTGGACATCCTGTTCCTCAGTACAAAACGCTTAGCATAAGGAGGTAACACTCACAATCAAATAATGATCTGCAAAAGGCAGCTAGGCACAAAAGCTGAAATGCACAGCCTGGCAATGTCTGTTACTTTTATCTGGATCAAGTTCGGTCATCGTACATGTCATCATTATGAATGTGTGAAATGTAAAATGAGCTTCTTACATCTGCAACCATTTCAACAAGGGCATTATTGCAGCCTTCAAATCGTGATTTCCATGCATTGGCCTCCTTCTCTAGCTTCTTCATCTTCTTTGACATCTGCAAATAAAAATCCATGGTCTAAAAAAATTCTGAAGCAGCAACAACAGTAAACTCGTACTACTGAATGATTTTTGGTACAAGGTAAAGGATTATATCAGAGGAAAATATAGTAGAAAGAAGGTTGAAAGAAAGTGACTTGTTCGGAATATACCTACTTTATCTATGTCTTGCTTGAAGCTGGCATATACACCACTGCTCTTTGATACAGTTCCCTTGAATTCATCGAACTTCTCAGAATACAGAGTGAGCTGTAGAGGGAGGTACATTTTGTTTACAGTGGGAACCGCGAAGCATGTAACTGATGTAAAGCATTAGTGTTTTTTCTTATTTTACCTGGGCCTTCATGTCATTCTCCTGCTCTTTCAGAAGGGTTGATTGTAGCTTGGCCTCAGCAGCTTGTTTCAGTAACTGTTCATGAATAAATACAGGAATAGGTCAGTGTGAGATGAGCTGGTATTATGCATAGTGAAACTGAGACTGTTGGAAGTTGTGTGTCACGCACAACAAAACTCACATGCGCTCTCTCCAACTTGTGCTTCTCCTCAGCATCTTTCAACATTGCATTTGCTTGAGCAAGTTTTGTTTCCAGCAACTTCTGCTGTAAGTCTCTGTGCTTGAACACCTTTTCAAGATTCTGCAAAGACCAGAGGCCAAATATAGAGACTGTAAATGCAGTAAAATGCTGTAAAAAACATCACCATGCATTGATGGTTCCGTACCGCCTCTCGCTGGTCATATTTAGCAATGAGGCCCTTGAGTTTCTCAGCTAGGTCGCTGTTCTCCTGGCAAAGTTTATTGTTGCGATTGCTGTGCTCCTCGATCTGGACCTGTATGTCTGAAAGTGTGTTTTGGAAATGAGTGGTGATCTCCTTCCTCTTCAGGTCGTCTTCACGGCATCGCTGAATGGTCTCTTCCTGAAAAGGATGTTCTACAGGTCAAAACTCATCAATACATTTTCACACAATTATAAAACATACACCAGTGACTGACCCCAAAGGTAATCTTATTTGGGCTAAGGGCTAGAGGTGGGCTTTAAGTATTTAACGTTTATTCAGAGGAAAGGCAATTTTCAGTCCCAGACCTACGGAGCTACTGCCCCTCATTTACACTATTTGTGCCCTCCACCTAGAGTTACATCTTATAGTACTTTCAAATGAAAATGAGTTTCCTTATGCTTCAGTATTGTTGTGAGGAAAGTGATCTCATTTTCACTTTAGCCATTAACAGTGAGTTATTAATTGCCTGTTTTTGTGGTTACCTTAATTCTGTTCATGTTGTTACTGACATCTCTCACTTTTGATCATTAGCATTTGCTATCCCAGAAAAGAAGAATAGCTACTATACTTATTGAAAGAACCTATATTGAAGTTTATATGGAACTCAGTAGGGGTGCACTGTGGAATGTGGAAACTGGGCCAATGCCAATATCTGATTTCTATTGATGCTGATTTCTTTTTGAAGTACCAAAGTCAACATTTTAGCACAGTAACCCAGCAGAAAACTTCTGTTCTTCTGACTTTAATTTTGGACACAACAGCAGATTTTTGAGTATAGATTTAACGTATTCCACCAACCTCAACTAAAGACCGTAACATTATTTGGTCAGAGGTGTAATACCTTAAGGGTCTTGTTGTGTCTCTGCAGCTCCCTGCAAAGCCCCTCGAGTTTACTGCGGGCCAGCACTGCTCTGCTGTGTTCACTCTGCAGCTGGTCTTTCTCTTTCATCACTTGCAGCAGCTTCTTCTGCAGCATCTTCAACTGCTTCTGCTCTGAGCGATTCTCTTCCAGCTACAGGCAACACACACACACACACACACACACACACACACACACACACACACACACACACAGCATATTTATTCTCAGTGCAATTTAATCACACAAATTGATCTTTCCAAAAGAGTAGCAGCTATATTCCACCTCATGGGCAAAAGATACATATACTCACCAGCTCTGAATGCTTCTTGATGAGGGCTTCCAGTTTCTGCTCTGGAGTACCAAGCTTGTTCAAGCTTTGCATGAGGAGCATGGCCTCCTTGCCTGCAATGACATAAATGCGACGATACGACTGTGTACTTCAAACATTCTACCAAGCAGAACATCTGATTCTTACTCAAATTATGTCTTTTCTTCAGTTCAGTTCTGCTAATGCTCACCAAGGCCTTTAAGCTTTTTCTTTTCCTGCTTCTGGTCCTTGGTCTTGCCAGACTCTTTTGGGTCTGTGAGTACGTCCTCCTCCAACTCCTCAGTCTCAGCCGACTTCTCAGCTTCCTGATAGGTGCTGATGATGTCTTCTAATTGCTTACTTAGGTTCTCAGTGATGTCCGGGTTGACATTCGCCATGAGGACGCTGTCAGGGGTCTGTACATCTGCAGTCTGGCTCTCCATTCTTAGGAGGTATCACTAGTTATGGTCAACCAAATCAATTTGTTTATACTGGAGTTAGCTAAAAGAAATAAAAACCAGGTTGCAGAAAATAGAAGGAAACATCATGTATTGTGGATTGCCAGTTGCACATCCTGCAGCTTCACAGCCTTTATTATTTTAAATATTTTTGCATATAGTAATGGCTCCTAATTGATTCTAATGTAATATTTAACATTAATTTAATGTTCTTTGTATCATCCCACATACACCACATTTTCATATCCTGATGACAATATTGGTTTTTGTTTTCAAAAATGTTCTTTAAAAGCTCCATGAATTGCAAGAGTTTACCAAAGAGTCTGTTAAAGGAATGCATTGTTTTGAGTCCTGCTGTTGCTGAAAAATTCCTTTGCTGTAGCACTGAAACAGGCCTACAAGTAGCAGCAAGTCCTTATTAGATAAGATATTCAGTTTTGGAGATATTTAAGCTACAGGTCTACACTTTGAGGTTGTTTACCCATAGAGCCACGCTGCTTATTTCCACAGTTCCTCTGGTTAATTTTAGCCCGTCCTCGCTGATCACCCCCCTTCACACATGGCTCATGGCACCTGTTCTAGGCCAGTGGTCTATTTTGGGATCTTCTTAATATGGTCAACTTATTCATTAATCCCAAGCATATTTCTGCTCATGCTAATGATTGCTGCCATGTTGCATTTAGAAACTGCCATATTTAATTTTTCACTTATTTGTTTATGATTGTTTTGTTTTAAGCCTGTCAGTTTTCGAATTGATAACTTTAATAAATGCAAGATAGTCTGTGCACTCCTATACATTTCATTGGTTTTTAAGGCACTGCTGCTTTCTGCATGTCTACATGAACCTCATGTCTTGGTTATGAATTCCTCATACACTCAGTAGACAAGTATGACATTCACTCCTACAGGCAGACATGCTTTCAACTCTCCTCATGCTCAGGTTGTGGAGCAGCACAATCCATGTGTTAAAGAAAGACAAACATAGAAAACCAGGGAAAGTAATGAAGAAAATCCATATAAATTACAACATTATTTAGTGCTGTGAGTTCAAAAGAGAAATCAGCTAGTACTTACCGGCAGCAAGAGTGAAGGAGACGAAAGAGGAGTGGAGAGGGGGTCTGTGTGCCTGCTCCTGCAAAGGCAGCAGCTGTGATGGGCAGACCTCAAAATAATCTGGTAGGAGACTATTCAAACCCATTATAGAACACACAAGTGAGGGAAAAACAGCAATTAAAACCCTTGTTCTATGTAAGTTCAGTAAAGTATGTAAAATGTTCTTCTTTGTAAGTATTATTAAAGGAAAACGTCAAATGTATTCATGCTCTTCCAGAACTTTTGAGTTTTGATATCCAATATTTTTAGATAAACAGACAATTAAAGGTGTTACCATTGTAGAGCCACTGTTATTGTGCTATAATAGGAGATTGTCTTAGCTGTTTGTCTTGGCTAAGGTTTGTAAAATGGCCAAATATATTCAAAACAATTGTTCAGCCCTACCATGTTTTACTTTGACAACAATTTAGCCCATGTCATGATTTCTTGTTTCATTTTAACGCCCTTTACACGGGGTAAGACTGGACACAAAATGTGCCGTGACAATATTTTTTTATTTATATTTGACAGAGATTTTGACTCCTAAAAATAATTTGGCTCCCAAATAATTTGTGTTCAGCAGCCAATGGCTCCTAAGGCTTTTATTTTGTCTGGAGACCTGCTAGAGAATGTTGCTTGAAATCTGTCATTTTTGAAAGATATAGCACTATTTACAACATGTTAAATGCACATTTCTGATCGCCATGGACTGCTGACATTGATAGGGACCACTAAAGTGCCATCATTGTTGCCATTTTCACCAACACAGCACTGGCTTCAAAAGACCTTTTGATGAAGTATGTACCACCCCTCTTTCAGGGTGGGATGCTTTCACAGTGTGGACCTGTGCTTGCATGGATGTGCCTGAGGCCTCTGAAACCTATGTTGATACAGATTATTTTAACAACAGACAATAGACTCCACCACTTCGAAATCAGACCACGGATGAGCATGGCAGCATCACTCATGGACCCTTAAGCTTTTAATGAGTGACTCTGATGCATTGATGCATTGATGGGGTAATGAACGAGCTGTGATTGCTGTCATTGGCTCACAAATTTCTCGGATGTATTATGGGGACCTGCGGCTGAATGGGAAGGCCAAATAACTCTCCACCTGGACTCGGGCTGGTATGTCGACTTTGAAAAGAGATTTTTAGCTAACCACTGATTTTTGGTTAAGTATTAACAGTCATCTAGTTTTGTCTTTTTAAAAATGAAAGATTTTTATGCATAAAAGGACCTTTGAGTTAGCATTTGAGTGATGCCTTCTAGTTTTATTTCCAGTCAAAAAAGTTAATAATTTATTGTGCTTATAACTTATTTTAGTTTTCACATTTTAGTTCAGAAGACAAAAACATAATACAGCCATTAGCTTAGACTGGTTTAACCATAAAGCTACAAGTGCATTGTATTTTCGTTGCCTGTTTCCCCTCATCGTGCATGGTGTTTGCAAAGGGGCTGCTTTTTTGCTGACGAGGTTGAATGGGGATTATGTGAGGACCACATGTCCAGCCCTTTTGTTGATGCCTTTTTGTTGTCTTTTTGTACCTCGTGAGTAAATCGATGTAGGTACTACAGATGAAAGGGAAATATGCATTGACAGGGGCTTTTCTCCAATGCAAAGGTCACCCGGAGCAACAGAGTTTTAGTTGGGTAAGCTACAGGTCGGCAATGAGGGCCAAGCACCACAGTGTAGTTGAGCTTATAGAGCAAAGACAAAGCCATGTCATTAAACTACATAAAGAACTTCTATGAGGGATTTGTAAGTAAACCAAATTCTCTGTGTCTGTTTTGTTTTTCATCATGCTTTTTAATAGTTAATTAATTTGTTGTTTTTTGTATATCTTTGTGGCATTATTGAGGACCTCCTGGATGACTGACTAAGTTTCATGTTGATTTTATTATTTCCCACTTTTAATGATTGATAAATGTTATAGGCACAAAAACTATTATTTTCTCTTGTTGGAACCTTTAGACCAGTCATATTGTTTCACACGCATACCAAGTTATTCTGTTTGTGTATTTGTACGTTTGTGTTAGCTCCGGCCGCCAACTGTGATTGGTCAATTCCACACCCTGTTCTTTGGCTCTGTACGTATGTTTTTCCTGGGGGTTCTGGGATTTGCAGTTTATGGAAATGAGGCTCTCCACTTCAGCTGTGACCCTGACAGAAGGGAACTGAACTTATTTTGTTACAACCAGTTTCGACCGATAACACCTCAGGTAAGGTTCAGAATGATTTCACACCATAAGAAGGGAGAGGGAGAAAATGAATCACAATATGTAAAGATATATGTATATTACCATACAGAGTTTGTTTCCCACCCATTTATTTTTGCACCTTTTTTTTCAGGTATTCTGGGCCTTACAGCTTGTGACAGTTCTTGTACCAGGAGCTGTTTTCCATCTCTATGCAGCCTGTAAAAATATAGACCAGGAGGACATTCTTGAAAAGACCATCTACACTGTCTTTTACATCATTTCAGTTCTTTTGCGAATTGTCCTGGAGGTGGCAGCATTTTGGCTGCAGAGTCATCTCTTTGGATTTTTGGTTCACCCTTTGTACTTCTGTGATGCCAGTTCACTGGAAAAGGCCTTTAACTTCACCAAGTGTATGGTCCCAGAGCATTTCGAAAAGACTATCTTCCTCAGTGCAATGTACTTATTCACCATCATCACTGTGGTTTTGTGCATTGCTGAGATTTTTGAAATCCTCTGCAGAAGGTTTGGCTATTTGAGCAACCAATGACAGCTCTTGACCACCTCTTGTAAACTTTCATGTAAAATGTCTTCGGGAGTTCTTTAATTTTTCATATTTTAAAGACTGTTAAACATCCATCCAGCCGTTGTTCTCTTATTTCCTATGAAGCATACTACATATTTAATCTCAGGTAGAATGAAATGTGACTGTGAAATGTACTATACTGGAGTCTTTTTTTAGTTACTCAATACTAACAAGATTTTAACTCTGTTTTAGCTTTTTAGAGATGTCCTGTTGTACTGAAATAATCTATAGAAGTGTATACTTGTCCTCTCTGACAATGTCATGGAATTGGGTTTTTCTGTAATGTTGCTGAAGCGTGTCCTGATATTAATATTAAACATTTTTAATCTAGTGTCATCAATGGCTTCAGAGTGTTTGTGAATGCTGTGTCAATCATTAATAATGTACAGGTACTGAGGGAGAAAATGTTTTTTGTTCTTTTTTTCTTCCTTTTTTAATTTTTCGCAATTTTTCTCCTGATCCAATTATGTACAAAGTCCAATAGTAGCTGGGACTCCAGCAGTCACACAATGTCACCAACACTGGGAGGGTGAGGTAGCACATGCTTCCTCCAAATTACATGAAGCCTATCTCCTGAAAGGTTAGATACACTATATGGACAAAAGTATTGGGACAAACCACTCAGCGCTCTGACCTCAGCTCCCTCCATCACCTTTGGATGAACTGTAACGGAATCAGGCCTTCTCATCCAACATCGGTGCCAGACTTCATAAATGCTCTACTGAATGAATGGACACAAATTTCCACAGAAACTCCAAAAACCTTCCATGAAGAGTGGAAGAAGCTGTTATAGCAGCGAAATGGGGACTAACGTCATATTAAAGTCTACGTATTTGAACGCAATGTCACTTATATCCCTGTTGTCTAAAGGCGTCACAATACGTTTGTCCATATTGTGCCACAAGGGAGTTTTCAGTGTAAGTAAAGTATAAAAGGAACATTACACATTCAAAAAGTGCTGTGGTTGCAAAAAATATCAAAGAAAGGTTTCATCAGCTTTCCTTATTAAACTTTTATTTGTAAGTAATTTGAGGTAAGAGCATTGTTGACAAATGCTTATCATAGAACTTTAATATACCTTTTCTCCCCCCCTCCCCCCCATTCCTAATGGACATCTTGTAATCAGAAGAGAACCAACAACAACAAAAAATCCCCTCAGTTTTACAGAGAGATCAGCTGCCTTTATGGGCAATAAATAAATATTTCTCAGTATTTGTGAATGATGCTCAGGTGAGATATATATCAGCCTTTTTGTGATATATCAAATGCAATTAATACATTCAAACTAACTGAAATAAAATATTCTATAGGTTGTAATGTAAACATGACATGACACGTCCTTCATGTAACTAACGTTATGTTTTAACACCCCAGCAATGAATAGAAATTCCATCTATAGCCTATTGTAAGTGAACACTGAAAAGGAACTTGTCCCAAAATATTTTATCATGCTACTAGATTTCCTCTGTATGTCTAATGAAAGATACTGATAATACTTCCCACTGGAGACATTTAATTACGATTTCACCGTAAAACGGCATACAGTCAAACATAATCCAACAGACACACAGCTCATTTGATGGCAAGAGAAACCTGTAAAGACATCAAACCTCTCGCCCATCTGATTCCACACAGTACACACTAGAAAAAAGTAATTACAGTACATGATTGTGTGTGAGTGTGTGTATGTGTGTGTTTGTGTATGTGTAGTGTTGGGCAGATTACTTAGAAAATGTAATCAGGCACTGTTTATTAATTAGTGAAAATTGTATTGATTACACACAAAATGGGTTGTAATCTGATCGGTTTTGCATTATGGGGTGTCTAAATTGTTTCAACTGCAATGTAAATACAAACAGATTTTACTATACAGTTCAGTGCAAAAGTTTGTGAACCCCTGGTCATATTACATATTTTGGGGAGAATAAGTACACATTCTCTACATGTTTAAGCCACGTTTAGTTCAATTTACTGCAAATAAAAAGCACTGCACTAAACCTTGGCCATCATTTTGTGTTTGTATTTTTTCTGGAGAGGGTGTGTAGTTATTTTCACTCACAAAACCAAGGAAACACTTCATTTGACCAGGTGTATGCAAAATCTTGCTCTCGCTTGTATGCAATTTCAATAATTGTGCAATTAATGTAAACACGTTGGGAAATTATATGTATATGCTTACATTATACAAGAAGTAATCATGTAACATTTTTGACATGGCTTAGGTTGATTGCATGTAATGCATTTTTCATACATTTTCAATGCATAATCTATTTTATATGTAGTTATACTGTATGCAATCCATCATTTTGATAACCTGAAAACAAAATCTAATTTGTGTAATCCATTTATCCAACACTATATGTGTATTTATGTGCATATAATTGACTTAACAGTGGCTGGAATGTTGTGCCATTTGATTAAATCAGTCATACATTGACTCCAAATAGCCCAAATATCAACTGCACAGCATCAGTCAATTAGTTTACAAGAAAGTGCTTTAAATAGTCATCTAAATGCATAACATTTACTAAGTACTTTAGGTTATCATAGCAATATTATGTTGTCATAAGATAAACTACATGAACAACATCTAGATATGTCACTTTGCATAAGTGCTGAAAAGTAGAAAGATTAAACATGGGGAAAGGTGTACGGCTTTCATAAAAGCTAAAGGTTTAAATAAAAAGAGATATTCAGAGTTCACGTTTCAATTCAAAGTTTCAATGACACAAAATGTAACTACATTTTAATGTTGCACTAGCAAACAGAACATGTACAACTAGATACCAAGCAATATCACTGCTTAATGCAATATTCAAAATGTAAAATGTGAGTTAAGTGCAATTTCAAAAGCTTCAACAGTACCTCAGATCAGGTAGACTTAACACTATAATCACTGCAACAATACATCCAACAATTCTGTCTGGCTGAGGCATAGGCAAACAATTCTAAAAAGGCACAAGCCGATAAGATGTGGTGACTTCGCAGATAGTCATGATCACTCTAGTTTAATTAAGAAGGTATGGAAAGTAAAGGTACTTTTTAGTTGCTGTAAAAATAGAAATAGTTTACAAAATGCAGTTTCTGCAGTTCAGTTTTGAAATACTGATCTCATGTTGTGAATCTGTGGGCTGCATGTGTATGGTTTGTACGGCCTTGAATGCATGAATGAACGAAATGTGGTTTATGGAAATATGAGACCAGTGTGGCAGTCTGACCTAAATATGTGTTGTGCATCTGTATGCAAAAATGTGTGCATATACTCATCATTTGTTTTTGCCATATATTGCACCTTACCAAAACCATAGTTTCTCAGTCTTCCTCTGAGCTTTATTATAGCTTGACAAAACAAAATGTCTTGCACAAAAGCTGTTCGAATCAGCTTTTTGAAGGGGTTTCGATGATATCCTCTGAAGTGATCCTGAGGGAGGCTATAGCCTCTGCACAAATGTGAACACTCTCCTCTTGCTTCTTGTCTTTGCTGGCAACACCAGTGTGAGCGGTTGGCTTCTCTTTCCTCTGGGATGACGAAATGCATATTCCAGGTCCAGGAACAGGAACTGATGTCTGGCTGGAATTAGCCCTCTCTGATAAGTCCCCCTGTGGTGGAGACTGAGAGTGTCTGTCCACAGGAGCAGCAGATGGTGACACAGAGGGCATTCTTAACCCCCCAATTGGAACCATTGGGATGGGAGGTGGTACCTGCCGTTGAGAGTGTAAGGGCAAGTGGCTGAAGATGTCTCTCTGGGGCAGATCATTATTGCTGCGTAGGCAGTCAGTGACAAGATTCTGAAGAATGCCTTCTCGCTGATCCTGTAATGAACATAATTGCGAGAATAAATAAATTAAAGAACCAAATCATAATTCTCTTTTATCATTTATCCCTGAACTGAGCAGGTACAGGAGAAGACCAAAACGTCCTTTGGATCTAATGTGTGTTAATGTAAAAACAATTTATTCTGTGTTGTTTTGGACTATATCTATTGGTCCATTTAAAATAAAAATAGAGAAGTTTCATGCGAAGTTATGGGCAGCTGCTGTATAAAAAATGGAAAGACCTGGTTTTATTTGGGCAGCAAAGATATGGATAATAGGGCTAAACTGATCAAATTATTACTGATCTTACTGATTAACAGCTCTGTGCTGGAAGATTAACAGCTGATTAACAGCTCTGTGCACTAGTAGAGAGCCAAATTACATGCAATTTGCCAAAGAATTGATTAAAAGTTTGTCTAAACTTGAGTCTTGCCTGTATTGATTCTAGATTCAACTTGAGACTTGACTGTACTGACATAGAACTCGACTTGGGACTTATCTGCACTGACTTGAGACTTGAATAATAAGGATCAAGACCTAAGACATGCCTGTTATTTGCTTAGTCAGTGACTTGTTCCAACCTTTGTAGAGTGCTAAACCACATCAACAGGTTTGCACCAAATTAATGAAGACGTGAATGCAGTTTTCGAGTGACTACGTAATTCTCATGTTTGTTAGCGATATTAGCCTTGTAGCTCTAGTACTAAAATAAAGAGCATAAATCTGGACTCCAAATATACTACATGTGGGGTAAGTGTGTCAGTAAAGAATTGTGTAAATTAGATTGTCCTTTAAATCGAACAGGATGAGGTTACATACCATTTCCGGGTGCATTCCAATGGCTTGCCTGAGGTGAGAGGCTTCAAATCTCATGCACCTGCCCTGATCCAAGTAGGTTCTATGGTGGTAGGATCCCCTGCGTGGGGAAGTTGCCCTAAGCATGCCTCTCTGCCGACCACGTGGGGAGGGTGCTCGGTGCCTAGACACATCTGTTCCAGGAGACATGGGTCTTACAGGGGAGAGCTGGCGAATGGGTGAGAGATCTCCTCTGATGCTTAGATCTCTTCTTGGTGAGATGGCCCTGAGGGGTGATGTATCCCTTCCTGGAGACAGATGACCTTGTGGTGACAGATCTCCCCTTGGACATATGTACCTTTGATGAGGTGAATCCCAGCAAGGAGAAAGCAGATGAGATGGACAGTGATCATAGGAGCTGCTTGCTTGCTCTAGAGTCAGATCATCTTCATTACTGAGAGAGGAGGCTTCAGATCTTTCCTTAGTGTCCAGGTTCTTGGTGAAACAGCTGGAGGGAGAGGTTTTGTTAACTGCACAAGCTTGAGGACTTGTGCTCCTGGAAAGGGTTCTTGGTGTGGAGTCGCCATCATACTCATCCTCCTCGTCATCATCTGGTTCGTCTCCGTCTTCATCGCCACCATCAGAGTCATCCGCATCTGAGAACTGATGTTTAATGGTTGTATCAACTGCTAGTCCAATGTCTGAGGATTTCTGCATGTCATCTTCATGATCTGAAAGCAATACACAATCAGATTAACAGATCTTTTTCTTCTTTGGTGATCAGTTATAATGAGACATTTTCTAACCTTTAGAAAAATTATGATACAGATTAAACAGATTTTAAAAAGAAAAGAGGGAGCGAACATACCAGCACCCTCTGTAATGTCCATGGTCATAGGTGAAACTCCAAGCTCAAGGCATTTTTTCATGTGAGCTTTTGATTTCATATGCTTGGTGAGGTTTCCTTTATAAGAAAAGAAAAATTTTCAACCTCAAAATACCTGAAAACCAGCTATTAATATTTATTATTAAATGTAGTGAAACAAACCTTTAGTTTTAAAGGCAAAGTTGCAGCACTTGCAAACATAAGGCCTTACATCTGTGTGAGTACGGATATGTTTCTTCAGCATGCTAGGCTTCTTGCAACGAATACCACACTCTTCACAAATATATTTCCCTCGCCCACGGCCTCTGACATACACATAGTCCTCATTTGACTTGTACCTGAGTGATAAAGTCACAATGAGACACAACACCTTCATTAGCAAACATTTATGCTAAGGACACAGTCATCCTCCTTCAAACAGAATAAATTCATCAGTAAACATTGTGGCAAGGAGGCTACTTACCCCCCTTCAAAAATTTTTATTCGAAGAGGCTCGGTTTGCTTTACAGAGGCTTCACTGTCTTTGCTGTCATCACGTGCACATTTACTTTTGTGCCTAACATCTTTTGTTTTTGTGTCATATCGTATATCATCCACTGTACTCTCTACAGCACCCTGTGAAATTCAGAAATAAGTATATCGAAAAAATCTGTACTTTTTTAACGGACATGTATGTTTTACATATTTATCGATTAGCTCAATAAGGTTAAAAATACTAACCTGCTCCAGCTTGTGACTCCACATAGTTGAGTTAACAAATATTCCAGGTTGATACATAGCTGCAATTGTATATATGGTGTTTTGGCTCCTCTGCCTGGATCGGAGAAGAGCAAGAACCATTCCGGTACTAAGATTTGGTGGATTCGGGTTATGGCATCTCACAAACCAAGAAGCATACGCTGAGAAATGAGAGGATGAGGGAGTGCTGTTTGGCTTAGCTGAACTGAGATAACACCAGCTCACACATGTTGTAGTGTGAAGACTTGGGCACTGCGACATTACCCAAGCATTGGCAATGTCTCTGGGCAATGCAGCTACAATATGTCCTTGACTGGTGGCTATTTGCATTGGCAATGGCATATTATTCACTGCTTCTTGAGAAACACTGCTGGACAATGATAAGCCAGCCTTATGATAAAGCTCCATATGTTGATCATCCATGTCCATCTCCTGTACAGTCACTGATGGATCCTGGATATTTGTTGACTTGCTGTCTTTCTTGTTTTTTTCTTTTCCCCCATCAGGATGGCCCAGTTCTACAGCACTAAGTTCTTCCACAATCTGGCCATACATTTTCTCTTCTTTGACTCGTTTTTGCTGCTTTGCCTCAATAAAAAGTTCAATGCTACTTGCAGGAGAAAGCATACGCTTGTTAGCACCACCACTGGGGGCCTCTGTGGTTGAGATGGTTCTAGAGGTCAAGGACAGAGGTATGCCTGTATTAAGCTTTGCAGGTGATAATTGTGGGTTGTGAAGCAGTTCTCGGGGGTGTTCTGATATTTGAGATAGATCAAAGCCTACCCTATGCTGTGATGTGACACTTACAGGCTGACTTTGAGAAGTGACATTACTGTTTCCTAAGCCTGTGGTATTCTGAGAATCCAGAATATGAGATATACTTGTGTATGTGATATTTCCATAGCAGGGCACTTGCATCTGGATTCTGACTGGAACCAACAAACCACAAGGTCTCTGACTGGCTAAAATAGGCTGAGACTGTGAAAGTACTGCTGTTGTTGACAGAACATTGGCGATGATCTGTGGATGACCTTTGGCTACATCTGTCATAGCAATTCTGGGATCTTCAGCTGGTTTTAATTCTTCAGGATCTTTCTTTATTTTCTGCTTTAGACCACGGAATTCATGTCTCTGTAAAGTCTGGGAGAGTTGAAATTGTTTGTGACATGGGATTTGCACAGATTTGCATGATGAATCTAAAATTTGCTGCTGTGGAGACAAACTTCCATGCATCAAAGGGTGCCTTATTTTCTCAATGCCAACCAAGCATCCTTCTATGAAAAACGGTTTGTCTGGTGAAGACACTCTCCTGTAAATTTCAACAGAATCTGAGCTGCCTGGAGTAACATTAACATCTAAAGGTTTGTCATGTGTTAAAACCTCTGGATCACCACTCAAAGATGCCTGTCTAACCAAATAGCCTCTTCTTCGCTCTTGGTATTTGCATGCACTGTCACTTTGCATAGAACCGGATGAAGAGGAAAGGTTGCCATAGTCGAAGGATTTGCTTCTAAATTCTGGAAACTCCAAGGATAAATTGCACGGTGCCTGTTCTGATGCTGAACGCCTCATCTCTCTGGGATGACTTAGTGAACCCCCTGGCACTGCTAAGAACTCCAAGGGTTTACTAAATTCATCTGATTTAGCTGGAGATGCAACATTAAGACTTTCCTCTTTGTCGAGTGACTGAGAGAAACTTGAGCTGTGGGACAAATTACTGTCTTGACTTGGGCTTCTGGAAAGACTAGTACAAGCAGATTCAAAACTGGATTCACCAGAGGAATATTCCATCTCAGCCAATCGCAAACGTTTCTTTTTTGGAGGTAGCTTTTCAACTGGGAATTTTGATAAGGTTTCACTCCTCTGAGGCCACTGGAATTCCTCCCCATGTTTTTCCTTGGGCTTTACCTGCATGTCTTTCTCTGGTTTCTCAGGATCCTCAGTAACTCTTATCTCTGGAACTTGGATACCAGACTGAGATGCAAGTTGCCTAGATAGCTGAGACCGCTGGTATAGCAAATTACTGCCTCCCCATTGCTTCTCTGTTTTTCCAGCCTTAGGGAGTTGGTCAGTTTTGTGTCTTTCCTTAATTTCCTCCTTTTCCAGTAACTGGTAAAGAGCACTTTTATCAAACTGATGAGATTCAAAGTCAGTAGACCTTTCTGCAGAGCTTAGCCTGCTTAATGAGTTTGTGTGTTGAATTACAGAGATAACATTGCTGCCAGTCCTTCTCTCTGTGTCAGTATATGTAGCATCTTGAATATCTTGCTTTATATTAAGGTCCCCTGAGAGTTCAGACAGCCCTAATGGCTTATTTTGGATCCGAAACTCTTCCTCTTCCACAACGTTCTTACATTTTCTACGTTTCCTTGTGGTATTTTCTATCATGTGGCTTTGAAATGTGAGAGATCTCTCAAAATCTGGACAGTTCCCTATTTTAGTTTTAGTGTCATCTACTCTGTGAATTTTCAGCTCGGGCTTCAGGCCATAAACCAGAGAAGAATGGTTGTCTGATTCCGAGTGCCCTTCGAGAGCAGAGTGCTCAAAAGCAGCCTGTCTCATAAGCTTTCTCATGCCTATCGAGCCACGATAGGAGACTTCATCATTTGTCATCCGCTCATCAAAAGAATTACTACTCCTTAGTCCTTGTGGTGCATTTAAGTTGGAATCAGATGTGGTTGGAAGTGAGTTGCTTCGTAAAAGTAAACCACTTTCTTGTGGGGTTTCTAAAAGTTCTGCACCACACTGGAACATTTCGGCGACTTCCTCATAGTCTTCTTCTTGAAAAGAGTCGGATTCAATTTTGATTGATCTCACCAGGTCTTTCTTGCGTCCATGCAAATGAGATGCCGTTTCCCCAGACACCCTCCCCTTCGTCAATTTAATCATAAAACTTGAAGTCTCATTTATGTCTGTCACGCAAGTTTGTACCGTGATTGATTGCCTTGGCTTAGAGCTCGGTCTATAACACTTCCCAAACATTATTTCTTGGTATGACTTGGCACTTGCAGTTGGTTGATTGAACTGCTGCTCTGCACTCTCTGAGCGTGAAAAGTAGCCAGAGTCTGTGCTGCCTTTGCTGTATGAACTGGGAAGGGAGAGAGACTGGTCTGATTCCTGGCTCCTCTTCTCTGAGAGCCTAAGGGCGAGTCTTTGCTTGATGGTGGAAGACTCGACTTCTTGGTCCACCTGTGTGACAACTGCAGGTGGCATCATTTCTCTGAACTGCCATAAAGATATTTTTCCTGATGGTGGTACAGGCTCCTTTTTAGAAGAGCTCTGCAACGAGCTCATCGCAGGCTTATTTTGAGTGAGTTTACTGGACTCTTCTTGTGCAGTGTCCTCTGGGCATTTCATATGGATAGAACTCTCTGTGCAAAAGTCTTCTATCACCTCTTCATCTGTGTCTGTGCTCTGCTCAGCATCCGAGTGCATCTCCCCCTCTCCGACTCCCAGTTCTTCATCCATACCAAAATGCTTACTGTCTTGTTCTGAAAAAGGAACCAGGCCTGCTTTGACAGCATGTGTGTGAGACTTTCTGTGTTTGTACAAATTGCTTTTTGTTTTAAATGAGAAACCACAAGGAACGCAAGGATAAGGACGCTCACCAGTGTGAGAACGTATGTGTTTCTTCAGCACACTAGGTTTTGCACATGCTCTCCCACAGTAGTGGCAAACATACTTTCCTGTCTTCTTTGGTTTCTGCTCTTTTTTGTGCAGACCTTCTGACGGCAAGTCAACACCTGACTGAAGCCCTCGTTTGCCAGGTGGGGCGTTACTGAGTGTCTTTCTCCAGGTGTGGATTGGATGCTGCTCACTGGGCTGTAATGAGGAACTAGCTTCTGACCCCACCGTCTTTAGCTCCTTACCAGAACATGAGCTTGTATCTCCTGTGTGGGGTCTCTCTGTCAGTTTTATTTCATCCTCAGTGCCAGGATTATGGGCCCTTTGACATATTTTAGAATCAGAGCGTTTCTCTTCTCTTGAACTTCCTCCTTTTTGGGAACATCCTGCTCCAGTAGAGAGTTCAGAGGTCTCCATAATGCACGTGTTCTTTTTTTTCCCAATAATTATGCTTGCTACATTTTTGCTACTTCATGTTGTCATGATAAGCGTCAGGTCTGAATCAATTGTCCCACTTAATTAGGTTTAACGACTGCATCTTTCTAAGTGCCATTAAAGCCTAAGATTCCTTTGGATGAATGCAGACTTCAGGCTGATTGCATAATTTTCACAAAACTGAATAATTTTCTTTCTGGATTCATGTCTGGATTTCTCTTCATTGCACTCAGTCTTCAGTGGACCGTTTAATGCTGCTTACCAACACCAGGTTATCTATGGGGAAATATAAAAACAGAAGTCAAATTTTCAATCAATTTGTATCATAAGCAATAAAATGGTAAGGTACGTTCTGTGCTAATATGGACATTCACATTTTGTTTCTGTAAGTAAAAAGCCAGCCTACACCAAGCAAATAGTTAAAAAACTTACCATGGCCATATAAGACAGATGCAGGATTATCTGCAGGAATCATCCCTGGCATAAGAATGTCATGAGATGTTCCATCTGAACTGCAAAGCCAGTAAGGAGGGGGAGTTAGTAATTCCAGTAAGGGGCTTAATATGACAAGTGCATTTTTTGTCATGAGCAAAAATGATTAACTGTATGCTAATCTATATGCTAAAGTCATCACCTCTGCGAATTGTTCTTCATATCTGTAAATTGCACTTACAGGTGAATAAATGGCATTTACAGGTGTACAGAAAAACATCTAACACCCTTTACTTAAAAACATCCTATTCAATAATACAACCATAAACATTACTGACACTATAACTTAAACATGAATGTCAAAACTACACTATATAGACAAAAGTTTTGGGACGCCTGACTATTACACCAACATCAACTTTAATGATATTGCATTCAAATACATAGACTTTAATATGGAGTTGCTCCCCCCTTTGCAACTATTACAGCTTCCACTCTTCTTGGAGTTTTGGAGTGTTTCTGTTGTAATTAGAGGTCAGACACTGATGTTAAACGAGAAGGCCTGATTCACAATCTCCGCTCCAGTTCATCTCAAAGGTGTTGGATGGGGTTGAGGTAAGCTCTTCCACACCATCTCATCCAACCATGTTTTTATGGACCTTGCTTTGCGCACTGGGACACAGTCATGGTGGAATAGAAAAGATTCTTTCCCAAACTGTGTCCACAAAGTTGGAAGCATGTTGTCTAAATTGTCTGGATATGCTGAAGCATTAAAATGATTGCCCTTAAGGCTTCGTCCACACGGACGTTTGAAATGAACGCGCTCTGAGCGCCATAGGCGTTTTTGTGGCGTTTGGTAGCGACGCTTGATCGACATCAGCAAGGCGTTTGACTGGCGTTAGTCTGACGCCGTTTAATGCCAGCCTGACGCCCAGCCTGTAGTTTGGTGTATTTACCTGTGGGGGCAGTAATTACTCTGGCTGGATCAGTGTCTGACATTTTTCTTAAACGTGGTTTTTGGCAGTTGCTATACAGAATCATGGGACATATTCGGTCCTCCAGAACATCAACCGAACACCATGTAAATGCCACAGCGACGTTTTCCTCGCGTTCGTCGTGATTTTGATGCCAAGAAAACGCTGCATGCAGCATTTATTTGATGCCATCCGAACGTGCAGCCGGCCGAACGCCAGTGCTGAACGCCCGTGTGGACGCTTTGATTTGCTTCAATGAGCAGAAAAACGGGCAGCGCTCAATAGGCGCTCACCTGGAGTCACGAACGCCAGAAAAACACCTGGTTCAGACATCCGTGTGAACGAGGCCTTACTGGTAGTAATGAAAAACAGGTTTGTCCCTATGCGTTTGACCATATAGCGTATGGACTATATGATGTTAAGGTGACCGAGCACAATCTAATAACCACATTACCTAACAACTCTGCTGAATGAATGGCAACCTCAAAGCCAGCGATGTGTTCTGTATTTTATGCCATATACCCATGACCGGCCAAGTGTTACTCTAACTAAGCAGCATAAGATTCACAGCTTAGCTTGACCACACAATTGTAGAAATTGCTACAGCATCAAAGCACTGCTAGTTTCTTTGCCCATTCATAGTGAGGTACAAATGCACTTGCCCCTTTTGACCCAGGGTTACAGTAGACAGCTACTGTAGGAGGTATAATTATGCATTCACTTCAGATGTGAAGCTGCAAGCAACCACTGAAAATATCCCATTTTTGATGTATTGTTTTATAATAAGCAATATAGACAGCAAACAAACTTTTTTCCTGCCCTACAATTACTGCAGTTAATTAATCCTGGTTGGCATATCAGGACAGTAGTCCATGTTCACGCGCATATTACGACGTGACTTTAATGAGGTTATATAAGATTATCTGGTTCAGACCTCTGAGCTCATCTTAATTAGGACATTCAAAGACTTCTCACCATTGTATCAGAAAGGAAATATCAAGCAAATAGATCAGTGTACTTTAAAACCCTGTCTTCATGTCGACACCGCTGGGTAGAATCACAAATGTCCAGCTGTTAAACGAGCACATTGGAGGTGGTGTGACCAGTGATGAGGTGGTGACAGGAGTCAGCAGTCAGAGTGTGGCCTTTTCAAGGTCACTCTGACCTCATTCTTGGGTTTCCCTCTGTACTGGATCATGAATGACTGAGTGATTATATGAGTGATGAAGATTATAGAGGTGTTTCAGTGCTCTCTCAGAAACAACGAGCATCTCTGAACCACAAAAAAGACAGGCAAGAGCTTCTAAACACGGAATCGTGGACTATATGAAAGAACGAACACAGTTCAGCAAATCTATTTGGGTTGTCATTATGACTGTCAACATGTTCTGAGAGTGTCCTAGGAGTCCATGGGTGGAAAGTGTAAAAGTTTAACCAACAGTTTTGGCTTCTCCATTGGACACCATTCCAACACATATGTATGGACACCATCAGTGACAACATGAAGAGTGAAACAACAAGGAATAGCAAGACACAGGAAAACATTTCCAGACTCAGGGGAATGTCATTACGTCATGTATCAGCCCCCCACAGTATCAGTGGCCACAAGAGCCAAAGCATGGCAACTCATAAAATAGAGCAGTCGTGCAGCTGAAAACTACAGCGGCATCTCGGCCAGGAAAGGACCGCATGATGGGTCACTACACGATGAGTACGAGCAGAGCAGTCAAGGGCAGACTCAAGCCGGCAAGTCACCCTCCAGCAAGCACAGATAAAACATCAAACATAATGATTGCCATCAAGCTACAAACCTGGTGCTCAAATACAGCCTTGTCCAGTACCTCCAGTCATATGGAGCTCTCCTCATAATTCCTGTCTGTCATAATCCAGCACATCACCAGCGAGAACAGCATTAATAGAGCCAAATCTGCATCCCATTAATGATCCACTTCTTGCTTATTGAGAGTACACTATAAGACCTACTGATGTAAGCGAGTCACCACAGAAAATACCTCACTGAGACGTGTATCCAGGAACAAAAATAGCAAAGGGGCCCTGTTAAGGGTTATGCAACAGCCCACACTGGAGGCCACTTTTGAAGCAGCAGAAAGCAGCGCACACAGATCACTCACCCACTGTCCCCCGTGGAGATGCACTTACCCCAGAAACACTAAATCTGACTTTTTCTCACTGAAGTGTTTACATCAACATGTAAGAACAATGAGTCCTGTAAAAGCTCTGGTACTGTAACAGCATTCTGATACACTATATGACATTTTACAACAATGTAATAACAAGTCACTTTATAACAAGCACACATTCTAAACAAAATCTCTTTGTGATCATTCCACCAGTCATTTCACCATATTGACTGAATAGTAGAACATTTTTAAACATTAGATCTGATCCATATCACCCTTTTATCCGATCATCACTATGATTTGATCCCTGCCTCCAACCTTGACTTTTAAACACAATACAATTTGCACTACTAATAATATTTGACCTGCTGTGGCTATCATCTTAAGTTTCGATACAGAAAAACAGCTGGGTGCAGTTATGGTTAGGGGTATTAACATAATATGATATGATGATATGATGCAGATGCTGTGTTGTGTGCAAGTCTGTTAATATTAGGCTCCTTAGGTAGTGTAAGTAACATTAGACTCTTCTAATATAACAACACTTGTGTTAGCTTTTTTCACTCCCATTTCTTAACGTAACATGAGATTTTGCTATGTCTGTGTAGGGGAGACATGTCTGTGTAAGGGGGACATAACCAAGCACATTTTGTTTTTTGCTAAATAATTTATTCAGTATTTAAGACAATATACCTTTTATGTATATATTTGAATAATGTGTATTTTTTATTTACTCATCAAATACAATCATAAAAAGCTTAATGAAATATACTTGATTGCTTAATGAAATAACATTAATTAACATTAATTTTATTTTAAAACATTAGCACTATTTGAAAAAACTTACATTTAACTAAAAATTTAAGACGCACAACTTTATTTTTTTTTATTAAAAAAATCCCTGGGATTTAAAAAAAACAAAACAAAACTGCAATATTAATGTAAAGACTTTTAGTGCTTCCCTTGTATGTCAGAAGATTTTGTAACCACACACCTACCTAACAACAACAAATGTGCACAGTGATTTGCAGCAAGCTTCCCCCTTTAACCCATTTTCACAGTGTTACTGTTGACTGCGGTTATTTCTTATGCAGTTTTGTTGCCAGTGTATTACTAGGCCATGGTATCAGTATGTATCACTAATGTCATTTCAGAGCTCCTCCCAATAATGCGGCATTTCTGAACAAAACAGTAAACCGTAAATAGCACAGTACTCAACTGTTAATTTGTGCTTGTTTTGCTGCACAATTCTCTCATCACAGAACAGCAATTAAGCAATTAAGAGCACTTTTAACTGGAGTAACGGGTTTTTGTCAGCTGGTGTAATGACGTGAGCATTTTCCCTCAACAATAAATAATATTCAAGGAAATTAACATGGAACAAAACGTCAGCCTCTAATGTAATATTCAGAAACAATGTGCAATTTGAATATTTATCTTCTTTTTAAATAGAAATAACAAAGATGAACAAAAAATCTAAAGCAAAATGCAACAATATTATTCACAAAATGCACAAATAAGAATTTGTGTGAATAAATTACATAGAATTCATTCTAGAGTTGTGAAGTCATCTACAGCTTGGTCCATCACCTTTATTTTATTGAGAATGGTTATATAATTCTTTGAACACTAGAGTATATGCAGGGACGTGAGTAGCTGTTACTGTTAACTCGGGTAGGTTTAGTAACACCATGCTAAAACAAATGATAAACTGTACTTTAACCTGACTAGCTCTTGATGAGAACTGATTAAATATTTTAAAATCATCCTATGTTACGGCCACCAAGAGGGCGAATACAATAAAATAGGTTTATAAGTTGTGACTCAGTTACTGTTATTGAAAAACAGATAATGCAGATGCTTCCACGAACCAAACACAGTGTTCATATTGCATCTAAACTATTATTTGTCAGTGTTTATAGATTATGCTATTATGAGAATACAAAAAAAATGCTTGTTGAAGTGTTGAAGTTAAATTATGTAAAGTATGATATATTTTACCCTGCAGTATGTTCCCTGAACCTTAGATTCGTGGTCTAGTAGAACTGGTCAGGTACAGAAATTCTAAGACCATGACAAAAAATTATAATTTAGCAATCTAATTATTACAAAATTATAACATTGACTCAAAAAATATGATCATTTATGCATACCAATAATAAACCAATTATCAACTTCCCAAAGCCAAGGCCTAGAAAACATACATTTACAGCTCTCAACAGATCTGACGCTGCACTTAGAGCTTCCTGGCTTTATTGTATTGAGTATGTGGTGGGATTGCCCCGAAATGGCTGATCCTCAACGAGCAGTGAAGGTCAAGCCTCTCGTCTCTCTCTATAAATATGATGGTCTGTCCCACTGGGTCCGCTTCACCGCCCGGCTTTTCCACTGTCTCAGGCACACCACACTGCTGCTGACCATTTACATGTGATTCGATACCACACACACACACACACACACACACACACACACACACACACACACACACACACACACAGAGGCTGGAATGTCCTTACTGTAGCAGGCTGTGTACAGACAAAGCCGATCTCCATGGCTATGATGGCCACAGCCCCAGTATAAAATCTGCTGCACATAATAATTATAATGCTCAGGTTCAATATTCTCCATTCTACTTAAAAGTCCCCACATAGGAAATGGCAAAAAGCTGTTGATTTAAAAATTCCCAGATTGTTTTGCATTGTTTTGACTAATGTACAATTTATCATGAATTTTTTACACAATGTAAAGAGAAAACTTTTTTTCAAATTGTCAATGAAATGGAAATGGTTTTGTTCAGATAATAACCATAACACACTTGCATATTCACCCATCTGTTGGGTCACTGTGTATAGCCATTTGCAAAGTCAAATGAGTTTGCTAATAAGTGAAAATAATCTTTTTCTTCTCTTTTTTGTGCACAGTTTGACAAAACATAGGACATATAGCACATTACCCAAGTACATTTCAGCAGGCTACTGTGTAATTACTTTTTTCAGAATTTTAGAGGATGTGAAAGAATCATTAATTGCTCCCAAATGTAGACTTAAGCAAACAGCCTCCTTAATCTCCTTATCATACTGTAAACGTCATTCATCCTTTGGTGCGAAGAAACGAGGAGTGTTCCCATGGCAACAAAATGCCTATTTCTGCCGTGTTTCATATGCTTTTGTCTCATCCAGTGGGTACACACAGATCAAACCATGCTACTGAACTGCTGAATGAAGCACACTCAAGTAGGCTTCTGTCAGGGCTTTGATAAATGCTCTCAATTTCCGTTTAGTAGGACACACTCTAAAAAAGCTGGTCAGTTTATGTAGCTGGGATGTGCACGGATGGGATAATGGTGTACTTCAGCCTCTGTAGGCATTTCACACCATGAGAAGGTCAAGAAAATGAATATGAAAATGCCTTCAGGTGCTGGACGTCATTTGGCACTACAGTTCTGTAGTCATCGCCATGGCAACGCACAATGCTCTAACCTTAGAGTTCTTCATCTGTGGGTCTTGCGAGCCAAACTGTACAGTAATTTCAACAAAGCATGCACTCAGAGCACTGTTTAACATAAGTGTGAGAAAAATACACATAATCAAAGTTTTACAAACATAATGAACATGTAAGACACCCTAGTGCTGTGGATGCTCAGCTCATAAGATTTAGTAAGGCACATATCTCAGCATCCTCATACCTGTGGTTCATCACATCCTGTTCTGAGGAAACAAGTAATTGATGTAGAAGCAGCTTTAGGCAGACTCTGATACACATACATATGAGAAGTACCCTCCAACTTGCGCGTGACCGAGGCCACTTCAGCAAAGGCGTCAACCTGACACAAGCCAAACCTTCTTGATATATCTAAACAAGGTTCATGTTTTTAGACAGTAAAATGTATTCCAACTTATCTAATAAAGCTCCTTCTTCACAGCCTAGGCTTGAAACCCCAGTTCATCTTGCTTCTCACCTTGATGGATCCATTCAGTTCAGTTCCCTCCTCCAAGGCTAAACACTGCATTTGCCATCATCAGAGTGCCACTGCCAAGGGTCCTATTTTTCACTGTGTGCTCTTCACTAGGCTCTGCTACTAATCTCTTACTCTCATACAAGAGGAGTGGGAAGGAAATGGAAAATGATCATGTTTCTTGGCATAAACACCTGGTGTGTTCATTGGCTGAGGGAGGCTGGTGGAGATGTCCATCACCGTGACAACGCTATGCTGGCTGGCAGCAGCCAGAGGAGAATATACAGGGACAGAAATAGATTTCAGCTTGCTGTGGAGCTGCACAAACCCGTCACAGAGGAAGGGAGGGAAGGCCAGGGGGAATGCGAGATGAAAGATGAATACAGCTATGAGAAAAGATGAATACAGCTTTGCGAAAGCAAGGACATTAGCTTTGAATATGACAGCTGCATCTCGGCTGTGGAGTGGCTTCAGAGTACTTGAGTGTCTGTAACTACGGGTTACATCCGCCACAGCCTCGCTCTTTACGTACTCTATGCTGGATAGACCTCGCCTAGGCGCTGACTAAGTTGTAGGACGGTTACAACATGAAGGTGTGGTCGGGTTTCTGTGGACAGGACTGCCATCTTCAACGATGGGCAACTGCATTTCCAGCATCCTGATTATTCCTGTCAAAAAGATGAACGCAGCTGTGGTTTAACAGCCAGCATCATAACTCTCTGTTTGCAAACAGCCACCCTGAAGCTGGCAGAACTGATAGTGGCCTAAATGACCCTGAAACTCATTTATTACCCCTGAATGTGTCATGCTGGGACTGCGCCAGGGCCACACTCTTGCTAATCCAGAGGGGGAGGCAAAGAGTGTGGGTTTGTGTGCATGCTTTCATTAAAAAGAGTCAGTAATTAATTCCGGTCTTGGATGGATACCTGCCTTCCAGGACAGTCTGAGCAGACAGGACTGGAAAGGACACTAAAAAAAACCCTGTACTTACAGCAGCAAGTTCCAGAAAGAGTTAGCATAAATAATGTCTAAGTTTAATGTTAAATAATGTAAAGTTATGTAGTGCATTTAATGTTAAGTAATGCACAGTAATGGTAAATAATGCTGCCTTCACTATGTCTCCTTTGGGCAGAATATACAGATACGACCTCTGAAGCACTCCCCCACATACACATACACAAACGCACACACACACTAGCACGCTGGTAGATGGCCTTCCTTGTACCCATTCATCCAGTGTTACGTTCAGAAACCACTACCAAACAGCACAAAAGGGAAGCTGACAGAGAAGCAATTCTGCCTGCAGCACTGGGATAGAAACACAATATAGGTTAGAACACCTTATTATTCATCCAAACACTTTAACCCCAGTATAAGTTGAAGGGGCCTGTGATCTGCATAAACAGTGCAGCGCTATTCTTGGCACGGCTGTCCTGAATAACTCAGATAGGGAGTTTCTGGGGGGAGGGAGGTAAGCACGTGTGTCTCAGTGTGGCATGTGACGCTCTCGGATTCCCAGCCCTTTCGTAAGTCAACTATGGCAGGTATTTCAAACTCCCACACAGGGGTCTATGAGCTTGTTTATGTTCTTCTATAATATTACTGGAAAAGTAAGAATAAAAAATAGATACTTTAGCTACTTGTTCACAAAGTTTCTCTGAGTTGGAGTGCTGATCTAGGATTAGATTCCTGTTAGTACAGAATCCGTTTCTAGAGCAGTAGTTCTACTCACAGAAGCTTGACGAATACAAGGGCTGGAATATATTAAACTAACCGAAGCATTAAAAGGCAAGACGTTGTGTCAGTAGGATTTCATTTCTTACAGTGATTTTCTGTTGGTAAGAGATATTTAATATACAGACAGTTATACATTTCAAAAGAGCAGGCACCCGTCTAGCGATTAATGCGTTAATAAGCGTGTTTCCGAAAAGCATCATAACTAATGCCATTCGAAGTCTGAGTGATGGCCCCTCCAATTATAGCCCATCAACAAGTAGCTGTATGCGAAACAGACAATTTTAAAATGTAACAAAATTTATTTGTGCAGTTCAGCGCAATGATTTAAGATGAATCCTCAAATACAAGGTTTCTTTATAAAACGATAAAGTGACTTTTTATATTCCATTTTCTCACTGCTGAAATTCCCTCACGTCATCCTAAAACAGAGATGAATTACCACACACTCCGTATCGTGGAAAGAAAATTAACTAAATCATCCATACATTACAATATAGAAAATGTAAGAAAAGAAAAAGCACCTTAAAGATAATTACACCCATAAAATCTTTGTGAAAGGTAAAACTAAATCAAAAGCTTTTATATTGATACAATGGACACATTGGTTTTCTTTGACATTCTTATTACCATACAATCAACTAATAGCAGGTGCCTTGTGAGCTCTAGGACAACTAATCTACGCAGCACCGGTGATTCGCAGAGTCCAGGCCCAGGAACAAGGCATTTCCACAGGAGACAGATTGGGCAGGTAAACCTGCAGACCAGTGGGTTTTAACAGGTCCCACTTCAGCGGTTTATAACCCAGCAACACCACCTGGTTTGGATGAAGAGCAAAAACGGTAAACACAAAAACAGGTTTAGAGCACAAATGTTCTATATAAATTAAAAATGTGCTACATAGTGAAATATGCAATATGTACAGTTACCTGTGTACTGGCCTCTGATGCAATAGGATCATTCAGAACAACATAACCATTAGTTGGCCATGAAAGCAAAAACGCATAGACTGCCTTCTCCTGTGGTTTCCATGTGTACCTTTTGGATGAAACAAATTTAATTTAAACTTCCATTTGAAATATGCTGACATTTTTTGCGTTATGCTACCCGGTCAAAACAGCTGAAAACAGATTCATTCAGCATGAGAACAGATCCTGATGATACTTTATTATATGATTTTAAATACATTTCATTTTCAAAAATGCTTTGATAAAGGAACACACCAGACTCCGGGTGTAACAGTGTCATTCTGAACTCTCCATGCAGTAGTGTTGTAGATTCCTTCCCCATTAACTTTCAGCCACTGACCCATCTGTTTAAGCCTCTCCTCAAATATGGGAACGATGCGGCCATCGTGTGTTGGACCCACGTTCATCAGCAAATTCCCGCCACAAGACACGGTCTCCACAAGTGTCTACAAAGGAGACAGAGGAGCACATACATGTTTTACACATTCATTAGTCTTTGGAGAATAATTATAGACATTTTATTGTGCATTTAAGTCCATCTTTAAAAGAAAATTCTATTCTATAATGACAAACAACACCTATTATTGCCTGAGGTGCAGAAATTTCTGATGAATGCAAGCCCTCAAACGTAATTACAGGAGATGTTAAACGGATTTCGAAGTGACACTCATAACTGAACTCACATTAACCAGCTGTTCAATGGTAAGGTAGTCACTGAGTGTAGCCTCTCTTCTAAATCCCCAAGAGCGCTGGTCAATGCTTATACAGCTCTCCCATTTGTGTTTCAACAGATGTCCAGGGGTGTACCGGTCACTACAGGTGTAGTATCCACCATGCGTACAAATACTTCCTCTTCCCCAGCGATCATTAGTCACAATAGTGTCGCGAACAGGGCTGCAAGTATACACAAACCATTGGATATATTTGGTTATACTCAATGATTATTAAAGTACCAATGACTGCTACATGTAAAAATGATAGATTATTCACCTCTGGTTGTATAGCCAGGCTAGAAACCCTGTGCTGTTCCAGTACTGGTCAGGAGCATTTCCATCTCCATCAGACCACAGCAGCTCAGGTTTGTACTTGTTCACTAGCTCATAAAGCTCAGGCAGGGACTTCTCATCTGCGAATACCGTGGTGGTAAAATTGTTGGCAGCATCAGCTTTGAAAAGAGGGTGGAACCATTCAAACTGAGAGTGGTAGAGTCCAAGGCGCAGATCAGTGTTCTTCCGCAAAGTGGTGGCTATCTCATCCACCAGGTCTCGCTTTGGCCCAACATCTACTGCATTCCAGTTCCATGAGTACTTTGAGCCCCACATGGTGAAACCTGAAACAGGAAAGTTTATTTTACTTTCCATGTACAATGCAACAGTATTTTGCCTGGTCAAACTCACGTGCCACTAAGTCTAGTCAGAAAGAGCTTTCCCAGAGCCAGTTTATGACCAGCCAGGTTACTCAAAGACAACTAGAGGCCACCTAGAAGTATAGAACTGTTAAAAAGAGAAGTGGCAAAATCAAAATGAGAAATACCCTACGGCTGAATGAAAAGAAACATTGGTGTGTCCTGAACAGGAAACAGAGCAGCTCTGTTCCTTCAAAAACAAATCTACCTCACAACAGGTTACACAAGAAGAAATGAACACTAATACATGCCTGGGCTGTTTCATGTGCTTATACAGTTACTGAGGTTAGATAATAAACATTTATAATTGCATTTGTTTATTAGGTCTGTCATAGGTCTGTTTATGATGCTTTTCAGGAAGTTTACCATTATACAGCATGAGCCTCTTGACAATTGGGTGGAACACATAATCTTTGTAGATCTTCAAATAAATTGAGTGGTGCTAATTTAATGTGTACTCTTTAAAAGATGAATAGGAAAATGTACTCAGTGGTACAAACATTCCTAAAAATGCAAGCATAAAAATTATCTGCAGTGTCCCCACATTTTCACTGGCCTGCAACTTACTTTAGCGGGGCTTTTGGGAACATGCAAACATCTAGGCCTACTACAGCACCATCTGCTGAACTGGTTTGCTTAAAGCAACATTTGACACATATACAGCCATGGAAAAAAAATAAGAGACCATTTCCCCCTTTTTTTCTGTTCACTGTTTGTACAGTTTTCAGCAGTGTGTGTGTGTGTGTGTGTGTGTGTGTGTGTGTGTGTGTGTGTGTGTGTGTGTGTGTGTGAAATGCACAGTGTGCTATTCATTTGTAAACTATTGCAGTTTGAGAAACACCTCAATATGTGTTGAGAGTGCAGTAGTGTTTGTATTGCAGCTATTATATGTGCCCTATTCCAGCAGCTTCACTCCCGATTCAGTTTCAGAGTCACACAGTCTTCTCTTAACATCACTATTTTAATTTTTGCCATTGTAAAATATTTTAAGAGTTGCGTTGTTTAGCATTTCCAACGTATGGCATGGACATTTTCCACAGGCACACTCCCACAAATCACAAAAGCAAAAATTAGAAAAAAAAACATGCTACAGTCTCTAATGGCTGTACTGTTACTTTCCATCACATATAAAAGCACACTAACCTTCATGATGTTTAGTTGTGAGGACAATATACTTTGCTCCTGATGCTGCAAAGAGGTCCGTCCACTGCTTGGGATCAAAGAACTCTGCAGTAAACTGAGGTGCAAAATCTTGATACTGGAACTCGGGGGGGTAGTTTTTTGCCATAAAGAAGACATAGCTGGGTATTTTCTGGCCTTTCCAATACCACCTGCAGACACATTTATTTTTAATATTTTGTCCATCACCACATCACTTACAAAACACTGTAGTAGAACCCGACCGATGTATCGGCAGGCCGATATTATCAGCCGATATTAGTCATTTTCCAAACTATCAGTATCGGCATTTATAATGGCCGATAAATGAATATT
>JBBPDB010000001.1:27811895-27831889 GCA_037974465.1 Brachypetersius altus
TGAACTCCTCCAGCATGTCTTTATGGAGCTGCTTTGTGCTCTGGGACACAGTCCTGCTGGAATAGAAAAGCTTCTTCACCAAAACTGGGTCCACAGAGTTGGTGCTGTCCAGAATGTCCTGGTCTGCTGGAGCATTAAGACTTCACTGGAAGTAAGGAGCCACTTGAATTCAATCATTTAGAGTTGTGTCCCAAACCTTTTGTCCAAATAGCGTACAGAAGTGCAGAAATTAAGAAAAAACTTTTGCTAAAGCAGAGACAAGGTTCTTATTCCTAGAAAAAAAAGGGCAGAGCTGGCTGTTCCTGCTGTGGAGGCTCAGGTCTGCAGGGAGTGCCGCGCCTGAAGACCTTTTATGACTCTGTGGTAGCCTCGGCCATATTTCACGGTGTGGTCTATTGTGTGTCTGCTGGAGACAGAAAGAGACTGAACAGGCTGATCCGGAGGGCCAGCTCTGTTCTAGGTTGCCCTCTGGACCCAGTGGAGGTGGTGAGTGACAGGAGAATGGTGGCTATCATGCCTGTTGGAGACCATCTCTCACCCCATGCAGGAGACTCTGACAGCACTGAGCAGCTCCTTCAGTGGCAGCTGCTGCTCCCACAATGTGGGATGGAGAGATTCCAAAGGTCTTTTCTTCCAACCGCTGTCCGACTTCACAACAAAGACCTTGCGGATTAACACACACACACACACACACACACACACACACACACACACACAAACATACAAACACATCCAGGTCACCATGACAGTTACTCCTATGTGCAATTTTGTTGGTACCTTTGCTACAGAATAAAATGTGCCATTTAAATATATAATTCTTTGGGTGAATTACTACTGTTTTTTGTCAATGACTGTCACTCAATTGTGTGTGTGTGTGTGTGTTACGTTCCAAGAGCACCCGCGTATAGGGAAAAAATATTTTGTGTTTTGGTAAAAAGAACCCTAAAATGACTATTTGTATAGTGTAAACCCTACAAATACCCCCAAATCTGCTCCAAGAACACCTTAATTTTGTTTTCATTTCATTTTAGTTTAATGCATTCCCCTTAAAGAAAATGTAAAGGTGGTCCTGGTATTGGTCAAAGGGTGATATGCTGGAACCTCTGAATACACTTCTACTCAGGGGGTCTTGTAGTTCAGCACGTTAGTTCATCTTGATCAGGGGCGCAACTACTCACTTTTTGAGGGGTTAATGCAACAACCCCACCCCCACTCCCCACACCCATCGCGGCAGCATCACTAGTCATAAAATTTACTGCCAGTGGCCAGGCACTACGTTTCTTAAAAATTTTAAACAGCATATTTAGAGCACAGTACTGATTTAAAAGCACAAGATCAGTTTTAAAACATAAAAGCCAATGATATTTTTTCTGTCCCTCCCTTGTTTGGGCACCCCCCCTCCTTTGGCGATGCACCCATATGCACCACATACTGCATACCCCATTTTTGCGCCACTGATCTTGTTATGCGTAAACAGTCTATTTATATCTGACACTGGAGGATGTGTGGTTATGTCTAAGGACACATCTGGGTCTGTTTATCATTCATGGAGGGTGTTTGTTTGCTATTAATCGACTTCCTTTCCGCATTTCTTCGGGCTCTCAAACATTTTCAGTGTCGCATGTCACACACGTTAGAGGGCTGTGAGGGCGTAGTGTACCATGCAGACGACAAACTAGTCTATGGAAAAGATCATGGCAACAACATGACGTGCGAGCTCACTAACTGGACGTTAAATATGGTGTATTGTCAGAATAAGGGCGTTTCTGTACAGAAGTGTGTGTCAGCTTTACCAGGCTCTGTGCTTGTGACAGGTGCATCATGTGTACAGAACTAGACTCAGACAATGTATTTAATGCATCTAAGTACTGTAGCTGCTTTTGACAGCACTAAATGTGTTTTGCTGCTTCTGTGTTTTTCTTGCACTCTCTTCTGTCCTGTCTTTTGGTTTTCTGTTGTTTTATTCTGACTCCATAATTCTGGACACACGTTGTTTGGTTTCACTGTGTACTGTATGTATATGTGGTTGAAAAGACGATTAAACCCGCTTGACCAGACTGTAGTTCATGCAGATTGTTTTCTTTGTGTTACAGCCCCTCCTTACCTGTCGCACCTGTGTTCAATTGTTGTCTCACCTGCAGCCTCCCTGATCCTCCTTTTTAAGCCCAGCCAGCCCCGAGTCTTGTGTGTCTGTATTAGTTCGCCGTTGGCGTTTGTGTGTTCCTTCGTTTTTTTCTTCTCCTAATGTTTTCTATTCTCTTGTCTTTGCAGACTCGTGCCCGGCCATCCTGAGTTCGTTTCATCTCATGAAGCCTTGGTTCCCCCTTCCCGTTTTGCAGCCCTGTACTTTGTATTGCTTGCTGGCCAGAGCCTGGTGCATGAGTCCTGCTTTTTGTTTCTTCTGTCTGGTTTGAAACCTCATCTAATCAGAGTCCATTGTGTGACTTGGACTCTTTTCTGTTTTTGGCGAGAAACCATATCTAAGTGCTTGGGACATTAAAGACTATCTGGCCTGTTAAACTGCATCCTCCCCTTCTTTCCCTCAGTGCCGACATGACAGAGATGCAAGAAGAGATGAGCATTATTGCAGAAAGGTGCTTTTTCTGTTTGTTTGTTTCGATTTTTGACCCCGGGATAGATTCCCGGTGAGAATGAATGAGCAAGTGAGTGTTTAGATGCTTTCCAGTTTTCTGCCCACTATCGGCTCCAGTTCCGTTCACAAGCTAAAACACCAACTGCCAATTCTACCTTGTCAGCTAACAGATGAGTGAGTGAAGCAGGGAGAGGGAGGGCCATCCTACCTCGTCAAAAAGAGAAAAGCCTTATGTGCTGTTTTGGAATCCCAGCCACAGATGGCTGAAGCACTATCAGCTGTTTTTTGATATAAATGGCAGAGACTCAAGGCCTAGCTCTAATAAGCTCAATTCCAGTTAAAATTCTCAATTCTGTCAGATAAATTGTTAACAAAATGGATACTGAATTGAGTAGCTGGAGTTAAAACAGATTTGAATGTATGTTTTGAAGTTCACTGTATTTGGACCAATAAAACATCTTAAATAAAGAAATTAGCATGTAGAACATATCTGATAAAGAAATACTTACATTCTGATGGGAAGACTTTTCATGTTTTCTCACTAACTTATACTCATTGTGCAAATTTGGGCATAATGTATATGCGTGTGTGTGTGTGGGCACGCGTATGTGTCTTTTATATGTGTATATTCTGCTACGGTCCTGCTCATACTTCCTTCCTTCCTTTTTGTGGTCAGAAGGCAGACACTGCTTTTTTGTTCATTTACTATTCAGTCACTGATGACTTAATCTGTGTTGTATGCTTTTGAAATGGTGATAATAAAGTAGAAGTTAAACAAATGACAGATATTGAATAAACCTAAAATTATACAAAAACAAAGCTTATATGCCTGTTGCTGAATTTAATGCAAAGGTAATCCCTAATTAGTTTGACAAAACTATGCATGATACTATGCAAACCATCATCTACCAGTAGAGCCTGGTTTTGTTGTGAAGTCTCCTTACTTTTGTTATCTTGCATTAAGACACACAGAAGAACTGTGAGCATTATAAACAATATCACCAAAGTACTTTTAAAAAAAATTTAAAAAAGCATCTGGTGCGTTGTCAGGTATTCTTTTAATTGTTTGCCTAGCTGGCTAGGTATTGCTACTAGTCACAGAGCTAACGTTAGCATTAGCTGGTGTAATGTCGTGGTGGTTTGATTGTTTTCCCATGGTTGACCTATACAGTTCCATCAAAGCCTCAAGTTGCAGATGATACAATACCATGAAAAAGAGCAGAGAAGATGAAACATTAGGTCTGTAGATCTCCATATTTCAGAACTGACACTGGTGTTGCTTCAGCAGTCTTTTCCTTGTGGTGCTCCGGCTTATTAAAATCCACTGTAGCTACTGCAATACTGGCTACTGGAATAATCCCAGACTGTCTGGCTTGGGTCACAAACTGATGGATGCAATAAGAACCTGTTTTCAATTTTAACATTTTCTTAAAGACTACAGTCATAAAATGCACTACATAAATAAAATTGAATTGAATTTAAGGTGGTGTATGTGTGAATTTAGGAGATTGCCCCATGCATCAGAAGCTTGTGGGGTTCAAATCCCAGGACTGCTAGAGGCACCACTGTTATACCCTTCAGCAAGGTACCATCCCCATACACTGCTCACTGCTCACCTGGCGTTGTGTTTCTGGCTTCACTTGGTGAAATGGGAGAAAAATAATTTTACACTGTTAACACTGTGAGCTGTGGTGTGTTCCCGTATCACAAATGGACACTTTACACTGTCACTTACATGCCAATATTTAATGGTCATATCAATCTCACTTGCCTCTTCTGAACATTTCCTCCCTTTTGTGGCCATAAGTATGATCAATTTAAGAGGCTCTGGGTAGTTGAGAGAAAACCTTTCAACCTTTCACCTTGCTTAGATTATTCCTTGATTATTTTTTTCACCCATTTTAGTGCTAAATGATTAAGAAAAATATAATTTACTAATTTTTAATCTTAAATATTAAAGTTATTCAGCTACTTTTATAGACAGTATATATCAGTATACATTTTTTGTTCTGTCGAGAGAACACAAAAAAGTGTGTCTGGGGATGGTGAAATATGCTGTACTCAGAGGCAGGAGGTTTAAGAGTAGCCAATCCGAGAACGTTATTCATTTCTCCTTGCTGCTGATTGGCTGCTGCCCTGTGATGCAGCTCTGGCAGATGCAATCCAGCATTCCTGCATCAGTACAGTTTCCCTCTTGTGGTCCCTGAGTGTTCTCATTGTTTTTCATTTTGTTCTTCTTCAAGCCCTGTATTTTTATTACAGTAAATTAAATTTAGTTATTACTGTATGTACCCTGCTTATACCAAAAAAGCATGCTTACATAAAATAAAATTTGGTATACTGTATATAGGGGTAGCATCAGTATTTTACATTCTAGCACTGCTTTACTGTAAACCTTCAGACTCTAAACATGTTTTGTCTGATAGACTACATATGTTGAAAATGGCAGTTCATTGTTTGTGGACTGCAGGCTCTTCAAGAAGTCCAAACTATTAGATACATTGCAGATTCACTGATATGTTACTAGAGTTGCTGTTTTTAAAGCTGTCAGATGGTTCACCTGTGAGTATAGAAGTATCTATGCACCAGGTGAAGGCTCTTTCATACCCCGTTTAGTTCTAGAAAAGGCCCAGCAGGCCCAGTCACTTGCAGAAAATAATGGAACTCAAGCAGACCTTCTTTCCCGCTCTAATAAGATGCCTCGTGTGTTTGCATGACTTTTCTTTATTTTTCTTTTGAGAATACCTGAAAATAAATAAAAGCTGTTCATTTAAACCCAACTATTCCTGCAGAAGCCTTCATGGAAGATGTGGCAGTGCTTACATTTTTACATCCTGGTTAAAATATTTACCTATTTTTATCCATTGTTGGTGCATAAACCTTAAAGGCTTTCCTTTGAGAATGATCTGCATGTCTGTGAGATAAAAGTCTCAGTACAAGTTTGTGAACACTAGCCAGTTGATATTCACTACAGCAGTGGTCCCCAACCTTTATTTTGTCATGGACCAGTTTAATATCAGAAACTGTTTTCACGGACCGGCCTTTAAGGAGTGGCAGATAAATATACGTATACGTATTTATACAAATAAATGATACACATAAAAATGGGGATATTTTAAATATATAATGAGGTATCTTTAAAAAACAATAAGCGTAAATCCAGTGTGTACTTGCAGCTTTATTAACAGCATTTTCATACAAGTTTTTTTTTTTGTGCAGCCTGAGGACCGGTACCACATGACCCATGGCCCGGTACCGATCCGTGGCCCGGGGGTTGGGGGCCACTGCACTACAGTATTGTTAGCATGTTTGGAGACATAATGAATAATATATATTGCTCTTTTGGTCATGTTATACTATTTAAGGTTTCATTTTTAAACATTTTCTAATAACCTTTTGTACACTTTCCAGTATTGTAACAAACTTGACAGTGTTTCATGAAGTCAAGGTTTGAGTAGTAATTTTACTAACAATAATGTACACTAACATTAATGTAAATACATTAAACGCCCAGTTTTATGCGGATCGGGACTCGAGGATCCAGTCACACACGTTTTTGATCGTTCGCGTAAAACAACGCTGAACCTGCAAATATTCTGTTTTTTTTTCATTTTTTCGTGCCAATATGTTTTTTTTTAAAACTCATTTTAGTTCTTCTGGCTCCCCGCGCATGGCTTTAGGGCCCTCTCTTACATTCTCTTTCTCTCTCTCTCTCTCTCTCTGTCGTTCGTGACTTTTCCGTATTTAAACCGGTTTATCTTTACATTTTCGTTAAGGGTAATGTATTGGGACGAGCAGCAGAGGAAAACGACAGACGCTTAGGATCTTGCATTTCTTCAGACTTTATTTCTCTCTCACAACCCAGCATACAGCATCCACACACCCTCACTCTATGCTGTCTGTACCCCAACTAGCTAAACACCCCTAAGCACCTCCCTCTGACGACACTTTTCCTGCCAGAACCACAGGTGAATGTACTTTCAATTAATTAACCCCCCCACACAGTTTTTGGGCGCCAACTGGCAATGTCCCCTGTATGAACCCAAAACAGACCCAACAAGCTCAACAGAGTCAGTCCTGCCCGCCAGCTCACCACATAGCCCCCTCCGAGGGGGTGAGAGGTCCACGGCCACCCACCGAGCCCACAAAGTAGTCTTGTAGGCGAACTGGTAGGTTACGTCTCCTTTGGGCTCTCCTAGAACCCCCGGGGGACCCACAGTTGCCCCTAGCACCCGCCCCCTGGTCCTGAACACCCACCTGTTCTGGCGACCCGACCGCCCCACTGTCCGGCTCCACAGAATCCCTCGGGCAGTACAGGGCCAGCCTGTCCCTGTGGACGACTACCGCTGTCCGGCGGCCATCCACCCGTACCCTATACACCACCTCAGCCACGCGTTGCAGCACCTCGCCCGGTCCGTGCCAGTGTGAGTCTAACTTAGGACTCCGCCCCTTTTTCAGGGAGGGGCAGTAAACCCAGACGCGCGCTCCCTCCTGGAAATCGTGCCCCCGGCTTCGCAGGTCGTAGGCCCGCTTCTGTCTGGCAGTGGCCCCCACATTGCTCTCTCTCGCCAAGGCGTGGACCACCCGGAGTCGCTCCCGCAACCGCTGAGAATAGTCTGGCCCGGGTGGCCCCACGAGTTCAGGTTCTGGGGGGGCCCAAACACCAAGTCCACCAGTGTCCGCAGTTCCTGGCCAAACATCAGTGCTGCAGGGGTGCACTGCGTGCTGTCCTGCACCGCTGTTCTGTATGCCCACAGCACCAGGGCCAGTTGTGTGGCCACGGTGTGATTGAATCTTTCCACAAGACCGTCGCTCTGCGGATTCAGTGGCGTAGTCCTGGTCTTGTGTACATTCAACCTCGCACACACCTCGGCAACCAGCTGCGCCTCGAAGTTGCGACCCTGGTCGCTGTGGAGCTCCACCGGTGCCCCAAACCGGCAAAAGAACTACTCTACCAGCTTTGCTGCGACAGTTTCCGCGCTCTGGTCGGCTATCGCCTATGCCTCGGGCCATTTTGTAAAATAATCCCGGCCTCTTTTTCGCCGTGCATGCGTTGCAGCGGTGCACGAATAATTCGACGTCCCGTCGACAATCCGGCCAGTAAAAACGCCCGTGCATCCGTGCTAGGGTTTTCGCAGTGCCGAAATGGCCAACTCCTGTGGTGCCGTGGACTGAGCGCAGGACCTCCTGACGCAGCCCATGGGGCACCAGCAGCTGCCACCACACACGCTGACCGTCAGGATGTTGCCAACACCGATAACACAGGTCATGCAGTAGTTCCGTTCTGGCCGACTCAGGGCTCGACTATAATAGGCAAGGACATGCTCCCCCTCTTCTGTGACCTGTGACAAAACCGCCCCGATGCCCCCATCACTCGCGTCAGTGTCAATGACAAACGGTTTGTTCAGATCCGGGCTTGTCAGCACCAGGGCTTTCCCTAACACCTCTCGCAGCTTTGCGAACGCCTCCTCACACTCCTCAGACCACCGAAATACTCCCCCTTTTGCAGTGAGCCGATGTAAGGGCCGTTTCACTGCGGCAAAATCTCGCACGAAACGCCTATAGTATGAGGTGAGCCCTAAGAAGCTCCGCACCTTCCTCACATTCCGTGGCGTAGGCCAGTGTCGGTGCGGTGAGAATCATTCGAACAGACAAAGGTGTTCTTCGCTCAAATTAACAAGCTTTTATTAGAACATTTGCAAATGGAGAAAAGAAGAAAGAAAGAAATCGAGAAGTCTGTCTCCTACAGTTCTCCCGTGCCTCTCTCTGACGAGAAGAAGCCTGAGAACCCCTTTAATAGAGGAATCTTCCCATTGCCAGCCCCCACTCTGCGGAAGTCAGAGTCTTTCTACAAACGGAGATAACGGGCAGTAAAACTTCCCCCTCCCGACACGCAGCCCACGAAGGCCTTGAAAATCTTCCACTGTGTCTGTCCTGTGCTAAGAACAAAGAGTTCTTCCTGACCATCTGTGTAAGTCCGGACCCCCTACAGATTATACGACTGGAGAAGCAATGAGAGGTTCCTCTACTTAAAATGAGAACTACATGATTACATTAAATCAGAGAGAAATAAATGATTACATTGTGAATAAATGTAAATCAAATAAAATGATTGCAAATAAAAGAGATATATGCAAATCATCCCCAACAAACCTTTCTTCGAGGAATCAGGCAAAAATGTTTTATAAAAATGATGTGATTAAAAATAATGGAAAACTAATTCAAAGACATACAATCATTCAGTACAATAGACTGTCCAACATGGGTGTAAAGCCACACAACCTGCTTGTTCAGAACTGGTGGTGGCAGTTTAGACCAGTTTAAAGCATTCTTTCTTTTTGCCTAATCAACTTCCTTGTGCAAAACTGTGATATAACCAAACAGTGCAATAAAGCCATAAAAAAAGGACTTGTACAGCCCTCTAAAACTCAAATAGGGAGATCAACAGGTCAATGCAACACTAAATAGAGCCAAGTAACATTTTCAACCTTTTCTCAGCTCCATGAATCAATTAATAATCCAAACGCTTCTATGAAGGACTACAAATAGAACTATAATAAAGGAGATCGTATGTTCAATACAGCGTGTATCCTGGACAAATTGTAAGTATACATGTAATTATATGGCCAAAAGTATTGGGATGCCTGACCATTACACCAAATTATGCTGCATTCAAATATATAGACTTTAATATGGAGTTGCCCCTTCTTTTGCAGCTGTAACAGTTTCCACCCTTTTTGGAACGCTTTCCACGAGCTTGTGGATCGTTTCTGTGCCAATTCAATCTGTAGAGCATTTATGAGGTGAGACAAAAAAGGTCCTTTCCCTAACTTGTGTCCACAAAGTTGGAAGCATGGCGTTGTGCAACATGTCTTGGTATGCTAAAGCATTAACATTATTGTTCTTCACTGGAAGTAAGCCCGGAAAACAGGTGCGTCCCAATACTTTTTGTCCACACAATGAAATGTTTAGCCATACTCACCAGAACCATTCGCTTCCGTAACTGGGAACTGAAAATACACCCCAGTGTATGAATATGCCGAGCTTGGCTTGGTCAAACCATTCAGGAATGGGTCTGGAATCTATGGAATCCCAGTTTGGTTGATACTGACAACAGCAGCTTCCTATCAACACAAAGACGAAGGAAAAACTAAGTGTCCATGGACCCATGCTGCTGCTGCACCTGGCTGCCCTGTTCAGAGGAATGGACTTGTTGCCGGTAGTCCCAGCACACATCACATGATATACCTTCTGCTTTAAGCTCATGTGATCATGTTTAACGGCATCCTCTAGAACCATTCCCTAATTTTACTGGCAGGTACAACCAGGAAAAGTGCTGCACTTCCCCTTATACAAACTCCACCTCTCTCGCGCGTGTGTGCAGTCACTAGTGAGGTGCCTCTGATGCTGATGAGCCATTCAAGTTGCTGAAGAGTGATCTGTATATCATATAGATCATCCTTACGCATGAGTTGTAGATCAACCAGATCCTGCTCGCCCCACGTGCTCTGATGTGTCATATCCTGTGTATTTGAGCGTTAACGTGCACAAGTTATGGTTTATAACTCATCCCAGAAGGTCTTATAACTGTTTACCCCATCAAATTTGAATGCAAGGATATATCGACTGTCACTGTCACATCTCTGCTGGAGATTTCAATGAAGTAAGATCGGTGTGGATCTTTGTTTTTGTGTTGTGCAGTGTTCCTAAAGGAAATGCATTGACTTCTTCTGATTTGCCCCCAATAGGACATTGATGATGTTATTGCACAGGCAAAGCAGGTAACCTAGCCACTATAAATCTTTAATGCATTGCTTCCCTAATCATGAGAGGTTTGCTGAGCAGCTGCTGGTGGTGTTTGTTCCAGGCTGGAGTGGTGGCTCTTCTTGCAGTGGCTGAACATGCTGGGGAATTTGAGAAAATCATGCAGATCTCACAGAGGTAGGATACATTTCTGACACCAACCAGCTTGGTCAGTACTTTGCCGGAGGTAGTTTGGTGAAATACATTTTTAAGCAATGGCAAAGCAACTTCCTTGTTCAAAACTGTGATATAATCCAGTTAAGCCATTAACAATGCAAAACCTGAAAGGTCTTGTACAGCCTAGCATATCCATTTTCACCTCTCTAAAACTCAAATACTGAGTGTAAAAAGCACAATAAATAGGTGGAAATGTATACTGGGTTTTACACTAAGCTTTATTTAGAGTTGAGTAATGTTTTAAACTTTTCACAGCTCCATAAACCAATTAATAAATGAATCACTTTTATGAAAGATACAAAGGGACACCTGTTTGTGTCAGTGTCATTGTCAGACATGTTGTAGTTATGCATATACAAGATACATTTCAGACACCCAGGCAGGATAATGTTGGACGAGCTTCATTATTGTCAGACAAATACATCTTTATTCTCTTCTAGGTTTCCTGGTTTTGTGATGGCTTGCCTTGGGGTTCACCCTGTCCAAGGCCAGGACCCAGCACAACCCAGGGGGGCAATACTCGAGGTCTGAACTTTGACAATCGCTTTCTGTGATTCCCCTCAGATCCTTCAATTAATGCTGTTTATCTGTGCTTCACAGGATCTAGATCCCGCCCTACCTTTAATTGAACAATATAAGGAACAGATTGTGGCTATTGGTGAGGTAAGGCATACAGTGTGGTGTTCTCATAAATACGCTGCCACTTTCACAACAGACTCCACCTCGCTTCGTATTAGAGTGCAGAAGACTGCCTGTGTGTTGCAGGTTGGCCTTGACTTCACACCTAGAGTGGTGACGAGCGATGTAGGCAAAGAAAGCCAGAGACAAGTACTCATTCGTCAGGCAGAGATTGCAATGCAGTTGAACCTTCCTCTGTAAGTCTTAGATCGGCCATTCTGACAGGATCAGATCATTAATATGTAGATGCTGTCTAAACAGTATTGTTGAGGATTATTGGGTATATGATTTATTAAGGTGTATGAGTAGGCTACTTTCATATTTCCTTTACTTGACACAGCAAAATAACAAAGTCAAATATTTATCCATCAGGAATGTCCACTCAAGATCTGCAGGAAGACCAACCATTCATCTTTTAAAGGAGCTAGGTTTTCTCTCATTTACACTACACAGTAGTAAACTTCCATACATAGACCTTTTACTGGCTGTATGTACTTGCTTCAAATTGTTTCTCTATGACTTTTAATGTTTTTCATTCTGTTCAAATCAGGTGTAGAGAAGGCCCTTCTCCATGCGTTCGATGGAAAACCTTCAGTGGCAATGGAAGGTGTCCGTGCAGGGTATTTTTTTTCTATACCGCCATCAATTGTAAGAAGTGAACAGGTAATCCTCTGGTTGTATAGTGTACGAAACCTTTACATTCTAAAAATTGTAGTATTGTCATAAAAGGTCTCATGTTTGACTCCTCTCTGCCTTGTCATTGTATTTTTGTTTTTAAACTTTGACTGGATTCATTTGAACTGTGTGTTTTATATTGTTTTTATCTCTGTGTCTTTGCATTCATAACATTAGCAATTCCCCAGTTTTCTGATTCTGATTCCTATCTTTGCTAAGAAGCAGAAACTGGTGAAACAGCTACCGCTGGAGAATATGTGTCTGGAGACTGATTCACCAGCTCTTGGCCCAGAGAAACAGGTAGTGTTTTTGTTCGTTTAAAACGACTTTATACATCACGTTTTTCTTTTTTTTTTAATTGAATGTTTGGGTTCATGTCTGTCTCTTGCTTTGACCGCAAAGTCCCTGACCTTCTTTATGTTGGACTGTAGGTGAGAAATGAACCAAGGAATATCACCTTTAGTGCCGAATACATTGCCAAAATCAAAGGGATTCCCTTGGAAAAAGTCATGGAAGTCACCACACTCAATGCCCTTCATCTCTTTCCCAAGCTGAAGACATTTATCAAAATGTGAACATGGCAAGAAGACAATTACTGACGTCTACTAAGATTTCTGCAATTTAATGCAGTCTTCTTTGCGCAATCGTATAGCATGTGAAATGAAACTGACTGAATTTACAGCCAAAGCTGGTGACCAGGACTTGGTGATTCATCTTACAGGGAAAAAAATTGACTTCTTGAATGCATTTTATTGAGGACAACAGTAAGGGCAGCAGGCACTGGAAATATGTGCAGAATTGGCAATGCCAATAGCCCGTGTCTGTCACCATCTACAAATCACTTCAGCCTGCTGTAACTCCAAAGGATTTGCACCCAAGCATTAAATATAACGCTTTTATTTATGATCATTAATTTGTCTGATTATTTTGTTCCCCTGTAATGGAGGTGTGTGTATATAGTGTGTTGTATTTCCTATTTAATTCACCCAGTAGGCCCGAATGAAAAGTACTAATATAAGCATGTCCTTATGTTCAGTTATATACATTAAAATACTGTTACACTGTTCAATTAAATACACTGATAAAATCACTTTCATTTCAGACACGGTGTGCTGGAGGGCAAACAAAACAAAAAAAATATTGTTATTACATTACTTACATTTGGTGGACACTTTTATCCAGTGTGACTTACAGTCTGACAGCTCACAGTAAGTCATACTAAGCCCTAAACCTGGTCTGATGACAATTATCAATGTCCTAATATTACATAAATCCCTCTTTCTAAAAATGTATTGCTAAAGTTAAATTAGACAAGACCTAAGGATGGACAAGGTCTCAAAAATTTACACAACGTTCCTTTCAGCTCGGTGTGTGGGCAGTCAGGTAATGTTTGTTGTCTACTTTTATTTTGCACCGGAGCTACAAGGGTAACATAAATCTCTCTCACCCAAAAAAGCAAGTACCATACAAAACTATTGGGTCACCTGACCATTACATCAAGAGAAACTTTAATAACATTACATTCAAATACATACTTTAATATAGAGTAGGTCTCTCCTTTGCAGCTATAACAGATTCCACTGTGCTTGGAAGGCTTTTCAAGGGCCAGACTTATCCAGTCATGTCTTTATGGAGCTTGCTTTGTGCACTGGAGAATAGAAACGTTTCTTCCCCAAACTGTGTGCACAAAGTTGGAAGCATGGCGTTGTCTTGGTTTGCTAAAGAATTAAGATTACGCCCTTCACTGAAAGAAAGGGGCCTAAAACAAAACTTGAAAAACAGGTTTGTCTCAATAGGTTTGTTCACACAGCGGATAAGGCGATGGTTGTTGAAGTCAACCGACAGGTTGAGAGGGTTTAATTCAATAAACCACCACTAGATGTCAGAAAGTGCACATGTAGTATATAAGTGGTCTAGCTGTCTGGGTGAAACGAGCCTGTTTGCACGCCTCACGTGTTGAAGACACGTAGCAGGATTTCAGGAGATGGGGTCGTCTTGCTCTATATTTGAAGCCCTTTAACTTGCAAGACAAATTTTGCAGGCATGACCCCAAGAGAACTACTGCCTGGACTGATACTGCTGTGAGTCTCTCATATCCAGAAAATGAGCTTACAGCTCTATCAGACAACATCCGAGGTTATCAGTCGCCTGTGGTAGGTAAAATGTTTGGACCCAGTGTTTCTCATGTGTTTTAACTTGGAACGGCAGCCTGGTTTATTGTTTTTTTTTTTTTTTTACCAGTGGAGTCGAAAAAGAGCTGCAGGTTTAAAAACAGGAAGCCATGGCTGCTGATCTCTTACTAATGAAAAGACTTGCCAGTCTTCAAGTTCCTTATCAGTATCCCAACTACTCCCTGAGTGTGCAGAGGAGGACCATAGGTCTAACGGAAAGCCGTCTGAAACAACAGGTAAGAGATATTTGACTTGGTTTCAGAACCTTCAAAGTATGCAGCGTTTTAAAGGACCACAGAGATGGCCATGCTCCGTAATCTGGTTATCGAAAACTTAAAGGAATGATAGGTTTTGGTCTTGCACTGCAATTTCAATTCTAATGTAAGGAAGGTCTGTGCGGCCCGTATACTTGATGACCTTTTACTTCTATTACTTTTTAGCTACTTTAGCCTCGTACACTATATGGACAAAAGCACTGAGGAACATGTTTTTCAGGAATTGGGCTAGGAGCCTAACTTTCAGTGGGGTCTTAATGCTTCATTAAGACAACATCATGCTTCCAACTTTGTGGACAGTTTGGAAAAGACCGTTTCTGTTCCAGCATGACTGTGCCCAAGTGCTATAAAGTTGATAAAGACATGGTTGGATAAGTTCAGTGTGGAAGAATTTGACTGGTCCACACAGAGCCCTGACTTCAAACCCATCCAACACTTTTGGGATTAACTGGGACGGAGATTGCCAGCCAGATCGTCTCGTTCAGCATCGGTGTCTGACCTCATAGATGCTGCACAGAACGAATGGGCACAAATTCCCACAGAAACACTCCTCAATCTTGTGGAAAGAAGAGTGGAAGCTGTTAAAGCTGCAAAGGGGGACTAACTCCATATTAATTCTATGTATTTGAATGAAATCTCATTAATGTCCCTGTTGGTGTAATGGCCAGGCATTCCAAGACTTTTGTCCATATAGTGTAGCTTCAGACACCCAAACATGTCTTGACTAATGGACCACATGTAGGGCACTGTTTAAGAAACAGTATGAAGAAATGGGTTCTTATGAGATGTTTAGACTCAACCTTCAGGTCAGGTTATTTAGGAAGTATTTTAAATTCCTGTGGAATCGGTAAGGAACACAAATGACCAATGTTAAGTGGAAATAAACAGTCCACAAGACACTATTAGAAACAAATGTTAGAAATGCATACGATTTAACTTAGTTCAATGCCTCTATGGTGCTGTGGAGATGCAGTATATGACGTATGGTTTTGTGTTGCAGGAGTACAGTGGCAAAGTCCCAAATGTTTCGAAGCTCGGAGGTGTTATGGCAGCACTCCATATTTACTCTTGCTTTGGCAAAGGGTTGACCGCTAATGAATGTGCCAGAGCTCTTAATGGCTTGAAGGACAATGCAGAGGTCAGCATTTATTGCCGTGAATGTTTGAGGAAGTCCAGATACAAGTTATTCGGAGGCCGAACCCCCTCACAAATGTTGCTCTATGGACAGACTCGTTTATTCCATCAAGATCACTCGCGCTGTAGCGAAGTGAAAAAAGATGACTCCAACAAGCACAAGCAAATGGTACAGTTTTTAACCTCTGGACTTAAAATAGTGCCACCGCAAATAAGCAACTCTTATGTAATTACATCTCAAGGTCACTTATCTCAAGTTGATTTTACATGAAATAGCCTAAATGTATGCAGTTCAGCTGTGATCACCATATTGTCTGTTAACCGTTACACTTTTCTGCTCTCTTTCTACTCTCTCTCCTTTTTTTTTGTTTGTTTTGTAGCTCAGTAAGAATGCCAGGGAGCGCAAAGTACCAGTAACAAGATTGGGACGATTAGCTAATTTTGGAGGTAGGACAATAAGTGTAAGACAGTTACTCTGAGTAAATATGTTAAACTGAACCGTGAAAGAATTTTTCTTTTGTGGGCTCTTCAGGCTTGGCAGTTGGGCTGGTGTTTGGAGCAGTGACTGAAGTGGTAAAGAAGAGCGTTAGATCTGAAGAGAAGAAAGGTGCAAAACATCTCTAATTATGACTGTATCTGCTCATTTAGAGTTTGATTTAAAGCGTGAAGCGTTCAGAGACTAACAGCTCTATAACTATGCGCTAGGTGGTTATAATGAGAAGTCAGAGCTTGGGCGTATGTCCTGGTTAAATGAACCATGCAGTTTACCTCTTATTGAAGTGCTATGATGAACCATATTTCTATCATTTCCTCTTTTCTTCAGGCGATAAGAAGGCTGTCCTTGACTCCAACCCTTTTGTTTCCGAAGCGAATGCTGAAAGAGTAGTTCGGACTCTGTGCAAAGTCAGAGGAGCTGCTCTTAAAATTGGGCAAATGCTTAGCATCCAAGGTGAGAAATGAACGAATTCCCTTTTCACATGATTTGGCGTGTCATAAAAATATTTGACAACTATTTTAAACCTAATTTGCTTCTTTAATCATGATTTCTAAAAAATATCCTTTAAACAAAACGTGCAATTCATATTCTGCGTTATTTTGATAGTATGTGTCAGTGTTTACTCTGCATGATTCCCCTTAATGGCCACTGACTCATAATGTATACTGCCTCTATTCACCTCACCTGATTGTTTGTTCTTGTTATGAATGTGGTAACGTGCATAGCATGACATTACACCTCCCACCTGAAGGCACACCAGGACAGCTATGTAAAGCAGTAGTTCAGGGTTTTATGACCAGCTTGTATTGTTTTCAATGCTGGCTCATAAATGGATCTAACATAATACTTTTTTTGCCCACACATGCCCAAAATTATGATTGGATAGTGCTGCCAATATAATTATTTGGGACATTTAAAGGAATGTTTCCCAGGAAGTACACATTTTAACTCGTATAGGACATTAGCCTTTAGCCACATTAGCCTTGAAGCGCTAGTGCAAAATCAAATAGGCAAACCTTGTTTTGGCCGGTTAACTATGTTTTAGGGGAGGAAAAACAGTCTCTTTGATGCAACTTGCTGCCACCCTGAACAGTCACATGTTCTGGTAGAGTATATCTGTACCAGATGGTAATCCTGGATAAAATCAGGGACTTAATTTCATGACATGTGCACCATTTGCTAATAAATGTTCCTGTATTAGTTGCACTCAGTGGCTAAAGGCCCCTCTATTTACAGGCATATATTCCTATTTATCCACTGGGGTGGATAAATTAAGTAACTGAAATAATAAATCAAATGCATTTTTAAAAAGTGGTTTTGTTTTAAGCTGTGGCTTAGCATTGTTCTCATCTTTTTAATAAGTGGAACAGGCACTACTTCTGTAACTGCATAATCATGCAGTGTACCCTTTAACCAGTGGCATCCTGTACGCCACGCAGTGCGAGTTGAATGTCCGGGCAGCACGGCTGACACCGAAAGCAGCTGGCTTGATTGTGCTTTGCACTAAAATAGAATTGCCTACAGGCCACGTATTGGTTAAGCATGCATATTGGAAATACTAATCCGCCATCATTGGCTTCCTTTATTTTCTTAGATGATGCCTTCATCAATCCGCAGCTTGCAAAGATCTTTGACCGTGTTCGACAAAGTGCTGACTTCATGCCCACCAAACAAATGATGGTATAGTCTCAAATGTGAGAGTTTTCTCATGTTAAACACCTTTTCAGAGCACTTACGATGAATGATTGCAGTGCAAGATTTTAGGACGTTAGAGGCTGCATTTTCTCAGTAACTCCTGTGCTCCTTATTTATATGATAGAAAGTTGTCAGCAATGACTTGGGCCCAAACTGGCGGGATGACCTGGAGTTCTTTGACGAGAAACCCTTTGCTGCTGCCTCCATTGGACAGGTGCATCTCGCTAGGTTAAAGGATGGGAGAGAGGTGGCTATGAAGATCCAGGTTAGAGAAATTTGTCAGCTGGGCATGGGGTGGAAGCCCTGTTAACAGAACAGAAAATTAGAATGAACAGTTGTGTTTGGCCTTTTCTAAATCTTTGGTACATACATTTTGTGTGTTGTCAGTACCCTGGCGTGGCCAAAAGTATCAGCAGTGATGTCAACAATTTGATGACTGTCCTGAGTATGAGCAATGCATTACCTGAAGGTACAAATTCTGTGCAGACTCTCCATTCTTGAGGAATTTTATATTGCAAATAATTCTTGTTCAGATTTGCGTCAATTTGAAGTGTTTATATTCAATGCAAGTATACTATAGCATAGTTTCTGAATATGTGTGTTATGAGGTCCAAGTGTCCTAATAATTATAGGAATAGTAGAAATTCCTTAAGATGTGTGGGACATTTTTCAGGTCTTTAAAAGGGAACCCATTTTCACCACAAATTCACCTTCAAACTAAAAGCTCAGAAACGTGCTTTGTAACCGATGTTAATGTTGGGGTTTCGGTGTAGGTTTAATATTACAGAGAGCCAGTATTACTGTTTTTGAAATTACCTAATAAACACTAATTTGCTTGATCACTAATGTACTCAATTGTGACCTCTACTCTGTGTGTTATTTTGTCATGCAGGACTATTTCCAGAGCACCTAATCGAGGTTATGAGCAGGGAACTGGTGCTAGAATGTGATTACGTGAGGGAAGCTAAATGTGCCAAAAAATTCAGGTGAGTAAATTAGCCTTGTGCTACTGAATATGCTAACGCATTAAAAAAAATGCATAAAAAAATTATGCAAAATAATCAATAAATGAAGTGATCTTAACTATTTTACAGGGAGTTATTGAAGGACCACCCATACTTTTATGTGCCAAATGTAGTGGATGAACTAAGCAGCCAGCATGTCCTGACCACAGAGCTGGTGTCTGGTTTCCCTCTGGACAAAGCTGATGACCTCCCACAGGAACTCAAGAATGAGGTAAGCCCTCCACACAGTCAAGGTTCATCTGTTAATGTGCTCCATAAAAGAGGTGATATAAGTGAACCAAATGATCATCTTCCATTATCTGAAGTCAAACTGCTTTCGCTCTAACATTTGAGGTCCTTAGTCATGTATTTTATTTGTGCAGTCAATAAAATGGAACAACTTTTTATAGCAGCCTTTGGAAATTGATACTGTAAAGCTTTGCTTTGCACAGTCCTTCGAGTCTATTGTCTCTTGTTTCTTCTCAGATCTGTGAACAGATTTTGATTCTTTGTTTGAGAGAGCTCTTCGAGTTTAGATATATGCAGACTGATCCCAACTGGTCCAATTTCTTTTTCGACCCTCAAACGCACAAGGTATATCTTACAAATGTACTTCGTGTATTTGCTTGAATAATGTATCATTATAGGCAATCTTTCCATTTTATTTCCCTTTCCTGTTGTTCCTTGGTGTTCAGGTTGCACTGTTAGATTTTGGAGCTACCAGAGGCTTTGATGTAAGCTTTACAGACATGTACATCGAGGTACATCTTTTTACATTCTTCTTAAAGGTGTGACGGCTCTTGAGGTGTAAAAGTTTAGTTAATTGACTTCTTTTTCCTTCATCAGATCATCAAGGCTGCAGCAGACAAAAACAGAGAGGGGGTTTTGCAACGATCTATCGACATGAAATTCCTGACTGGTTATGAGTCAAAGGTACTTCACAGCACTGCACATTTACCTCCCTCAAGTCTACCTCCTGATCATCTTTATCAATACATGTAAAGTTTAAGACCTTAATAAAGCAACAGTTCCCCATTTGTATCTATTTAAAATTTTAAAAGTTATATAAAAGGGCTCAGATCTCTTCCACTCCTGACATTTGTGTGGCTTTATGTATGTGTGTATGTATGTGTGTGTATGTATGTGTATATATATATATAAATAATAGGGCTGTCAGTAGATTAAAATATTTAATCGCGATTAATCTCATGTTTGACATAGTTAACTCGCGATTAATCGCACATTAATCGCACCTTTAAGTCTTTCCTAAACATACTGTTTTTAATACTCATT
>JBBPDB010000001.1:27838518-27859231 GCA_037974465.1 Brachypetersius altus
GGGGGAACCCAAAAGACGAAAATACAGAAGTTCCGGAACTGCGTTCCGCTGCGTTCCGGCCCACTTCAAGCACTGGTGTTCATACATGTATATGTATCCACTATGTACATATACATACATACACTTATATAGCTTTTTACATATATATTTGCATACACACAAATTACATATACATATACATTTACATATGTCTGTATAGTGTACTTTTTATTCCATGCTGTCGTGTAGCTTTTATTCTATTGTTTTTACTGCTCTTACCTTAGTACTGTCCACTTTCTGTCATAACAATGCGCATTTCCTACTTATGGGAATAAAATAGGTCTAAAAACACTTTAAAATGAGAGATCAGGACCAGACTAGGTGGGCATTAAAGCATAAAGATCTTCACTGACCTACAGTTTTGTTTTCCTGACACATATTTGCCTCTGACACGTTACTGAGAGGTGCAGGGGTTACATGTTTCTACATATTCATTAGATTCTTACCAATCACTTCTCCAATCATGAAGACAAAACAGACAATAGATGCGATTAGCAACTTCCTCCGAGCATCAAATTTCTCATGACTTTGGGCCCTTGCTGTTCTTTTGGAATGGCAGTGAAAAGCTGCCCCTCCAGTCGCATGTTGTTCCTCAAACTCTGTGCTTAGATAGTCATCCTCCAAGTCATCAGACAGACTGAAGCACAATTAGAATACAAGTACACAGGAGATAAATCATGCTATTGCTTTATAATAAATGACTGATCCTTAGGTCTAGACTGGCATTGATAAATGACAGAATTGGAAAAAAAAAAAAACAAGCAATCTCTAGTATAGCATGTATTTCAGCACCTACCCCCTAATAAGAGAATAACGAGTACTTTCCTGCCTGGTCAGTCGAGTCTTTTCCAAGTTCACCATGGTGTTGTTCTAGACGGTCACCAAGATTGTAAGTGGCTCAATAAATGACTCTTTGACTCTGTAGCCTAAACAGCATTCATTTATATAAACAAATTTAAAGCAAATTTCGAATTTGAATTTAGAAATAGTATTAGACAAGCCTGCAGTAAGGCTATCCATGTGCCATATGCTGCTTCACATGCAGTCATCCTTACACATGTGAAATTATCAACGCGTCGTTTCGAAAAGATAAGCAAGACCAAAAAAAGACACGTTTCCAAGGTTACACTTCATAACTGATTAACAGAGCCAAAACCGAAATATAGAATTTTGCAATCTCTACAGCTTTACACATGAAAATACAAGCAGATTAATTTTTAAATCCAAGAATGCAGCAGCTTTATTTGCTTCCAGAATTTCACATTATACTTGCAGAAACAACACCTGGATTCAAATATACAATCCATGAAACCCATCTGATCAGTTTATTAAATAAAAAAAAAGGAACAAATATTACAAGGTGCATGTTTTAAACAAATGTATCATACTGCAGTAAGGAGTCTATTATTTACGGTACCATCTCAAAAGTTGGAATGAGTGTGTTCACAATAAAATCCCTGAGACACGAGAATGTTAAACTCTCAGATATCTGAGAAGTCACAAATGTCTTAAAGCAGCTTTTGTTGATGAAATAAATCCTCAGAGCCTCCTAAGGCAGGTAAAATACATTTACTTACATTTGAACCACATTCACATTTTAGCACAAGAGCAGATCTCTCAAATCTAAACTGCATTTAAAAAAGCCTAGAAAGTTCAAATATATTTAGATATGTTGCTGTCCTTTAACAAGGTATAGTCCATTTCGTATAATGACCACAGTAAATAAAAAAAGGCAAGTTAAAAAACATGCCAGCAGTGCCCTAGCCATTTAAGACCATTACAAATTTGTTTTTATTTGGGATTACTTAAACAATACCTTTTAACAATTTTAGATTACATTGCAAGGGCTTGTACTGTGGGTGCCTGGGCAGACCTGCCATATCTTTACATTTGGGTTCTCATATAGAACATGAGTGACAGCTACATTTTTCTGCGGCTGGAAATGCTTATTAGACACCCCAGATATTTTCCATTTAAAAGCTCCCACAGATACATAACTAATGTGCCAATGTAACAAAGAACCTGGCCCAGTGTAGGCAATCACACACAAACAATTATACATTCAATTCAATGAAGATTTATAATCTATAAACTTTTAAAGAGATCAAACAATAATCAGTCGTAATTTCCATAAGAGCTGAGCTTAATTTTAAGTTTCCCTAACAGCAGGACAAATATCTTCTTTAGGTTATGAGTTATTCTTGGAAAAAAGGGTGTTCATGCTCTGAGAAGGCAGCTGGCTGGACAGTTATGGCTGTGTCTCCACCTGGAGGAAGAAATGAAATGCCAGGGTGAGTTTCATCAACTCTAGAACCAAGCATTAGAGAACAAGTGCCAAATGTTTCCCAACTCCTTGTCCTGCGCTTTTGCATCTCCCTGCACACATGTCAACTCAGTCAGGGGGACTTAAAGAGGAGATCAGTTGAATCATTTGTATTGTGGACAGGAAAAAAAACCCCTAAAATGTGCAAAGCAGAGGGTCTCCTGGAACCGGATTTGGGAGCCACTACTCAAATTTCTTTCAGGCCATCTGCTGCATCCTCTGGGAAATTACCAGCAAATTATTTAACACAGAAAATACACACATCTAAGCCCTTGTTCATGTAAACGAGACAAATCTGATCTGTTCTCTGGTTTCTGCATGACAGATTTCCTGTGAAAATCCACAAGAACTCCAACTATTTCCAGCCAGTTTTAAACAAGCAGTGAGAGTGGATTTCACGCTATTCTTTCATTGTCCAGGGGCAGGGGCTGTTGGCATCAGAGCATTGATGCCATGCCACATATTTCTTTAACATACAGAGCAAAAATTTTTAAGAGACATTTAGATAACACACTTCAGCCTTGTAGTTGAAAAATTACAGTAATCCTTTAGTTATGGTTGTTAAGAAATGGTACTAAACATCCAAGCTCATAAATTAGTTTTGCCTGCCACTCATCAGTCAGTGTTATGTGGATACAAGCAAACGTGACAACAAATCCAATTTCTATGGTCAGACTGTAAACTCTGACTACTCAAGTCGAATTTAAGAAATTAATCTGATTTGCCTGCATTGTGAACAAAGCGCAAGCATCTTCTTTAAAGCACAGTTTAATCATTAAAAAAATGTTTACCCCTGACACAACAAACTGGATGCAATACAATCTGTAGCACTGGGTGCTTTACAGACATTTTTATATGGTTCAGTTGTTTTTGTTGCCAGTATACTTTATGCCATCTTTTGAAAATCGATGCCATCGTTGTTTCTTTACACAAAGCCTCAATTTCACACAAGGGCTGAAATCGAAGGAAAAATGGTTCTGGATGCTCTTTTTTTTCTAACATATTTTTAAAGGAAAGTTAACTGTGAACTAGAAATATTGATCAATACGATATTATTTTTTATATGTACTGCAACTGAAACTCACCTGCACTTGAGTTCATGGTATTTGGACCAGGTGCCGGCATGCCAATGATCACTGTGCCCTGTGCTGTAAAACAAAAGAATAACAACGGGACACACAGAATGCATAAATATATATAAAAAGACACATTTTCCTCATGTATTCATCAGTTTCATTAAAAAAATCATTAAAAACCAAAGATTGTCCATTGAAAAGAGTGGAAGGGGTGAATCAAATGTTCACCTGAATCTCCAGGAGCTGGAGAGGGAATAGGCTGGCCTATGATTACTGGTTCACTGGCTGCAAAGCAAAGTGAATGATTTTAAGAGCACAGAATAGAGCCCTTCACAGAGATGTATTTATCAGGGCCACCAGGTAGCAACAAGCTCAAGCTTAGATCATCAAACAAAGCAAGCAATGGAAAATTCAGATTTGCAATCATTTTCAGGCAAATTCAAAAAAATGATCAATAAACCCTATCCCATACATACTTTCCGTGTCACTTTGCCTCACCTCTGTTTTGCTCCTCAAACATTTGAGCTTCCAGCTGCTCTGGATCCATATATGTATAGTCTTCCTCCTCCTCCTTCGTCCCACACTTTCCACAGCAGAAACAGCAACAGCAGAAGCAGCAGCAGCAGGTAAAGATCATACCACACACTACAAGTGTCTAAAAAGACAATGAGGAGAAGAGAAAAAAAGAGTCATAATGTTGGTAGCAAGATTATACAACATAAAACAGTTCAATATCCTCTTTTATGATGGTAAAAAAGCAAAAATGAACTGTCATCCACCACACACCTTGAACCAACACTTGGACAGGAGGAAGTAGTATTTAACACTGTCTGCTCCAAACTGCTCAGCAATATAAAGGCCCATGGAACCATACTGATCATAGATCGGCCGTTTGTTCTCATCGTTGAGAACGCTATTGGCGTTGTTGATCTCCTTGAACCTTTCGGCAGCTTCTGGGTTGTCTGGGTTTTTGTCTGGGTGAAATCTCAGCGCTAATTTCCTTATAGAAAGAAATCAGCCATTCTGTTAACTGCCAACGTTAATAAAAGTCCTAGGCAAAGGTCTAGCTATACAATGATGTTGAATGGTTTCAAGATCAGATCAAATTAATATCAAAAACAAGGAGTCAAACTTACAAGAGCAAGTAATACAAAATCTAGACTGCATGCCATAAGCATGCATAATAAACACTGCATCATTCTAGGATTAATATACAATACCACATGATAAATGACTTCTTGTGTTGTAAAGAATGCATCAAAAATCATACTGAAGTAAAAGCATACAAGTACAAACCTAGAGACTTCATTACAAGCAGTCTTTCAGGTAAAAGTACTCACACTGATATTCAGTACTGACCAAGACACAGTTAACCTAGGTTAACCATTTAAAAGGTGCCATACTGTGGTAGCATATACCTGTAAGCCTTTTTAATTTCCTCAGACGAAGCTCCTTTCTCCAATTCTAAAGTCTTGTATAAACTTTCTCCAGCTGTGGACAGCGTGCGCTGAGCTCTGGTTGTATCCGTCATTCTGAAATTCAGTTTAAAACACAAAGTACTGATGGAAAATCACAGCCACATGAAGTACATGCAATAACATGCCTGATACTTTATGATGACGGATGAAAAGCAAAGCTTACCTGTGTTCATATGGCCTAATTTAAACAGCTTTCTGAGCTGCAAAGGGGCAGCAGGACACTCTGAGATGAGGGGACCACCCCTGGTACTTCAGTTCTGTCCATACAGAAGGAAATAAAAGGAAGAAAATTACTTTCAAAGAACGTTTTTCTGTTCAGATTACAGCACATAGACATAAGAGGCAAAACGAGGTGTAAAGGTCATCGATGAGTCAGGTGAGAAACATTTGACTGGCAGATGTTAGTCAATGAAGTGTGGCAGTGGGTTTAAAATGTAATATACGTCTAAGCATGCATGCTTTCAAAATGCTCCATGATCAAATATGGGCAAAGTGCCAAACAATGTATCTGAAATATAGCGCTGTACTTAATACTCTACTAAACTCTGCTTTTGGAGCATTTCGAAATGATCAAACGGTGTAACCGGTAAGACAGGCTATCAGTAGCTTATAGTTCACCAGAAACTTTAAGGCGTGTAAAACTCTTCCCCTCACCTCGGTCACCTTCACAAAAAAATTGACTAGATCAGGAGCTGCTCATGATGTTCTGAATCCCAAAGCTCTTATGAGGTCCTTAATTCCATTTTTTTACTGAAATAAATAAACAGGCGCTCCGGAGAAACTGCAAATGCCAAATCCGCGTGGGCTGGACCAGGAAGTGTGAGCCGTTCCGGAGTCCACATCAAGAGTTAGAGGGAGGAGAGGAAAAGTGAAAGTCCTTCACTCCATCAGTAATGCTGATAATAGCATTCCACACAGCTCTGCTGTTAAATAATCATGCTGTGTCTTTTCCTCTTCTTCCATTTGCTGTAATCTGAAGTAACGGTGCAATATCTTCACTACGAAAAACAATGTACTTCAAATGTGCTTAACTCTACCTTAGTATACCCCTGAAAATACAGTGGCTATTCATTTGTGACCCGATCCCTTAATATTATTATTACCTTAAACGTGGATTTAAGGTATGAGTGTGAAACCCCTTAATCTTAAACATAAAGCATTCCTTCAGGAGATTGTTATTTAAGGGGGCAAATTTGAAAAAGAAAGAAACATTCAGCAGTTTTACCCCTTAATCAGCCTTAATCTGTGCACTTTATATGTATACATGAAACACAAAGTTATATTTGAATTTGTGAAAAAAGTTGTTTGGAGAATACTCAACCACATTTCATATTAATCTTGAAATTAGAAAATATTTTTTTTTATATATAATTAGTGTTTTATTTATGTTTTCGAATGAAACCTCACATATACAAATCTACAAACATTAAATGAATCCATATGAATGTTAAGCTTGCTGTATCTCAGCTGACTGTGACTTGTTTCACTTCTGACCATTAATCTTTAACTGGTTCTCTCATAAAATGCTTGTGAAAGTACAGTGAATGGATGCTTATTAAAAGAGGACCTGGAGATAATCAGATTTGCTGACAACGTGAGTTAAGTGTGGAGAATTTTGATTATGATTTTCCCAGTGTTTCTGTTGGCCTCCATGTGTCTGTGTGCTTCCGCAATCTGGTCCATGTTGAACACGCTGTCGATAACAGGCCACAGCGACGCAGGCTGGCCTCCTGGCTGGAAGTGTGGCAATGCCTGTCCGCTGAAGCTCCTGACTAGTTCTGCTTTATACTATAAAAAAGAAAAAATGTCAGTTGTGTAGAAAAAAAAAACAAGATTAGCAGCTTCTGTGAGTCTTCTCTTACCTGAAGACTTCGTGACCTGAGGAGGCTACTGAGAATTTGGCCTCGTTTAAACAAAAGCTTGCCAAGCAAATCCCCTTCCACTGACGTTCCCCCCATTGCGCCATAGAGCACCCATCTTCCATCCATAGCCAAGCAACGCAAGTTCTTTTCCCAACAAGATCCACCTATGCAGTCCAGGATGATATCAACTCCTTTGCCTGCAGGACCACAGAGTATTTTAAGTGGGAAATGTCCATTTCATTTTATTACTAATCTCGATATAATGTGCACTTCGGTGAAAATGTAAAAGTATCACTATGCATTATACTTCAAAGTGCCCACCTTCAGTGAACTGTAGAATCCTATCAGAAAAATCATCCTCTTTGTAATTAAAGGCAGCAGCAGCACCTAGTTCCACTGCCATGTTCAGTTTCTCAGGGCTTCCAGAGGTCACTACTGGAACAGCACGACTCAGACGACAAAGCTGTATGGCAGCAGTGCCAACTCCACTAGCTCCAGCGTGAATTAGCACAGACTCTCCTTGCTTAACTCGGGCTGTGATGAAACAAAGCACAGTGACATGCAACTTTAGCCATATTACATTTTATAGTATCTCATAAACAGCAAATTTTCATGACTATCACACTCCCTGGTTTTGTTAATGCAAGATTATTGTCTTAGTAAACACATTTTAAACATTTTCTTTGTTGCTAAAATATCACACACAATATTTATTTTTTTTTATCATGTTGAAGGGCATTCAAGCACCTATTAAGTGCAGAAGTTGGTATGCAGTCAGCCATGCCTCTGGGATCGCCGCAGCTTCATCGAGAGTAAGATGCGCCGGGACGGGCAAGAGGAGTTCCTCAGGCACAGCAACGTACTGTGCATATCCTCCTCCAGAGAGCAAAGCCATGACTTTATCTCCTGGTTTGAAATTTCTCTTGACGCCAGGACCAAGTCCTGCAATTACTCCAGCAGCCTCCAGGCCAAGGATCTCACTCTGACCAACAGGAGCTGAATAAAGACCCTTCCTCTGTCACAGGAAACACATCACTTTCACGGAATTGTATTTACATACAGTTGGTTAAGTAGAGTGCAGGGATATATCATATATGTGTACCTGTAACAGGTCAGCCCGGTTTAGGGCTGTTGCATGGACTTTGATGAGGATTTCACCATCTTTAGGTTCAGGTCTGGGGACTTGTCCCAAACACAGCTTCTCTGGACCACCCGGCTCTTTCACACACACTGCCAGCATTGACTAAAAAGGAAATATGATAAGAACTGCTTGACTGCACAGGGATCACTTCTAGAAATGTTCAAATTTATACTTACACTATATGAACAAAAGTATTGGGATGTCTGACTATTGAGACTATCTGACTTTAATGACATTACTTTCAAATACATAGACTTTAATATGAAGTTGCTCGCAATCTTTCCAGTTCATCCCAAGGGTGTTGGATGCGGTTGAGGTCAGGGCTCTGTGCGGGCGAGTTCTTCCACATCAAACTCATCCAGCCATGTCTTTATGGACCTTGCTTTGTGCACAGGGGCACAGTCATACTGGAATAGAAAAGGTTCTTCCCCAAACTGAGTACACAATTTGGAAGCATGGTGTTGTCTAAAATGTCTTGGTATGCGGAAGCATTATTACCCTTCACTAGTAGTAACGGCACCAAACCCTGAAAACCAGGTGTGTCCCAATACTTGATGTAGTGTATTTATCCAGGGTTATTCTTACAGTATCTACTAAATTAAGAAGTGGTGATTTACAAATAGCGCTGCAGAAAAAAATCTGACTTATATCTCATATTTTCACAAGATTTCTCATGAAGAGATTTTGAAAGTTGGATTTCTAGGGCATTACAGGTTAAAGAACAGATGTGGACGAATTAACCACTATTGTTCGTCGCTCTGGATAACAGCAACCGCTAAATACTGTAAACGTAAATTGCTGCGCAATGTATACGCACGGTTGATGCATCTGAGCAGTTTCAACCCCTGTAGATCAAAGTCCAGTAAAATGTATTTGCATTTAAAAACAAAATTAATGGCTTAAAGAACACAAAAGTGTTAAAGAGCAGTTTTCTTGTACCTTTAAAGTAATCCGGGGTAAAGCTAAACCCTTAAAAGTAAATAAAATGTAAACATTTTAGCGATTTAGCCAACACATTTAGTTAATATACGTTGACCCTCTTCAGAAATGTCCCTTTCAAATACTTTTACTCATATTTTAGATTTCAGACTCAAAATTCACCGTAAAAGCAATAAAAGTAAAAAAAAAAAAACTCACCATTTTAAAGCAACTGTCTTCAGTGGTGTGTCTGAGGTTTGAACTTCAAACACTATGTTCTACCACTAGAGGTCATGAGAACATAGTTGGCTTTACAAAATTTTTCAGTCTGTTTAATACTATATGGACAAATATATTGGGACACATCCGTGTTTTTTATGGTGCCCTTGCTTCTTACTTCTAATGCTTCAGCATACCAAGACGTTTAAGACAACACAATGCTTAAAACTTTGAGGACAGTTTGGGGAAGAAGCTTTGCCATTCCAGCATGACTGTGCCCCTCATGCACAAAGCAAGCTCCATGAAGACATGGTTGGATAAGTTCAGGGTGGAAGAACTTGACTGGCCCGCCCAGAGCCCTGACCTTAACTCCATCTAACACCTTTGGAATGAACTGGAACGGAGATCATGAGCCAGGCTTTCTTGTCCAACATCACTGCCTGACCTCCAAAATGCTCTACAGAATAAATGGGTACAAATTTCCACAGAAACACTCAAAAATCTGTAACCCCTCAGAGATGAGTGAAAACTGTTGAAGCTGCAAAGAGGGAGCGACCTCATATTAAAGTCTATGCATTTGAAAGTAATGCCATTAAAGTCATTATAGGTGTAATGGTCAGGAATTGCAATACTTGTGTCCATATAGTGTATGTTTATAGGAATAAATGAAAGTGAATAGCCTCCTATTAGGACTAGTATTTAGAGCATCAGGCTCACTTTCATTCATTTTTGCATCATTGGAATACATGATCTTTGAGGTGTTTTCCACTAAACAGGATTTCTCACACTATGAAACACAATGTACTTAAAATGTGTGGAACCCTACCTTAATTTACCCCTGAAAATACACCAAACCCCTTAATTTGAATTAAGCAGCCATTAACCAGCAAAACCAAGCTCTTAATTTACCTTAAAATTAGATTCACAGCATGAGTGTGAAACCCCTTAACCTCAAATTGAAGGTGTTCATTCAGGGGCAAATTTGAAAAAGGGGAAAAATATGTAGTTTTACCCATTAATCAGCCTTAATCTGTGAACTTTTCCCCTTATACTAAATGAAGGGCATTTTAAGGGGTAAAATTAAGGTGCCCTGTTTTGTAATGTCAGTAAAGTGGATCATTTAAATCCAAAGTGACTGTTACACATATACAGCCTTTACCACTTCTATAATTAAGTTTGTTATCTGTCATCTGACATATCTGGGTCACTCAGAAATCCTGCTTTGTGAAACACCCACCCCCTTTGAAAACTGGTTAGGCCAATTTTCACTGTTTACACATGCAGGTATCATAGCAGCACTGGCATTTCTCTCAGAGCATCTTTACAATGAAAACGAGACAAAGGAATACATGATTTAAAAGAAAACCCCCTGCAAATCAAGGTATGTCATTTAGATATATATTTATTTACATGTATTCAAGATACAGGTTTCATTCTACAGATGTACACTAGATATATTTTTCAAATGTTTCACAATGTAAAGAAAACAGTATTCAGACACTGCTCCAACATATAATATGCAATCCTTTCAAGCTGGCTTTTATATATAAACCAACCTGCATTTCAGTACTGTACTTCAGGACATCATACCAACATGACTACAAGGCCGAACTTGAAAGGACCTCTACTGTTTAAGGATGTGAGGCTAAAGAATCACAAAGAGGAGACACATCTCCAGTGGAAACTGGAACAAATTCACAGAAAATACAGATTAAGCCTCAAACTGCTTTATCAAGAGCGGGAACTGATACTGATGGAACACAAAAAGTTGCTCCATTTACGAGTCTGTGAACCTTACGCAACGGTCAACAATGCAATGAGAGCCATTTCAGAGACAAGAGACGACCTGCAGCATATTCGTCATTCAAGATCAGCTCCGGCTGGAAGGTGGACGCATCAGACTGAAGTCCTCTCAAATGAAAGAGACTGGCTCTTAGGAATGAGGTCCTCAAAATCAGCAGCATCATCCACTCTAAAGCAAGGTCCTGCCCTGTCATTACTTCCAGTCGTTACAAGAAAGGCTTCACAAACAGGCCCTTTATCCATCATGCAACTAAAAGAAATTGCTTTAATTGACAGCATTTCTCAAAAAGAGCTGGCAAGCCAAAAAGAACAAGAGAGACAAAGAAAGGAAAGACTGAAACAAATTCAGAGAGAACAATTTCAGCAGAAAATGCAGGCTTTCCTCAGGACTCTAAAAACAATATAAGCATATACTTTACATATGAACTACTGCAGGCTCACGTCTGGTCATGTAAATGTATGTCTATTATTCAAAACAGCCTCAGAGTTACAGCATCTCTCTGTAACACACTTATCTTTCTTTACTTGCTAGGTCTTAATAGCTTAATTCGATTTGTTTGACCTTCCCACGGAAAATGAGGACGAATTATTAGCTCAGTATGTCAAATGTTGATTATGTGAATGAAAGTTAATTGAAAGTTAAAATCCTGTGCCTGGTTTTTTCACACAATGGTTCCCGTTTTCCTCATGGTCAAAAGAGCAATGTGGACTGGAGACTCCATTAATAACTCCTGGCCTTTCTTCCATTGCGGGGATTCTGCAAGCATTTCATCTATTAAACAGATACAAAAATGATGTGACTGCATAAGCTGTTCGAACTGTATATTATCAAAGCTTAAATACGATTTAACTGATGCACTTAAGTTCGTAATTTGTATGCTTTGTAAGTGGCCATTAAACTTTAGGATTTGATTTGCTAGCATTACTGCCATCAAAGCAACATAAAAGTCTTACTTTCACTCTTGATGGTAACATTAGTAGGCAGACACCGGGTGAGGTCACCATACTCCAATGTGCACAGGACAGCTGTTTCACCCTCATCTTGTGTTTTGCACTTTAGGACAAGAAAGTTGTAAAGTTGATTCTTCTCCATAACTTCTACTGTCCCGATAAGCTCCTGTAGTCCAAATACATGCAAAATATGAAGGAAAACAATAAGATAAAGGAATTTGGCTAAACTCAGACAAATGTCTATGTGATGTATATGCATTTAAAGGAATGAGATGTTTAGTAAAACTCCTGAGATTTAAACCTGAACAGTATGATCTCAGTGTATAAAATATCCTGTTAACTCTGGATGTCGTACATTGATGAGCAAAATCTGCTGCTTGCGGCCGGCTAAAGACTGCAGGTGCAGGCTTAGTGTTTCAAGGAAGGCTTTTAAATCAGTCTGTAGCTTCTCCTTGGCGAGCCTCTCCAACGGGACACATGGAGGGATGTTGTGACGACTGATCTGCACCATGCGTGTAAGGTCCATTTCCACATTGTATGTTTCCAAGTACACGCCCTCATAGGCAGTGCGAAATGACACAGACACACTTTTGCCTTGTTTACTCTCCGTTAGATAATATCCACCTAAGAATAAGGGAGATATTAAAGACTAATTAAACCCCCACACCATAGAATAATACACTACATTCAACAGCTACATATTTTCATGTTATGCTCCATTCATTCCTGTTGTCCTATTTAAAAAATTACATTTTCATGGTGACTGGTGTTTTTATAGTTTTCACCACTAAAACTAAGTTCCATAAGATAGAGAAAGGGCAACAGCATTTACACTTTAGTTTCAAAAGAAATGGGACGTGAAAGAAACACTGATACGGATTCCTAGTTGTAATGTGATGATTGTACTGGCACATTAAGTAAGGTAAGGTGTCCATTTGTCACATGTGAACACAGCACAGCACAACACAGCACAGCACAGCACAGCACAGCACACAGTGTGAACAGTGCAATTTGGTTGTTACTTTAAACCCAATCACCAAGTGAAGCAGTGGACAGTCAGCAACACAGCACCTGTGGAGCAGTGTGTGGGAACAGTACCTGGCTCAAGGATACCTCAGTGCTACAGCCAGTCCTGGGAATCGAACCCATGACCTTCCGGTCACAGGGGTAACTCCCTAACCATCAGGCCACCACTCTACACGCACACTTGCAGATTTACAAATATATCATTGTAATTTTACCAAACTCATGATCCCATTGTTGCATTCACGTCTGATTGCTTTTGACAGGATACTAGTTTTTTATTCAGATTTTTACCAGTGAGTTGATAGGCCGTTTGAATGTCCTTCAGCTGCGCAAGTCTGGATTTCAACAGAAATGGTTCAAGTTGCATGAAGAGGTGTGTTTCCTCATCTCTCATCGGCAGTCCTTGGTCCAGTTTATCTTTTAGATTCTGAAATTGCACAGGAGTTGGCTGAAACACTGAACCAACAAACAAAGTTATATTTTAGATTATACTTAAGATTATATCTAAGACTAGTCGTGACATTATCCCCCAGCTGAACCTTTAATGCTGCTGTTTCAGCACAAAGTCGGTCTCTTTTTGCACGAAGCACTGCTATAGAAGCATGGAGTTCTCCCAACAGGTCTTGCTTTTGTTTTTCCTGGCATGTTGTCCCAACCTTCTCCAACATCATCAGGTGATCAAGGACCCCTGTGAGACAAGAAGCAATACATACATAAAGGTAATGTTATTTTATGTGTAGATTACTGGTACTGAATGACATTTTTATTAGGGGTGGAAGAAGTTTCATCGTTAGGCCTGGCCATCCAGGCTACATCCCCAAATGTTTTATGAATAGCGTGTGTATGGACGTTATGCAGTAGATTGCTGATTGGTGCAGGTTGTTCATGAATATTGCTGGTGTTCAAACAATGCAGTTGTATCAGATATAAGTAACAGAATGCCTAATCTCTAACCAACATTGTCATACCTCCATATTGAACACCGTCACATCTGCATTAGGATACCATGATGTTTTAATGGACTCTAGCAGCTAATAAGATGTTGGTGGTGTTGATGAGTCATTTTATTCCTCACATTAAATAGCCCCTAACTAGAATAATGAAAATAGTCGATGCACTACAGTATTATAACTGAGTAACCAGCTGGGAACAGTGAACCAGTATTGAAACACTGTTGCTCAAGCCTCACACCTAAACATACCATATATGGTCAAAAGTATTGGGACACGGCCATTATACTAACAGGGACTTTAATGACATTCCTTACATAAACTTTAACGTGGAGCTGATTCCTCTTTGCAACAATAGCGTCCTCCAATCTTCTTGGAAGGCTTTTGGACTTTTTGTGAAAATCTGTGGCCATTCATTCTGTAGAGCATTCATAAGGTCAGGCATTGATGTTGGACTACAAGATCTGGCTCGCAATGTTTGGTGTTGGATGGGGTTGATGTCAGGGCTCTGCGCTGGCCAGTCAAGATCTTGACCGAACACAACAAGCCATGTTTTAAGGACTTTGCTTGGGGAATGTCCTTTTCTATTCCAGCATGACGTTATTCCCCAAAATGTATCCGCAAAGAATGTCTTGATGTGCTGAAGCATTAAGATTATTGTCCTTCACTGAAGGTAAGTGTAAGTGGTAAGTCTCCCAATACTTTTGTTCATATAGTGTATTTGTAACGTGTCGGTAACGGTACATTGGCATTAGTATTAGAGCAAATTTGCATTGGATTTAAAAAACGTTAAAACACAAGAAAAATACAACCAAATTATATTGTCTTATTGCACAGAAAAGACCCTCAGTTTGTGGCTGCCGTGACCAGAAACCCCAAAACTGCGTGTTTTATTTCTCGGCTAGCCAAATACGGACGCTGTACACTAAACTAGCTTCTGGTAAAAGTCAGGATCGAGTGTAGTCACCTTGTTTTCTCACGATGTCCATGTTTTTGGAGTTTGTTCAGCCACTCTGTGTTCAAACCTTGGCGCTTTCTTCGTCGTGAACGCGGACGTGACGTTAGGCCACAGCGAGAGGTGACGTCAGATGTAAACAACGCCACCGTGAGCCTCAATCAAAGACAGTTTACGCAGCGCAGCGGAGCCGTGTTTCATCATTCAGCACGGAGCGACCACTCTGGGGAATGTAGCAGAACTGAATTCATTTGCACACTTTAAATAAAAAATAACAAAATCGGGAAAAGAGGATAGTAAAGGGCAGTGCCATGGTGCCCAGTTAGACGTGGGAGCAATGGTGCTGAATCTGGAACACGTGTTACACTAGTGAGGGAAGTGTTGTTCAGTAATCTCAGCTGAGTGTTTATGAAGCTCGTTTCTCCATAAGACCTGTGATGGTTTGGGGGGTTAGAGGTGCAGTATGCTGAAATCTGCTGTATGCTGAAATCTCCAGTGTGCCGAATGTGAACAAGGAAGTGCACCTTGTGCAGGGCTGAAGGTGTGCAGTAGTTGTAGAGGTAAGTGAGGAATATCTGACATTGAAACTCTAAGAGCTGTTTTTCACTGTGCTATGATCTTTATCACACACGAAACCTCAAACTAATTAACTCGTTAATGGCTTTAAATAGTCTGTTTAGCCTTTTTCTGAATGTTGGTAAACTTGACCTTTACCCTGGTATAACACACACAGCATGTATACGCGGAATATATGATTATATTGTGTATATATTATATTACAAATATTTACATGTATGTGGGTAGAGAAAGTGTATGTATAATATATAAATAAATGTCTAAGTATATTTTATATACATTTATATGTATAAATATATTCACATATATGATATATACTCAGTAATCATATATATCTTTCCCCATTATCTTGTACTGTGGTGTACTTAATCTAATTTACTTCTTTAGTAAAATACAATAATATTGTTATATCCTGGTATAAAAGCCTATTGTGTGTCTGCATTGTTGTCTGTGTAAGGAACAGGTGTCCATTGTAGTGAATAACATTGATTTTAACTCTTTTCAAAGTTGCAGAGGGTTCATCAGTCCTCATGGATGACTGCAAACAGATCCATTGTGCTGTGAGAACCTGTTGGTCTGGCCTATAACTGACACTCAGGTGCAGTCAGTATGGATGTCGCTGGACAGAAGTACTTCACTGTACTTGACTTTGTGGTGTTTGCCCTCCTTCTTGTGGCCTCCATAGCCATAGGGCTGTACTACGCCCTCTCTGGGGGGCGGCAGAGAACCACTCAGGAGTTCCTGTTGGCTGACCGGAGCATGAAGTGCCTGCCCCTGTCCCTGTCTCTCATGGCCTCTTTCCAGTCAGCTGTCGCAATTGTCGGCACACCAGCAGAAGTCTACACCAATGGCACACAGTACTGGTTCATAGGCTGCTCTTACATTCTGGGACTCCTTATTCCTGCCCACATTTTCATTCCAGTATTCTACAGACTGCATCTCAGTAGTGCCTACCAGGTACAATCCCTCACCTTACCTGTAACATGTAACTTCATTATGTAACCGTTATGTGTAGGTCAAAGCTGAAGAAATGTTGAAGTTTGTCATATGTACAGAGTACAGTGTACAGAGTACAATGAAATGCTTACTTGAACACCCTCTTCACAGATAGAACATAAAGACATAAAAGACATGAAAGACAACACAGTGCAGCAACAGTAGTCTTAAGTTGTATAAAGATGTATAAGTTGTATTAAGTTGTATAAAATGTGTTACACTTAAAGGAGACTTGACTAATAAAAATAATCAGAGCTGCTTCAAAGAAGTATGTCTGAATAACAATCATGTGACACATTATAAGACATGATCTACCAGCATTTTAACCCATTCTTGTTGCTTCTGCACCTCAGTATCTGGAACTACGTTTTTGTAAAACAGTCCGGATCTGTGGAACGGTTACCTTTATTTTTCAGATGGTAGGTTCTGGTTTAGAAGATGCTTTTGGTACTTAAATACAGCCCTTATGGTTATGATTGTTTCATCATAGTGTATCTTAATTGTAAATTAATTGTTTGCTTTGCTGTTGCAGATAATTTACATGGGTGTTGGTGTATACACTCCCGCCCTTGCACTAAATGCAGGTGAAGTTTTTAAACTCATGCTGATAGCAAGAAAGGTCATTGTAGTTGTCTAAACTCATTATATTATATCTGATTATATTGTCTGATTATGTATTATTGAAATCAATATGTTTGTGTATTGTTTTCTGTTTATTTTAGTTACTGGCTTTCACTTATGGGGAGCAGTGTTAGCAACTGGACTAGTGTGCACATTGTATACAACTATGGTAAATATATACATCTTATAAATATACATTGTAATATTTTTACATACATATTTTACTGTGACTGATCTTTGTGACTACTTTGCAGGGTGGACTGAAGGCAGTCATCTGGACAGATGTGTTTCAGACTGTGGTGATGTTTGCAGGTCAGCTTGCTGTCATCATAGTCGGGGTGCAGCAAGTTGGTGGTCTTTCTGTTTTTTGGAGGAAAGTCACAGAGGGAGGCCGCATCTCAGGCATCGAGTAAGAAAACTTTCAGTGACAGAAAATGCAAACAAAATGCTTTGATGTAATGTTTACAGGTCATTAAATATTTCAACCTGTTGCTTTATAGGGTGTTCTTTGTAGGCTTTTATTATTTCTTTACTTGAGATTGTCTGATGGTCTGTTCATTCTGTTTCTTTGTCCTGTAAGTCTAAATCCAGACCCAACTGTGAGGCACACCTTCTGGACATTAGCACTTGGCGGAGTGTTTCTAATGCTCTCTTTGTATGGGGTGAACCAGACACAGGTGCAGAGATATCTCAGTTCTCGAACAGAGAAAGAAGCTGTAATGTAAGTGACCTTTAAACCAGGTGTGTCTGACAGTAATGAAGCATCACAGCACTTCACAATTTAGCAGTCTGACTCATTTAACACTAGATTGAAGTCAACCAAGGCCTTCAGGAGATGAGTCTTGGTTCTGTTCAGGAATTTGTCCCCTCTGCTTTACTCCACAGTAAAAGAACCTGTATCACTGACAGAAAAAAATCCTTGCTGTGCTTACTGTTGTTTAAATTAACAGTATTTTAACTTGGGGGTGGCAGTCTTATTCGCAGTGAACTGGCTTGGCTGCAGGTTTTCTTTGCAGCGATTGTGTGACCAAGTATTTGACTGAGACTTACTGAATTAAAAAATTAAATTCCTGCTTGATTGAACTCTGCAGTCATGCCCACCCTTTGCAGATTCATTAGTTTGGACACTCTGGATACAAACATATGAAGTTTAAAATTTCACTTTCCTGTCCATGGCCCATATTGTAAATAAATCTGCAAAATCAGTCACAGTTTAATTTCCAACAATGCACTCACAACCTTCAGTGTACATCTGCTAAATGTGTACCATTTAAGAACCGTGAGCCTCCTGTTAGTAATCAATGAAGAGGACGAACAGTAGCTATCATTAATGGTGGCTGCAGGGCAATTGTTAACTAAACTCATCTGACTCTCAAATTTCTGCCTATGTCAATGCAGTTCTTCTATATTCGGTTAAGATGAACATAGTGTGAAAAGGGAAAAAGCAAATTTATTAATTCCGCTGAAAAGGAGAACAACCTTTGGGGAGCAGTACCTCCTCAGTCTCGCTCTCAGTCAAGCGGATTCACACAGATGTATTTATATGAGTTACAAGAAGCATATCTTCCTTGTCTCTAAGAACAGGGTGTACATGATTCAAGGATTTTGAAATGTCCTTGAGGAGGCAGATCCCAGCACCTCAACAGAATAGAGATAACCATAGTTAATTACACACACACACACACACAACTACATACGTTTTCTATCATTCTCCTTTACACTTAACTTAAAAACAGCAGCTCTGTATAGTAAGGTATGAATATTAACTAATGTAGTTAAGATTAAGAATAAGAAGCCAACCTCAGCCTCGCTCAAACAAGTAATGTTGGTGTGTAAGTGAAACTGGTGGATGCTGACGAAGGTTGATGCTTGGAAAGAGTCCTTATAACATTTCATGTGATTTTTACCACTGTCCAGGAAACTAAATGTTTACCCAAATATAAATAAAAGTGGCCCCTTCTAGTCTCAGGTGAACCCCAGTGATGACACTAGCAGTGCTGGGATTTGAACCCACAATCTTCTGATCGCATGGACAACTCCCTAACTCTGTAACTACTAGGCCACCAGCTGTACATAACAATCTATAAGAGAAACAGATTGCTCATAGCATTTGTGTTTAATTCCAGTGGTGAAAGAGATTAGGAAATGGTCATGTAAAATGTTATGTTATCTTGTTGGAACATGAATCCACTAATTCCTAAAGTGGGCCTCATATGGGAGACAGGCCCTTTAAAGACTGTTTAGCAGAATGAAAATGCAGTACAACAAGCTGCTTCAGCTGGTAATAAAACTAGATGTTCTCTTCTATAGCTCTGTCCTGATGCAAGGCCTGTCCTCTGTCTTGCAGGTCATGCTACATGGTGTTTCCATGTCTTCAGATTGCTTTGGGTCTAAGCTGTCTAATGGGACTTGTTATGTTTGCATGCTATGGTGATAACAACCCTGTAGAAAACCAGTACATCACTTCTAAAGACCAGGTTGGCATTGCTACAGAATTAGCACTGGCATCATGTTATTATGTGCATAACTTGTCCATGTCATTCACAAATATATGTAATTTTATGCCACAGATGGTCCTATACTTCGTCATGGACATGCTGCAGAACTTCCCGGGACTGCCTGGATTGTTTGTTGCATGCTTATTCAGCGCATCACTAAGGTATTCTTTAGGAGATTTCATTTGGTTACATTTCTACAATATTTATAAACACTGGCCCAAAGGAATCCCAATATAGAGTTTAATTACTGTTTGTGGAACCTTTGCTTGCTTAAAACAAGTTACAAGTGTCATAAGTTTGGCATATCATCATGTTTTAAGGTGTATCATGAAACACATCTGATATTGTTAAAAATGCTATCGATACACAATTATCTGCTAGAGAACTGTATTTCATGTCACATTTCATATTTTGTGAGAAAGTATAATTTCAGGTCATTTGAGACCAAAAACAGGTTCTGTGCAGTAGTGCCCTGTTACTATGCGTCCCTTAAAAGCCCCGAAACAGGTTCTGCACAATGGGTTTTAACAGACTGGGTGAAAGGACAAAGCTGTTGTTTGACGCACTTGAACTAAGAGCAGTGAAGGCTACGTTTTGTCGTCGTGAGCTTTACAACATAATTAAAACGTGTTTTAACAGAACAGTCTGATAACAGCATTGAAAAACAAAGCTCATTGGCACACACACACACACACACGAATATGTACTTCCTATCTGCGTGGGCTTTTGTGAGCTTGGGGCCAATGAACTTTGACATACAGACTAAATGCCTTCTTTCAACGATATGGGGGGCTGTTTAAGAGTTTTTAAGTATTAAAAGTTTCGTGAAAAATACTGTTCACATGGCCAGTCAGTCAAGGTATGTTTGAAGTCCAAATCGAACGTTTTTGGTTTAGAACTGGAGCTCCTGGAGTCCTCGTTGCCACTGTTTTATAAATACCAGTTCTGGTCGGACATGCCTGGCTGTAGCTGCAGTTTTTCCCCATATTTTGTTTTAAACCATATCATCAGGTCTGTGCCATTTTAATCAAAAACTGATTGAGGTTTGAGTGGAGTTTTAGGAATGTATTTATGGAAACAATTTGGGCGAATATAAATTAATTTCTAGTATTTGTAAGGGACATTACCCCTTAGCACCTGTTCTGAACTAAAGAAACCATTGTTCATAAAGCAGTTGTAATAAGGACTCACAACTGTAGATCTAAACCAAATACCTTAAATAAGGACAAACAAACAAGTCTTGCCTAATCAACTAACCTGTGGAAAAGTGTGCAAATATAT
>JBBPDB010000001.1:27859331-27869514 GCA_037974465.1 Brachypetersius altus
GTGCTGAAGGTAGGATTCGAACCTGTGACCTCTTGGTCCAGAGGCAAGTATCCTACCCACTGAGCTACCTCCACCCCATACTGAGCTACCTCCACCCCATCTTAGGTGGCATTGCAAGCATAGCTATCCACCCACTGTCTGAATGGCCAGGAATTTTACTGTACTGATGCATCAGCCCTAGTTTGCATAGTTTCCCAAGCAATGGCATGGATCAGTCATGGCTTGCGTCAGATGATCTATTACGATGATAAGGACCTTTATCATCATAACAGAACATAATATTAAGCATGGCTTGAGGTCATGGAGAGTAAGTTAAACAGGTTCTGAACTAGTGCACATGAGTTCAGGAGCCTGGCTGCAGCTGTGCAAGCCTCAGTAGCTACTGCTAAGTCTATGGAATAGCACCCCGTGCCATGGACTGATAGGTGAATCAGGGGCTACATCCACAATAATAACCTATTTTTAATACTCACCTTACATCAGTGGTAGTACATCCAAATGGATTTGTTTGGAGTGATAAGTGAGCCGTTTTAGAAAGGGTGCTGTCAACTCATAGTATCGACCAGTGAACTAGAGTTGCAACCTCAGCTAATGTTGGCTAATACAATCCAAGAGGGTGTGTTGTTGTTTCCCTCATATAGTGGATCATAGTAGATAGCTTACGATACTGAAGGTTTGATATGACTTGTTAGAGCAATCCAAATGCCAACAAAATGACTTTGTTGATATAATATACTGACATATGAACACACTCAAGGAGTCTCCTCTGAGAGCCAAAACATCTAAAACCTCTGTCTTTCTCTAGTTCTTATCAATGGATCATTTATTATTCCTCAAAAACCGTTTACCGCAGATCATACCCTTTCTACATCTGCCACATATATAAAAGATGTCAACAAATACACTGATTTGGTAAGTACTGCACTGCAAACAATTAAATCTTCATTTCATATGATTATTTTTTAGGAAACCAGTGATCTTGGGGGAGTTGTAATCATCAGACAGTTGATTGAAAAACTGTATAAAAAAGCTCCATTTTAAAAGTAATAATATATTAGAGCTAAACATGAAGGCTTGTGGACTTCAAGACTGATGTATAAAATCTATGTTCATTGTTGTGGATAAGAGCTATATATGATCACATATATGATCATATCTTATTGTGGTTATTGATTTAAATTATCTGTTCTTTTTTAGCTGGAATCTAATTACAGTACTTTGGGCTGGTTTGACTCACTGGAGATCACAGGTTTTAGGTAATGGGAACAAGCAGTACTAGACATCATTCACATGAAGTGACAATAGAACAGTTACTGGCTGCGCGTACTGTCATGGCTCATATGATAAAAAGTAAAAATAAATGTAACATGGATATAAAATAACATTTACAGGTAAATAATGGTAATTATTTTATCTTTTAAGACAGGGCAGTTTGATCACAGACTTTGTGATGCAACTTGGTGATACTTTTAAGGGGACTCAACTTGAGACTACAACTGATAATTTGGCAAAAAATTTGAGTGCCAATTTCAACCTCATAGTAACAGGTAATTTTCCTGGTAAGACTTTGGTCAGAGTAATTTTCCTGGCACACTTTGGTCAGATTAAGATAGCTTTATAACTTTTTTTAAAAATTCAAACACAAAATGGAAGGGAATTTTGTACATGGGCACATGACCCTCCCCCACTTCCTACATAACCCTGAAAAGTCCTAACACTAGTTTTCAAAAAGTTCTTTCCTCTACCGGAGAGTTTTATTAGTCTGGCCAGAGTGTGTCTATAATTAAAGTTCCTGTCAGTGTGATGTAAGTGGTTTGATGTTATAGAGGTGTAGAGGAGTCACTCAACACTTGATGACCTTAAGAAGCAAAAAAGTGGAACAACTGTACAATCACATGCATAAAGAAAATACATGAAACAGAACTTCTTGTATTTTATGATGATTAGTTGCCCATTGAGATTTCAGATTGTTACAAATTATATTTACTTATATACACTATATGGACAAACACACACCTGACCTTTACTCAAACAGGGACTTTAATGACATCAAATGCATGAACTTTAAAATGGAGATGCTCCCTTTTTACAGTTATCCACTCTTTATGGAGATTTTGGAGTTTCTGTGGGAAATTTGTGCCCATTCATTCTGTAGATCATTTATGAGGTCAGGCACTGATGCTGGATGGGGTTGAGGTCAGGACTCTGTCCGGGCCCCTCCTAACTCATCTCATCTAACCATGTCTTTATAGAGTTTGCTTTGTGCACTGGGGCGCAGTCATGCTGGAATAGAAAAGGGTCTTCCTCAAACGGTGCCCACAAAGTTCAAAGTGTCCAAAATGTGTTCCTAAACATTAAGATCACTCTTCACTGGAAGTATGGGGGTAGCCTATACAATTCAATTCCATTTTACTTATATAGCGCTTGGGTTGTCACAAAGTAGCTTTACAGAGTCCAGGTCTGAGACCCTAGTGAGTCAGCCAAAGGCGACAGAGCCGAGGAAAAACTCCCTTAGCTGGAGGAAGAAACTTCAGGAGGAACCAAGACTCAAAAGGGGAACCTTCCCCATGTCAACCCAGAGAGAAAGTTTAAGAAGGCATTAATGAACACGATTATATGCAGATACAGCTAACAGAGTTGGTTTGACTAAGTGTCCAGAGACCTAAACCATGTCCATATAGTGTAACTTACACTACACCATCCATGTCTCTTTGTTAACGTTCTCATGTCATTATGCTCTGTGTGCTTGCTTTTCTACAAATTCGCCACAAGTGTGCAGTATAGAGTGGTGAACAATACATTATGTACAGACACATCTTCACTCCATCTGTTCACACTCTAAGAGAATATTAGCTTGTGTATTGGGCATTGGCCAGATATATCCTCATTATCTGCTATTTGATTTGTCATAAAAGGACCAAGATTATAAATCATTATAAATCAGAAAACTTTACTGATCCCAGAGGAAACTGCTTATGCAATCATGGCACAGACACACAGAGACATAAAGATAAGAACAATGTAAAATATAGTCCAAATAAAACTCAACAGAAATATTCTAAAATGTTCGATAATATGCCATTCCAAAGTGATTATCATTAGATAATTTAAAATAAGGACATTTTAGACATTTGTCCTCTTTGGTTGTACAGATTATGGCAACACCCTTACTGGTAACATTTTTAATATAATGTTCGTCACCCTACCACTATGAAGGAGGTTCTGTTATTTAAGGGGCATCTTTTAAAAAGAGGAAAATTCAGTAGTTTTAACCCTTTATCAGCCTTAATTTGTGCACTTTCCCCCTTAATTTTCTTTCAATTATGAATTTTCTTTAATTTCCTGGAAATTAAGGTAAAAATTAGGTAATTTTAAGGAGTAAAATTAGGGGTTTTGGTTTTGTAGTGTACACAGAATATACAGTGAGGAGCTGCTTGAGGTCACAAGGTCCTCTGCTTAAGCATCGCAGCCACTCTCTGCAGTCAGGGCTCCAGATGGTGACTAAAATAGTCACCAATGTGACTAGATTATTTATTTTGCAAGTAGTTTTTTCATTTCAGTCGACAATGGCAATCATCCCTCAATTAAAATAAAGGTACAAGAAAAGTGACATCTCATGATGTCAAGATACACTCAATCCGAGTCTACTGCTACTACTACACTGTCACATGATTAGATATGGGAATTGCGGCTCTTTTTAATAAGTCTAATGATTTGGATCAGATCACTAAAAAGAGTGCTCTTAAATGCATAGACAGGGTAGACACCATTAAAACTTTGTTTGAACCATTTATCATCTATAGTTTGATTTTGAGGAGGGGAGGTCAAAAGCTCTAGGTCAAAGGGATGTTTTTTGTGCGTTTTGAAGACATGCGAAGATTTCTGCAGAAGTTTTTCTACTTTTGGTTGTTTGCTGCAACTACTACGACATATTTGGTCCTCCAAAACGTCAACCAAACGGCATGTAAATGCAGTAGCTGCGTTTTCTTCGGAAATTGGTGCTAAGAAGACATTGAATGCAGACGCCTTGATTTGGTCCAATGAACAGAAAAACATCGGCGGTCAGTTCGCACTCACCTGATGCCACAAACGCCCAAAAAACGCCTGATTCTGACGTCCCTGTGGACGAGGCCTTAGAGTTGTAAAGTACAGCACAGTTTTAGTTCTTTGGGCCTGAATATAGATTGTAAAGTAAGCAAGTTATAATGACCATCCCTATTCTGGGCTAACTTGCTGCAGTTCACCTACTTACGCTTTCTTATCAACTGAATTGATTTCAGTTATGTATTATATTAAATCAAGTGAAGTTACAAATAAGGGCGCAGGACAATGAAAGACAAAGAGAAAATGTCGCATTTGTCTATAAACAAACCAGATTATTAAAGAAGGGCTTGTCGTCTTAGCTTTCATGTTAAGAGGACTAAACTAAATTATATTTGCTCTGAAAAGCAACTGATAGAATCTATAGACACTGATCTTAATAATTAGATCTTAAAAAGAAAAAAGTTAATAAGCCTTTTTTTGCTCAATCATGATTACGCAGGAGAACTTTTGCTTTGATTTGTTTGAATCACAAACTCATTCATGTTACTTTTCCCCTTTGGGACTTATAGGAATGACGACTATCACAGAACCCGAGGCACCTATTCCTTATCACAGTACTATCAGCATAACATGCCATACATCACAGAATCTTGCAAACCCTAAATGGTTCTTCCAACAAAATGCAAATCCAATACTGGAGGTTACAAATGGCACTGAAGCAAAAGTGACTTCTGATACTTCCAACACCACAGTTTCTATTAATAAAACTTCAGAAGCCTGGAAAGGTATGTTCCTGAAAATTGAATGCATGACAAGGGTAGCTGTGATTATGATTATTCTAAGTATTTAAAAACAGATAAGTCTTGTTTATTGCATTTGTTCAATATTGTCCTATGTGATTACTTGATACAATATTCCCCATTTCCAAACAGGAACATTTAGGTGTGATTACCAGTCTACTGGGTCAAAATCAATTATTTACAGAGCCAGTCTGTATTTGGACATTGCTCTTTTGCCTCAAATTTTTATCATCAGTGAGCCTCAATTTCCAAACTGCAGAAGCAATGTGCTGTTTCAGGTTAAAGTTCAGTGTTTAATACCTAACACCACTGAAAGCTACAATGTTACCTGGAACTGGAAGGTACAAAATTACCTGGAAACTCCTGGCGGAGGTTATGACAAAGGTAACAATCACTTCCTGTCACACTCTGGAAATATCTCTGATGAGATATTTTAAGTGTAAAACATTTTACTAATGTTTAGTGCTTTTAAAGTCTCTCAACAGAAGGATCAAATATCTCATGAAACCACAGAAGAAATCTCTTGTCAAAATAAGGTGGTTAATGTTACATGTACATTTACCAATAGACTAAATATGACAGCAAGTGCCAACCTGTCTATTTGGACCATTGGGGGTAAGTTTTTTTTTTTATATTTACTTGTTTGTTTTAAATACAAGTTGTATTTTTTAAAATAAAATAACAGTTAGTATGTTAGTAAAATAACTTGGCATCTTTTTAAGAGATGAAAAGGAAAACATATTTGCTGTAGACTATGAAATATTTATTGCATGTTTTTGTCATGTTTTGCACCAGCTAATTCAATTGTATGCCCAGAAGATAATGGATGGCCAGAGGCATTGGTGAATCACGCTGCCATAAAGTTCTGTGATTCCAATTCTGTTGGTCTACAAACAAGAGAATGCATGTTAAACAAGACATGGGCTAGCATTATCCCTGGTTGTGTGAACAAAGACATCAGTATTCTTTTACAGGATGCTATGGTATCAATCTTTCTATTGCACCCATGATTATTTCTAACAATTTCTCATTCTAGCTAAATTTTCTGGGATTCCACAAACTGAGTATGGCATTATGCTGACAGTGATCTACTTCAGTTTTTTTAAACTTGACACAATACAGGCATGCTGCTGGTTTACACAAACCAAACATTAACAACCCCTCCCCCTTAACTTTGACTTTGTGGCTACATTTATACACACAAAATTGGAACGCCAAATGCATGCAGTGCAGCATGTAACACAAATATACAATGTAAAAGGTGAAACGGGGCAGACATTGATTTGTACATCAGATCAGAATCAGAATCAGAATCAGAAAACTTTATTTATCCCGGAGGAAATTGTTCACCTCACGACTGCACAGACACGACAGAACAATACAGAGTAAAAATACCTGAATATATAAATATACTCAGACTAGAAATATATTAATAAAGGGAATAGTACAGCTACACATGTTTTGTGGCTTGAAATTATGGTAAATATTGCTTATAAATAAGCCTATTTATAATCACAGGTTTATTTAGCTTCACACTGTTTAACAGTGCAGTTCTCCATGTTTTTCAGAAAATTAATGTACATGTACATTTCTGCTTTTCCACAATACATAACAGAACCTTCAAAGAGGTATTGGGATTATTGGAGGAAACACAGAAAACATATTTGGTCGTCTAAAGGAGCAAACTGAGCAAAAACACATGGCCTTATTTGCAAATGTCAATGCAGCTGTAGAAGTAATGAAAGTCATGAAAAGCACTTCCAACATACAGAAGTTTAAATGGAATGTGGAACAGCCTCCTGTAAGTACTGGCAGCTCCTTGCATTCTAAGTTACGTTTATAAACATATGCTAATGACACAGTCTCAAATTATGTTAAACCCCCAATAAAATTAATACTGTTTCTTTTTTGTTCCTTTTTTCAGTTTCAAGATTTTACACAAGCCTCAAGCAATCTTTTGAATGGCAGTCTGAATAACAGCTGGGTGTCTGTGAACGATAAAGGAAATTACAGTTTGGCTGTTGGATTTTTGATGACCATAGAAGATTTCATGAGTCAAATAAATACAACTAGAGTTGACCAACAAAAGCTCACACAGGACAATTTGCAAATATTAATAAGTAACAACATTACCAACTCTTCAACCCAGGAAACATTCAGTAGTTATTTTGGTGTCGATGTCACTGCCATCTCATCTGAAACTTTTGTGAAAATTGCATTCAAGAATCTAGCTGGCAAATTGCCAGATACTGTGAACAACAACAAAACTATTCGGAGTGATGTTGTGTTATCAGTTATTGATCTCAGTAACACAAACAGCTCAAGCATCTCAAGCGTCTCAATGTTATTTAACCAAAACAGAATCAAAAACCATGAAATGTTCTGTGTATATTTGGACAATAATGAATGGTCTACTAAAGGGTGTAAATGGGGTGGGGCTGATAAACCAAATCTCTGTACATGTGAACATTTGTCTGCATTTACAATTCTGATGGCTAAAAATCCTGTAGAGCTATTGTACATGGAACAACTAACTTACGCAGGGTTGGGCTGCTCAGTCCTTTCACTTGTTGTGTGTTTAGTGATTGAGTTCCTGGTGTGGAACACAGTGGTAAAGACAAATATCGCTCACTTCAGACACACAGTCTCTGTCAATATTATGGTTTGTCTGTTAATCGCCGACTGCAGTTTCCTCGCAGCCCCTACTCCATCCTCAACCCCCTCCAACTGGTGTTTGTCTCTTACTGTTCTGAAACATTTTTGCTACCTGGCTATGTTTTTCTGGATGCTGTGCTTGAGTCTGGGTCTGATGCACCAAGTGATCTTTGTTTTTGTTCACTTAAGGAAAAAAGTATATTTGGGATTATGTATTTTCATTGGTTACGTCTGCCCCTTGGTCATTGTATTTGTCACTTTCATTACTAATAACAATGGTAGCAAAGGGGTTTATTATTCTGCTGAAACCTGTTGGTTAATATATGAGAGTGCCTTGAATGGATCCATCCATGCCTTTCTTTTTCCAGTTTTTATAATTGTGTTTGTGAACATGTTCACCATGGTTGTGGTTATCAGCAGGATCTTAAAACCCACTTTATCAGAAGGAAGCTCCCATGATCAAAAGGAAGCTGCAAGAAGCATCATTAAAACAATAGTCTTTCTGACCCCTACTCTTGGAACAACTTGGATTTTGGGACTTTTTGTGCTAATGCTTGACCTCACGGCGGAACCTTATGCCCAAATCGTGAATTATGCTTTTACCCTTTTCAACTCATTTCAGGTATGATCTACTCATTTAGTGCTGCTCTATCAGTATAAATCAGTACAAAACTTGCATTTTCAGCTCAAGGTAATAAATACAATTTAACTCTCTATTTTACTCAGGGCTTCCTCATACTCCTTACAGCATGTTTAGGAGAGAAAAAGGTAAGTTGCTGTCTAAATGTAAATTGTAACAATTCTAATTTGGTGCAGAGGCAAGTTTTCTGCAATTATAATTCAGTACTCAGTATCCGCAAGTTTCCAGTTACTTGACAGTAAGCACATCAAACAGCCACAAACACCGTAATAACTGATAAATTGACAATAATGAATGCATTAAAAGGAATCCTATTTTCTCCAAAGGTTCGAGACGCACTGGTCAAGCGCTTTAAGCCGCAGGTAAATAGAGTGAAAATATTTTTTTTTGGTTTGACAAACTACCAGAAGTACTCATCTCAACTGACAAAATGTTCATTTCAGCAATCAATGAAATTTAAAACTGAGAGCTCAACGAGAATGTCAGCAGCAATTAAAAAGAAGTAACTTGATTGCTTTGCAAAGGTATGTAACATTTATAATATCTGTCATATATCTCTGGAGCATTACTGGCAGTTAGAGTATACTATCAACTATCATTTACATTAGAATTGTAATTGACATTTTATGTCATTTTAAAATGAACACACTTTGCCTCATCTAGGCTTTACGGCTTCAAAAACTCACGTGTCTCTCATGACAAATTATAAGACCTCTTCATACTTACATCTGTTTTAAATGGTTAAGAAACTTGGAAGGACTTCACCTGCTTATCTTCACGAGCACCATCATGGTCTTCTGTTTGTTTTTCTTATTTATCGTCTTTTGTATGAAAACCACAAATTGAATTACTCAAATAGCTAATGCATCAATGTTGGAACAAACCCTCATATCTCCAAAAAGTACACTTATTCATAACCCTTGATGTAAGTAAATAGATAAACATTTTAAGTCACTTTAGACAGTTTTGGTGCTCCAGCATTTTCTAATTAGGTAACTAAACGGGACAAACAGAGATACAAGGTTTTGTTCCAACAATAAAGATTTTTTTTGTTTACAATATGGTGTGTTAATAGGTATCTTGTACTTAAAAGGGTCTGGTGTTTGTATGTTATTTGTTAGCTACAGAGGTGGTCTGAAATAATGTAAGTTAACATGCATGTTATGAATTTAAAGAAATAGAAATAGCTTCCCCTTCAATTCATTATTCAGTTCATTAAATGTACTTGTGTCAGTGTGATATGTGATGCTGAAGTTCTTCGTTCAGTCTTCCATATGCAGCACAAAACTATTATTCTCTATTGAAATGAACATATTTTACCTCATAAATGACTGGTGTGAACAATGTCAACTGAATAATTTTACTTAGTGATTAAAATATTTCAAGCCCAATGAAGTGTCAGTTGCATTCATGGACTCAAATTTTCTTAGAATACTTTAAAATCAAATAAGACTAAATACAAAACTATACACAGTACACTGTGCAGTGAAATGCTTTTTATGACTGGTGACTGTGATAGAATTTGCATTAGAAAGATATAAGGACTGATTACTGAATACACTGTCCTATTCAATAACCTTTGAGGTCATAAGACCAGTGTGGAATAAACAACACATAGACTATGACTATGCTAGACTATGCTAAATGTGCATCCTCAAGTGGAGATGGTGAGCAGACCGCACAGTGTTCTGCGGGACAAGTGTTCTAACCAAGCCACAAGCTGGTCACATATGAAGGGATTGTGATTTAAAGCCACAAAGTAGTACTGCTTTAAACATCAGTCATGTTCAGCATGCAGCAAGTTAAAGTCAAAGTCAAAGTCAAAGTCAAAGTTGAACTTTATTGTCATTTCACCGTATACAAGTATACAGGGAAACGAAATGGCGAGAGCTCTGGATCAGCAGTATACATACAAATACTTAGAAGAAATAAGATTTAGAATTTAAAAAATTTGAAATAATATAGTCAGACAAAACATTGTGCAAGACAAACAGTGCAATCAGACAGTATATATCTATGGTATGTGCAAATGGGTAAGCTATAT
>JBBPDB010000001.1:27869614-27883592 GCA_037974465.1 Brachypetersius altus
CACTGTGGCATAGATATAATGATCAGTGTCAGTCAGCTACCACTGTTTCTTCAAAAACGCTTAGCATATGATTATTACATGTTAATTATACCAAATATCATGCAGTACATAACTAGCTTCATCACAAAAACTGTATGTGCGGGAAAAACTAAAAACAGATTTGAAATCAGCATGAAAACCCACATAAACCGATTATCACTGATGATTTTGACCTGTTGACCAGTGTTATCAGCTTAAGGTAATAAATGCCATTTATCTCATTTTTTTTTACCCAGGGCTTTCTCATACTCCTTACAGTATGTTTAGGAGAGAAAAGGGTAAGTTGTTGTTCATGTATAACTAGTGTGCAATGGTATAATTCCAAGTGTCCCATTTGTAATCCAATGTTCACTGGAAATCAGTTCGTTTGCCATAACAGTGCTGACGGGATTCCGTGCTGGCCCAAATTTACCTGATTCGCCTAAATTTACCATCGGCCCTCTGGGCAAAAGCCCAGTATGCCCGATGGCCAGTCCAGCCCTGGTCATGGTATATCACACCTTGAAAATAATTAGTAATGATTCAGATTAGTTAGCAGGCATGATTTTTGACAGTAGCACCAGTTACTGCAAATTAAACAAATAGTATATAATAACTGATGTATTAAAACAAATCCGTTTCTCTAAAAAGGTTCGAGATGCCCTGCGCAAGCGCTTCGGATCACAGGTAAAATGAAAACATCTATTTACAGCAAGCCAGGCTACCATGTGTGCTTACCTTAACTGATAAAATGACCATTTTTATTTCAGCAATCAGTGAAATCTAAAAGTGAGCGAAGCTCAACAAAAATTACACCAAACACTAAAACGAAATAACTGGGTTCTTTTGCAATGGTATGTAACATTTATTTATTATTTATTTTTTATCATCATTTAAGCAAAACTATGAATTTAACATTTGGGGGTTTTTTTTCCACTTCTAGGGCTAAATGCTTCAGAAACTGCTTTGTCTCCTACGGCATGTTACAGGACCTTTCCATCCTGAGATTATAATGCCAAGAGACATTTAAGGGCTCAGAACCAACATGCCCTTCTGTTTGTCTATCTTTGTTTATTACTTTGGTGCCTTGGAACTACGGCTGCACAATATATCGCAAATTTACCGTCATCGCGATATCAACATGCGCTATATCCATATTGCGAAAAAATATCCATATCGTGAAAGACTGACTGAACTGCAATAAATGGTGTTTTTCCAAAACTCTTCACCCAGTGCCACAGAGAAGAGGGCAAAAAAACTCACTGGGCAGTTTCTTCATCTTCTGTGCTGCCGTTATAGATTGTTCCTTTGTTCCTTTTTTTGGCTAAGAACTTCCTAAAATTTAAATTATGTTTACATTTATTTAAGATGTAAAATTATTATAAAATATTTTCAGATTTTTTTCAACAATGTTCAATAGTTCAAATGTTTTATTATTTTTCTGCACAGACAAGTCAGCGTCTGGAGTCTATGTTACCAGCAAATCCAAAGCAGAAAAGCATTAACACTGTAAAGGCTAAGATTAGACGTACTTTTCGCATGTGATATCGCCATTGCAACTCTCAACAACATTATCGCATATCGCATTTATTTATCTGGGCATTATGAAATATATAGTTTGTATATAACATTGGTTGATATGGTATAGCTGGAACTGTATAATGTTAAAGTTTCTTGGAAGATGGGCATGAGTTTGAAAACTCTTTTCTTAACTAGTGTGTTCATGTAAATATATGTTTGTAAACCATTTTTAAAAACACAATTATTTAGTTGGAATAAGTGTAATGGATTGCTTTAATGGGAATAAAACAGCAGCATAAATACTGTCATTCTGTACTGAAACATTTTTTAACATTATTAACTGATCTTATTCTATTTTGTTGGGTGTGGAAAATGACTACTAAATAAAGTTGTTAACATTACAATACTGCACAGCCAGCAAAGTCTGTTTTTTTGCACTCACTGACTTAATGCAATTGTCCTTTGTTTTTTGTATGATCCCTTGCTCTTTGCTGTTGTTCTCTTCTTTCTTTCTCCCAGTCATCATCAGTCTCGTCTAGGGGGAGACCTTTTAGCAGTGCTGTCCGTCTGTGGTCTCTGCACTCGGTTTCTGCTCTGCAATAATCATGGACAGCTGCATATAACTTTAAAATGAATTTCCGGTCATTAACACTAAACGTGTGAAATCCAGTGCTTAATAGACAGAGACTCTTACTTTTCAAGGAACTGAACACAGTCTTTATGCCCATAGATTTCAGCAATCCTGATGGGTCTGTCTCCAGAGCAGTCCTCCATGTCTATGGGGGCTCGGATTGAATGTAGAAACCGCAGCACTGACAGCTTTCCTGACTCTGCAGCAAAGTGGGCAGGTGTCCATCCATTATCTGTTCTGAGGCAAGATCTCGCTCCATTTTCAATTAGTATCCTAACAACCTCAGTCTGTCCTGAAATGAGGCACAGTTAGACATGTCAGAAGCAAATCCTAAATAACAGATCAAAATAATTTAGCTTTTTAACTGTATAATAAAATGCTATAAGGTCAGTATCAATGTAGGGTGCCTTATGTTTCCCTATACATTTCATCCATATATTTTTAATGTTTTTCTTACTTTTGGATGTGTTCGTTTTATAATTGGTACCTAAACAGTGTGTGAAAAAAAGTAAAACTTTTTTTCCCATTTATTTTCAATTAAAATTAGATATTAAATATTTTATAATTTAACTGCATGGAGAACTATGGTCAAATATAGTGGTACGAAATTTTAGTTGTTTGTTTCAGATTTTGAGATAAAATTTAATATGGCAACCTGAGAAAACAAAAACTAGTTTTAAATGATGTTATTCAATCATGGAAGGAAAACAGTTTTCCAACGCCAACTGGATTTTGCTCATCAATTATACCAAACACAGACAGGGTTGATTAATGTAAACTGTGCTTAACCTAATCAAACATTCCAGCAATGTGAAGTAGGTTAAAAGGTCTTCACAAGCAGCACACTATGCTACAATCATAAAGACTTTTGGGAAGCATAAAAAAGGTAATGAAATATATCTGGAATGGGTTATGAAGCTAGAATAAAGTTTTACAGTAATGTCTATTAACAGTCAAACATGTTGTGATAGAGTAACCAGATGCTTTGGTGCTTTTGGGCCTAAGTGACTTGCCATAATTGAAGCAGATTCTGCTTTCTAGCATAAAATTTTGCAGAATATCTGATCATCAGTCCATCATCTGAAGCTCAACTGCTATTATGTTATGAAGCAAGACAAAGATACAAATCACAAGAGTAAGACTTCAACAAAGACTAAATGAATGTTGAAGAGTGGGCCAAAATCCCACAAAAATGTGAATGGCTGATGTCCACAAGAAGCTTTTGCACCTGTTGCTTCAAAATGTCTCAACCAGTTATTAGTTGAGACATATTAGATTTAATATCTAAGTTACTGTCTTGCAGTTGTGTGATATAGATATTGCAAAACTTTTTTCTTCAATAATTAACCGGGTAATTTTATTGTGTTTCCCATATTCTATTTGACCTGTATTACATTTTGGATGAGGACCATTTATTGTGACAAAACATTTCTTGGCACTGTAAGCGGTAGGAGCTATACGGGTGCATGTTTTTTTTTGTAGCAATGTCTATCCCTCCAGCCATTTACATAATATTTACATATACAGCATTCAGTAAAATGCTCTTATCAAGAGCAACTTACAAAGTACAAGGTCACCATATTTATTATATATATATACACAATATGTGGACAAAATTATTGGGATGCCTTACCAGCAGGGACTTAAATGAGTGTTTTCAAATAAACAGACCTTATGGAGCTGGTCCTCCTTTGTAACTATAACATTGTTCCACAAGATTTTGAAGTGTTTCTGTGGGGATTTGTGCCCATTTATGAGGTCAGGCACTGTGTGTGTGTGTGTGTGTGTACATATATATATATATATATATATATATATATATATATATATATATGGCACGCTGCTGTGATACTGACCCTATAGCTTATCTAAATCAAGATATAATATTTTAGAATGTGATAAACTCAGTAATCCAGGTTACCTTTGGCTGCAGCCCAGTGTAGTGGAGTCTTATTGTTCCAGAAAATGTCTTTCTGGTTTGGATTGCATTTGTTTCTTTTCACAATTTCTTCCACGAGATCTAAATCTCCTACTGCTGCTGCTTGGTGCAGTTCGGTCATCTGCACTTGAAAACAGACCCGTTTCACACCGCAAATAACTACGGGTTCGTGCTTTTTAATAACAGTTGTGTTTGAGTCAAAAGACGGAACGAGGTCGTGTTAATAATTAGAAAAGAAGCAGCTGGCTTGGATTACATTTAAATTACTGTCCTCTTGTGGACGTTTAAACGATATTTACACATACCTCTCTCTGCTGCTCTTTTGTTGGTGGCAACGCGTCACTGGCGCTAAAATGGGCGTAAGTAACAGACTGCGTCATTTTTTCCGCACCCGTATTCAGACAAGCCCCGCCCCAGCTCTATGATTGGCAGCGCATCTCATTACACGAGCCAGATTTTTCTTGTCAAAACGACTTCCAACGTATTTAAAAATATCGTCATAAAGACAGTTTGGCCGATTTGTATTTTTTTTCTATTTTGAAACGCGAATCAATCTTCTCCACTATATGGACAAAAGTATTGGGACAACCCTGTTTTTCAGGGCTTGGGCTAAGCCCCTTACTTCCAGTGAAGGGCAAAAACCAAGCCAGACAACACCATGCTTCCAACTTTGTGGACCCAGTGTTTGTAAAGACATGGTTGGACGAGTTTGGTGTGGAAGAACTTGATGCATCCACACAGGATGAACTGGAACAGGTCTTCTCACAGGTTTTCTCATCCAACATCAGGGCCAGATCGTATAAATGCTCTACAGAATGAATGGGCACAAACTCCCACAGAAACACTCCAAATTTTTGTGAAATCCTTCCAAGAAGAGTGGAGGCTGTTATAACCGCACAGGGGACCTACTCCATATTAAAGTGTATGGTTTTGCATGCAATGTCTTTAAAGTAGGTTTAGGTGTAATGGTCAGGTGTCCCAACACGTTTGTCCCTATAGTGTGTTACTCCAACTGTGTTACATTTTTCCTCATCCATTTAATAATACAGCAAATAATTTAACATCATTCGTTCATACTACTCTGTGAAATGAGTGTCAGTTAACCTTTTAGCAACGGTTATAGTCGATAGGTTTGATCTTGAATGCCAGTCAAATCTTAAACTTGCGGTCTCTTATGGTGTTAGGACAGAAGCACAACAGTGCCCCCATTTGTCAGTGCAAAGCAACAATTAAATGTAATTCAATATTGTCACGTCACCCCTTAATAGTCTCTAAAAAATTACAAGCCAATTGCCCCCCCACACACACACACTTCACATCCTTTAGATAGCACATGCAAGTTTGACTGACAACAAAACAACATCTAAAACTGCTGCAGATGTGTTTTATTTTACTGTTAACACACACAAGGTTATGAATTCAAAGGCTTCAAAAGACTTTCAAACAATTCACACAAGACAATTACATGACAAATATCAAAGAGAAGCATTGTATCACAATTCACATGAGATGATTACAGCACAATGCATTTTGTTGAAATATGAGATACACAGTATGAATGGTCCATGTTGATGCTGTTGAAGCATGTTACACATATTCCCATCATCCATCTGCAGTATCTGTGCATAAACATAGCCACTGTCAATGATAATTTTCCATACAAAGTGGATAGAAAAGTGGGTGGAAAGTAAGCCACAGAAAAGAAAGAGGCAAAATTCAAAATGTAATCAAAGCTGTTGTACACATGCCTACAGCAACCGTCAGATTTTCCAGTTTCAAGAGCAAGAAAACATCCTTCTGATAGGGTATCTTGAAGGGGGAAGAATTTTTTAAGAAGGGGGACTTACAAAAATTGTGTGTGTACAGAGTAAAATAAAACAGGGTTGTGTTTTGGGAAAATGCCTAAAAATGTCTATTTGTACAGCGTAAACTCTAAATATGCCCCCAAATATGATCCCAGAACACTTTAATTTCATTTTAAACTCGGTTTAATGCATTACCCTTAAAGAAAATGCAAAGGTAAACCAGTATTCACCACTTTTAATTTAAATTCCCCACTGAGATAGGGAGGGTTGATGGACAAAAGCAATGGGACACAATGGCGAGGTGAATGGTTTTCGAGGAATAACCCCTGATCTACTCGGGCTAAAAAAACAAATGAGGGCTGGTTGGAAGGTCTCCTGGAGATCAATCGAACTGTGGAGTTCTGAGTAGATCAGGGGTTAGTCTGAGTGCTTTCCCCATCGAGATAAGCAACTCGGAAGGTCATGGGTCAAAAGTATTGGGACACCACGGCGCGGTTAACTGTTTTCAGGGAATGGAATAACCCTGATTACATATTGCGTTTTTCACTATCCATCGTCACCATGCTCCAGAGTGTTAGCTGTTGGAGTATCATGAGGTGACTTGAGAGCTCTGGGTGAGATGAGAGCAGTACTGGGGCAATCCGATTGGGGGCGTGCTCTCTGTATTGCAAACATCTGTTCAAAGCTGTAAAGGGTGAGAATGAAAGACATTTTGCTTGAAGAAGTGTGTTATTGTGTTCCCTCTCACACTCGCCATGGTATTTATGTTCTAGCTCTAGCTCTGTTGGTGTGCAGGGTTGTGCACTGGGTAGGGGTTCAGTGGGTAGAATACCCATGGGTTCAAAATCCTACCTTCAGCACCACCACTGGGTCCTTGAGCAAGATCCTTAACCCTAAGTTGCTCCAGGGAGACTGTCCCCTGTAGTTAGTGAATGGAAGTCGCTTTGGATAAAAGTCATAAATGCCATAAATGTAAATGTACAATATGAATGTGTATTTATCTCCACTACATTAGCAAGGATATTTGGTTTAAAATGAAATAAGTGTTTTGGGAGCATGTTTGTGGGCATATTTAGGGTTTACACTATAAAAATAGGCATTTTAGTTGGTTTTTTTTTTTTTTTTATCTTTTACAAAACACAATGCGTTTCTTCACTATGCTCTTTGAAAGTAACCCCCGCCAAAACTGGGGGATTACTGTATAAGAAATTTTCCACTACTATCCCTGGATGTGGATAACAACACATACCTCATCACCAGAGAAGCAGGTACACAGAAAAGCCAGTGCATCATTAACAATATTAAAAGCTAGACCAAATGCATTTATATTTACTAGACAAAATATAAATGCCTCAACTGCTAAAAATGATTCATACACTCAAATTCAAAGACCAATTCTAAAAAGCAAACACATCTACCTACATGATGCTACGTGACCCAATATTGGTCAGATTCACAGTAGGATGCAGTTCCAGACTTTCTAATAGGAAGTAAATGAGAACACTTACCATCAGTTCCACTGACTTCTTTCTTGGTTTCTGAAACATGCCTATTCAATGTAAGGCATGATCCATCACCACTGGTTGTGTCATGATTGGCCACAGGGGTATCCCATTCTTTCATCTTAAACACGCTTTTAACAAGCTCTTCATTTAAGTCACCATTTTGCTTAAGAGTTTCTCCATCTTCACTTCTAGGAGGCGAAGCACACTGAGAGCGCACGTCACTTGTCTTGATGTTTTCTAGAAAATCATCAGGTACCGCACTGACACTTTCATCAGGAGCAGACTGGCCAGGTGTAAGTAGAGGCTCAGGGTCTGCGTTTAGTCTTTCATTAGTCTCATCAAAAGCATATGCAGCAGAAGCGCTCCAAAAATCTTTCATCTGCTCATTTACAACACATGCCTGGGACTGGACTCTGACATGATATGAAGGAGAAACACTGTTGAGATCATTCTGAATCGTCTTAATGGTCACTTTCAGGGGTTTATCCATTACAAGCTCACAGAACTTATCAGTAGCTTCATCATTCCAAGACCCATCTGAGAGGCTGAATCCTTCCAGCTGACACAGAAACGCTTGAATTGGACTTTCTAGCAGACTGACGGGAAATGGCTTGACAGCATCTGCTTTAGTTTCAAACTCATTTCCAAAATCCACAAAAAGTACAGAAATAATATCTGAAGATTTTCTAATAACCTGTGCACGGTACCATATCTCATCAGTGAAGAGAGCTAAGCAAGCTTCTCCTAGGCCCATTTCATCTGCTTGGATAAAATCAGTCTGTGAAGACTTCCCAGTTTCTTGTGCAATCAGAGTGATTTTGTCAAGTTCTTCAGAATTTGCACGCTGGCACCAGAAATAATTTGGTCCGTCTATGGACGAAGCATATGCTTCAATTGTTTGTCCTTCAGAAATCTCTGGTTTTTTGAATGACAGTGAGAAGGTATCTGTAGTCAGTTTCTCTATTACTTTAGAGAGTTTGTGCTTAGGAGAGGCATTCTGTCCATCACTAAAACAAGAATCATCCCATTTTTCAAGAGAAATATCTTCTACAGAGCCATCCAACGAGTTCCTTTCATCACCAATTGTAACTTCCCAAACGTTTTTGTGCTCTTTGATAAACTTACAAAACAGTTTCTTTTCACTAGCATTATCAAGTGCATTTTTCAACCGACACATCTCCTGCTCCACTCCCTTCTGTTCTCGGACATGACCTTCAGCCTTAAGACAGCAATGAATGCTGAATGGTGGAAAGTGCAAAAACCGTTCATCAAGCTTGCAGACTTTCAGGGCAGGAACAGTCACCTCATTTCCAAAATCTATGAATTCTACACCGACATGGTCTTTGCCTTTCGTATCTTTGATGACAGCACGATACCAGGAGTCATCTTCAGGAAAAACGGCCTTCACTAAACTGCCGTGTAAGATGGAATGCAGCTGGACTTGATCACTCACTGTGGAACAAGTGGAATTCAGCTCTTCTGTGAGAGAAATGAGAGAATTTTCATCTTTTGCTAACTGTACAAAAAAACTAGATGGGCTATTAATGTGTGAAACATAAACTTCTGTTACAAAATTTTGTTCAATGGCTGGTAGAGGGAGCTCAGTAATTTTAGGTAAGCACTGCATTGATGGATCAGAACCAGAAACTGGTTTCAGAAAACGTTCATCGGTGATGCGTCTACAGACTTCAGTGGAGGAGCCGTTCCAGTAGTCTGTCATGGAATCATTGATGAGGCCCACATTGCACTCAACTTGGACAAGATACTGAGGACAGTTAGGGAAGTCCGAGTTCATCGCCACATTTTGAATAACAACTTTCAGAAGCTCATTCACCACAAGGGCACTGAATCTACATGCAGCATCATCATTCCAATATCCATCTGTGGGTTTGAATCCTTCTAACTGACAGAGAAATGACTGAGGTGGGACGTCCAGAAGGCCGGTAGATAATGCTTTGATTGAAGTTTGGTCAATTTCGGCCACATTTCCATAATCTACGAAAAGCACAGAAGCGGAACCTCCAAATGTTTTAATAACCTGTGCACGGTACCACATGTTGTCATCTGGGAAAAGACCCAAACATGGGTCTCCTGGGCTCAAATGATCAAAATGAATCAGATTTGTTTGAGAAGAATTTCCAGTTTCTTGGGCAATCAGAGAGATTTCGTCAAGTTTTTCAGAGTCTGCAAACTGACACCAGAAGAAACTTGGCCCTGCAATAGACGAAGCATACACCTCTATTCTCTGACCTAAAGAAATCTCTGGCTTCTTGTATACTCCAGCACAGACATCTCTGGAGTAGACAGATAAAGGCGTGTTTACCTTAAAACTCCTTTCCAGGTTTATTAATGTCTCAGACAACATTGTACCCTGATCTTCCACCCTAACCTCCCAAACAGACACATTCTGTTTGATGAAGTTACAAAGCAGTGTCTCACCTTTAGTAACAGTGGCAGTTTTGAATGTTTCTATCTGTTCTTTTGTCCATTCCCTTTTTTGGTCACCTACAAGGCAACAGTGAATACTGTATCTGGGGACTTTAAGAAATTGCATGTTCAGTTGCCTCAGTTTCAAAACAGGGAGCTTTGCCTCATTTCCATAGTCAAGAAATTCCACGTGAATTGTGCCATCTTCATGTTTGTCTTTGACAACTGCCCTGTACCAGGCACCATCAACAGGGTACTCTGCTTTTACCAAGTCACCAGGTAGCAAGTGGCTGAACTTCACCTGTAATTCTAACTGGGAACAATTCAGTTTCTCTTCAAGAGAGCAAATATCACTCTCTTCATTAGCAAGCTGAACAAAAAAACTAGAGGGGCTATTGTAATGTGAAACATGCACTTCTGAGACAACACCTGTTGTCATAATTCTCAAAGGAAGGTCTTTCCATTTTGAACAACGAAAATCTATTTGTTCGTCATGATCCATTCGGTTCTCTGCATTCTGAGATGTGATGACATCGTCTGAACAAACTGCAAATTCTGTACATGTCCCATCTTTCTCACTCGTAGAACTCCTTTGATTCTCAGATTTTGATGCATCCCTGGAATCTTGGTTTGCTTTAAACATGGAGTTACAAGGGTCTCTTCTCCACAAAGGTTTCGGTGGTATATCGTAAGCCTCTCTTTTGGTGTCATGTTCCTGTTTTTTGATTTCATGCCATTTCTCTTTCACCTTTAAACTGATGTTCGTTTGGTCGTCATACAATTCCACTGATAATTTTCCTGAAGGACTTTTCTCCATCACAGTGGCAGTAAACATACAGTCAGTGGCTTCACTTTCAAACCAGCTGTTGAGCTCAAAGGATTCTTCTAAGGTTACATTGAAAAGTCTAAACTGGACAGCCTGAAAGGGGATGCACACGTTTGCACTGAGCTGAGCAGGAAAAGGTAAAACCTCAGGCACATCTAAAACATCCCCATAATCTACAAAATGCACAGTGATTTGGGGATTAACAGATTTGATTTGTCCTCGGTACCACTGGCCATCCTTATATCTTGCAAGACACATCATCTGTGGAGAAAACGGACACATATTGTGCTGTGCCGCAGCACAAAACTGCTGAATGTCTCCGGTCAGTTTCTCAACCACGGCAGCATTTCTTTCAAGCTGACCATAGAAGTCGTTCACGCCTTTCACACAAGTTATCCAAACCTTTTCCTTGGCACCTATTTCAATATCACACATTGAAAGAGGTGCAGATAGAGATTCAGTATCTACAGGCGGAAGAGGAGGTGCAATATCTACAATATTGAGCGCTGTACCCAGGGAGTCGTACATTACTGCACGTATAGTGCATTTCAAGGAGATATTGCAGAGTGATGTGGGGGAAATAAATTCAAGGGAGTCTGCCAAACCACTATCATCTGAAGCTGTGCTTTCAGAATGTACAGAGTTCAACTTGTTGATGAAGATGCACTGGAAAGCTTGGCATTTTAGCTTCAGAAAATTTGCATGAATAGGTCTCAAATCTTGCAATGGCACTTTTAATCGATGCCCATAATCAACGAGGCGCACATCAACGTGAGGGGTCAAGTAGCTTTTTATAATCTGGGCTCTATACCACATGCCATCATCCGGATGATGTGCCACACAAACAGATCCGGTAGGCAGCTGGAACTGACTGCATGAATAATGTGTTTGGACATCTTCCATTAGCTTCTTGAGACTTGAAACACTGTCAGCCATTTGGCACCAGAACTTCTGCTCACTTTCGACATATGACACATTAATGTCAACGACTCTTCCGATCGCAAACAAATATTCATCAAGTACCGGGTCTGTTTTGTTGCCCACTTGTCTTTTGTCCACCTCCGCTGCAGTGCTGGCTTGTATTGTACTCCGCTGAATCCAAGCAGGTCCAAGCACCATGACATCCTCAAGAGGCACAGAGTCGTTTGAAAGAATACGAGAGTCTAGAGAAAGTACTGGAGCTCCATGTCTCTGATTATAAAAATCTTTGTGGGTCTCTTGACTTTGTATCTCAAAAGGGCAGCCAGAGCAAGCATCCTCAGACATGAAAAAACATTCCTCTTGGAGTGCAAAACTCTTGTTAATGTTTACATGGTTATTTCCATAGAGCATCACATGGTAAACATGACCAGACAAATTCAGGTGCTCAAACCTCCCAACAAATATCTGATTCAGCAAAACTGATTTCAGATGATCAATCTGATTTGCTGTCCAGCCGATTCCTTTAGCTGTAACACCATACAGGGAACATGCATAAGTAACAACAGGTTGTCTGAAGAACTTTGCAGGTAACGGTCTGATATCTCCCACTTTGACGAAGTCCTCAATTCCGTTATCAACTTGAAACACCTTTGCGATACCAAACACTACATTTTGCTGTAAAACAGATCGATACCACTTTCCATCACTTCCTTTGGCAGCACATGGAGAACCATCGGATAGAGGCTTTGACATTGCACCAAGAGGAGTGTTTTTGTAGTACTCCTCAATCTGCTTGCTTAACTTCTTCAGTTCATGAGAGAAGACATGAAGTCTGCAGAAAATATTTAATGGATCAACTACTTGTGTGACTTCCACAATCTCAATGGTTCCAGGGAGCAATTCTGGGCACAGGTACTGATGAAACTCTTCAATGTTTTCAGCAGGCTTTGTCAGAACATTCGTCAATGCAGAACCAGACGTTGTACAGGAAACATTGTCTCTCGGTTCATGAAAATAATCCATCACAAGGATTTTAAACTCTTCGATTGGTATCTTTCTAGCAAATCCAAATTCATGCATTTGCTTGAACACACTTGGAATCTCAAGAAGGATGATTCTGTACGGCATTATCACATCATGAACACAACCACATAAAGTCTTACCAGACAAAGACTTGAGAAACTCACAAGCAGTTGGAGACCATCTACTTTCAGGAGACAACGGCGACACACTGGCTATAATAAAAAGCTCCGTCATGGGTGGTAGACTGAAAAACCTGCTCTGGCCCCACATCAAAATACTATTTGACACCCATAATGTTCTACCATCATCAATTAGGAAAACACTGTACTTATTCCCACGTCGCGCTAGTATTCTTGCTCTATGCCAAGTTTTTTCTTCTTCAACAAGACACAAATCACCAGGATCGCCTTCAAAATTCCATCCTCTCTCTCGGTGGATTTGAATTTCTCTTTTCATTTGCTGATATATTTCCTTCATTAGTTCTCTATGGTTGAAATTGCCTCCAAATTCCACAAAGGCATGCTGGGGGTGCAGGTTCACTCTAGCTATGTGAACAGTTACATTCGATCCTATTGCTGGCAGCGCATGAAGTGACATCTTGAGCAAAATAGACGCTACAACATCCAAGCGCACGATCTATGAAGAGCCTTCCAAAAAAAGGAAAGAAAGAAAACGTGTATTAATTTTTTATGCATTCTGTAAAACAATGGACAGATTACACAAATGGTCTAGTTTGTGGTCTCATTAAACATAACAGAGCATACTTCAAACGTTTTAAAAGAATCAAACCTTGAGGATAAAACCACAACTTGTGGGCTATTTTGTAAAATAATGAGCCATTTTAGAAGGTGGGCAACTAAGGCCCTGAGAAAATCCAGATCAGTAATGGATTCTTGCCAACCTAACTTAAGAGTTCAGGACTTCACCTAATTTTCTCACCTACAGATAAAGAATGTGTAATTGACACAAATACTGCTCCAGGAGCATCAAAGACCCCTTTTTACTGGGGCACGTGCCCCAGGATTTATGTGCTGTGCCCCAGTGAAACCTCACAACAAGAAAACAAATTCTTTGGGCAGTGCATTCATTTAGACTAAAAATAGTGACAAGTCTGGATGTTTTCCACTCTAAAGTGTTGCAACATAACCACAAACAGGAGGAAAATTATATGTCATTTCTTCTATCAGACATGTTGTTCATATATCTTCATACTAGGGCTGTCAGTAGATATATATTTAATCGTGATTAATCTCATGTTTGCCATAGTTAACTCGCGATTAATCAAACCTTTAAGTCTGTACTAAATATACTGTTTATAATACTCTTATCAACATAGGAGTAGACAAATATGTTTGCTTTGTG
>JBBPDB010000001.1:27883692-27893747 GCA_037974465.1 Brachypetersius altus
AATGCAGAGGTTGAATTTCGTGCTGTTCACACTGTGTGCTGTGGTGTGTTCACATATGACAAATGGTCACTTTCATAATTGTCATAGCTATGATATCCATTTGTCTTTCTGACATCAGTTGACAGTTTAAATCTAGATGCTTAAATATGTCTTTTCCACTGTACATGAATTGCATTAAGTTTTACATTTTGGTTCTAAGTCCAATACAGGGAACTTTCCTACTAAAAGGTCAAAGTGTACGTTCATTTTGAGATCTTGGAAGATTTTTTTATATTGGTTAAACCTTGCTCCAACACATCTTATATTTTTTTGTACATGAAATCATGTTTCATGCGTTTATGGAAACCTATACTGACTTTACATTAGTTTTTCATTCTTTTGTCCAAATGAATAAGTTTGAAGCTTTTTCTTTCTCAGGCGCGTGCATCAGCCTTAAGGATCCAAGTTTTGCTGTGGCTGTGGAAAGTTGCTTGAGAAGTTTCATGAAAACCTTTTGCTGCGACAATTACAAAGATGAAAAGATCTTGCAGGAGCTGATGTCTCCACACTTTCCCAGAGGCAGCAGGCCGCAGATATTGGTGTCCCCTTTCACAGACTTTGTTTACAACGTTCAAAGCCGGTGAGCGCATCACTTTTGATCTGTTTATCTTCACCATTCTGAATGTGAGCTGGCGAGGAGCTCCTCGAATATGTGGATATCCTGTCGAGGAATGAAACTGGCAGTTAAACCCATTTCCCGTTGATTTGTACTTTCATTTCGTCTGTGTACACTCTCTGCATCTCCACACCTCCAACGTTGATCTAATTGAGGTAAAAAAGAGTTGAAACTGAGGATTGAAACACAAAAATTAATTTCATTCTGATGTTCTTAGAGGTGTCCATCACCCCGAGTTTCCATCCGTTTTGGACATCATCATTGTTGACAACCCCGTGATCACAAACTTCCTGATAGATATGAGGAGCGTTGAATGCATTCTTGTCATCAAAGTAAGTCACCTGAACTCTGTGTTTCAACTCGCTTTGAGAACTTAAACTAATTTAGTTCAGAAATTGATCAAAAGTGTTAAATGCAGGAGAAAGCTGTTGCAAGGAGAGTTATGCAAACGGGCCGACCGCCACGGAACTGCAGAGAGGCCTTCACTGCAGAGGGCGATCAGTTATTTACCAATCGCTATTACACCCCTGAAAATGAAGTTGTGGTCAAATACCTCGGAGGCGATCCAGAGGCAGAAATTCGGCAAGTAACGCACTATTACAAGATGCCTGTTTAAAGAATTGATCATATTAATCAGGGTTAGCTTTCATACTGAGCAGGGTTGCATTTTCTTTTCCAAATGTGCAGTTTGGTGCAGTCAGAAGTGGAAAATCATCAGGCGCAACTGTGCAGGTTTCAGCTTCACTTAAGCTCCGTAAAGCAGGACGTTCTGTCCATGGAAGAGAAGCTGCGGGGTGTATTCATGGCATGCAAAAAAAATCAGGTATAGTGCTCAAAGCCCATGAGGTTTTGCACACACGCACACACACACACACACACACACAAAGATACATATGTACGTACACACACATATATTTGTATAAAGATGGACAGTATTAATCGTGATTAATCGCAGTAGCGTATTGCACACTTTTATTCTTAAAGTACTGCTATATAAACAAAAGTACAATAACATTTAGTTTGCAAACACTTGAAACAATAAAGTGCTTTTTATCAGCAGTGTTCCCTTTAACACAGTTACACAGTTACAGTTCAAATATTTTTTGAAAATCTCAACTTAAACATTAATGTAATCAAATTAAATATAAAACCAAAGCTATTTGCCACTGCAGAGCGTTCACGTTTTATTCTGTTTATTATAGAAAAACAAGTTCCCCTCAGAGTCCAAAGCATTATAGCAGCTGCTGTAAATATAGAAGAAAATTCCAGGCACAGAATTGTTTTATAGAATTCACTCCTTGGTTTAAGATGATCATGTTACTAATATGCAGTAATTCCATCCAGTTTAATGTGCATAAGCATCATTTGAGCCATTTCTCTTTTTAAAAGCCTGTGTGCGCACTTTGAATATGAATTGTTGTAAATTCTCTTGATCTCTGCACAGGAGAGCATAAATCGGGTTAAAGCATCCATAACAGAACTGGAGAACATTGAGGAGTCTCAGACTGAGGACATCAGTTCCCTGGTGTGTAGTCTGGGATTTTAACACATAAACATATTTAATTGTGTTGATTTCATTAAGCACGGGACTCACCTCATTGACTGATATGTAACCCTGATATTCATAGGAAGAAGATGCTCAAGAAAACGAGCAGAAAATTGAATTGGAGAGACAAAATGTAAAAGAGGCGCAGAGGGAGCTGGAAAAGCATAATAAAGCTCTCGTGGATATTGATCGGAAATACCAAGACGTGAGGAATAAAAAGGAGCAGCTCGCGGATGAGACGGAGCAGTTAAAGGTTGTTGTCTGACAACATGAAAACGTTGCAATTCAAATGACGATGATGAATTCTACAGATTAATCACTTATTTTGTTCTGAGTAGGAGGAGCAAGTGAAAGCTGTGGCTGAGTGCAGTAAACTTGAGCAGACGCTTAAGGTTTTAGAAAAAAAACGCAAAGCACATCAGGATAATATTCAGGACATGAGAGCCGAGCTTGCCCTGAAGGAAGAGGAAAAAGAGGTAAGAGCGAGCAGCCTCTCGTGCTGAAATCATTTTTACTCTTAGAGCTCCATGCCTCATTTGCAAGTAGTAACCTACTTTTCGATTAGGGAACTGAAACATTTGGAGAAAAGACAAAACGTTATAAGAGGTACATAGGTGCACGTTTAGCTTGTATACACTGGTAAGGCTGTATACACGCATTTAGCATTTAGACAAAAGCATGCCTGAATTACCAAGAGATGATATTTGCCTATATACACTTTCATAAGCATGGAGTGAAGCATTCAAACATTTGACATTTGTGTCTAAAATGCTGCAAAATAGCTCCACCGTCATAGTGACAAGTCATTTGTTGGAGTAGTGGACAGAATACTGTAATGTGCTGCAAATGAATTGCTTCCACTCCCTGTAGTTTTTGCTGATGATCATGTTTTAGGATGGAAAAGAAGGAAATAAATAGCAGAAACAATAGACCACTGGTACCAAGGCCACTAGTGTTTGGACTCCTTATTACAGCCTGTGTCATATAACCTATGGTACAAGGAGTACATTTAGTATATTAAACATTATTTACTCTTTTGAAGAACCTCAGTTTCTGTGTATTGCAGTGATTTTCCCACCAGAGATGCCATTTATGGAGAAGAGTTTCACTTTAAATTTGGTGTCTCGTCTTTATCTTTAGGACTTTGAAGCAAAAGCCAGAGAAATCTGCCCAGTTCCTCAGAAAACAGATCGGAGTGCCGAAAGCATTGATGCGGAGATCACACGTCTGCGCCAAACGATCAACTCACAAGAGAGCAGCCATGGCAACCAGGAGCAAGTGATTAGGTACAGTTTTCTACATGATGGACCTTGTTTTCTGTTGTTCAAAAGGTTGGTGAACCTGAACATGTTACTTTCACTATTTTTTACTTCATAGGGAATATGCTGAAGCTCATGGTAATTACAAAAACAAATTCAGCCAACTCAGAGATCTGAAGAAGTTCATTGATCGCCTGGACAACATTATGACTGACAGGCAGGCTCGATATAAAACAATGCGAAGGTAGTCTGACTTGTTATGTGTAAAAAAATGTTTGTTTTTTTTTAATCAGTACATTATAGTTTAAGCATGTGGTTAACACAGACAACACTTAGTCACTAATTTACTAGAACTTACTAATAAAGGCTAATTTGATATGATTTAATTAGTGACAGTGACAGAACTAACAAAATGTCTGTGGCATGCTGTTGTCGCAGATCCCTCTCTGTGAGATGCAAGTTATACTTCAACAATTTCCTCATCAAGCTGAACTGCTGTGGGTCCATGATGTTCGATCACAACAATGAAACCCTCTCCATATCAGTATGTTATGCTTTTCTATTCTTTTGAGCACTGCACAGATTCCTCGTTCACCAAACAGAGTAGCAGAATTTTCTCTTTAGTTTTATTTTATCTTGGTCTCAACCCATTCATATCCAACAATTTAGTATGAAGGACAAGTGACAGAACTTTTGATCAAAAGTGATTTTTGTTTCTATGTTTTTATGTATAATATAATTTAAATTTTGTGTTTTAGTTGATTTTGTAAAAAGTGAAAAACACATTTGCCCCATTTTTTGATCAGTGTGGAAAAAATCTTGTAGACCATAATATATCATTTGTAAGTGTATAAATGTAACTTTCTGGGATGGACATTAATGAATTAGCAATTACCGGTTATTACTGTGATAGTTCAGTGCATGATTTGTACTATGAGAAGTGTTGGCTGTTGCTGAGATCTGAACTTGGGTTAATTAAGGTGAAGCCTCCAGGTCAGGAGAAAGAAAACATCAACGACATGCGGTCTCTGTCTGGTGGAGAGCGCTCCTTTTCCACTGTTTGCTTCATTCGGTCACTGTGGGAGATCACCGAATCGCCCTTCAGGTGTCTGGATGAGTTTGATGTCTACATGGTACATATTACTGTCCACTAATGCGATTTCTGTAGAAGCTCCGTGTTCATGAATGCTTTTTGTACTTTTTGTATTTTATTTTGGCTTAATTTTTTTTTCTGTGAAGGATATGCATAATCGGCGCATCTCGCTGGACCTCCTTCTTGAGCTCTCTGAGCGTCAGCATTTGCGACAATTCATTTTCATCACCCCTCAGACAACCAGGTAAAGAGCCGTGGGTACCTCAGACTTAGAACTTGTAATGTTAAAACAAGAAATGCTAAAGAAAACTCTTTTCTTGCAGCAATCTGCCCAGAAGTCCCCACATTAAAATCCACCAGCTTCAAGATCCAGAGAGGGAGAACGAGGAGACTTTGCCTTAGCACCCTGTCAAACAATGGCACCCTGTCATATTGTTATACATGTTACCTTTTAGTCTGTATTTATTAGCAGTTTCAGTGTTTACTACCTTTTTAGGTGTTTTTGCTCTCAGTGTTTGTTTTATGGGAAAGTTTTAGTTTTGATGCTTCCTGTTATTTGTGTGTTGTTCCCTCATTGATGTGACATTACCTTCTTTTACATCCTGTAGTATCTTCCTGTTACTGTGCTGAAGGAAAACTAGAAGTGTGTTAGAAGGCACAGGCGGTTTGCCTGCCACCGTTACCTGTAATCTATTTGTGATTTCGCTCTGATTGTCAAGCATCACACAGCCAAACACACACACCATATGTTCTGAAAACAGCCCATAGACAGTTTATTGATTTGAATCACAATGTTGTCAGTGCAACGTTACATATTGAGTTGAAGACATGCCACAAATAAAACACAAACATCATATTACACAATCAAATGACTTCTTTAAATTTGGTATTTCATTTCCATTTTAGGTACAAATATTTACATGGCAAAGATATACATCTGCAGTTTTGGGGATTTTACAAACACATGATTACTTTCTACAGTGAGGGCTTTGGAGGAAAAAGACAATCTGTGCAGCATCCTGAGCCCTATTGGACATGCATGGGCTTGATGCTTATTGTGGAAAGCAAGTAAACAGGGACACTGCATTCTCTTAGTCAGGTAAACAAAAAAAATTGGAGGGATATATTAGTGACGCTATTCACTCTCAATAAAAAAAAGGCTTGTCCTGACCATCTCATAGATGTTCTGTAAAACACTGTAAGTAATGGTTCTACCCAGCACTCACCGGTTCTCTGCATCCTTTATTCCATAGACAAGACAATCATTCAACCCGCTGATGCTAAAGAACCCCTTTATTAAGAGCGTGATAGTATTTTTGCTTCAAGTGGTTAAATTAAGTTGTGGCTCAAAGCTCTTGCAAAACCTCTCAGCATTTTCCATTGAAGATGCATTGAATTACTGTAAAAACAGTGGTTACTTCAATGTCACGAACTTGTGTAGAAATATTTTACAAAAAACAGTTCAATAAAAACTTATCACATTTAGACTGAGGTTGTGTACCAAACACATCTGTAGCGGATTGCTTCTTGATCACGAGGAGGAGCGGTGTTATTGGAGCCCTCCAAGGAAAGAAAGGACATGATAAATTGCCTTTTCACAAGTGAACCATTTTAACCAAATCTACAGGCATCCATACATGCACACTGTGATATGAATTATACAGAAAATAGGAAATGAGGAAAAATAATATGGTTTGGCAGTTGTGTGTCATTTGTAGGAAAAAATAAAAAATAAAACCTGGAATCTAGTTTGACCTATCAGCTTACGAGTGTAACAGTACTAAACAACTTATGACACAGGTGTTATAACCTTTGTCACTGCAGAGAATAAGCCAATACTAGAGTCAAACAAATGCTAAATTTGTCCAAGACGAGATCCACGACATACTGTTGTCCTTACAGAGAGCTTCTACAAATACACACTGTAAGCTGTTTTGGGAGAGAACATGCACCCAAGGGAAGATATCTAATGGGCAGGTGAATCACGAATGTAAATCTCACACATCATTAATATTGTTACTGTTATCATTTATAAGGCCTCCTTATATTATTTGCCAAGGTTGCCAAAAGAAGAGATAGGAGCGATTAGGCTTTACACTTATGACATGCATGCAAATAACTTACATTTATAATCAAGTACAAGCACATTTGGGAGGTAGGCTAAATTAACCCCTCTACCCTCCTTGCTCTTTAAGATCAAAGTTGAACATACTGTTTTTAATAGAAATCGTTACATTTAGTGTGACGTTTTGCTTTTAATACCTGAACCACCGTACGAAATACAGTAGCTATTGTGGTAAATGTGATCTTTAAATATCGTAGCTATAAATGAAAATAGCCTACTGTGGAGCACTTCACCGACTAACAATGAATGGAAGAATGAAAACGAGTCGACTTATTTTGCACACCTTACATTGTTGCAGGTTTGAAATTAAATGTATATTCTTAACTCTTAGCATTTGACATTCCATGCATACTAGTTTTTCAACCACAAGAAGCAAGTTCATCTGAGTAGTCCAAATATATTTTGTGTTAATCTTGTGGAATTGGCTGAACATGAATAAAACATTACGACATATTCAGTCCGGAGCATGCTGGCATGCATACCCTCACTTCTGCATGTCACACTGCAAAAGCAATACGATAGATGGGTCACTCTTCGCTGCTTCCTTGAACTCATCCAGCGAGATCTGGTCATCGTTGTTCTTATCCATCTTGCTAAAGATCCGATCCACCCTCTGCTCTGGTGTCAGCCCATCCTCATTCATCTTCATCATGATCACAGTGCCAACCATTTTGTAAATTGCCTTTAAAGAAAGGGAATAAGCAAATCCTTTCTTAGTCTATGTTCTAATAATAGGAGCCATACAAGATTGTGCCCATCCAAATTGTATCATTTTGCAAAACTGCTTTAAGGGTGAATTTTTGATGTGAGTGGCTGTGATTTTTTATTTCATTTTTGAGCCAGTGAATGGAGAAAGAAGCCTAGAAGGCTAATGCTAACCTGACTGTATTTATTAGATTATAGCTCAGAGGCTGCCATTCAGTAGTGGTTTAGCATTGTAGGGGTCCCGAGTGTTTACGTCCTGAACACTTGCTGGGTACTGTAGTGGGAGGACATTGATCAATATGTCAAACGGATGAGGCTGAAGGCTACATTGCTGTGCCACATAATACTGTATAACACAATAATAATAATAAGCTAGTCTCTAGCCAGAATACCCCTTTAATTCTATTTTTGATATTATCAGTCTGAGCTGTGCCATTTTCCATTCTGGGCCAAGGGAGAACACAATTGGCCAGTTTCCCAGATGGTGTTGGGAGAAACTAGCGGGGAGTAGTTGGGGTCACTCTATTTTACGGAGTGACACAGTTAATCAGGCAATCCGCAGCATTCAGTGGTTTGCCCTGTTGTCCAGATGTACTGGGATGGGACACCTTATCCATTCCAGACTGGGGCTAAAGTCATGTGATAGGTTACACGCATTCATTTTCTATTTGCTGTACATTTCAAATAAAAAGAAACAATAGAATTGAGAATTGAGATATTAACAGAGCGAAGATGTTAAACAGACTCTTTTTTCCTTAGGGACTTAATTAAGATCAGTAGAGCCATAACAATGCTCCAGTCTTTGGGTGTGAAGACATCCTGAGTTGTCAGGAAAGTGTTAATTGGGTCATTGTCTTTCTGCATGATGAGGAACCGTGCACCGAGTTTGAGGTTGCTCATATTTGCTACCAACAGCATCAGTAAGCTTAAGTTAATCATAATAATGCTGGTTTACAACAGCAGTGTTACACTACAGCTTACTGATGTAAGTGACGTGCAAGTGGTTTTCTAATGAATTTGCTGAGGAATAATGAGTAAAAGGTGCAATACCGAGAATGAACACCAGGACTGGGTAACAGGTACGCACACTTTCATGTAAATTACATGGATTTGAATATATCGTTACTGTAAGAACAAATCATTATTGTTTTTCACATTTTTGGTCTCATTTAAGAACAGCAGCTGTCTTGGACATTGTGTGAACATTCAATGATGAATGCATTAATTGACACCGTCCAAAATTCCATTTCTGAAATTAGCTGTCACTGAGTTTAAAATGTATTTATTTTCTGTCTTCTAGAGGTACAAGACAGCAGCAGCACACATCATTTAGGACTGAATCATCCTTACTGCAAATGATCTGTTGTTTTACGCGTCCTGTTCGTCTGTTATAAATACACGTGCCTGATAAGAATCGGCTGTTTAAACCCTTCTGGTGCACTACCATTTAGCGATTGGTGTTATGACTCTTAGGTGTTTTATATGTTCAATTACCATCCTTTTAAACAGGCTTTTAAATAGTCGATACGGAATTGTGCCTAAAGGAAGAAAGCAGTAAATTTTTCTCAGTCACATTTCTGTGATTAATTCTTTTACTAGCTTGCGTGTTAATGATGGAGGGTTTCCCCAACCGAAACAGCTGGTTCCAGAACCATATTGTCATCTGGAAAGCATGACTGTCTTTAAATAATAAATAGTAGTAAAACATCTGCCTACCTCTATAATTTCCAGCATCTCTACTCGGGTGATTTTGCCATCTCCATCTAGATCATACATGTTGAAGGCCCAGTTGAGCTTTTGCTCAAAGCTTCCTCGTGATGTGATGGATAGGGCACAAATGAACTCTCTGAAGTCAATAGTGCCATCCCCATTCTTATCAAAGGTTCTGAAGGCATGCTGTGCAAACTTCGATGCATCACCATAAGGGAAGAACTGCAAGAAACACAATTGTTTAACAGACATGAATGTGTTTGGGATAGTAATTGTTTTAAATGTAAAGTATCCATCCATACGTGAATATGCCACAGCACACAGTGTGAACATCACAAAACTGTTCTCTGTATTTAACCCATTCACCAGGTGAAGCAGCGGGGAGCCTGAACACAGCACCCAGGAAGCAGTGTGTGGGGACAGTACATTGCTCAAGGGTACAGAGGCAACTCCCTAACCACTAAGTCACCAGCTGCCACAAATACAAATTTAAAGTAAACCACATTTTAAATATTAATTAATTTCACCAACGCATTCTTGCTAAACATAGTCCACTGTGTGATATTATTAATAAATGCATATCAATGCCACAAAAATGATTTGCTTCAAAGTAATGCTAACATTGTTGTAACATGTGTTGGGTATGGAAAGACCTCATGTGGACCATTTGTGACCAGATCTGCCGTAATGAGTCGGAAGTCTGCTTTCTATTTGTTGAGATACGGGCTGATTATCAAATCTTACAAAAGAATCTCCGAAATAAGTGCTGTTAATAAGTATGGTGTTAAAACGTCAATTCCTGACCTTTTTAAACCCATCAAAATTCTTAAATCATGTACACAAAACCTTTTAAGTTTTTGTGTCTGCCTACCCCTCGGGAGATTGGCAGTGTTCTGTGTAGCCTAATGCTAGCGTTTTTTTTTCAGAATATATCTCCTCACAAAGATCGGGTTTAACATTTG
>JBBPDB010000001.1:27893847-27905814 GCA_037974465.1 Brachypetersius altus
AGAGATGGAGGTACAATGTGAGAAAGAGAGAGAAAATGAGAGAGAAATTGAAGTAAAATGAATGAGAGAGGGAGATGAAGGGAGAGAGGGGGAGAGAGGTGGAGGTAAAATGTGTGAAAGAGAGAGAGAGAGAGAGAGAGAGAGAGAGAGAGAGAAAGCTAGAGAGAGACAGACAGAGAGCGAGAGAGAGAGCGACTCAGAGGCTGAGGGGCTGAGACCGAAACTGTGAAGCCCCGCCCAAATCATGACGTGCCTCTGTCCACTTCCAATAAAGTTTTAAATTCTGAAGCCAAGATGGCAGCCGGTGGAGCGTCCTTGGTGTTAGTTGGTGTTGGCTGTCTTTTAAAGAGGACGTTTAGAGTAAAACCAGCTTTAGGTCACCTGACTGTCACCAACACTATCCGACGAGGTAGGTAACTGGCCAATTTAAGCCAGTTATTCTTTAATTTTACTGTGACTTATAATCTGTCTGTCTGTTGGCTCCTGGTTAGCTGGCTGGCTAGCTGCAGAGAGGGAGCTCTGTCACATACTGTCTTCTTCAGTTAATAAATATGACTTTCTTCTGTATATCACAGTAACTGGTCCTGCTTACGGGTCATTTGACATTTCACAGAACCTAATTTCTTTAGAAGTTCTCCCTGACATTGGTTAGATTGGTAAACTAAGGAAGCACTGTTTTATATTATATATTTTACTAACCAATATTGGGTGATAAGAATTGATCTGATCAAAATGTCATAACAATACAGTTGTCTCAACTGCCTTTATAATTGATGAAGTACACAATGTGGACAAAAGTGTTGGGAGACACCTAAATTGTTGAATTCAGATGGCCCCTTTCTTCCAGTGAAGGGCAATCATACTTCTGCATACCAGAATATTTTCTATTCCAGCGCGACTGCCCCAGTGCACAAAGCAAGCTCCATAAAGACATGGTCAGATGAGTTTGATGTGGAAGAACTTGACCGGCCTGCACAGAGCCCTGACTACAACCCCATCCGACAACTTTGGGATGAGGGATGAACTGGAACGGAGATTGTGAGAGAGGCCTTGTTGTCAAACAAACTTCGTAAATGCTCTATGGAATGAATGGGCACACATTCCCACAGAAACTCTCCAAAACCTTGTGGAAAGTCTACAGAAAAGAATAAAAGTTGTTATAACTGCATAGGGGGGGGACCAGCACCATATTAAAGTCTATATATTTGAATGAAAAGTCAAAGTGTCTACTGGTGTAATGATCAGGTGTCCCAATACATTTGTCCATATAGTGTATAAAGGAAGCCTGTAAACGAGTACTGTAACTGCATATCGTGGAGTATGTGGCTGCCTGGATGTCAACTCATTATACCGTTTATTTGTAGTTTACATTTCTTTGTTTGTATTGTTTTATCCTGTGCTCATGTTTTTTTTTTTTTCTTTTTAAAAATATTGTCCTACCATTTCACAGACACCATTTTCCATTCCAAATCATTTACAGACCACAGGAATGTCAAAAAGAACTTGTCTAAAGTCACTGTTGTTTGTAACCTCTGTTCTCAACCTCAGCATTTGCATCAGGTGCTCTGTCTCAGCCCATTGAAGACACCATTTCAACCAACACTCCAAGCAGCACTTTCAGTGGAGCTTTTGAACAATACAGCAGTCTCGTCCAGAATGGGTTGCTACAAGAGGACCAGCAGCAAAGAGCTGTTCTACTGGAATTAGATCTGATGCAGAAGAAACTTAAAGGATACAGCAACAATTCTGCATCATTCTTTTCAAAAGTGAGAATACAATTGATCCGTTTACTCTTTTCTGTTTTTACTGGTAAGGGAACGATTGAAAAATAACTGCAGAGAGATTCACTTACAGATAATTTATTGAAAGGTGGTAATTTTTGCTTGAGTGTGTATTGATAGCTGTTGTTGAATCTCCTACAGCTATTCTCCAAACAGAAGCCCCCAAAAGGCTGCTACATTTATGGGGATGTAGGTATGTTACAACAGTGTGATACAAGCTGCAGCAACTGCTGTAGTGGTACATTCTCCGTGTGGCGATTTTATGCTGCACTTCTGGATGTTTTTGGTTCAAAGATCATGTTACTTAATAATAAATATTGTTTGAATGCTCATATTACAGGCACTGGTAAAACGATGCTGATGGACATGTTTTACAGTCATGTAGAGATAACAAACAAAAAGAGGGTCCACTTTCATGGATTTATGCTTGATGTACACAAAAGTAAGTCTGCCCTCCATATATGTTGTCAGTACTGTATTTGCAGTGGTTGTGACTTAAAAGGCAACAAGTAAATTGGGATGACTTCTGATCATTTCAAGCTGCGTACCTGGTACTTTACGTACTAGATAATAAAGAATGTGTTTCATAGGAATCCATCGTCTGAAACAGAGCATGCCCAAGAGAAAGGTGGGGAAAATGGCAAAAGCCTATGATCCTATTGCACCAGTTGCAGAGGAAATCAGTGAGGAAGCCTCTTTGCTCTGCTTTGATGAGTTTCAGGTAATTAAAAAGAGGGGGTCTGTCCTTATTTGACCTTATTTTAAAATGGTTGACCCATCTATTCATAAGCATTAGGATCAGCAAGCCTTGCTGCAGGATCCCTGTTTAAAATCAATGGAACTTGATTGACTTTTTCTATCGAGTAGGTAACAGACATTGCAGATGCCATGATTCTCAAGCAGCTCTTTGAAAACCTCTTTCTCAACGGTGTTGTTGTTGTTGCCACATCCAACAGACCTCCAGATGGTAGGAAAGTATGAATGGAAGAATAAAACTTTAAGTATATTCCCAAAATGTCATCATTTCACCCCCATGCAGATTTGCTAATCCACTTTGACGAAATACTTTAACAATAGTCACTATTTGCCTGTCAGAAACAGACAAGATTTTGCTGAGTACAAAGTCCTGTTTTACAGATTTGTACAAGAATGGATTACAGAGGGTGAACTTTGTGCCGTTCATAGGTGTGCTTAAGGTAAGCGTTCAGCCAGTATCCTTTTGTAATCTGCATTTTAAGGACTGTGGTTGAAAGCTTGAAAATGTGCATTTATGAAATATATTTAGAAACTGTCAGGAATGATTAGCCATGTGAAGTAGAAACTAAATCTGTGGCCTTTTAAATCAACATTCAAAGTAAAATCAAACATACACCTTTTTTTATTTTCTGAAAAGGAGTATTGCCAAACACTTCGCCTAGACTCTGGAATAGATTACCGCAAAAGAGATCGGCCTGCAGCCGGAAAACTCTTCTACCTGTAAGGAACCAGAACTGTGCCTCTTAAATTGATGGTCTACTCTGTGTACTTACCCAAGCATGAGTAAAATATTTGTTGTATTCTTGGTAAAGCTGAGAAAAATTCCACCCATTCAATTTCAGTCATTTTACAGATGTTCTTGTTTACATTTTTGTAAACCTGAAGATTTGTAAAGTCATAGTATACCCATCTTATGTCCATTATAAATCTGTTACTTGAAATGATAATGATGTTTTGTCATGTTAGCTCCAGTGAAGACAAAGTACAAGAAACCTTGGACAAGCTCTTTGATGAAATGGCATTCAAACAGAATGACAGTAAGTTTCTAATATGGATTTGTTTGTTCCGAACATTTGTTTTTTGCATTTTGTTTGAATTTCAGCATAGGAACAATTATTAAAAATAGTTCAATCATGACCAGAGGAGTGTGGTTATTGTGGGCATGTCAAGAACACAGGCTAACAACTTTCTTGTAATCATTAGAAACTATAACACAATTTTTCATGCTGATCTAAGACCTGCTTTCAGTTTTTTCAGTCACATCAACTTTTTAAATTATGAATAATATTAGATTTGCAATAGACTTGCATGTGGTTTTTATTAATCTGCAGGCACCAATAAGTAACAGTTTAAATATTTTCAGTGCAAAGTCAGACAGGCGCGCACTGTGGCATAGATATAATGATCAGGGTCAGTCAGCTGCGATTGTTTCTTCAAAAACACTCAGCATATGATTAATATATGATCATTATACCAACTATCATGCATTATAGAACTAGCTTCACAAAACTGTATGTGCTAGAGAAAAACTAAACACAGATTTGAAATCTATCTCTGACCTGTTGACCTGTGTAATTTGACCTGAAGCTTGGATTTTTATGTGAATTGAATAGGCTTGCACAATTTTAGCTGTTGTATCAGTATCTGAAGTAAACAAATTACATTCTCATTCAGTAACCCGTCCCAGGTCTCTAAAGGTACATGGGAGGACGCTGACGTTAAGCAAAGCATGTGGGACCATTGCCGACTGCACTTTTGAGGAGCTGTGTGATCGGGTGAGTTTACTACCTACATTAATGATCAGGGTGATGCTACATCTTCCTTTCTGGTCTACTAAAGTAACTGAAGTTATTTTAGCCTTTAGGAGCCAGTGACTACTTGGAAATCTCTACAGTGTTTGACACAGTGTTTATTCGCAAGATTCCTTTACTCACTTTGAATAAGAAGACCCAGGCCAGGCGCTTCATAACACTCATTGATGCGTTCTACGATCATAAGGTAATATCAGACAGATGTGTTGATCAGACCATGTTATCTTTCTGTTGTTTTTGAACAAATCTCATGCAGAGCTCCTGAATCATTTTGCAGGTGCGAGTGGTATTAGAGGGCGAGGTGCCTTTAGAGGAGCTGTTTGTAAATGAAGGACACCATGACGATGAGAGCCATATTTTAATAGATGACCTGGGCTTAAAAAGGGTAATGAACATGATTCTTTTCCCGCACGTACAGTTTTTGTGATGAAGCTAGCTGTTTATTGCATGATAGTTGGTCTAATTAACATAATATGCTGAGCGTTTTTGAAGAAACAGTGGTTGCTGACTGACACTGATCGTTATGTCTATGCCACAGTGTGGCCTGCCTGACCTCGCACTAAAAATATTGAAACAGTTATTTGATTGGTGCCTGTGGTTTAATAAAAACCATATGCAAGGCTATTGAAAATCTTATATTACTCATTTCAAAAAGTTGATGTGAAACATCTGAACGCAGATCTGAAATAAGCATAAAATCCTGGTTTAAAAAACGTGTCTTGTGGTTTTTGATGATTACAAAGTTTTTTTTTTTTGTTGTTGAACTGTGTTATCAGGATGCTGCCAGTTCACTGTCCATCTTCACTGGAGAGGAAGAGGTATTTGCCTTCCAGAGGACAGTGTCCCGCCTCACAGAGATGCAGACAGAGGAATACTGGGTGGAAGGGGACCGGAGTACTTCATAATGCACATCATTATTGACTATGCAGTGGATCTTAACTTTATTGAATTTTATCAAAACTCCACAATATTATCCTGCACTTTATATTTTGGATGTTTCTGTCGGACGTTGGTGCCTGTAAATTATTAGGTTAGTGGAATGCCTTTCATTGATGAAATGGAAGAAGTGTCCTCTGCCATTCAAGTGTCTGAAGGGACTTGTTTTCAGGAACATCTTGCTTTTATGAATCATTTGAGTGGACATCACTGATTTTTATTCAGTGTACAGTGTTATGTGACTATAGCCAGAAGGACCTATTTAAGAGAATGATGTAAATTAAATTATTTAAAAAATTCTCCTTGATTTTATTTTTTTCTCATATAAGTAAATATGTGAATTCAATATCCAGCCCATTATAATGCAATTTCATTAACATTTATATGAAGCACTATAGCGAAACAGGACCCATGTTCTACCCAGTGTGCTTTTGTAATCCAGTTTTTTTTACTCTGCCTTTAAGAATATCTGTATGTTGCCTGTATTGTGATTGGATGTCATGTATTGTACCTTTTCAAAAAACAGCCTGTGCTGTGATGTGTGGAACAAACTGTTAGCATTTGGTCTAACGTCCTCAGAAACATTAGAAGAAAAAAAGAACCACATCCACTTGGGACGTCTCCCCAGAGAGGAAGGACCTGCACAACAGTTAATAATTTCCCTGCAGCTTTTCCTCCTGTATTACTGCTACAGTCTGTCTGCAGTGACTGTACTTATAACTTCACCTATTATATCAGTGGGTTAATGGGTCCAAGTGTATGTTGCATTATGAAAACAGCAGCCTGTTGTATTGAAGTGCTTCATATGGCTCAAAACTGCAATTTAGACTTCAAGGGATAACGTTGCTAAGGGGCAGCTGGTGGTTAGGGAGTTGCCCCTAAAATTGGAAAGTTGTTGGATTGAACCCCATATCTGCCAGTGGTGCCACTGGGGTACTTTTGAGCAAGGTACCATCCCCACACACCACTCCCTGGGCACCATTGTTTGCAGCCCACTGCTTCACTTCTATCCGTAGGGGCTACACTTTGTGTATACAGTCTTGTATTAAAGTGCTTCAAATGGCCCAAAACTTTGTGTAATTTAGACTTAAAGGGAGAAAGTTGCTAATGGGTGGCTGGTGGATTAGTGGTTACCGAGTTGCCCGTGCAATCAGAAGGTTGTGTGTTCAAACCCCAGGACTGTTGGTGGCACCACTGAGGTATCCTTGATTAAGGTACCAGATTAAAAAAAAAATCGCACTTCTCACTTTACATTACTTCTTTCCCTATCTGCTACGTGTTCCAAACAAATCCACTTTACTTTCTCACTCTAATCAATTTGGGTTTTTAAAAACTTCCTCAGAATTGTTGTGGATGTACAGCCCTGCATCAGATCCAGCTCAGTAGATGGTCCTGAATGGAATCTACTGTTCCTGACTAAGGGCCATAAAGTGGAACTGGAAGCGCCCTGCGCCAGATCCTGTTCAGCAGATGGCCCAGGGTGGTTACTGCTGTTCCTGAACCAGTGCCATGAAGTGAAACTGGAAGTGTCCTGCACCAGATCCTACATATTAGTTGGTACTGGGTGGTTTTCCTGACCCAGTGCCATGAAATGGCCCCTTTAAGAGGCACTTCCAGCCGTGGGCTCCAGAGGGCAGAGCTTTGCCTTCCATGTCCCCTTTTTTCTTGTTGCTGCAGAGGACTTTTTAACAAGGGGTCCTTTTTTTTTTTTAGTTGCATCGGATCGCCCAGGATGTGGGGCGCGGAGTCGTGCTGCGCTCGGGTCCGCGCTCCGGGAGGCGCGTTCTGGGGAAGAGGAACCGAGGAGAAGCCGCTTGGTGCTGCTCGGGGCGAGAGGGAGGTGGAGGTAATGATGGCCCATGAAGCTGCTTTTTAAATACGCTGCAGCTACCATGAACAGTCGCCCCCGCTTTCTCTGCGCTGGAAAGCTGTCTTCTCTCCGCCTGGACAACAGCAGCGAGGAGCTTTGAGAACGTGGTGAAGATGGCAGATCGAAGATCGCTGGAGGTCCGTGAGCTTTCACAGCGCTGCTGCAGCTCCAGGAGCTGAGTAGATCGTCATCTTTCACGGCTTCTGGCTGTTTTTACGTTCAGATGCTTCATTCCAGAATGAAACCCAGTCACTGCTAGTGTTCCTTTCTGAAGCGCACGTGGGGAGAAAGAAAGAAAAAAAATCAGATCTGGTAAGTCAGAGAAGCACGGATGTGCAGTGTTGGCGTTTTCATTTGCAGCGAAATTAAAGCAGGACTGGGTCGGAACCGAGGAGCCGAGGAACCCGTCCATTGATGGAATGCGAGGTGACCCTGCTGCAGCTGCTGCTTGAGCCGTGTTGTCTGAAACTCCAGCACACACAGAGAGCCCGGAGGAGGTGGAGAAAGCATGGCAGAGGGAGAGGGGGTGCCTGGAGCCTCGGACTTGGACATAGACCCGGACTTTGAGCCCCAGAAGAGGCCGCGCTCGTGTACCTGGCCGCTGCCTCGACCCGAGTCCAGCGCGGGCAAAGCAGAACCGAGCGAGGCGGACATCATCCCGGAGGAGGAAGATGATGAAGACGCCCCGGACCGCCATGTGGTCAGCAGCAGCACTCACGCAGCGGACGTGCATAGCTGCCCACAGGGCGAGCAGAAAACCAGTAGTCCTGCTGCACCCACGACCCTGGCTCCTGCTGCTTCTGCCTCTGCTCCCCGTGATAAAGGCACGCACGACCCCCCCGTTAGTGGCCAGACTCTGCCCCCCGCGGGCAGCGACTCCAGCCTGGGGAGCCTTGGGCCTCAGCAACCCAGGAAATCATCCGCCCGCAGAAATGCATGGGGCAACTACTCTTATGCAGATCTCATCACCCAAGCCATCGAGAGCTCTCCCGAGAAAAGACTGACCCTGGCTCAGATCTATGACTGGATGGTCAGATCTGTGCCATACTTCAAGGACAAAGGTGACAGCAACAGCTCTGCAGGGTGGAAGGTAGGTCCAGCTGCATCTAGAGCATTGCATCTTGAGATTCAGTGCATTTGTAACGATACAACCATAACCACTACTGTTACTAATTCATGTACTCGGTTAATGGAATGTACTCATTGATCACAAGTGGGGCAATATCAGTCTTAATACCAGGCAAATGAGTTGCTAATAGGGTTGTGGGGCTTGCTGATTAACTAGGTGATGTCAGTGCTACGCCACACAGCGTTGTGAAACCAGTAGATAAATACAGTAGAATTGCAAATGTTAATCTCGCCCCTCCACCCCATTTCGTGTGCTCAGCCCAGTATACTTGTATCTCAGACTAATATATGAGGGATGTAAGATTATAGGCAGAAGCAGCAGAAATATAGCTCTGCTGAAGATAACAGTTCCCCACGGAGATGTAGGTTGACGATCAGCATGATGAAGAAAAGCAGCTCCGATCTGACTATTTGATAAATGGAATGAAAACAGAAAAATGACATTTCTAATAAAGAAATCCAAATGTTATACCAAGTGGACTGTATTAACACACATTGCACAGCTAAATGCATAATGTACATAATACAACATGTGCAGAGATAAATACTCAGTAACTAAATTCACTGAATGAATAAAGTGCACAAACCACAGGCTTTGGAGGTAGATTGTTTCTGCAGTAGTACTTTCTCACACACTCTTATGCTCACTGTTTCACACTATCGCACTCACACACATTTCTACAGGAAACGTTAGCCAGCTAGATAAATACACTTGTCATGCAATACTGAAAAAATAAATAGCTTAAATGAAAATTCAAACGATTTCTCACTTTGAAATGCAATGTATGCATTGGTTTGTAACTCATTTAGACCCAGGATGTGACCCCCTTCATCTATGTCTTCATCATTTTTTCATTTTCTCTCATTGCTGCAATTCTCTTGTGCTTGTGACGTAGCCAGCAGCTCCGCAAGACAGCATGCAACAACATACACCCGACAAATCAATAGTAAAATTCTTCTGATTAATTCAGTTTCATCTATTAACTGTTAGAGCTGTACTTCATTGTAGGTGTTCATCAACAAAAGGCAATTGTAGATGTAATAGCAAGATCAGTAACTTTGAGAACAAGGCACAGGAGGTGAAAGCATGTCACTTTATCACTTATACCATTTATACTTCATTAGTCTCCAGCTTGAGTTCAGGTTTCTATGCCATGTATTGCAAATCCATCTTTATCCAGTTTTGTGTCTCCGACTTTGGCAGGTGCCTTTCCCCCCACTGTTATGCACATGCCTTTGCAACAACCTTTCACTGCACTCGGGTCATCTCATTTTTGTTTGATTTCAGGGATTTACTTGGCTGGGAAAAGCAATTTATCCAACATGGAATCAAGTCTAGTGAATACTCGTGGCTTGGCTGGATTTGAATTAGAGGCAAACCTCTGGAAATCCGTTTGCAATCCTGCAGTTTTGAGGGCAGGAAATCATAAATTACAGTCTGTAAAAATCCGCTGAGTACATATTTGTTTTTAAATAAGAGAGAAAGTGTGGGAAATTTCTTGCAGCTACCCATTTCTCAATTGTTATTTGTCAGGAAGGGTTATCATTGTGGAATACATTTAATCAGCATTGCCATTGTGACAATAGGTGGTTTATTTGAAGAATGTTCTGCCACTTTCTGTTGGAAAAGGATAAAGTATTTTCCTTTGGCTGCAGAGACGCATGCTCTGGCGTTAAGACAGTATTTATCAGCTGCATGTGCCACAGAGCTTTTACATCTGCCTGCATTTGATTTAAGGGGGGGGGAGGAAAAGAAAAGCCATGAGGATTTTTTTTATTATTGGTGCAAGCACTGTGATTGGCTGTTCTGACCCCACCTCTGTTTCCTATTGGCTGGTGGCTCCAGCATCGGAATCAATCAGCTGACTGGAAACTATGTAGGTCAGTGTGTAGCAAAATGTGAGGAGCTGGGTGTTTGACTCTGAGATCGAGCTTTGTGTAAACTGGCGGCGCTCCAGTCCTCTTCTGAGTGGTGCTTTGCTGAAAAGGGACGACAGTATGGCTTCAGGAGGATGGGGGAGGGAAGCACTAGAGGTTTCAGCCCATTATTAGAGTCATATTATTTATAGGTTGTAGTCTTTTTTGAACAGCGTGAAAGGGGAGACAATGGCACAGAATTTCCAGCAGGAATCTTTCAGCAGTCAGTCGTATTTATGAACGGATAAATCCAGAAAAGCAAATCTAAATGTTGCACTTTTATCTAACTCTTGGATTTCTTTGTATTGATGAGGTGGTTAAATACGGAACCAGGACATTTCAGGCCAAGCATCTGTGCTTGTGTAAAAAAAATCTGTATACTGTGCTTCATCCTTTCCAGATTAAAATCCTTTGCACAAACCAGTGTGCTGCATAGCATTAAATAGCAATGAGGCTTTACACACAACTCCAAGTACAATAAAAAAAAAAAGCATTTGGCTGCTATCTAGTAAGTGTTTTACACCAGTTTCTTGTTATATTTACCTTTAACTGTAACAAAGGGGCTGTAAAACATACTTTCTGGATGGCAGTATAATACTAAATGTTTTATTGTATTTAATGGTTTCATGTTTGGTGGAAATATGTTTGGTTTTGCTTCTTTAGTTTAGAACTGCTGCTGCAAATCTTACAGTATTCACTTCAGTCATTATGATTAAGCAGAGAAAAGATAGATTCCTGCTTTCTGAACGATTTGCACAATGATGATTTGCATATATTCGTTTTTTCTCCACTGTAAATATCCAGATATTTTTAATTCATAGTTTGTTTACTGTTATATTGTTTATACTTATGTATATTTGTCAAAATATTATGTAATTCTATGTTTGCGTTTACGGCATTTAGCAGATGCCCTTATCCATAACTTTTATTCTATTTTCTACTTGTTGCTCTGTGTCCGGAGCCATTCAGATTTATGTTTCCCTGCACATTGTATGTGTATACGCATCTTGAATCTTGCGCTCCAGCCAACATAATAACCTTAACATCCAAACTCCTACATCTACTCACTTTGTACTGCGGTGCCTCCTCTTTAGAGTGTGATTTTTCTACAGTTACACAAACCTCCTTTTAATGTTGCGTCTTGAATTTGAAAAACTTTTTTTGCAGTCATATAATTGTTGTAATTGTAACTTGAGGGTTTTTTTTGTAACTCCAAGTTTTTTTTAGCACAGTAATTCTGTAATTGTATGCCAAAGTTAAATCTTTCCACCGCTATAAATGAAGGGCTCTACAAGCTAAAAGCTAAAGTTACCTCTAGAGACCTCAATGTGGTTTTTGTGTAGTGTCAAAAACATTGCTGGTCCCTTTAAAAAATTCTATTAATACTACTTTGGCAATCGATGTAAAGGAAAAAAGTAAAAGCTGAAATGGGATTTGTGGATTAGCATTGTTGTGTATGAATAGTTACTCAACTATAGTGTACTTATATTTGATTTGTCAAAACACCAGTGTGTAGGGAATGCCCCTATTTAAAAAAATTTAAAAATGTCAGCTGGTTGAAGGTAACATTGGACTTCTGAGAAATGCTTAGTTAGATTTAACTGCATATCATCCATTACAAAAAATGAAATCTCAATTGTATGAGCTCATACAGTATGAAGGGCAGTTTATGTTCAAACTAGAGCCCGACAGATATATCGGCAGGCCGATATTATCGGCCGATATTAGTCATTTTCCAAACTATCGGTATCGGCATTTATAATGGCCG
>JBBPDB010000001.1:27920489-27943184 GCA_037974465.1 Brachypetersius altus
GGTTTCTCATATAGCATGATACATCAGCACTAGGGTTTCTCACACAGCATGACACCAAGGGAAGAACAGCACAGGGAGACTAAGGGAACACAGGGACAACCACATCACAGAACATGGGGAACACAGACTACTAGGTATACTTAAACAGAACATAACTATAACTCAGGGTACCTCAGCATTAGGCTGGAATCAGAGAAAACAGAAACAGCAAAACAGAAAACAAGAAAAGAAACAGAAAAACAAAACATGGCACGGCAACACGAGTCCAAACATGACATTATATGACATATTGTGGATTTATAAATGACAAAACTTTCTAAATGCCTAATATTTTGAAGCTATAGAATATAAAATTGCCCACATTGTTAAGCAGAGCACAGCCAAAACCCAGTCAAAACTAAAGATTCTAACTTTATGCTACATTTGCAGTATTTAACAGGCACTCTTATGCAGAGTGACTTACAAAAAGTGTGAAGTTGCTGTTTTGTTATCCATAGCTGGGACAAATGGGATGGACCTTTGTTCGAAAAACCTTCAAAAGCCTTTTAACTATGATACAACTAAAAACCAACGTCAGTGTCAATAGCTAGAAAAGAAGACATAATACAGACATAAGATATTACATTAATGCAATACACCACATTTTATTCAAGTGTTGAGTGTCCAGTTCATGTTTGAGAGTAGCGAGGGACTCTGGATTCTGGGACAGGGAAGGGGAAATTGTATAAATAAGATGTCTTTGCTAAACAGTTTATGAACTATATCTTATTGTGCCTTACTAAAAAAAAGCCATCAGTACACAGTTGTGTCAAAACACTTTTCTCTCATTGTTTTATCAGGGCTGTTTGTATCAGCATCAAAAGTCCCCGCACACTCTGTAAAATTAGAGCAATTCCAAACTGAGCTCCGGCACCTGTTGTCACATTACAACATAGAGTACAAAACACAGTCCATCAAGACTTCTGCTGATCAGATGGAGCTCTTCATCATGGTGAGGCCAAACATTTATAGGTCCCATTATAGTTCTCATACTAAGAGCAGCTTATGAGGATAAGGATGAGTTGGAATAAAACCTTGTATTTCTTTTCTCGAAAATGCCACCATCTGTTTACATAAAGTCATACCTAATGGACCAGTATAAATGATCTAAAAAAATACAAGATAAAATATATGGGGAATGTATTTTATATATATTTATATTTTATAATATATGGGGAATATAATATATTATAAAATATGGGGAGCAGGTGTTACCTAGGTTAAAGTTAATTATTATTTTTGCTTTAGGTCAACCAAGAGTTCAGAAGTATCTTCAAAAGTCAGAATTTGATGAATACCTTTCTGCAGTATGACAGCACTGAGGCCATAGAGAGAAAGTGGGGGAGGAAGACCCCAAACATGACTCTCATAAAAGAATCCAATTGGATTTCCCATATCCAGGTGTGTGATTGACAGTTTACAGCATCGCCTGTATGCCATATTCATCTTATGGCTCTGTCTGTGGTCTCTTGTTAATGCTTCTGCACATTCAGCTATTAATGTGTGATGTAGAATTGGGTAGCTCTTTTCTAAATATTAGGGTGTATTTGCGTTTTTTCTGAATTCAAAAAGGTGAAACCAAAGAGAAATCCCTGGCAACAGAAACAAATGTCCAAACTGAAAGAGATGAGATGTGTGGATGAGTTCCTTCAGATGCACAGCAGGTTCTGTGAGGTGAATAACTCATTGGGATTCAAATGGCACACACATGTCAAGTGATGGAAATTTAAAGTAGGTACAGTTTTCCGGTCCTAGAATTCCACGTCATACTGTGTGGACCCTATTTTGTTTTTCTTTAAGGAGTCAGATGCCCAGAGAGTAACTGAAATCCTGAAGCAACATGCAACTTATGTATTTGAACCAGAATCCCTCATCACCTCAAAACTGACAGCAACTTCTGCCTCTAACTTATGGAGAAACATTTATAACATCTCACATCTTTCTGAGGCAAGACACTGTTGATTTCTGAAAGTCGTTTTTATGGTCGCTGTAGTTATGGTTAATTCCACCTTTTCCATTCAATTCCAATTATTTGAACATTTCAGGAAGCAAGGGCCAAAGTGTCTGAGCAAGAAAGGCAGAAAAAAACTGGAAAGAAAATCCAAGGGTAACATTTACAGTCTTTTACAACATTTACAGTCCTTCACGATGCGTCCTAGAAATTCTACTTACATTTTTTGCATTAATGGTTTAGATGTAATCTAAGGCAATCAAAGTGGTTTGCTGTGACATGCACCATTCAAATCAGAGAATTTTTCAGTGGTGTTAGGAACTAGACATCTAAAGAGTTAAGGTTCTAAAAGGTAACTTTACATTGTTATGAAGCTTTGCTTGAGGCCTAACAAATTGTTGCTTGATCCCTGACAAATTGAGTTTAGAGATAAGTTCCTTGGTTATGTTGTATAGTCCAAAATGGCTATATTTGTATTGTAGACGTGACCTTTGGTTCTACCATTGCAAAGAAAATATAGTTGGTATGTTTTTCTACAGTGATCCTTTTTCACATCAAACTGCTCTGAATTACTTTATTCCAATGAATGACTTATACAGAAACTACTTGTTTTTCCTGTTTAACATTTCTGTTATTACCAGTGCAATATGAAATCAAAACAGCAGATGTGATGCTAATGTGGAATGTGATGCAAAAGGTTCAGTTACAGCTACAGCAGTAATGCTCAGCTACTTGGTTTGGATGAAGACCCTGAGGATGGTTCTAAAGACCCTGTTGCATCCAGAGGGGCCTACATATCTCTTTTGTATTTGCGTCACCTCAGGATCAGGGAGCTAAAGGTTGGGTGGGACCCTCTTTTTCATTTAAGTATTGTATTTGTTCTTTATCTGTTCGATACTTATCTAGTTTCACCTCTTTAAGTTATGGACTGTGAAGACTCTTGTCTCTGAGCGAATGCTGCCCTCTTGTTGCTGTAGCGTACCTGTCTGAGTATGCTGAACTACCTGCGATCTGTGGAAAGGAGACTGGCGGTGGATACTGTGGGTCTGCAGGTGACTGAGGGTGTGCGGGTGAACAGGGATGAAGAGACTGGCTGGATGAATGCAGTTCGAGGAAGCAGCGGCACTACAGGAGGCCCCATCTCACACCAGTACATCTCCAACGCCCCTGGTGACAAGGTATCAAAACAGCATGTTTCCCTGTGGGCAGATCAAGCAGGCACTGGTTGGTGAGATTTTGATTAGTCATCTTGTAACAGGGATGAGTTTTGTTGTTTTCTTGTCACCTGCTATTTACACTATATGGAACATTGCTATCAATTACATAGAGTATAACTGCAAAGGAGACCAACAGTTGGACTGTTGGTCCCATTTGCAGTTGTAACAGCATCCACTCTTCCTGGAAGGCTTTCCCCAATATTTTGTGTGAATTCGTCCCCATTTATTCTGAGAGCAGAAGGCCTGGCTCGCAATCTCCGTGGGGTTAAGGCCAGGCCTCAGGTTCTGCCACATTCATCCAACCACGTCTTTATATACATTTTCATTTTGTGAATACATTTTAAACGAAGGATATTTATGCTTTGTGTTTTTGTAACCAGACAAGTAATTTTCATTATGTATAATGTTCTTAAGGTCCATTGCACAGAGTTCATGGAGTTCCCTGAGGTGGAGAATCTCTGTGACTACTACAGCACTGAGGGGCAATATATCCATGTGCAAGATCAGAGAGGCCTTTACATTGTGTATGATGCAGCTCTGATGGACTTGAAGGAACTTGAAAACACGCTGCTGCTCATAGCTTCCCATTGCATAAGCAAAAACAGAGGTCAGAACAGGATGTCTATGCTATCTGTTGCTATTGACTGACTCTTGAACACTTATACCGTTTATATCTTCTCACTTGTAGGCAGCGGAAACATGATTAAAGTGTTTTATTTAGACATAATTCAACCCATTCATTAGGTGTTCTTGTGTAATTCTACACTTATGTTGTCATGAATCAGTGTTGTAATACTGACAGATACTTCTAGTGGATCATTGAAATCAGGAGAGGCCCTTAAAAGCTGGACTGGAATGGATGTAGACCGAGTGGCTGTACTACTGGACATCTGGACATGTGAGACTGCTTTCCTGGAGAACAAAATAGAGGTACTGTTGGAAAAAAGTAACTTACGAGATATACAAGCTGCATATACGATTAATAGTTTAACCTTGCCCTTATTTATGTGTTCACAGCTCTTGAATTGCTACTTTGAGGCTTATCAGCATGTCATAAACCTAGAGGAGAGGTTTAGTTTGGCTCAAGTGATTACAGACATAATGCACAGAAGGCCTTGCCTGGATCTGGAAACGGAGTACTTTGTACAAGCTTACTGGCAGGAGGTGGTTTGCTTGCAAAGCCACCAGCAACTTATTAAATTAGTATTAAATGCTCAGGTCATTGTTTTTTTCTGCTTCAATATTTTGTTGATATTATGCATAAACATGGGATGCAAGAAAGTAAATCTGCGATCTTGTCTTCTTTTGGTTAGATAGATAAGCAGCGTCAATACCTTGAGCGAATATGGAGAGGTCAGCAGAGGACGAGCTGCCCTTATGAATATGGCTTCCCTTTAAACTATGTTCCGAAACAGCTGGTCTCAGTGGGTGGAAGTAGGTAAGCACTATAATAAATGTAAGGGAAAAAAACTCTTGACTTTTCTACGACTTGTGTTGTTCAGATATAGTTTGGCAGGTGCTGGTTAGGTATTACTGGTTAGGTGTTGTATAGGTGCACAGAATGTGCAGTATTTAGTTTAAATAGTGGACATGGATTTAAGCTTCTTTACAGGTTTAAGAACAGTTGTGGACTATTTGAGCATTGATGTACGTCGCTCTGGATAAGAGCGTCAGCTAAATGCCGTAAATGGAAATGGAAATGGAAATGAAAAATCACACCAATGCCGTAAATATATGTAAAATGCATAAGTGGGCTAGTGAATTAAGGTTTTTAGTTTGTGACTATCCCAGCTAAAAAGAGTAATATTTCATAATATATGCTCCCAAACTATTAATCATATCAAATAATAATCGAATTCTCATCAAATTTGAAATTTCATTAGGTCATTTCATGGAGAATCATAATTTTACACATTTAAAGCCTGAACACAGCTGATATAAGGACTTTATCCACATTTCACTATGGAAATGCAATACCCAGGGATAATGTATTGCTTTATAAGTTCTATCCTCTTCGTTTATTGTTGCAGCCCAGCCCTGAAGTGTGTATACCTGTTGGAGTTACACCCATCACTGTGTCTGGCTTCTGAGGTGTACAGGACCCTGGAGCAGGCCCGTACTGAGCTGTGTGAGCTGCAGGGAGTTAGGACTGCCTCACAGAGAGCCAAGCTGGAGCACAGGATCCTAAAGCAAGCTCTGTATCACTGGCACATCATGGCCACTCCTGGATCCTCATACAGCCTACAGATCCAGAAAGACGTGTGTCTTATTACTCAATATGATATAGTACACTACCAGCTAAGTGTTTGGACACGCCTACTTACTGAAGAGATTTCCATGTTTTCCACATAATAGAAAGCAAAATTAAAATATCAGAACTGTACCACATGAAGTTATGCTGTGATTTATCATTTGCCTTTGTAAAGCTTTTTATACATTTTCCTATTTCTTTCTTATTTAAAGTCATTAATAAGCATCCATGTGACTGTTTATATTTGCATAGGCCATTGTCCAGACTTTTGACTGTTACTGAATATATAATTAATGTACCGCATTTATTACATTTGGAGGCTGCTTCCCAGGGCATCTGTACACTGCCTGTATTCTTTCTAGTTGTTTTCAGATGTGTTTATTGAGGACCCGGTTCTGGTCAGAGAGGTCGGCCTCTCTGTTCTGAGGTCCGCAGAGGAGAAGGAGAGGAAACAGGGAAGAGAGAGGCAGATACTCGCAGTGGAGACGTTCTCCAAGCTTCTAGAGCTCATCACCATTCGCTACCGCCTTGTTGAATCAGCCTCAGAGACCGAGCACCTGTCACAGTTGAGTCAAATTTGTGACGCAAAATTTGTGTTTATTTTTTTTATCATTTATCAAATAATGTTAACAAGGGGACTACACCTAATGCTCCTCACCCTTCATTAACATATGAAGCCCACGACTCTGATTTACCTAGGGGATTGCAGGAACAGACAGATAGCCGGGATTCCATGCTTGTGTTTTTATTAATTGAAAACAATGTGAAAACAAACGGGCACGCGGGCCACCAGGAGCATAAACAGGTTACAGAAACGGGATACAGGCTGGGGAAAGTAAGGCGATGGACACATGAGGAATGAATAACAAAAACAGGCATATATACACAACTTAATCATGGGGAAACAGGAGACAGCTGAACTAAGGAGACACGTAACACATAAACAGAAAACATGTGACACAGACACGTGACAAAAACCAGGACGTCAAAATAAAGGTCCCCAGAACACAGAACAGAAAACAGGGACAATATCTCTGACAACATCAGAGGGTAAAGACATTTGTAGGAGCGAGATAAGCCTATATTAAAACATTATTTGGCTGACAGTTTTGCTACAAAAATAAATAATATTATCTCATTTCTTCAATGTAGAAAAGAAGGAAAAATACCTGTTCCTTATGCTTTTGTCTGTTCCAGTTTGTACAGAGCACTTACTCAGGAGGTGGGTTTCGATGAATACCATCTGCATATGCGCCCAGTGCAGTTCGAATTTGCTGCTAAGAAAGAGGTCCCCAAACAGCTCCCTCTGTTCATCACAACTCTTCTCCAGGACAGCAGTTGTGTTGACAGGTAACTAAGCGAGCTGTCGGTTCTTTTATCCAAAAGTTTTATACAAACTTTTACAACAGTAACCAAAGTACATTTGTATGAACTGCAGAGCTTATTTAATTAATCCTGAATACTCATGCCTCCTCTGCTGATTTCTTATGGTGTATTTCCACAAATCTGCTTTACAGATATTGCCCCTCCAGTCTTCCTCTAGCCATCCAGGAACTTGATGAAAACCAGATAGGAAAATTCAGCTTTCAGTCTGAAAACGCTGTCTTGAATGTAATGGCATAAAAACTGCTTTCACAATTCATGTATATCACTGTATATCCTGTATCTCCTGTAAATGTGCATTCTGTATGGTTGTCTGTAGCTCATGAACCAGTCAAGCTTAGAGAATCTGCAAGTGGTCTTGGCCTGCCAGGTCACACAGAAGAATGCTCTAATTGGAGCGCTGAAGCAAGCCTCAGTTTGCTACTGGGCCGACAATTCAGTCCAATCTCCACAAGCCAAAGAGTGTTTGGTGACAGCAAGAGATGCCTCATGTACAAGAAGCAGGTAAGTCTGAGATTACTTACACGATTAGGTTGATTTTCTCTATTCTGTGATTTTGGATCAATTTGTTAGTCCTTTCATCATGAAATATTCACAAACTGGCACAGGTCAAGCTAGCACTTTGAAATGATGTATAAAAAATAGATAAACTGAGTTTTTGTTTTGACTACTATTGTATGATTTATGGGTAAACATGCTCCATATGTAACCGCACAAAATGTGTGTTGATTCAGGCTTACAGGTGCCTTTGTGTCCATTCAGCTAGAGAAGACTGGCCCTCGGGATGAAATGCTCAACTCTTTTGTAAAGAGGAAGGAGCTGATGAGCACTTTATTGTCAAATCCTGTATGTAATACAAGATCTTCAACAAGATTTTTGATTCACAGTTGGGCATCTGAAGTAATTTATCAGTATTTTTTCCAAACAGGATGAGGTAGCTAAGACCAAGAGGAAACTGATTTTGGAGTTCTGTCGCAAGTATGTTTGCACACTTAAGAATTTTGGTGTTAACATGTTAAATAATCATTCATGAGTTAGCTCACAGAGAGATTATGCGTTTGATCCTTTGCAATGCCTGGCTGAGCATAATTAGCCTCCTTCTCCCTATCGATAAGCGTGATGCTAGCCAGAGATTTAGCTACTGCGTAACTCTTTGATTTACAATAGCTATGGCCCCACCATGGCAAATAAGAATTTTCTATGTTTTTTTAGATTCAGCCTGGTGATGTCTCAGTGTTGTGTGAGAGGTCAGATCATTGCCCTATGCTACAGTCTAACCTCACTGCTGGAGCGCTTTCCCGATATTGGCCAGACTCACTTTGTTATTGGACAAGCCAATGAGGTCAGGAGAGGCCATGAGAAGAGTTCTCAACCTGATCCCAGGTGAGAGGCCACAGAGCATGCCTGCTGTGTTGAAAATAAGATTTTTAATTGATGTGTTTAGTAACCTATGGTGTGTGTGTGTGTGCTCTGGAGTCCCTGCCTCGGGCCCCCCAGGATAGGATATGGGTACTCATGACCCCAGTGGGGAGTAAGTGGTTACAGAAAATGAGTGAGAGATTAAGTGTTTAGTAACCACAGATGTTGTAACCCCTTAAACCAGGGGTGTCGAGCTCTGGTCCTGGAGGGTCGGTGTCCAGCACAGTTTGATGGTTCTCCTCCTCATTTATGGTATTTAGCTGAAACTGGTGAGGTGAACCAAGGGTTTCTGAGCAAGGAAATCACCAAAAAAAAGCTGGACCACGGACCTCCAGGACTGGAGTTTGACACCCCTGCCTTAAACTGTAAGGGCCCGCGTGCAATCCCTCACTTCTGTTACTGCCATAACTTACTTAATTCCATAGGACTGTATAATTCAGAGTAGATTCAGAGTTGGTAGCCTAGTAGTTAGGGCATTCGCCCTGTGATCAGAAAGTCTGGGTTCGATTCCCAAGACCACCTCTGAGATACCCTGAGCAAGGTACAGTCCCCACACTCTGCCCCCTGGGTGCTGTGTTCGTAGCTGCCCCCTGTTTCACTTGGTGAATGGGTTAAATGCAGAAGAAGTATTTCGTGCTGTTCACACTGTGTGCTGTGGTGTGTTCACGTATGACCAGATTGTCACTTTCACACTTAAATCATGTTATAATTGGCCAGATGAAAATGGGTGCAAAGATGTAGTATGTGAACAGATTTTAATTGTATTTGGATTTTCAGAACATTTCAGGCTCGTCCCAGGCAGCTGTTGTCAGCAGATGGAACGACTCTGCAGAATCTGTGGTTTATTCCCCACTACACAGAGGTGCTCATTATGTTCAAAACACTGGAAGAGAAGGTGAGTAATCACTCATTGAAGAAATGCCTCTGTATCTCATTATTATAACAGAATTTTTATATACAGGGGGTCCTTGAGTCTCGACATATGATGTTTTCGAGTTCACAAAGCTCACTCCCACTCGACTTACACCATTAGCCTCGTACTTACAGACTACGTTGGTGAATTAGTTTGGTTGCGCGACGGAAGAAAATGCAGTAGCGTGGCATACGAGTGAAGGAGTTTTCTTTTTTCTGTGGCTTAGTTGTGGTGTTTTTTGTTTTACAGCTGTATTAGGATCGGTAAGTGACTTAGGCTAGGGTGTGTTTTCGACTTACTCCGTGATTTGGGTTACATCACTGTCAAAGGAATGGATCTGTGGCGTAACTCGAGGACTCTCTGACTCTTCTGCATTCTCATTATTATAACTCTCAGTTTTAAATGGTTATATTTCTAGACATGTCACACTAATAGAAGCATATAAGCACCCATACTAATACTGAGGTTAAGGAGTACTAGGCAGCATGTCATCCATACTGATAGACCAGACTGTTGATATTTGTGATATGTTTATAGTTTAAGCTATATTTTTAGACATATATATCTATATATATCTATATATATACTATGTCTGGTAAGGTTTACAAAATTCTACGAAGTTTTCTGTCTTTTAACCATAGTGTAGCGCTCAAGCAGCTTGGATTGTTTTTAATTAATACAAACTATACCATGATGCTGTGATCAGTATGCTGTCATCAATATGGCACAGATCAGGGATTGGTGTGATACTATATGTAGTATCACTTTATGATACTTTTAGTATCACATTTTGAGAAGCTATAGAAACGGATGTGTGTGTGCATGTGTGTTACAGGCATGTTACCAAGCTCTTCAGCACACCCTGACGATTGTATCAGCTATTCATGACATCGTGTTCTACCTGGTGGGCCTCGCTTCCCTGGGGAACCCAAAAAGTTCACTCGGCTCCAGCGGTGAACTTCAGCTCACTGCAGACTGGGGCGGATCAGAAAGCATCAGTAAGCAGTAGCAGCTTCACTCACTGACATTTGCAGAAAGCGTTCCCTGCCAAATCGTTTTTTGACCATTGTTGTCCTGTGATCTTGTGCAGGGGCTGAGTTGTGGGACATTCAGCAGCAGGTAGACTCTCTTACTGAGCCTGATAGTCCAGAGGTAGTAGGACAACTCCTCCAGCTACACAGGGAGGTGTCCGTGCTGCGCTTTGATATAGCAGTACGCAGCATGATTCTGTACGTTTGTAATTATAGTTGTTTTTATTAGGGTTTGGCAAACTGGTGGGCAAAAAAATATTTATTTTCATGATACATGATGATTTTTGTCAACAAATTCTAATATGATTTTTTTCTGACAAGTTGGATAACGTGCCAGTGCCACATGCAAGAATGCTCTATGTGCAAATTATTCACACACTGCACTTCATGTTTAACAGTCCTGTTTGAAATGAACCATGCACTGATTTGTATTTAATTCTCAGTGTCACATTTCTGAAACTCAAATAATAAAAAACTCCTAAATAATTCCCCTATAGTACCTGGAGGTGAGTGGAAGTTAATACAGCCTACCAAATAATTTGTATTAGTTTCTTTTAATTAGCTTTCACATTTTTACCTTTTTCATCCATTCTTGTCATAGATAAGTAATTTATGTTGTAATTATGTTGTAATGTAATTTGCATGCATATTACTTTTACAATCTTGTTTAAGTACTGTTGTAATAAAAGTGTGCAATTGGTTATTAGTGGTTTAGCAATTCTTATAAAATGGCTCAGCATATCAGAGAAGTTCATTTGATTATAAGGCTATTTATTGTTGTTGGTCACTGATCAATGGCAGTTTTGATGAATCTGTGTTACTCTAGCATTGGTCAGTATTATTAGCCTAATGCTTCTGGATTTTCTTTTCGTGATTTTAAAATAATTTCATCTGCCTCAGTTGAAAGAACATGATTAGCAGAAACAGTCATCTAACTACATCTGCCTCTTTCATCTTAAGAGAGGCTTTCCTTTCCTCTCGAAACACTGATGCTTATCAGAGTGTGAGTGACAACATGGGCCACGCCCTTTCTGTTTTGAGTGACAGCCTAAAACAAGGTGTCTCACAGCTTCCTTTGCCTCAGCCACTGGAGCCTTTCTGCCCAGAGGTATTTGGATGGCTTATTTGCATCATTTCTCTAAATAAAAAGACATTTGTGCTTAAATGTGGTTCATCCTTTTACAAGCAGTCCATTTTACAGGTTCTGGTTTTGTTGCAGCAAATTCTAACAGCATACTTATGTTTTCAGAGTCACAGAATCTACCCATGGAGATCATTTCTTGCTTGTCAGGGGTTACACCCCTTGGCTTTGTGGGCTATTCTACCCATAGACTTCTGCATGCAGGTGACTACACAGGAGTCTGCATATTGTCTTGTAATGAATAAAATGTACCCAGTTTCCACATTTTAGCATTGGAGATACAAGACTAGTTTAGCTATCAAGTATTTGAAGCTTTTACTTTACCAGTCAGTGTCAGGCAAACTATTATCCCACTTTTAACTCAACACTGTGTTGTTAAGTGATCTCCAGTCACTTACATGAGTTGACACTGTATGACATTGTCTTATATATTTAAAAAAGCAGTATACGGGGTCATAAACCATTTAAATATCATTTGTTGGTTAGTTATAAATAAGCAAATGTCAGAGACCAAATGTTTTCCCTGACTTACTACCTTTGGGAAAAGGGCAGGACTGTAGATGTTTGTCCTCCATCTTCTATGATCAATGTGTAGAACATGAGATCTGATGTCGTAGTGGTCCTCCACAGCTCTGCCTGTCTGACCTGAATGATCGCAGCAGGATGGAGGCTAATGGAGCGATGTTGGGTGTTTCTCTGGTCCTTGATGACATGCTGAGGAGTGGGGGAACTGCAGCTCCTCTACAGCTTCAGGGTCAATCTGACTCTGGGACTATCACCGTGGAAACTGATAAAGAAGTACTATGATTACTATATTTCTTAAAGATTTGCAATTTATACAACTGCATTCAAGGCAAATATGCAAAGTGAAATTGTTTTTCAAGATATTGTACATATCTTGGAAAGACTGATAAGTGCAGTAGTTCTTTCATGTGCAATATTTCCAGTGCAACGTGTGCAGTATTTATTTCTGGTGCAATAATACGGTGTTTCGTTTAATGTCTGCTCCTACTAGGCATCTGAAGATTCCCACTGACAAACAATGAATTCGTGTCCATACACATAAATGTATCTAATATATATTATTTTGTATAGTGTACTTATTTTATACTGTTATATTGTAGTGTGCACCACTGTGGCACAGTGGTTAGCATAGACTGTGCCACAGGGATGTGCTCCGGTACCTGTAACCCTAGTAAGGAATAAACGGTTACAGAATATTAATGAGTGAATACATGAATATTGTATATTTTTTATTCTATTGATTGTGTTGCTTCTACTTTGTTCTTTTCTACTGTCCACTTAGCTTCTGTGGCAATGAAAATTTCCCACCTGTTCGACTAATAAAGGGTTATCTTATATTACATGAATCTCTAGACTCTCCAAGCTGAAAAAGCCATTCTTTTTTCTTATCATTCTTTGCAAGCGCCAGGACTCCGAAGACAATATGAACTCTGCAAGCAGAAACTCAGAGGAGATTAAGCCTAAAGCTCACAATCCCACTCAGTCCCTCACCCAGCAGAAAGGCTTCTTACTGCTCTGGAAACAACTGGAAGTCTTCAAAGAGAGCTGGACACGTCATCAGCTGGGAGTACAACAGATGAATTCCCCTGCACTCTTCAAACAGTTTTCCCGTCTCTACAGGTTTTTGTAAACGTTTGAAACACGTCTTTTTTTTTGAAATATGAAAAAATACCCAGATCTTTTATTACCTCTAAAGGCTAAATAAAACATTTGTTTGGTTTTATGTACCAGAACAGTCATAATCCATTTTACCTGAAAATTTTCCAATCTTTGTTTAGCTCTAGATTGAACAGGCTGCTTTTGATCCTGTGTTTTTGATGAATATATGTAAATGATGTGTATTCTGATTGTGCTTCATTCAAAACGCAGCTGAAATATATGGGACAAATTGTTAAGCTTGAAGTCCTCAGGGCTCAGCCACTTCGTTTGGTTGTTGAATCATTAAAGGCTGCAATGATCCATTTGCTTTCCTATCTTCAGATCCAGGATGTATGAGTGGTTATATATGAACATGAACAGTACATATATAGCTCTTGATCGAAAGTGTTTCAAAGTCTTCGAAAGTCTTCATATAGTTCCAAACTTTAATTTTAAAAAAGCAAGAACGATTGTTTTTCCTTGATAGAGGCCGTTTAAAATCACAAAGTGATTAATGATTCTAATCAGTCTCTTTTATCATTTAAACAAGCATGTGCTTAATTTGATGGTATATGAGAGTAATGTCTGTTGAATTCTTTCAGGATGGAGATTTATTACCCCAGTATGCGAGCTCTGGCGCAGCAGATGGAGAAGGAGCAGGAGTATGAAGCTCTGCTGTCACACAACCGGCATTTCCAAGCGCCTCCAGGAGCTACGGAGGTCAATGTCAAGATTTGGCAGGTACACAGACATCTTTCTTGAATATTTTGTAACATTATTAATAGATTGTTTAGTCTACTTTCTATGGACGATCTTGTTTTCTCTTCATGTAATTGTTGACCAGTGCTTGTAAAGCAGTTCTCTCATGTTTTTCTGTTTCCTTTTTGCGTGTGAGGCAGCTGTTGAGCCTGTTGGAGAGCACAGAATGTGACATGATCAGAGCAGTTCAGAGGAGGATTAACAGGGAGTTGACTCTGGTGATGTCAGAGCGAGCTCGGCATGACACGGCCCTCCCTACAGGTAACCGACACACTCTTCTGCTGTGCACGCTTACCAGAGCAGCCCCATTGCAGGGAAGCTAGAGCTGAGCCTGAAATTCACAGCAAGCTGTCAGTCAAAAGCCAAGGAACCTTAGAGATAGAGAGTATAGAATAATATCCACGTAGACCTTGAAGATGCGCCAATGCGTCATTCTTTTTCTAAATATTTATTTTTATTAGTCTGATTTTTTGAAAGCAACAAGCAATGATGATCGTTAGATACTTTTCTTCTGATATCAAACACAAAAGCTCATGGGTAGGATCTGTATACACAGCATTCACTTGGCTAGCTGTTTACATTTTTATCAATTTTCAGCATACAGTTTATTAAACAGATCTTCCCAAAGAAAAACAATCAAATGCCAATAGCCCATTATGTGAATTTCATCCCATTCTGATGCATCTATACAGTTCCTGTTGTAGGCAAACCTCTGTGAACATACCACTTTTTAACATCATTAAATGTTGATTTTAACCAGTAAGGGGCATTGGGCATTTTTTAAATAGTGTTAATACACTAGAGGTTTAATTGGAAAAATTATGGCTTTGTGTATATTTTATTTTCATATTCCACAATCTGCTCCAAGGATGAAACAAGACAATAAACCTTGACCAACTGATGACATAACCACTAAGTAACACTCATTAACAGTGGAAGTCGAGTCATTTTATTTAATGATGTGATTATTTTATCTGTTGTCGTTATTTGCTGAAAGACCTGTGGAAAAGAACTTCCATGAAGCACTGCTTGTCTCTTGAGAGGCCACAGATTGTGGAGAACTTTATCCAGCGGTTGATGGCTGAGGGAACAGAGACCAAAGGACAGGTATGAGTAATTTGACCATGTCATTTTTGTCCATATAACCTGTGCTGATGGTAAAAGTAATTCATTGTAAAAGATTCAAGATTCAAGATTTTGTTTATTGTCAATATAACATTATGTTCAGTATACAGTGGACTGAAATGCCGTGTCACACAGGCCTCCCATGGTGCAATTTACAAAATATCAAAAGTACCAAAATACAAAATATACAAATATGGAGGCAAGACTAAACCACTTAGCAAACCATTATGAAAACAAATTATGAAAAACTTCTAATGGTTCAATGTTTGTGTGTTCCAAGTTGTGGTGTGATAAGGCCATATTTCCAGGTTATGTCATGTACTGGAATGATGTTCTTGCCAGGTGTTGTTCTCCACAGCCCACCTGCAGGAGTGTGTGACGGAGCTGGGTTGCGCTGTGATGGCCCGTGAGCGCAGCACCTTCCAGCTTTATTCTCAGTTCTATGAGCAGCTCTTGCAGCAGCAGGGTCAACTGCTCTATCAGAGAGAGCAGGTAACTCTCTTTTTACCTCAGCTTTCATTTAATGTTCTGTCTGAGTTTTTGTCATTTATTATAGTCTGGTCCTTTAGGATGTGAAGGAGCTTGAGTCTGCAGATCTACAAGCAAGTAATCCCTACAGCAAGGTACTTATCAATGCACTTCAGAGTTTAGCCATGTATAGATTGATAGACAGACAGACAGACAGACAAAAGTATTGGGACGCCTGAATATTACGCCAACAGCGACTTTAATGACATTTCATTTAAATACAGATTTTGATAGTGTGGAGTTGGTCCTCCCTTTGCCACTATAACAGCTTCCACTCATCTTGCAAGACAAGATTTTGGAGTTTCAATGGGAATTTGTGCCCATTCATTTTGTAGAGCATTTATGAGGTCAGGCAGTGATGGCTTGCAATCTTCGTTCTGGTTCACCCTAAAGGTGTTAGATGGGGTTGAGGTGAGGGCTCTGTCAAGTTCTTCCACACTGAACTCATCCAACCACGTCTTTATGGGCCTTGATTTGTGCACTGGTGGCACAGTCATGCGGTTCCCCAAACTGTGTTCACAATGTCTTGGGATGCTGCAGCACTAAGTTTGCCCTTCACTGGAAGTCAAAACCATATAGTGCAGACAGACCAATATATACATATTTATGTTTATTTATGTAGTCCATTATTAAACACTACAAATCATCCAGTGTGGTTTACAGGCATAGAATGAAATTATTAATAATTAAAGAAACATCAAAGGAAAAAAAAGGAAGATAAAAAAAGACATGGCTCTGAAAGAACGCTGATTCGCCCTCATCGCAGGTAGCGGACCTCTGCCGTGGGATGATGGCTGAAGTCACAGAACTTCGTGCCAGAGTTACTCAGCTGGAAGAAGAGCAGAAATGTGTCCAGCAGCAGATGAGCCTAAAACACAGGCAGAGCTATGACTCACTGCTTCGCCAGCTCTTCTCGACCTGCATCCAGCTGAAGGTACAGATAAACACATCTTCATTCAGAAGTAGTATTTTGGTTGACAATCAGTTTCAGGTTGTTTAGATCTCCAAGTCTCTGCTGCGCAGGCAAGGCTTGACAAATATCATGTCAGAATGGACCAAGACGTGAAGCAGCTGGTCAGCAGAGTTAGACAGGAAGGAGTGAACAAGATCATTAAGCTGAGGAGCAAGCTTTCCTCTACTAAAGACAATGAGGATCTGGCCAGCAACCTTTCTGAGGTTAGTCTCATATTAGTGACATAAATTACAAATACAGGTTTGTTTTACATTGATATACTCCTGTATTTCCTCTTCAGAAAGAGATATTAGAAGATCTCTATTCAGAAAACAGTCACCTGGCTGGACTTCTCTGTAAATTAAGAGCATTTTACCACTGGAGGCAGGTGGTTGGACAGGCCAAGCTACAGAGGGAGCTACTACAGTGCCAACAGGTATCCTGGATTCAGATAACATAAAATAGGGGGGGGGGGGTCACTTTTGTGTTTCTTTAACAAACTTTCAGTGCCTATATTCCCTTCAAATTTCCCCAGCTAATGTCTCATGGCTTTGTGGTGCTCATTTTGACCAAAATTCATTTTGATCATAAGCATAAATAGGTAGAGAAAAAACAACTGTAACACCACAAGTAATTAACATTTGTTCTTAGATGCAAAGCCATTTTTGGTGCTTTCAGCTTTGAGATGTCTATGGTAAGAGATTATCATGTTTTTTTAACATTGTGTTGGGACCCTCTTCACAAGATCAAAATTCTTCATAACATTTGAGTGAGATTCAAGTGAGGAGATTGGCATGACCTTGATAGGCAAAACCAGTCGAGTTATTTTGGCTGTATGTCGTCTTGTTGAATTCCACCCTCTCACTACATTCAGTTTCTTGGTTGATAATGTTCTTGGGCATTTTTTCTCAGTTTTCTCAGTCTAAATTTAAAGTCTTGTCTAAATTCTGCAAACATCTTTGTCTTTAGTATGAGGTGTACGGACAGCAGTGACTGCATTGCAGTGCGTTGCTTATTGTTCTCACCGTAACTGTTGTTTTTGCTACTTTCTTGTATTTCCTGCAACCCTACTGGCTTTCATCTTACCTTCATTAATCTGAGAGAAATCTGTGCATGGTGGACTTGCAGGCATGATTAGTTGTGGTTTCATGAACTTTCTAACTGCATATCATCGAGCCAGATTCACTGAGGGGGATGTCTATGGTATTTACTAGGGCACTGTAGCATGTGCTGCATGCTTCCCAAATGCAATATTGTACATGATCAGTGTCTGTTGCGTATGAATCCAGATTTTTTCTTCCTCTCTGTAAGTACAAAGTGTGTGGATATATTCACTGAAAGTATATTTAACTGAATATTTTTTTTTAGTGCTTATTCCAAAGCCTTTTACCATTCTACCAATGTCTGCTACATGTTTAGAGAGAGATATCATGTAAGCTGGAGGCTTTGAGAGTGAAGATGACGCTGCAGGAGGGGGAGATGATGCTGAAGCAGGAGCTTGAAGCAGTGAAGGCGTCCATGCTGCATTGTAAAACAGAGTATGATCAACTTCAGAGACGAATTGTTAAGCAGGTATAGCCCCACTCAAACAGGCCTTCATATGTCCCTGTACATATACTATAGTGTATGCTGATGTAACAGTTGCAGTTATTGGATGTTAAAATGACCTTGTACCATAGTGCACATTTTTTCTTTTACTTTAGAGACTATGTTTATAGTTTTATTTTTACATTTTATTTATATACTCTGTATAATTTGGAGCCACTGACTGTATACGTGTGTATAGCTGAGATGACAATTAAGTTCATTTTGATTTGATCTATTTAGGGATAACTGATCATTTCTTTCTGATCACAGACTCAGCAGCTCCAGGACGTGGAGCACCAGTCGGCGCAGGAGGCTCGGAGCCGGCAAGAGCTGCACAGCTTCCGCATGCAGAGTGTGGAGCAACTGCAGGAGGACATGGAGGAGAGAGAGAGTCAACTGAGAGCCCTCAGCGCCCAGCTGGAGAAGACCAGCCGGGAGAGTGAGCTACAGCAACAGCGCAATCACAAACAGATTAAAAAGGTAATGCAGAGTCCTGGAACATGAAACTTCTTAATGAAACATTATCATACACATACAGCTTCGATGACTTACTACTACATGTTTGTCATGTTTTCCACAAATTTGTGATTTCTCTCGTACTCCAAATGTCGTCAATCAAAACGTATTTGCTGCTTATCCCATATACATCACATTTTTTAAAAAAAAAAGACAAAATTCACACTTCATGATAGCCGTTACATTTTTCATTTGATCTTTTTTTTTTTTTAGATAAGACTAGGTTACACCTGGTCAGAAATCACATAAGCAAAACTATTTGTTAATACTAAAAAGAGTTTGAGGCAGTAGAGTGATGAAATGTGTATTTACAAGAAGCTAATTGATGTTGTATGAACTTTTATCTACTTTCACTTTGTAGCTCCACTGAAAATGCAAAGAAGGAAACTTCAGACACCAAACATATCTTGGCTGAGCATAATTTGGAATGGGTGGATTATTGTATACTTTTTTGTTTGACCTAGGGATGCACCGAATATTCGGCCACCGAAAATTTTAGGCTGAAAATGGCAAAAAATGCATTTTCGGAATCGGCCGAAATATTTTTTTTAACTTGACCGAAACAGTGATGATCAACAACCGCAGACTGCATGCACCAGACTGGATTACAGTCAACGTGTCTAGTGTGGGCGCATATCCATATATCTAAACGTCAGACGTTCAGTTTTCCACTACAACTGGTTGCTATAGCAACCAAACGTTCTGAGAAACAGCCGAGCGGGGGCTCTAAGCTGAGGTAAACAACACGGCATCATTACAATTGCCAGCATGGGGATGAAATCAGAGGGGTTTTATTTCTTGGTTTGTGACTGTTTGCCACAATTGGCTTACCAGCCAAGGCTTAAAGAAGCAATGTTACTTTTAGTTAGCATTAATGCTAACGCTAGCGTAAATGCTAACGTTCAGATTTTAGGTACGGAAAAGTAAGAAAGCGAGTAGAGTTGTACCAAGCCGAGCTGGTACCAGTCAGCGGAATCCCCCATAAGAAAGACACTTGGAAAGCCCTTTGTAAAGCGTGGAATGCTGACATTTCTAGAGAGAGTGCATCCACAAAGGGACAGAGCGTGAAGCACAGAAGAGGCCAGACCCTTAGAGCACACAAACTTTATTGCCTGAAAAGGCAATAAAGTTTTCCAGTGATTTATGTTAAAACACTAAAATACAAGGAAAAGACACGGAGCAGTCATGCTACATGCTGCAGCAGCTTCTTCTTCTTCTTTTTATGGTGGTTGACTTTTCAGTGTATTACTGTGACCGCTGGACTGGTGGAGGTAATACAGTTTGGTTCACTGAAAAAATCTGTGTTAGACTGAATCTGTGTAAAAACCCTTGGGATCTTACCGTCTTAAACTTTTTGTTCTTATTTGTATATGAACCTCTGACATATTTCTTTCATTAGGAGTGTCTCTTTGCTGGTAGTAACTCGGTTAAAGCAGATTTTGATTTGAGTTTAGCTTTACAGAAATGAAGAACAGACATAGACGACTTCAGCACTGATGAACGTCAGTCTGGGTAAGAGCATCTGACAAATGCCATAAACATAAATGTAAACACGTTGCATAGAAAACACTGAGAAAATGTGTTAGAGAGCTGGAACTGAGTTGTCACAGGTCGGGCAGCGAAGCCCAAACCCGGAGCTTCCTCTGAGCATGGAGCAGGCGATACGTTTATTAGCAGAAGAGAAAAGAAACAAGGCACGGGGGCCGTCAGAATAATCAGAACGTGGCTACTTAGAATCAGGACACGACAGGGAAATGAGGTGATGGACACATGAGGATAAACTAACTGAAAGAGACTTAAATACACAGGATAATCAGACAAGAACAAAAGGCAGCTGAAAACAAAGGAGACACGTGATACATACAGAAATATTTGAACAATTTCCTCCAGGATAAATAAAGTTTTCTGATTCTGATTCTGATTCTGATCAAAATAAAAGCCCACTGAAAGACGATCTGTCCATCGTGCTCTATTTAGTTCTCTTGTTTTTTCTAGTCAGAAACCTGATCCTGAGTTTGACCTCCTGATGGCCCTTGTGCCTATTTACTTTCTGTTCTGTTTCCACATTTAAATAAAGTCTGTAGCATGGATTCTTGGCTTCCTGGTTGTTCCTGCTCATTCCAAGATAGCGCTCGGTTGAGGAGGACTAGCCTTCTCAGACGTGACACTGAGGTATAGATATAATGATCAGTGTCAGTCAGCTACCACTGTTTCTTCAAAAACACTCAGTATATGAGTATTAGGGATGCACCGATTATTCGGCCACCGAAAATTTTCGGCTGAAAATGGCAAAAAATGCATTTTCGGTATCGGGCAAAATATTTTTTTAACTTGACCGAAACAGTGATGACGTAATCAACAACCGCAGACTGCACGCCCCAGACTGGATTACAGTCAACATGTCTCTAGTTTGGGCTCATTTCCATATATCTAAAAGGGGTTCTCCATCACAAGTTTTCCAGTGATTTATGGTTAAGATATGGGCTGTCAGTCTCTGTTTTAATACATTATTTTGTTAAAGGACTCCAGAGAATGTTGCTCTTTCACCAGTGTTTAAAGAAAATTAAAATGCACTTGTTTTATACTTGTTTTATGAGAGAAGATATTTAATATTTCAGCTATCTTACTTTTAGGCTATTCATGAGTGGGGCCAAGTAAATTATATATTATATTATGCATTGTTTGAATGCTAAATAAACATGTTCATAGTTTTGTAACAGATTCTTTTAATCATTTAATAACAGTATTTTTTTCGGTTTTCGGTTTCGGTTTTCCGCCAAGTGTTTCCCCATTTTCCGTTTTTCGGTCCAAAAAAATCCTTTCGGTGCATCACTAATGATTATTATACAATCATTATACCAACTATTATGCAGTATAGAACTAGCTTCATCACAAAAACTGTATGTGCGGGAAAAACTAAACACAGTTCTGAAATCAGCGTGAAAAACACTACAGAACCCACAGAAACTTATACATGATAATTTTGACCTGTTGACATGTGTTAGTACAATACTAATTCTTGAGGGTAGCTTCAGGGTAAAACTAACGAATCAAACTTTAGATCTTATAATGGCTAATGGATTACTGAGACTGGAGACTTAAAAAAGGAAGTTTTTGAGGAACTCTAGGGGCAAGAAGAAGAGATGTTAAGGTTATGTAAGTCTCATCAGCATACAAGTGATGAAAACGCCAGAAAACAAGTATAAGGAAAGCAAGGAGAGGCAGAACAAGGACGGAAACAGAGAGAAGAGGACAGAATCTGTATGGATGAAAGAGCCAACGGCACTGTGCAAGCTGCAGCTGGACCGGTATTAAGAGTTACATTAGTGAAAAGGAATATGGGGCACTTAGGGGGAAGAGTGTGTGTGGGATCAGTCCAGTGTCATACATTAAACTTGCAGAATAAACTGCCAAGCCAGGTTTACTCAGAGAGCCCAGCATCGCTGGTCACTCACTGTGCTTCACAGGAACAGAATTAAAATACTGAGCAGTAGGAAGTAAAAAGGTAAAGAACACAATTAATAAAAGAATTCATATAAAATCAATAAATGAAGATTAAAAGTGTGATGGACATTTAAAAGAAGGAGAAGGAGAATAGTGCAGTTTTAAAAGCTTTTTATAGCTACAACTGCAGATCTGATGAACATTAAACATTTCTGAGATGGATTTAGGGCCCAAACCACATGCTTTGAAATCAGTCCTGTACTGAACTGGGATCAGTGCAGGAACCTTAGAATTGGAGTAATGTGTTTTCTGGTTTTATTTGGAACTCTAGCAGCAGCATTTTGAATGAGCTGGAGAACTAACAGCCTTTTTGAGAACCCCAGTGAGGAGAACCCGACAGGAAATGAAGGCGTGGATCAGTTTCTTCACACAAAATCTTTAGTTGCTTTTAAGGTGCCAACAACACAATGTTTGTTACAGCTTTGATGTTCTTCCTTAAACCAAGATCTATATCCATCAAAGGTTTTTTCTTCAGCGCTCTAGATTTCAGGTGGGCACTAAGAATCGACCCTCCCTCTTTATTTCCAAACAAGATCATCTCTGTTAAGAAGTTATGGTACAGTGGATTCTACCCTAAAAACAGAAACAGGCTTGAAGGAGAGAAATCAATACTGTTTTACACTGTACTCTGTGCTCTAATGCAGTGGTCCCCAACCTTTATTTCGTCACGGACCGGTTTAATATCAGAAACTATTTTCACGGCCCGGCCTTTAAGGA
>JBBPDB010000001.1:27978551-28001790 GCA_037974465.1 Brachypetersius altus
CATTCACCAAGTGAAGCAGGGGGCAGCTACGAACACAGCGCCCGGGGAGCAGTGTGTGGGGACGGTACCTTACTCAGAGTACCTCAGAGGTGCCTAGCAGGGCGAATGCCTTAACCACTAGGCTACCAACTGCATTTACATATATACACCATTGATTATCTGCCACTTCTATTGACCACATAAAAAAGGCCAATAGCATATAGATGGGTTAAAGGTAAACTTTAGAAAATGTTAAGAATAATTATTGGAAAAAACAAAAAATAGTTAAAATGAGTGAGTACAACAAGAGAATAGAAGTAGAATTTAAAAGTTTGCATTATCATCATCACAAATGCATAAGGAAGCAAACTGTGATCAACTACTGAATAATCATTACAGCCTAAAACAAGTTAAGAAGCAACATCTTAATGCATTCAATATGTTTGTTCCTCATATAAAATTCTATAAAAGTATTACCTTAAGTTTGAGGGAGTCTGTGTCATAGGGGCTGGGGATAAAGTCAGTGTGAACGAGGGCTCGTCCACAGAAAGGCCCTCTGTAGGGCAGCTCGTCATCATCACCGTCCTCCGATTTCACACTCTCCCTGTTACTGGCTGACGAATCTGTGGTGCTGACTGTCTGACCACCTAAAAAATGCATATCCTCTTAAATGCACATCAAATGGTTTGCCAATGAGATTTAATGGGATTGTAGAGGCATTTGATCAATCACACAGGGGGGCACTCAGAAACACACTTACTCATTGAACTCTGTCCACTTAATGAGCTTCTCAGGCTCTCGACAGAGCCCCCGGCTTTTAGTTTGGGCTTCTCCAGGGAGTCTGTGTGTGTGTGCACAGACTGGGGTGAGCCTGGCTCCCTGCTGGGGCTTGACTGTGTGGAACACACAGACAGCATTGTTCAATACAAATATCAGCATTTTCCTGTGACTGCCAGTAGGGGGAGCTCAACAGCTGCAAATATACACTGTGACAAAGCTAAAATGGCAATGTTAGAGAAACAAATACCCCACATTCATGCATGCTGCTATACAATATATGCTAGAGCCTGCAATAAACCAGAGAATGTATATGTTTAAAGAAGTTCTGTTTTTTCTACCATTTCAAAATTTAACTTCACACACAGGCTGCAATACCTTTTACAGTGAAACGAATGTGGATGAACACAGTAATGTGACAAAAGTAAAGCAAAGTAGGGTGTTTCTTGACAAAGATCATAATATATTAATTAGTAACTACCACTAACCCATGTTTTCAGACCCACAGAGATACGAAGAATTATAGTATCAATACATCATCGCAGTTTCTAGCACCTAAAGCTACATTATGTGGTAGAACATCAAACCAAACTGTTTTTTATAAGAATTGTTTGTATATAAAAATAAAGGAAACAGTACAAATGTATTAAAAATATAAAGCAGATACATTTGCTGCACATTCACCTGCTCAGACAAGGCAGAGCTGTATTTCTTTGATATGCGTTTCCTCATGGTCTCCTTCACCGACTTCACCTTCTTTCCCAGAGAGATGCGGGACGGAGTGGGGGACCTCGCTGTTTCTCTCCTGCTGCTGTCCCCACTCTCAATCTGCATTGCAGGGATCACATGAGACTTTGGGATACTGATAATCACATAAGCTTTAGTCTTGTAAGAAAGATGCAGATAAGCATGCAATTACAAAATAAATCACACTATTTACTATGCTTTATTTATTATCTCCAGGATTGGCATTTACTTATTAAGCTTAAGACCATAGGTTTGATGGGAGATGCACAAAAAAGGACAAAAATCATTTTATCCTTGTAAAACTACTAGTAATGCAAAAGCCAAGGTTTTTAATGACCCACACCTTCCTGTCCCATTATGAGAGCCAGGCTACTCACAATGTTGCTGTAAATTACTTATAACTTAGTTGGAAAGCTGCTTAGTACTTTTTGACCCACCCCACCCAAACCCGAGACAAAAGATGACATTTATTGCATGTTTTGTAGTTCTGAGAGTAAGAAATTGAAGAACTGGTTCACATGCTGGGCCCTTAGGCTTTAAGGGCTTAAAAACATCTCTATACTGTTATACTTACGTTAGGTTCACAGCTGCTGTCTCTCATATATAAAGACCGGTTCACAAGGTCAAACCCTCCAAAACTACAGGCCCTCTGTGAAGCAAATTATATTAACAAAGCATTAACATACGAATGAACATCTGTTTAAAAACCCAAAGTGTAGTGTTTAAGGTAGTATTTTGTCTGCTGACATTGATACAAAGATACAAAGAATTGTGAGCCTTCAGCACGCCAAAACAAACAATGATGCATTTCCTTCCCTGTGGATGCACAGATAGAGGCTGAATATTAAAAGAGTGTGCCTCTGCCACAATAGCTCCTACAGGCAGTTTCCTTTCTGCTGACCTCCCCCTCTTCCTATACTGCCAAGCTGACTTGGCCTGACCCCAGCTGAGAGGAGAGCAAAGCAGCTAGGCACAGCATGAGGATGTGCTGTGACTGCACTATGCCGCCACAGCATAATGCCAGCAGGGTGAACTGGAAAAGGACATAAGGTGGTACATTGACAGATCTCCTTTCACAGACATATTGATGGAACAAGGCAATGGGTCATCAATGAGGCCTGCAAAATCATAGGAGATATACAACCTAAACCTCTGGACATTCCCTGAGTATAGTTAAAATACAATTCGAAATGGTCACGATTCGCATCATCCTCTTCAGTCAACTCTTTAGATGCTAGCAGCAGGTCAAAGAGCGAAGGTTCAGGATGGCAAGGAAAAATGAAGTCTATAAGAATTCCAGAATTAAACCAGCTATGATCAAGAACACTGTTTGAGTCAATGAAAGAAAACCGATCTATAATCGCATTCTTATATCACTGAGCATTTGTGTATCGTCTCACTGTGTAGTTCATTGGACCCCCTTTGATCTTAATATGGTAAAGGGCAGTGTAGTAAATTGCAACAGTCATTTCAAAGAAGGAAGAAATGTTCTTAGTCACAATTTATACTTCATCAGTATTTAATTACAAGCAATTTTGGAACTATTCTATTGGTCCATTCTTCAATAAATGTTGCAGTTTGACAGCGATGACTGTATTTAAAAAATCCAATTGAGTTCATTTCAATAGACAATAAACACCGTTGTGACACAATCATGAGAAATGGAGCCAATAACCTACAGCAGCCTAATCTCTTTAGATTACCATTTGAGCAGCATGTGGGACTCACCCCGTGGTAGTTGGAGGGGCTCAGGGCGCGTCTCATCTCTCCATCCGTCACGGAGCGGGCCATCCTGGGCTGATCCTCACAGCAGGCATCTGCCTCTGAAAAGGAGGAGCCGCTGCCTGCCTCAAGCTCCAGGGGAGCTCCACCTGGGCCCGAGGGGACCTGGCCCAAACCCTGGCTACTGCTGGACTTGCTGAAGGCTTTGTAGAGCTTATTGCTGCTGTAGGTGTCCAAACTACTGGAGGAGGGGGAGGTGGTCAAACTGTCTGAATCTCCATCCACAGACAGTTGCTCCTGCAGAACAGAGGCCAGCCCATCACCTTGGACCACTCGCTTCTGCACCCCGGTGTACAGAGGGGCATTCTCATCACAGGTGGGAGAGACCTCGGGACCAGAGTCTGAGGGAGAAAACTCATTCACTTTACACTGCACAAGTCTGGCAGATGCTCTTATCTTCAATCTGATTTTCCATAAGATTAGTGCAAACAGACTAGAATTTAAAACACAGCCTCAGGCTTAAACAGGAAAACAATGATATATATACACTAAAACAAAAGTATTTTTACAAAAGTACTTTTTTTAGAGATACAATTAGATTTTGGTTTTAATTATAAGATCCAAAACATTATTCACATCAAAACTCTAGATTGGATTTCATATTTTATCTTTCATTTCATTTTAGAACCTAAGCTGATCTTTACATCATGTAAACATTTCATGGTGAATGAATCACATGGAAAAATTTACATAATTTTCATCACATGTAAATGTTTGAAATTCAAGGTTTTTAAACAATTTCAGTTACTGAATATCATGTGTGTATTACAGGGCTATATATTGCAATTTATCTGATTAGGAATGTCGTAATTACCAGCTGGGCTAGTTATACCATTAATAAATGATAATTGTAACTATTGTCTTCACACACCAACAGTGTTAACACCCAGCGGTTCTCTGCATTTGTTTGGTTGGAAATCAAAATATGAATATTAAACCGTCTGCTGAACAAACTCTCTAAATCTCTTATATTTGAGTTTCTTTTTTTCACTTGCATGTACCATGGTGTTCTAGTTTTGTAACATTCTGTTTGTATAGCATATTACAAAAGTCCTCAGATGTAAACACTGAATTCAGTTTCTGGCCCAGGTTACAATAATCACCTGACACAAGGTGGCCTTGCAGTTACATTAACAATTCAATTATCTACCAGTAATTTACTGCAATCGTGCCTGTTGTACACATTAGTATACATAGACTTGAATGATTTGTCAGGGTAAATTAAGGCTATGTGATGACTGCAATATTCAACATCAACCCAAAGTTAGATGTTGACTAACAAATAAGGTAAATTATGGTACTTGTATACCTCTTAAACTCATACTTACAAACTCAGATTTACAAATTACAAGAGAACATATCGCTGAGTCTTTACCTTTTGATGAGAGTTTTTTGTTTTCGTCTATTTTGATGAGCTTCTTCCTCACGCGGCGGGTCGAGGTGACCAGTTTGTGCAGTCTGCGAAAGGCCAGCGACTCCTCCAGCTCATCGTCCGATTGTTCCCGTGACTGCAGGCCAAGAGCAAGGAGAGCCAACTTGTGTTAAAAGACTTAAAAGCTTGCCTTTGGACACATTCATGCTCAAATAAAACACAAATGGTGGTAAAAAAAAAATGGTGGAAACAAATGTTCCCATTATTTTCAGGAGAATACCAGGAAAAGGGTGTTCATGGATGACCAAAAACCTATTATAAAAGCTATGATACAAAGGTACCTTTGAGCTTTTACAACCAAGTGTTCAAAGCTAGTCCCAGACAGCCACAGCTCTACATGATATTTCACTCCTGATGTAACTCATGAAGGGCTGAAGAACTGAACTAGGTGTTGATTAAGGCCCTACGGTGCTATATATCAGCAACTATCATGGAAAACGGTTAGAATACTACATTGTGAGAATAAAATCTAGAAATGCTATCATTCATAACAAATCATGCCTACTTAATTTGCAGATTCCCATTAAGAGATATTTGAATGTTCAATTTGTATTAATGGCAATGACAATTCTGCACTGTTGGGACTAACGTACAGTAATTTATGAACACTGTAAATTCAAAGCAGTGTCCAAGAGAAAACAGTGGTGATTTTAACGCAGCACAAAATATTCTCTGTATATGTTCCCAGCAGTGTGGGTTTTAATAGCTGCTTGCAACAGGCTTTCTGTGGAAACCAAACGAGACGACCAAAAAGGCAACAGCTACAAACAGCATAACCACATTTCAACTTCCAGTTCTTACCGTGTACGATCTAGCCACTGAGTGTATATTTATTAGAGACAGTAGCAGGTTGGAAATATTGCTGGTTTTGACCACATGTAGTTTTGTTTTAAATATGCACTCTGTGCACAGACCTAAACCAACTGCATTTATAGTGTTGGTGGTTGAGCGTCTGCTTCCTTTCTGTGGCTTCAGAGGAGAAATGAAAATAAAACACATTTTCTGTAAAACATGAGGATGGTTCAGTGTTATCCTAATGACATATATCAGATGGTCTGAGAAAGAGGACTGTGTTTGTCAATGGACTGTACCTGTCTTACAAAAGTCAATGTCATTATACTGCACTAGTATGATCCCAGTCCTTGATCCTAGGGGTTTCATGAAATTGCTTTTTAAAACTAACTGCAGTTCAATGTCAGATTCATATAAGCCTGTCAGAGCCTATAGTTACCCAAAACAACATCACTATCTATCTCTGTATATATTTACTCAGAATCTAGTCGTTAGTCTTGTGTTGTTCTGTTTTTCACGTTTTGCACCATGGTACTGGTCAAACATTGTTTTCTTTCACTGTGTATGGTGTATATGCCACTTGACTCGGAACCAAATCTTTACATAATGATTAAATGCATCATGGAATCTAAATCAACCTCATTTGAGCATCTTTTAAAGCAATGTGAATAAAGAAACCAGTTACATATTGGTGTAACATAGACAATAAACCAATGCACCGAGCTTTAAATAGCCCATTAATTATAATTGGACCCCCATATTTTGGTGATTATTACTATAGACTGCAAATGATTCTAGGATTTCAAAATAAATCTAGTTGAATCAACAAACACCCATTCGGGGAATGTAATGCTGCCTTAGCACTTTCGAGCCATATTCCTGAGTTGGTGTGTGAAATATAGAAAAAAGGCGCAAAAAAATATGGAAGAGGGACACAGGGAGCCTGTCTCGTGGATTCGGTGAAACTGGCCCTGCAACTGAGCCCCCTAATCACACTATCCCTGTATAAAAGAGCTGTGGCCTGCAGAACCCAGCTCAGTCCTGCATTCAGCTGGCCAAAGCACCACAATGGGGGGTTAAAGTATTGAAGGCAATGAATAGAGCTAGGCCTGGAGGCCTGGAGGGGGGTGGGACATGGCCCTGGGGTGGACTGATGGGCTTCAGACTGGGGGAGCACAACAGTTCACATCTAGGACATGCAGGGGGGAGGGGCATCAACAAATGCCTGGCAGAGTGGGTGACATTCCTGCTGGGAGCATGCCTGGGACCAGAGGATGTGGAGCAGCCAATAAACAAGCTCATTACAACAAACAAGGATGTAGGACAGCTCATAATACACCGCGGCTATTTACTCTTGCCCATTCCGCAGCTTAATAAAGTGTAAATGCCTAAAGAGTGAGATGACTCAATGGAGGATGTAAGAAAAAACACTTCTACTCACGTTGCAGTTGGAGGATTCGTTCAAAGAGGGGCTGGACTGGTCAATCCAATCTGTTGCATCTGTGTTGCATGACTGTCTGCTTTGTGTCTCATACTCTTTGAGCTAGGGACAAAAAAAATCTGTGAGTTTTTAAAGATTTATCTGGAATGTTCGGTGCATTGAAGTCTTTGAGAGTGCTAAAGGAACTTTTCCAGCATTTTTCAACACAATCTCTCTTCCCGTGTCTGTAGCACAGAGTCAATTATAATTAATATCTCTGATGTAGAAAATAACAGAAAAACTATGAGAGACTAGAGACACATTTGCAATTGAAAACAAAGGGCAGATGCTGAAGGCTTCTATTGTAAATGTGTGTTTTAATTAACAGTTTTACAGATTAAACATTTCAGGGCTTTTAATTGCATGCTGCAGGTTTAACAGAAAATATTCCTTTGATGACGATTTATCACCCCAAGCCACAACATTTCATTGTACTCTGTACACTGTACTCTGTACACATGACAATAAACTTCAACTTCAACATACGTATTTGTTTCACGTTCTAATAATATGGTAGTATAATCATTTGAAACAAATAACCAAATAATTCATAGTAGTAAATGACTTATGTATTAAGTTAGAAGCTAAAGGGGTTAAAAACTATCACCCATTCTAATGGAGTTTCCTTGCTAGGGAAATCCTGTTTGGATTAGAGGAGGTGACCCATTTGGTGGACAAACAAACTTCAGAAGGAGAAAACTTTAATGGAGTTCAGCACCAGAAGCAGGAATAAACGCTGTGTAAATAAGTAATCGGTGTGCCATTTCTAGACTGTGCAAAGTGCCCACACAAAGCCCTGTCCCAGTAGGGAGGGCAGGGGCAGCAGCTTACCCGAGCCAGAGCTTCTTCTACAGTGATCATCTTCTCCTTCACCATCATCATCAGCTGGATCCGCTCTTCGTCACTCATTGTAATCTCACTGGCCACAAAGCCCAGGTCTTCACCTGTAGACAACATTTAAGAGGAGTCAGTCACACAATTAGGAGAACTAATGAGAATCTAATGAGCATCTGGTTAGGTAACAGAATGACAGATGTACCTTTTGAAGTCTGACGCATGGGGCCTTTCTGTGTCTTGCGGAAGTTTTGCCAGAAGGACTTATTTTTCTTTTTTGAGTCCCATCTCCCTGCAAGAGCAAACCATTTCAAGAGTATGAGCAAGACTAATACCACACAGACTGACACGCATGTATCATACTACAATCATTTTTTAAAAAAACAACAGAAAATCACATAACACACTGAGAATAAAAGCTAGTGGGTAATTAATTCAATGCTGCTTCTTCTATATTTTTTTTACAGGGAAATATGATGAAATTGTTGGCCTGGTATGAGAATAGCTTGACTGGTACTTATTATATGCAATTGTGCCTGATTGTAATTTGAAGAGGTCATATTTATCACAGAAAAAATATAAACATTGCAGCTTCTACACACACCAAGTACATACCTCCAGATCCATCCTCCGAGCTCGACTTGTGCATCGACAGCCTAGAAACAGAACAGTCTTTATAAAAAAAATCCTGCTCAAAGGAACGCAGCATCCACACTCTGAGCATCTTAATCTCACCTGTTCTCCCACACTATTTTCTTCATATTGCTAAGAGCTATCCAAACATGTTCTACAGATGTGTTAGTGTCTTTCCATTTGTCCAGGAATCAGCCGTGTCCATGATGCCTGCAGGCCGGTGCACTAGTGATCGATCTCTCGGCTATGAGACAAAGGGGACAGGCTGCTGGCTCCTGGGCCAAACACACCTAACCACTGCTCACTCTAACAAAGGAGGCTTTTCACATGCAGTTGAGCTTTTGGTGCAACAGTAGTTCTCACGTGGTCTGAGCATTCCTCTGTCTGTCTGTCTGTCGCAGCAGACACTTGTTGCTGATGTTAGCTATCAGTGGTCTGTGTTGCGATATAAGGGTGCACGTAATGCAGAGAACTCAACCTGTTGCTACTGAGATAATGCATGATGGTGGTCCCAATTCACTCTAACAACTTACGAAACAAATTATTGTAGGTTAAAAAAAGCATCTGTACTAAAGTTACTAGGGTGCGTTAATATGTTCTCAAATTCTTAAATGCATGCAGAAAAAAACAACACTGATCAGGCAAAATGGATATAAATCAGCCAAATGTCAATCACATGTTAGGAGTGAATATCAGCTGATTCCCATCCTGGACATTTACCCAGTATATTTGTTTACATGTTGCTCCTAGTGATTCAAATACTCATCACCACTCTCTACTTTCACACAGTCAATCGTAGGAAGGAAGTGAGGAGGAAGAGAAATGAGTCGCCAGGATACACATGAAGCATCACCTCTTGCCCCATGACCACATCCATTCATAGGTGAGCAAGATGTTAGCATTGTTTGCCACACTAGTATCTCCAGAAGTACAAAATAAATAGCGCATAATATGATATCATGAAAATGATTCTCCAATCTAAAATGCATAACATCATTTACTGAATAGAGAATATAATGTTAGCTACCTTCTCTCTACCTCTGGAGTGGACACAGCACTGCTCAAGCCTAGAGACTCCTATGAAGAAATGACCAGTTAAAAGTGATACTGTCTTTTTCAGTCTGACAAACATAAAGCATGCTAGGAATGTGAAGCTTCAGGATTTCTCAGACACCCACCTGGATTTCTGAGCGCAGCTGAAGTGATGTGGATGTTGATTCCGCCTTTTTCTGGGAAAGAGAAACAGGGAGAAAATCATCGACAAAAATCACATTGAATCAAGTGAGCTTTGTTTATTTCCGCTCTGTGGAAAAGAAGAACATTTTCAAGTAACTTTTTTAAGTTGACATTTTAGCAACTGGGTGAAACTGAAAAGAAGAAAATGTTCCTACCGTTTCTGGCTCCTGAGCCACTTTGCGTTTTCGAAGCTCTTCCATTCTTTCACACACGTCACTGTAAGAGGTGCTGTAATACTCTGAGTACTCCTTGGCCAGGTCCTCAATGTTACCCAGAGAGCCATCCTTCAACAAGCAAGAACACATACCATTAACCACAAGAGAACACAGTCCACTCCAAACGCTGGAATAAATTCTGCAGTCACCATGAAAATAAAATGTCGTAACACCGTGTGAACATTTCATGATGAACAAACCAACAGATATGGAAAGTCTTTCAGTATTTTTACAGAATTTTAGAGTTACATTAAAAGACATTGAGTGATACAGTGATACAGTTATTACTTTCTTGGACATATGTGGCAAAGAAATGTTTTCATGGTATTAACATAGTATAACAAATTAGTGAGAGGTGATTCTCATAAATGTAACCATAAATTTATAACGCATTTTAAGGCTTCTTCAAGCAAGTCCAGGATTTCCTTCACTGTGACCCAGCTCTTCAGCTCCACTTGACCTCAACTTGACTGAGGCGAGGAGAGCAAGGTGTGACGCATCTGCAGCCAAGAAGGACCTTGACTGAATCGACTCAAACATAACTATGATGGAAGGGGGCAGGGGTCTAGATAAACTACTGAAGACTGCACTACAGCCCTAACTCTGAGCAGTGTGACTTCCAGCTATTCTTTAAAACAAAGAGAGTTGATCTTTGTTTTGTAGTCACAGAAAGCCAACATAACTCAGCTCACTATTTGCAAACTCATCCACTAAAAATGCTCTTCAATTATTTATGAGCATCTTTGCATTTCTGTGACCTGCACTCGATGATATATGTTGTTGAGAAATAATTCATAACTAAAGAATGCACCACAAGTATTCAGGTCACACGCTAGGAAGTCCTGAGCACACTTGCCCAGCCGATATGCTTCATACAGGAAAACCATTCATAAGGTAGTCATATGTGTCTCGTCATAAATTGTTCAAAAAGGGCTCCATCTGTATTAAGGGCAACTGTGCGTGCCAAGAGAGCCCTCTGTGGTTGAGAAGTCTGATCATTCAATTATTACCATGAGATGTGTGAATATATATTTTTTTTCCCAAAATGTACCCCCAATTTAGTCATGTGCAGTTCCACCCACTAGCTAGGGCTCCCCAAATCACGGATCTCCACTAACACTGAGCAAGTTCTGGCCCACTTGCTTCCTCTGAGTCACTTGAAGCGCCGCTACATATTTCCGAACAACTGCTAACGTAACCCACTTGGAGGAGACTCCTGGGATGGCTATCATTGTGCTGAGTAATAGGGCGGAGGAGCATCCTAAAACCAGCTGTGCTCTCTTGGACCTCCGGCCACGGGTGGCTGTGGCATCACATGGGCTCAAACCAAGGACTGAACTCATGATCAAACGCTTTAACAGTTGGACCACTCTAGACACAAATCACCATGTAACCACTATGGATACAAATATTCACTGATAGGATAGTAGTAGCCTAGTGAGTAAAACACTTGCCTGTGAAGCTGAGGACCACTAAAATGCATGTTGCATTTCTACCATTGTGTCCTTATTTGTATTTCTAGATTGTTTGTAAAGTGTACTTTTTATACTGTACTGTTGGTACAGTTTTTATTCTATTCTATTGTTTTTCATTGTTGCTGCTCTTATCATTGTACTGTCCTCCTTCTGCTGTGACAAAGCAAATTTCCCACTTGTGGCACTAATAAAGGTTTATCTTATCTCCTCTTATCTTCAGCAAGACACTTAATCCTCAGTTGCTCCAGGGGGACTGTCCTAATGACTGTAAGTCGCTCTGGATAAGGGTGTCTGCCAAATGCCACTTTACCTTTATCTATTTATAAGTACACCTTTGTAATTACACAAGACACATTAAAACCAAATCAAATGCATATAAATGTGCTGTTTTGTAGTAAAAATAAAAAAAAGTTAAAACATGTCCATGTTCGCAACAAAGATCAAAGACAGGAAAGATTCAGGTAACTTCAACCACTAGAAAGTTAAACCCGAACCAGGCTTTAAATTCCAATGCACAAACATTTTATTGCTTGGATGAAATAGGCATCAAAACGTTACTCTGATGATCATGAAAATGAGCTGCACTCAAACACAACAAATGCGTTCAGACTTACCAATATACTCATTAATTGTGCCCACATACTGGAGAAATTACCAGCTGCAGTGGCTTCCAGATGCAAAACTTCCTCACTGCTGGGGTTTTCTTTTTCCATTTTAAACAAATCGAGCTAACAGTCGCACACAGATTATTGCAAATTCTTGACACGGCTCTAAACTTCACACAATTCAAACAGTACGCCCCGATATATCTCCATTCCGTGGTGAAATTTTTGCCAGTAGCTCTTGATTGCTGAAAGTTTGAAGCCGATCCTCCACACTGTTCACCCCTTTCAGTGAGTGCAGCACGCAGTGATTTCCATAGGAAACACTCCAGCTGCTCTGTGCAGACCTCTGCTGTTTAACACACACCATGATTTCATTTCCACATTTAACACCTTCTCTACTGTGCTAATATATCCACATACAAGAAAAGGTAAATCAAGGACATAATAGTAATGCGATATCATAGTACAAACACAGCTCTTCAAAAGATCCTTTCTGCATCATCAAAAGTAATGTGGAAATTAAATGATTCAACTTTTTCTGCTCAAATACTATCTGTGGATCAGTATGTAGAAATAGCACCTGCAAAGTTTACTGCTGTCTCATAGACACAGAATGGCTTATTGGGGTTGATTAATATTCCACAGAGAAGGCAGAGAAGTGGTGAAAGAAGCCGGAGCTGGCTTAGTCTTAGTAGCATGATGTGCACATCAATGGCCCTCTCAGAGCACTCCATTCAAAACAGAATGCACCCTTAAGATTCACAAAGATAGCAACATAATATTAAAACAAACAACATTAAATAGTAAAGCAGTGATCATGGAGCAAATTAAGTGCACCGGAGTTCCTATCTGAGCGGAGAATCACTTGGGAGCTATAATAGCGCAGTCTGTCCATATGTATCAGTGCAAACAACAATATTGAGCAATGTAGAGCACTTTTTAAAATAAATGCAGATCCAGACTGGTTTGGGAAGAAGGAGATTTAGGTGATAACTCTGCACAATCGCCAGATATAAAGCTCATGGAGATAAACCAATAGGGGACTACATTGGTTGGAGAATATACAGAACAAACGGTGAAGTGGCCACAGGGTCATGGAAGTGAGTGAGGAACGAAGGTGTAGCCTGAAACTGCTGAAGAAGTTTATGCTGGCTACAATAGCAAGGTGTCAGAATACACAGTGTATTGCAGTGTATGGCTTGTGCATAGACACAGACTGGTCCCCTGGCCACTGCCAAAAGTGCCTACACTGGGCATATGAGTATCAGAACTGGACTGTGAAACTGTGGATGAAAGTGTCCGACCTGAAGAATCCTGTTTTCTTTTGCATCATGTGGATGGCTGGGTGCATGTGTATCGCTTACCAGGCAAATAGCATGGATTGCACTAAGGAAAACAGGCAATCTGGCACAGGTAGTGTGAGGTAATGATTGCAAAAATTACTTTCTTGGATAAAACCTAGAACAAAAAACATAGCAAGACTATTTAGCTTCAGGTTTTTACATTTTAGATTTTGATTTGTATTGACTTTTGTTCACCAAGGGGACAGAAACATTGTTTTTACCCTTTACTGGTCAATTAAAAGACGACAGCTTACTAAAAGTGGCAAAGAATGTCATGCCTGTTTCTTCAGAGGGAAAACGCTGTAATTTAATACAGGCAGATGCTGAGAGAAAGGCATAGAGTGGACATGTTTCTTCATAAAATGTTTCCTTCATTCCTCTCTCTGGAAGCACATTCCTCCACTGAGAGAGGCACAGGGGTCTCGTGGTGCCATGCTCTGTGACTAGCTTGACTGTCCTCTAAAAGAGAACCATTCATTTGTTAAGTGACATGCCCTTGAGTCAAAGCTGCACGAAATCTGGCTGCTTTTCATCAGTTAAGAAAGGCAACAGTGGCCAAATGAAAAGCACTGTACTGAGTGCGGCTGCACGGAGCTGCCAAACACAGACGCCCTCTAATAAACACTCTATTATAGCCTAATCACATGATCAATTCACTGTCGCCAATGTGTAAGTCTTTCTTTTACATGCAAAAGAGATTCAGGGGAGGAGAGAGCAAAGAAAAAAAATTGTCCATCATAGATTAAAGAGCAGTATTTATGAACTGCTTGCATGCAACTGTGTGAGTTAAAAAACCACCATAGAGACTTTATGTTTAAATTATTAATTATGGACATTTGTGCAGATCTTACTGCCTACTATCATTTGTAAAAAAAAAAAAAGTATGTTTATTGGTATAGAAGACGAAGATTACTTAAAAAGAAAAGCCATAAATACCAATAGGACATGTAAACCCGCAGTGGGGTTTCAAGTCAATCTGAAACCAAAAAAGTCCCTAGACACATCAAGGGCACAGTTTCATCTCATTTAAATGACAAAATTCTTGTTTTCCTGTAATCTTTCACCAAAACCTCATGACCTTTAGTTGTCACCATGCACCAGTGACTGGGGCGTAATATGAACCAATAATATTATTGTTCAGAGAGAATAGAGGCAAGATTCAGTCAAAAATATGTTACTATACATAAATAAAATGTTACGCTTACTGATTCACATTATCTTCTTTTATCAGTAAATAATTTGCACTGTTTGGTTGTTTCTGCAGCAACTTCGCTATTTCTTCTGAAACTAACCGATTAATGCTCAAATTTGAATTTTTACATTTACATTATATAGAAATTAGCCTGCTTCTGTAAAAAATAATAATGAGATTGATCAAAGTGCTACTAAGTAATTACTTAATTTAACATTTTTTATTCCTTAGATAAGAGTTTTAACAAAATAAAATATTCAATTATAATTGAAATTGAGTGTTGTTCAAAATACTCAAATACTTACTGTTGTTTATCGAAGGTAAAACTACACAAAATTTCATAACTTCACACCAATCAGAACAAATTGTGTGACATAATAATGATGCCATGGGATTTTCAAATGAAGAGTAATCTGCCAAAGCTGTGACCTGCTGGCTATGAGGGTCCTGAAATAAGGAAACTCTGTTACATTAGCCTCGACAATGAGGAGTAAATTGAGCATGGCAGAGGCGTGAGAGGCTGAACGGTCACGGCTAAGTGAGCAACTCATCTATCTTCCCCTCTGTAGGGCAGTAGGAACGACTCCATACACCAATCACCCCCTGTTGCATCCCCCCTAAGCTCCCTTCTGGATCTACATCAGTATCATTTTAAAGGAAATGACAAAATATCAGAAATGATGGTGTTTACAGATCTTGAATAATTCAACAAAAACAAATTGTGTTCAAATTTCTTGTTCACTCAAACAAATTACTACCTTGATGTACTTCTAATAGTGCTTTGCCATCCAATTGGTCACATTGCAAGAGATTACTGATTGCAACAGTGTTTTTTATACTTTTCCTCACTAAATGCAATTTGATTCAGGTGATCACCTAATCAGTACACCATAAAGCAGGATGAGGTGTTTGTGTAGTAATTATTTGCTGACATGGACTCGTTGTCATACTCATAGAGATGCTGATTTAAAAATAAACTGCAGTGGTCTCTTATTTTTTTCCAGAGCTGTAGATTATAAAGTAAACATGGCAGGAGAGCTGCTTTGGAAAAGAATCACAGGAGTATGAAAATGCACAGATCCGAAACTGTCCATGAACAAAAATATTTATAGTATCCTATAATGTACTCTATTATATATGATGTTGTATCTTAAGATACTGCATTATATTAACAGTTCATTCAGTATATTTTGAAAAATAACTTTAAAAATAATGAATTATGCTTAAAATGAATAGAACTGAAAAGAACCAAATCAGGATCAAATCTGAGATTTCATGATGCAGTGAATCATTTCCAAAAGATCCACAATCAAATGAAATTGTTATTCTGTTAGAAATGTACACCTCCGTCCATAGTGCCTCTCGCACACCAGCAGACAGTTGTCACCCGGTGTTCACGCTCATCAGGCTCTCTAAGTGCGGGGGCAGGGTCACTGATTGGAACAGCTATGACTCACTGATGAGGTGTCACACAGAAATGACCTCTACCTGATTCCCTCCCCCAGATACCCCCCACCCCCGACTATGTGCCCCCTCACAAGCATCTTCAAAAAACAGATCTCTTCCGACTGAGAAACCAATGTAGAAGCAGCTCTGGGACAAGCATAATAAATCTGGAACCTGGCTTTGTCAAAATATTAGGGACAACCATGTTTTAAACTAATAAATGTTTTCACTTTCACTAATGAGCCCTAATATATTAAGTGCTATACAGGTTTATTCTACACTCGCTCATTTTGGGATGTTTTAAACTAACAATATGTTTACAGAATAAAAGACAATACCCCAAACCTACTCTTCTTTTATCAAAGACGACACTTCAATAAATGAATATTAATAAATGTTATTAACAAGGACTTTGTTTTTCATTTTTCAATTAAGTCATAGTATCAACCATTCAGAAAAGGTGTCCCCAATCTTCTAAAGGCTGTGCGTGGGGTTAGTTGTAGTTAGCATATTATCTAAATCACACCTTGAGCACAGTGGAATTCCTTTTGTTTCAAGAGAGCCAAACCGTGAAGCTATCAGCACAGCCCCGTCTCACGCACCCAGCAAAACCTTGTCCTGCTGAGTGTGAATCAGTGTGAGGAAAGCCAGAGGACTCTTGTCCAGACAGGCCTAATTATTGAAGAGCACAAAGAACACAGCAGCAGGGCACCATTCACACCTATGATGGCCAATACTATATCTGTAAGGATAGATAAATAGATGCTTTAATGTCATTGTGTCAGTACAACAAGATGTTTGAGGGGCTATCCCACAGATGCCCAGAGCAAAGATTTAGAAATATGAAAATTTAAAACATATAAATCAATATTCAGCCGAATCCTGTAATACTGTATAGTAGGGCTGCACGATATCAGGAAAACATGCGATATTGTTGCTGAGTGTTGCGATGGCGATCTCACATGCTATAAGTAAGTAAAGACTTAGCCTTTATAGTGTTAATGTTCTTCTGCTTTGGATTTGCTGGTAACATAGACTCCAGACGCTGACTAGTCTATGAAGACAAAAATGAAACGCAATATTTCCATTCCAACATGTTTTTTTTTTTTTTTAAGAATTTACTTAAAAAGAGTATTTTAATGCCTCCCATAAAACATTTGAATCATTGAACACTGTTGAAAAAAATCTGAATTTTTTACAAATAATTTTAAAACGTAGCCAGAAAAAAATAGTAAAAGGAACAATCTATAACAGGAGCACAGAAGATGATGTTTTTGCCCTCTTCTCTGACGCACTGGGTGAAGAGTTTTGGAAAAACACCATTTATTGCAGTTCAGGCAGTCTTTCGCGATATGGATATTGCCCATGTTGATATCGCGATGACGGTAAATTTGCGATATATTGTGCAGCCTTACTGTATATCTAAGGAATACTACACCCACACATAAACCGGACTAACCTTGGTAAACAATAGGCTCCTTCTGCTTTTAACGAAAATAATCTGTGGTGAAAACAGCATGTAACCAGCAAAACCTCCCACTTCTCCACATTTCCCAGTACTCCTATCAGCACATTTGGTCACTACAAAGAGATAAACGCACACACACACACTCACACTTCCCCCCCTGTGTGACTTCTACCATCGTCACACAAATGAACAGATCCCTGTGTCACTTCCACCGGCTCGTTTTTCATCCCCAGAGCCTCAAAGACAAGCCGCTTCAACAAATCAAACAATTTTTGTTCCCAACATGCAGGAAATGATTCAAAGTGAAGATCCTCAGGGCCGAATTCCAGCCACTGTTGCTGATTAGCTTGAATGAATGAAGACCACGGAGAGAGAAATGTTTTCACTTTACAAGTTGGGATCTCCATTTGTACTCTGTGAGAGGAAACCTACATTCAAATTGCCCACAGGAAATATTAACTTCTTGAAATATTTATGCCAAAGCAGCTCCTTAATCAAGCACATGTGTTCTGATTCACTTTCTGTCTTCCTCTTAAGGCAACACTCAGCCCATACATATGCATGTGTCTTTATTTCTAGATTACAAATATGACACACATGTCCATTGATCATTTAATCCCTTAAATTGCAAGGGGTTTGTATGGCCATACTTAAATTCTTCACTCTTTTAACTTGTATATTAGTTACTGAACACGCCATAGAAATAATTCATAATAGTTACTGGATTACTGGCCAGTTTTCCGGAACTAGATTAAGCCTGGACTGAGTTCTAGACTAAATAGGATGCTGAAACCCCACTGATATCACTGAACTCAGTTCAATCCAAGGTTCAAAAACAGCGCTCCAAGTTTAGTTTTATAACTAAGTAGTAAATCTACAATTTAGGGGGTGAAGAAGGAACGATGCCACGAAAGCACAGACTGGACAGGAAATCATCTTACATTTTTCTCACACTCTCTCAAGTCACCACACTACTGATCCAACAAAAATCAGAGCAGAGTTAAAGGTCTGCTGGAACAAAACCAGCAAAGCCATGAGAATCAAGGTCTTGTTCCCAAAACAAGTATAAGCAAAGATATGAAACATGGGTCCACTTTTTAGAGCACTCCCTCCTCTAACAAAGCAAGAACCTTGTAGACAGAAGATATTATATATTTGTACCCAAAAACTACATTTCAGATCACAGTTATAGACATCATGCTACAAAACACATCCTTCTGTTTTTTTTTGTCGAATGCTGTCTGTAAGCATTGAGATTTGTAGTTTTAGGAACGTCCTGCTCAGCTACATGTTGGCTCTCAACAGAAAACTTCACTCACCACTGCTCGTGTCTACCGGCAGAGCTGCTCTGTCATGGTTCCACTGTTTGAATCCTGTTTGAAACTTTTCCTCAGTGCTCTCTGAGAACAATGCATGCTGGAGGAGAGCGGGGGGAGTGTCCCTCACGCATTAATCATGCAGGCAGCTGGCCAGCGGTGGGGAGCAAATGACGCTAGATAGGCTATAGGGTGGAGCTCTCTCCCTCTGTTGGACACAGCTCAGCTCAAACTAGCTGACGGGAGGCAGATGCCACGACCGCACTTTAATAAACTTCCGCTGACTTTCATTCCAAATGTGCATCTGTAGGAAGAATGACTAGGAGAAGGAACGGGGGTGGGGGAGATAAGATAACCCTGACAAAAGCTGAGAGGAGTTTTCTTAGATAACAGCGTCACGTCTTATGTTCCTCAATGTGCTGCAGGATCCATCTGCTGCTGAGTGTTACAATATAAAGAGAGAGACAGAGTGTTTCAATATAAATGCACTAAAGCAAAACACAGGACACACAGACTAAGTCTGTAGAAATGTGGTGCATCAAGTTTAAGTTTCCCTTCAGCTTTAGTTTAGCAGTCAGCTGTTATGGGACATGAAATAGACAATGAAGATAATTTCAAATCATTATACCAAATATCAGATTTACTGTATCATGACACCAATTCAGCAGACAATAACACAGGTGTTGCACAAATACTAAAAAGTTATATAGCATGTAACTGGTTATAGTTTTATAAAAAAAAATATCCATATGCATTTGCAAAGAATTGGTGAAATAACAGGATGGAGGCTGATTAGAAATGACTAAATCAGAAATTAAAGCAGTATTGCTGTTATCAGAAATCTAGAAATGAAGTAATCCATACACCTTCTGGTTTCTTTTAACCAAATTGCTTAAAGGTACACTATATTTAAGCAGAACTCCGTGTTTATTTGTGCTTTGTTCTTAAACTCTGCCACTAGATGGCAGCACATGGCAAGACTACGTAACTCGACTAGGCATGTGGTGGGTTAATGAATAGGAAGCAAATTCCTCTAAAACACAGCATCCTCCTTCAAATCCAGCTTGGAATCTCCCTAAAACTACTACATTAATAGTATCTGCTATTGTTTTTGACTAAAATGCTTTGTATATGTATAATAGTCATGAATTTGATACGGACAGCCACATTCAGATTAATGGTCATTATCATTGACTGTATTCTGCCACAGCCTTGTGAGGTAGATCATTGTTTGACCTGTCACAGCTGTTTGTTTCCACTATCCATCATGTAATCTGCATTTAAGGCTAAATCTGCTTTGGTATATCACGCATATCCACAAAGGCTGGATCTATAGATGACCTCCTTCTGGAGCCTGGCCCCGAGTTCGTTGGGTTGAGATTAAGAGAGAAGGGCCGGTAGTGCTCTTAGTTCTGACTTAACCCTCGTTGTAAGGAATTATAGACATTATAAAATCAGAGTGCAGATGGGAACAGATGGGAGGGGGTAGGTAGCAGGGTGTGTGTGTGTGTGTGTGTGTATGTGTAATGGGAACATACCAGAGGGCATAGCAGGACCAGAAAGGGCATTTTTCCACTTCAGTGCCCTGTGCTGGCTTTTACCTAAGTACACTTTCTTAACCGACATCTTCTGCCCAAATCCTCCTTTACCTTGGCCCACACTTACTTCACCTGACTGGCCTCAGAGGTCGTGTGAAAAAACACGAGTGAACTACACATCCCATATGCTCCATATGTTACGCCTATACAACTGAACACACAGAGAGGCTCACTAACAATGTGTTGGGACAAAGAAGAGTCAAGAAATGCAACAGAGCTCTGAAGCATGACTAGAGCAAGTGTCTAATGCTTTCACTTCTTATGATGATTCAAGATAACCCTCACATGCACAGTTATACACATACGAGGTGCAGTGAAATGCAACTCTGAATATAGAACCCAGACATAGTATAAAGAGAAGAATAAAATACACACAAATATACAAAAATGTAAACAATATACATTTTACAGTATATACAAACTATGGACTAAATGTATCTGAATGTTTACAGAGGAGAAAAAACTAATTTGTGCAAATTGTAAACTGATGAACAACCACATTTGTGCTTTTAACCACATCACAAATGTTTGTTTTCAGGTGTACCCTTTGCAAACATGTTTTAAAAGGACAATCATGTTTAGAGATTTGCCTTGAATATCTACCTCATCACTAATTGATGGCAGAAGCATCAAAGATACACATACTACTTGTCTATGTATCAGTCTGCATCTAAAATATCCCCATTCATCAGGCCCTTTATCTTTATTATTTTTTTCTTTTTAAATCAGATGAAGAGCTTCATGCTGAATGCTGCGGAAACTATGACCCTGGTAAAGAGAATGCAGTGGGAAAAGCTCTGCTAACCCTGTCCAAGTGGTGGATTTTAAACTACTGTTGACCTTGTAGATGACATAGAGGCCTCGCAGTGCCCAAAGTAGTTCAACTAGACAGCCAGGTGAATTCTGACAGGTCCCTGCAGAGAGGTGAGATTAAACCATAGGGCTTTTTGTGTGGAACTGTCATACACACACTCCCACAGCCTGACACACTGCCCCGCTGAGGCAGGCTTTGACAGAGCGAAACACATGAACGATCCCAATTCTTCCATTTCATCTTTCTCATGGAACACCAGTATTGCTTTTTCTCTTTATTTATATGGATTCGGTGCCAACATGATACAGAGAGAGGCCTAGAATTGGAACCATCTGAGATAAATGCACATTATTAACAGAGAACTATGGCATGTTGTCGCTTTACAATGGGAAGCACTCATGCATATGGAATGAGACTGATGTTAGTCATATGCTGGGGGTCTGGTCACACTAGCTGGCGCTGGTTGTTCTTCTAAGAAACACAGCAGAGTGTAAACTTAGCGAACCGGAAAGAAGTGCAGAAAGAAATCACAGAAACATCAATTTGTAATGGACCATCAACAAACTCATCAGTCCTTGTTGTAAAAAACTTGCCATCTTCATGGACTTCACAGTGTATGCTACATTTGTTCACTCAAATCCTTCAGCATACTCACCGGACAACATTTCTCGATGTAAAAGTACTTATTATTATTATTAATGAGCCATTATTTGGAGACTGCAAGCAGTGAATGGGTGGACACAACATACAAACCTTTATTCTGAAACAAAAGAAGATCCAACATCTTTCTCAGCCAAATGAATATTTCATTCAGAAGCGAGGAATCATGTCATGTGTCTTTATGTACACTTAATTACCCACAGCTGAGTGGACAGCCATCCCCAGAGATGCTCTCGGCGATCTGCCACACACTTGAACTTTGCGGCTAACATGGGCTATCACCCACTCTTCTTCTCCAGTGCTGCTGTCAATCATGTTGAACACAATAACCCTGCTGGCCTGGCAAAATGGCAGCAATTTAGCCCTCCCACATATTGAACTTTCCTCAGGGAGGCAGTAAAGACACAGATTCAGTAGTCTTAGCTAGAATTTACCTACATTCTTCAAGGTTCTCTGAAAAGCAGAGGTTACAGAGGTTTCCCATAAGATTTAAACCTTTAAACCAGACCAGATCTGAAGACTAGGTCGGCAGAAAACACTGGATCACATATTGGTGAATGAATTCTTAATTCTACCCTGAAAAAGCGCACACTTGCACTGTATGGACTTCATGTTAGTTGTGTATTTCTTTCTGTGTTTCAATGTTTAAGTGAATGAAAGTGTCTTTTTAGATCAAGGCTACTGAACTGGAGGGCTGATATCCAGCACAGACTGGTATTTCCTCTCCTCAAACAAACTCACTAAGCCTGTCAATTAACAGGTGAGACAAACCAGGTGTGTTTGAACAGGGAAATCACCAAATTGTGCAGGACACCAACCCTCCAGGGACCCTGATTTTGATTATCATGTGAAATGCTCATCATGTTCAGTGAAATGCTTTAATTAAAAATAGTTAGACTGGTCCCTCTCTATCAATTGTATTCGCCATTTAGTAATCTGGAGAATATGATGACAATCAAATGCATTCAATTATTAAGAGAAAACTATTTTACTTCATTTTTATGGAATATGCCACTGTATTTGTAACTACAGTAACTAATTTGAGTAACTAGCATTCATTCTGTCTGACATACAAACTGCCGGCTCAATTCAGTTATTTACACTAGTCATCTTTCAGACGGTTATAAGAAGTGTAGACACAACATATTAACTTTTATTCTGAAACAAAAGAAGGCTGATAAAGGCGGAAAGCAAGTTGAATGCTATGCTAAGACATGTAAATGCAGAATGTTCAGATGACTAACAGTGACCTGCAGATTAGGGATGGGTATCGTTAAGGTTTGAACGGTATTACTACTTCTTTCGATACCACTTATCGGTTCGGTACTTTAACGGTAGTCTTATCGGTACTTTTTGTTGTGTTTTTTAATTAAAAAACCAAAACAAATTGAGAACAGAAATAACACTATTTTTTA
>JBBPDB010000001.1:28001890-28017644 GCA_037974465.1 Brachypetersius altus
AACGAATATTATAAACAGTTACAAAAGGCTGGTCAGGTAAAATATGCTGGGTAATGTTTATTTAACAATAATAAATATGACACTTATTTATATTTTTATTTCGCCAGTACCGACAGCAGAACCGTTAAGGTCAGAGCTTATCGTTCCCCCCGCCTTTTATAATTAGGCACCGGGGCCGATTAAGTACCGGGTCTCGGTACCCATCCCTACTGCAAATTCCCTGTTTATCAGTCAAATTGTTATCATCAAGGACTGACTGATTGACTGATGTACATTTCAATCAATTAATTTCTAATTACTTAAGTGATTTTAACTGAGTAATCAAGACAGCCCAGAAAACAATAATTCAAGAAAACCAAAACGGACAGGCATCAGCATTAGTCAGTACTCAAAACTGCCAGATCAGTCTTAGTGGTATTTTGCCATCTCTGCTTTTAAACAGCAGACATCAGTTATCACTTGTGAAACAAAAGCATGGACCTCACTTGTAAAGCATTAAAACAAACTGAGAAATTTTGTCAAAATGCAGTGTCTAAAGTTCCACATTTGCATAGGTAGAAATGGCTATTTTGTTATGGTTTGAAATTGACTAAATTATGTGTATAGTTTTGTTTTGCAGAATGGGCGGAAAATCTTTGTATCTTAGCACTATGTTTTACCTCTGGCACAGTGGTTAGCCTCGTTGCTTCACAATGAGAAGGTCCTGGGTTCAATTCATGGCTGTGTTTGCCAGAGGCTTATCTGTAGAGCTGTATGCTCTTCCATTTATACATGGGTTTCTGCCAGGAGCTCCAGTTCCTCCCACAGTTCAAAAACTTGCATGTCGGCTGGACTGGAGAACTACATCACCCCTAGGTGTGACTATGTGCATGAATGTGTCTGTTGAATTGATGTATTTCACATTTGTTGACATCAGAACACAATAAAAATTGTGTGTGTGTATATTTTATATATACACACATACATAGCCCTGGATGGCCTAGTGGTTAGGACGTTGGCCCTGTAATCTAAAGGTTGTGGGTTAGAATCCCAACTCCTAGTGACACCACTGAGGTCATCCTTGAGCAAGGTACCGTCCGCACACCATGCTCCTCTTGGTGGCAGACCCCTGCTTCACTTATTTATATTATACATAATTAAACAGTAATAAAAAAAGAATGGAAGTGTAACTCTTTGCATTACTTACTGAGTAATTAAATATGTAGTGACAATTACTTTAGAATAGATGGCAGTACATTTGTCTACTTCAGTTCTGACAAGCATCTGGAGCCAAAGCTCAAAAGCTTTAGTGACGACATGATTCATGATAGGATCTTAAAAGTACAAAATTAGAATCCTGCATGAGAAATGGGGTCCTTTACCCAGAGGAACATGATATATTTAGACAGTTGTGCTACTCACCCCATATCATCGCAGGTCTTGAGATCAAAGTGAATTAGCCCCTGTCTCAAGCACGTCAAAACCCACGACTGAAACAAAATCCGCCTTCTTACAACTGCCTGAAAGATGACTCGTGTAAACGATTGAATGTAACCGGCAGTTCGTTTGTATGTCACACAGAAGGGGCTTCACTGCAGGAGTGTGTGCCAGGCTTGATGTCTTCCGTAATTATGAGCTGTGGCAGGGTGATTACACGTACATCATTGTGCCTCTTCAAATAAGAATTGTGCTGATTATCAGGCCTAATTAATGAATGTCCTGGTGCAAAACTTCAGCCAGTGCTTTGTGTTACAGTCTCCATACTGAGTAATGAGCACTTCATCAGTCTCGCTTCAGATTGTCAAATTGCAAAACTGTGTGAAAATGAATAACACCCCATATAATTACAGTGATGGAGCACCATTCTGTAAAACAATTAAAAATCTGTCACAGGACTGCAGGTTGAAATAGCGCTGTGTGGTATCCAACAAGACTGTGAAACATAAAAGATTCTGCCATTGTTGTCAGATACAGTAGTTAAACTGGCTGAAAGAAGTCTTAGATCCAAATCACAAAAGGTACAGTTCTGGACCTAAAAGGAATACTTTTGTATTTTTTACCTTAATCTACCACCATCTGTAGCTTACCATGAGAAAAACAAATTATCTCTATATTAGTAAAAGTACAGAAAACATGACCGGTACTAAAGCAATTGCCCATGTGCTTCTATAACAAATGCGTTTTGAGACCATGGGTTTAAATGTTCTTTTCCAAGTCCATGGACATGTGCCAAAATTAATGCCAGTGGTAACTGAAATACTTTTTTTTTTTAAGTGAATATAAATAGACCATGAATGGAAGCACACGGAGCTTGTTTTTGACTTGGCTGTATTAGGAATAGCTCAGCTACCCCTGACAGCGTTCTCATTTCAGTGTAACCACAGCCAAATCTCAGACATCTCTCTCTTTTTAAAACCCCACTTGCTCCCCTGCCCCACTCTGCAAATTCTCACCATTGTTCGGCTAGGGAAATCCTGGTTGTTTTTTAAAAAAGGGCCTCTCTCTCTCTCACGGCGGTTTTGGGGCCACATGGGGCCCGCTCTTAATCTGTCTGTGGCTCCATAAGCCGCCTTAACTCCACCGCTTTTTGTTGTTCTGATGCAAAATTGCTCTGGTTGTCTCCTTAGCGCTCGTATTTTCCAGCACACTGCCTCCGACACCCTGATGCTGCAGTAAAAAACGGTCCCAGAACAATCTTTACACATGCTCCTTCTGCTCCACAACTGCTTACATTCCTGAATATTCAACAAAGAGCTCGGCCTGTTTCCGCTCTCAGGTAGTATTTGACTTACTTGTCTGCCCTCTTTAGCTGCATATGGTTCTGTGTGCTGAAGTTAGGCTTACAGAGCACTTACCAAAGGCCAGAAAAATGTAAAGGGTAAAATGAGAAAGCAAAACATGTGGAAGCCTACAGCCTGATCAGTCTCACCATTATGACATTTGAAATTCACATTGAACAGCTTTGGGGTAGCATTCTACACACAGCTTTTAGACTTTAATTCATCACTGGAAACACGTTAAAAACATTGCTCACATGTGTAAGTACGGATGCATTATTTAGAAACAAATGCACCATGATGGGCCGTAATGAGGTGGCACCGTGCTGCTCTGATTGAATATGTCTCATGAATCATGAAACAGATTGATTTTTCTATCGATACAGGACCACCCCTTCCTTCCCATGTGGGCAATTTACAGTAGGGTGCCTAAGTGTCAGGTTTAAATGGCCAGGAGAGCCCAGATGGCGGCTGCATCAATACAAACTCATCCATCCACGCTGCAGACCGCTCCACATTAACCAGCCAGAGCAGCGGCCACAGCTCTGATCCATACGAATAAACCTGCTGACACAGAAACCTGCCACAGCTCCTGAGGCTTCCTCACTGAACAGTCAAAGGGATGAAACAGCCATCTTATTACATTTCGCTTTACAGGAAATACACTAGGGAATACTGACAGCACCATATAAAATATAATCCATCTAAATCATCCCTTGATAAAAAATATATTACAGCAATGAATAATTCATGATCCTAAGCAGAAAACAAATGGCAAATTAAAAATGGAACCATTAGAGTTATGAGTTATCTGTCTCCATTTAGCCTCCCCAGATTAGTGGGCACAGATTAAATGGACGGATTAAAATTAAAGTGATAAGAATTTGTGAAAAGGCGAGGTGCTTTGGAGAAGAGATATTTTGTCACGTGTAAAGCAGATATTTCTGCTGCATTTTTCTTTTGGTTTTCCGCTGAGGTTCACCGAGATTTGTGTGGATCAATGTACCAGAAACACAACCATTTCCCCACCTCTCTTTATCCCTTAGAATTAAATAATGTTACTGAATTAAATAATGTTACTGAACCCTTATCAGTGAAAATGTCTATATGTAAATTACTTCTGCTCTGATTGGCCTGTTTTTGTGCCTCATTTAAAAAAGCCATCTGGGCTGAAACATTCCTTATAATTTTGGTGGGATCCAAAAAGGAAAGACTGAATAGGTGAACAAAACAATGATACCGCATTTTCCTTTTTAAAAAAAGAACTTGAGTATCATCTGATACCAGCATGAATTCAATATACTTTTAACACAAAGCTTTAAAATGAGCTTTTATATTTAAATGCAGCACTTCACTTAGTCTAAAAGTAGGCTCATGCTCTAACTACTCAAACAACCTACCACCCCAGAGGACAAATACACACATAACATCGCACAATGTGAGTGTGTGCTGGCTAAGGCCAGATTTGTTACAGGGTGCATTCAAATTCATTCTTTTTGGCTAATATCTGGCTTATACCAATAGCTGCAATTGGAGCAATGCCAATCTCCATTATTGTAAATGTGAAGAAGCCTAATGTACATATACGGCATAAATAAACTGGACTAAAAGTGGTATACTTTAAACTTTGTGCTTGAATACAGTCATTCGTCTTTTCCCATAAAATTAAGTCCTTCATGGAAGTTAAACAAATGGTGGTCTAAAACCAAAAATGTATAATGTTATAATGAGATAAACCATAAAGGGCATTTTGCGCTTTACAGGAGATGATCATCTGAACACAGCTTCTGATTAATGGTCATGATGGTAAAAGTTTTGTGGTATCACATAACCCACTGTGCAAAAAAATAAACCTGTTTCCCTGACAGAGCATGCTAATACTTAGAATCACTATTTAAAGCAGCTGCGGCTGTCTGTGTGTACTGAATCACATCGCTGACAGACAAATGGTTCTGTACACCCTGAAACACGGAGGCTGTCAGTGACGAGTGCCGGGCCAATGCTCTACATGGTTTGTCTTTTTATAATGAGTCTTTCCATCTCTGCATCCCTTCAATACTGGGGGCACAAGGGAGGGGCAGAGTCGAGGCAGATTGATATCTCAATTACCCTGGAGCAGGCCTCATATGTTCTCAGCCCTTATATATGTGCTAGCTTTAGACCAAACCTTCTCTTTCCTATCAACTCCCTTCTCTTATTCCCTCACCAAGTTATATTACTAAGACTAACACCAGTCAGATATTGTTGCTTTTGTGGGGAAAACCCCTGTAACAGTAACCTTATATGGGTGTCATTTTAAATGTACATCAACAGTAACAGTCATTTCTACAGACCCATTAATCATGAAATGTTCACTCAATATAAAAGGCAGCTGCCATTTTTAAATGACATCAAATCAATAAATAAAAGGACCTGTGTGGACAAAGACAATATATTAAGACAAAAATGCCATAAAACAGATGATCAAAGTGAGGTGGCTGAGTGTGAATTTAAATAAAGGCTTTTATAAACCTGCCGCTCAGAGAGCAATCCCCTACCGAACAGGGACAGAGAATTAGTCTTGCGCTGTATTGGATCAGCGTGGATCTATAAAGAAACGGCAGGCCAAAGACGAGAATTCTCAGCCTCACTGCCTGCCAGCCAGACGTCCTGCGGGGAGCGCTTAATAACATCTCTCTCAGCCAGATTCCTTCAGTTCCATTCAACAGTTCATTTACATTTAAGGCGCATCTTTTATGCAAACTCCATATGAAAAAAAAGGTAATGCTGAATGCCGAGAATTTTCAAAAGAAACGTAAGCTGGGAATCACTTATATAGGAGAAATAGCCTGTATCTGGGCATTTTTAGAAATACTGCACATTAGGCATATCACATTTGTACATATAATCCTGTACACAGATAGAAAAACCAAGGATGAATGTATGATTTACAGCAGAGTTCAACAAAGAAAATGGGCGATATGTTCTTCAAACAGGTGTTTTTTTGCACTTTTTAATAACAAAAATTTAATTCTGTTACAACCGTTTACCTCCCATACTACTTTGCTGTCGCAAATACGACTTACTTTTGAACCAACTTTAGCACTTTATTGTAGATCAAACAAATCTGACAAACAGCTCATCCTGACAGGTGTCTGATGTAGTAAACAACTCTTGTCAAAATAGTTTTTCTTTTTACTAAAACTTTTTTGTTTGTCAATGCATTTTGTCAGGTAATACACACCACACGCATACACATGTGCACATGAATCAGCTTGCACTGCGACTGAAAGAGTGTCAGGCGGATTTCAAACTGAATCAGATTTGTAGAGTGACATGTTGACTGACAGTTGTGGCCTGAGGTATTCACTATTATGTCTCTGAGTTCATTACACTTCTATGCTACACTGGTGGCGGTTCTGTGGGTATCAGGTACAAGCATAACCACAGCACAGCAGAGGTGGCCAGAAATAATAAAAATATTAAACAAAGTGATTGATGACAACTGGAGTACTGACAACGAAAACACAGATCAAAGCTCCTCTATACTGAACAAGACATGCTTTTCACTTGTAGTAGCCCTACTTGAGCTCGAAGAGTTTTACCAGGACTTTTATTCAGTAAGACTAGGATGTTGGGTACTAATTTCAGTCAAACTGTCAGAACTCAGAGCATCCTCAGTAATAGCTTTCCTATTCAGGATGACTGTAATGGAATCACAAAATGTGTTGACAGCCACGGGCAAGTGTTACATCGTTATTAAGTGTAGTGCCATCTGTGTACCACTGGCAAGTACATCTGGGACACGATGTTTCAGTCTTGGCCATGGTAATCTGGAGAAATTTCCCTGTTACAGTATAACACTACAAATCAGACGGTCAAATTCTGACAAGTTCTGGAATTACACCAATCAAGTCAGAGGCTTACTAGCTTACGTGAAAAAAGCACAGGTGTAGGATGAGAAGATTTCAGGAGATAATGCCTGTCAGAGGAAAAAATGGAGCATGTTGTACTTGCGCCATAAAGTCCTGAGGGGGAGTTAGACGAGGAGAACGAAATCAAGCTCTAGCCCAGTGATCACAGCACTGGACGGACAGCGAGGCCACAGCTGTGTAATTATAACTTTTCCACCAGGATGCTCCCACTGATTAGCAATCAAACAAAAAGTGTTCGCAATCACTCTGTGCTGAAAACAATGGAAAAACAAAAACAAGGAAGAGCTGATGGATTTCGAGGGGCCATTCATCATTCTGACACTGCTGTCGTTGCCAGTGTTCGGGGAATGAGTCCTGAGGTTACCTCAAAGCATCCGAGTGCACAAGAGCAACTCCTATTCCTAGCATCCAAAATTAAAGAAAGTGAGAGGGGAAAAACAGATCTAGCAGCTCTAGGCTTGTCTCATCCTGACGCATCTAAATATTTGAGCCAATAACAAGAACTCTGAATAGACTGGACTGGAGCTATGAACACAATGCTCATAAAAATTTTGACAGCTTTACCTCATGCAAGTATAAAACACGCTCAGTCAACACAGTGATCACTCATAAAATGTCAGTGCATGGCACTGTGCACTATTTCACCAACACTTAATCATTATTACTTTATCATTATTACTTATTAAGCAATACTGATATTTCAGATGGCTGCAATATGCAAATCAGCCTGTAAAGGAGTGCTGCGTGCATTTTGACCAATCCCGTGTTCATCACATGATCCAGCAAATGTAAAATGCAAAAAAAAAAAAGTCTATTGCAGGCAACATGTAGCAATATTTAATTGCAACATTCAGAATCTTTTATTGACACCAGTAGCTCTAAACGTATGAAAGGGTTCGCATATATAATTGGAAGCTATGCAGTGCATTTAGATTAGTGCAATTAATTCAATCCAACATCCTCTCTTCACCCAGCTGACGTAAAGACCTGCTGCAATAACAAATTAACTACCCTGTGAATAATAAACCTGAGGCCGTGCTTATGGGCGAGTCTAGCAGGCTTCTAAAAGGGCACAGGGGAGTCATTTGACCTTGAGTGTTAACGTGAATATCTGCCTTTAGGGTTCCTGCTTCACCACTCTGCCTATTAAACACTCTCTGGCCTTTGATGGAGGTCCCAAGGAGAGACAGCGAGCTACACTGGTATAAAGGTGCTAAAACACAGCCTATATCATCTAATGGCCATAATATCTCATTGTTATCCCGTGTTTTTGGGTGATCTAAAATGGCGAATGAGATGTGAGAACCTGAAATGTGTAAATGAAATTCAAAGTCTTAATCATTTAAATCGACATTTGCAAGGTATTTCCCAATTTAACAGCCCGTCCTCTGGGTAATCAAGTGTAAATAATTAAACCAATTAAAAATGGAATACAAAAATGATCGCAGACAAAAACTGTGCACATACACAATACTAACTGCCCCAAAGCACTGTTTGTTTTTTTATGGGATGCAATATATTGCTATCCAATGGATTATTTGCAGATCCAGAGACGAATACTGTTGTTGGAATAGTGTTGAAATTACAGAACAACTTTGACACATTTGTGATCATACAAACTCATTTTATCCAACAGTGTAAAATAACTAACATGTAGCTACATCACCACACCCTCTGCTCGCCTGTCCATCATGGGGTTTAGGTTCTTTAGCTTTGTTTTAGCATCCTGTTTTTGGAACTCCCACCAATATCCGCAGCATTGATTCACTTCCCACCTTCAAATCCAGACTCAAACCTCATCTTTTCAAACTTGCTAATTCCCATTGTTTTTGTTTTATAAATGTATGTAATGAAGAAGTGTTGATATCAACATGCACACAGGTTGCAGTTTAGACAGCCAGTGCAGACTCTGGAACAATCGTGTTTATTGACTCATAGAAGTGGACAGGAAAAGGTGTATGGAAATTTGGTGAATGATGGTATTTTATTCTTCTGAAGCATTGAAGCTATTCTGTTGACACCTTAAAAGTAATTTTACACCGTCTTACTCAACGCACTTCATAAATAATTTATAGCACCTGTTTAAAATTGCAAAATACATTGATTACTGATATCGATATATCCCACAACAGGGTGTTAATTATTGGATATCGTTATCAGCCCAGGAATTGGTCAGTTGACTTCTTCCCCTCACTGATTCAATCTTTCCGCAAGAACGCATGCACAGGGTGCACTGAGCTATAGACAGAAGCTAAATGTCGGTCTATCAGATTCATTGCCCTCTCAGTTCATTTCAGCTTCTGCTCCGTCTCCCTTCATAAACCATAGTACACCTGACGGATTAGAAAAAGCATCTTCTAAAAGGAAGAGACACTGCTGTGGTTGGATGTTACTTACTGCAGTTCTGCACAGAGTTATTTTGCAGATCAGACTGCAAGAATACATTGATTGGAAAGGCAGAAGAACAGACAAGATGCATAACAGTAACTCACTGCTCTTAGCATGGACCTCTGTTTGTTCTCTTTCTCCCCCAAACAACACACGCTCTACAAAAAATGTATGCCATGAAGATGATATTATTATCTACATGGCATGCCCTGGAGCCTGAAAGCATGCACATGACTGAACTGCATGTCCCTTAGACTAAGCTGCACAAGTCATGGCTCTGACAGAAACACTGCGTTACTCAAAGCTGCAAAGTGCTGAGGAGGTTTAACAATATTAAAGGAGCTGGCACTATTGCAATTGTATTGCAGAAACTTATCATTTCCCCCATTCACTCAAATTATATAACCATGCAAAAATATTTTGGTGTTGATGCAGGTTTTCCACAGAAATTCACCGATCACTGTGTCATTGTGGTTCAGTTTTGTAGCTCAAGTATTATTTAGGCATGAGAAATCTATTTCCTCGAATGATAATCCCCAGGCAATTTTAAAAAGAGCTGAGGGAGAACCACACTATTCTGGCTCCTGAATGAGCCAACATGATATCTTGAGGGTGAGCTCTGACGCCTCCTTTTCCAATCTTGATCTCATGACAGGAATTGCCTGAATTGCTTATGAGTGGTTGTAAGGATCTACTTCAGACTGAATTCATCAGTACAGAATATACATTTCACATTCAGACATGCAGTGATGATCATTACAGCCTTGCATCACTTATCAATATGATGAAACAGATTTGTGATCAGTATTGGCATGCCATCCCTCTGAGAACAGCATGATTTGACTGCTAGAAGAAACTTCAAATATCTAAAGCCAACAACAGCTAAAAGCTATTTTCTTCAGTCTACAACTGAACTGTCTCAGATGCATCCTAAAGCAGGGGGAAATGGCCTGGGAGGATTCCAGGAATTACAATGCTATACACGCCAAGGGAGAATCAGACTGTATCAGAAAATAAAACACATTTCCAAAACAGAAGCAGAATCGTCCACGGCCATTTCCTTTGGCTAGCGACGGAATAAATTGAAGGCAATCGTGGTCTACTTTCTACTGACTCCACTATAAACGCAACCACAGGCTTACATGATTGTGTTTCAGTCTTCATCAGTACATAAAATAATAAAGAAATAAATACATTCTATACAAACTGACAGGCGGAAAGAAAGACAGAAAGAACAACATACAGACAGACAGGAAGAAAGAAAGACAAAAAAGAAAGACAAGTAACAAAAGACAGAGACACAAAGAAAGAAAGAAAGAAAATTGTGGAAAAAAGTCCTCATGAATCTCACTGGTGAAAAACAAAATGCAATGCTAAAATATATGACGAAGAAACCGCAAAGTTTCAGTGCAGAAGTTTTCAGTCCTGCGTCTCAGGGCTTACAGTGGAGTGCAGGCATCAGCTGCTTCATGCGATTACTCCGCGTCTGCAGTCTTTCACCAGTGCTGCATGTTTGTTTTCTTATAACAGAGCAGTAAAGTGAGAGGAGCAGACAGCGAGTGGGACAGAATGAGGGCAGGGCATTACGTGCTCAAGCTCATAAAGACAAATTGGTGAGAGTGACGGAGATGAAGGCTTCAGAACGCCGAGGCACACCAGAGCTTCTGAGAGAGAAGAGGAGTGTGACTGAACTGAAAACACCACAATTACTCGCAGCGGGGTGCTGAACACGCTGTACAAACAATCCGCGCTCAGCTCTCAGGATTCAAGTTTCAAGGATAAAAGCAGAGCTTTAAACTAACCCATATATCACTGTCTGAGCTTTTTTATCTTAGTGTCACACTAATTTCTTCTATAAAGAAATTACTTCTCAGATATATTTTTACCTATATTTCATTACATTATGTTCATTTGGTAGATGTTTTTATCCAAAGCAACTTACAATATAAGGAAACACTCAAGTCTCAGGACCGATACAGAACCAGAGGTCTGTACTAAATGCTAAAAATAATTATATAAGAGTAGTGCAAGAAAGATCTTGTTTATTGTATTTGTAGCTCCTCTAACCCAGATTCAAAGTGCATGGAAAAGTAATTAAGATATTATTTACATTCCCATCTCATAACGAACACAGAGCAGACTCCGGAATTCAAATGGAACAGATTCCAATCAGGCAAAAGAGAAACCATCATGAATATTTAGTACAGTGAATATGGGCCACTGAGACTACCGTGCCTGAGGATGTGTACAGACTCCCCTCAGCATGAAATCACGCATGATGGAAAAAAGGGATGATGGCTTATGTCTTCCATACTTCCCCGTTGGTGTGCGACAAATAAACTTCCTTACTAAAACCCCTTACTGACTCATACAGGCAACTTCAGGTTTATTGTGCAAAATAACAGTTGCTCAAGTAACGACATTTTTACTACACTACAGGTTTAAACATGAGTAATCTGAGTAGAGCCCAATACTTTGATCTATTACAAACCAACACCATCACTTACACACAATACCCTGGAGATCAACTAAAATATAAACAGCATTACTTTGATTTATACAGTGGGTTAGAAAATGTGCTTGATATAAATACATACAATGGCAGTGCACTCACTTATCAATAGGATGAAATAGAACAGCAACAATCTGACACAGCTATATAGATCTCAACTTTAGCATACAATGAAATTGCAAAAGCATGAACTCCAGACCACTTAACTTCTACCATCAAAAGCATTCTGTCTGGCTGTATCACAACCTGATTTGGCAGCTCTGATGCTCTGGGCCACAAAGCTCATTGGAGGGTGGTCAAATCAAAGCAAAGCATCCAGGACCAGCCATCCAGGACCTCTACAGACACTGCTGCAGGAGTAAGGCTCCCCATGAGCCCAGCCACAGATTCTAAACACTCCTGTAGGCGGTACAAGAGCACTCAGATTTGGACCAGCAGTTTCAGGGACAGTTTAAACCCACAAGCCCTCAAGCAACTGAACTGCTGAATACTGAACACTGTTCCCTCTTCACTGTTCCACACTTTAACCGTATCCCCTGTACGCTACATTCATTTGCACTACAGGCATTTTACAAACACTTGCTAATGTTAAACACTGTCAACTATGAATCTTTTTATTTTACTATTTATTTTACTTCAAGAATACTCACTATACTATATTACTACTTTTATTTTATTCTACTTGTGTTTTGTTTTGTGAGCAAACTTGAGGGTGCTCTGAGACCAAGAATTGCAGTGCTGTTAACGATGTACCACTGTTATCTGTAAATGACAAACTTAAAACTTTCACTTTATAACTGAACTTGAGGTAAATTCTGAGCAGTACTGATGATGCATTACCCTTCACTCTCAATTCTTTTGCTTTTTCTAAATCTCATCTGATGCAAATTCAATTAACATTTAAGTTTGATCTGACCTGACCTCTAGTATCCTCTGGTCTTCAGTAAAGCGGCACTACAATCTGGTGTTCACCAAAAGAAAGCAACATTCCCAACCTAATGTTATTTTTCCTTTATCAGATATGATCAATTAAGGAGAAATGGAGCCGTGTTAGCAAAAATATACCAAGTATTTTGTATTATTATGTTTTACACTGTAATATAACTCCCTTCTGTTCTACAGAGTAGCATCCACCTTCCATAGCACCTTGAGAGAAGCAGCACTGACAGAGCAAAGTTCTGATAGCGGAGGGCCAGGCAAGCGAGTGTATGAAAAGGTTTCCGTAAATGAGTCATCATGGCCTGCGGGCAGCATTTGCGTCAGTGCGGGGATAATTCCAGCAGCACAGTATGCGCTTTTAAAGAACTCATCGGCAGTCATTAAGACCAGTGCCCAGTGCCCCGGGCCGGCCGCCTCACAGGTCAGCTCCTCAACCTAGAGGTGCAGAGGTGAGCTCCGGGCTGTGCAGACTCATGCAGCTGTGACAGGAGAGCATCCTGCTGAGCGTGAGCAGATTCACCCGGGGGCAGCAGCAGGGTCACTGTCTGGCTGTGCCTGTGTGTGTGTGTGTGTAGGTTCTGGGTCCCAGCAGCCCAGTTGAGGTCGGCCTGGTTACCCCACCCCCTCTACGCCGCTTCCCCTCTGTCACTAAGCTAATGAGAGCCCACAATGCTCCAGAGTGCCACTGTTGCAAAGGCCAGCGACTTCAGCGGTTCAGAAAAGCACAGGGGGGAAAATAATAAATCATCCTGCGGTAAGTCGCGCTAATCGAGATATTCAGTGAGCTGCCTGCCGGGAAACGCATTAAGGCTCCTTCACCCACGCTGCTTTATATTATATAGCATATATTTTGTTCCACCATATGAAAAAGACAAAGATGAAAAGCTGTATTTCCACTTCTGATGTAGCACAGTCCCTATTTAGACCTCAAAATGGGTAACTTGATCATCCCCATATCAGTGCTTAATTCACTGGGTTTAGAGGTTAGGACAGATTTAAAGCGCTTGGACAGCATTAGATAGATTATAGTGATATTGAGAGGAAAAGTGAAACTGCTCACGCTATGCCTCTAAAAAAGAACCAATGACAGTTTCCAACAGTAAAACACACTCACACACACACACACACACACACACACTTTTGCTATAAGGGGATACATGATTTATAATACTCTTCTGAATCATAAATATTGTTGAGAAATCCAAGAAATAAAAGAAAGTGTAAAGCCAGTACTGTTTATCCAGACACCCTTAGTTTATAGCAATAATACAAAATTATAATGTATACAAAAAACAGTAATAAATCTAAAGCTCTTTTTGCCAAACAATATAGCACAATATGATGGCAGTATGATACACCTCAATAAATATTATTGTTACTGTTAGACTATGTAAAGAAACAAGAAAATACTGCAGTTAGCACAGAAGATGTACAGGGTTACTTTCTCACTAATCAGAGACTGATCATTTAAGCAATGCTTCTGCTTACAGCAGGGCTGATAGTGAATGAATAATCAGGTCAATAAGCATTTATATTCACTTACGAATGAATGATTTGGGGAAAACAACTAATTGCAAGGCTTCTGACAAATAACATTAGACTGCAATTTAATTCTGCAATTGTTGTTTTCCAACCCGGGGCTAAAATGCTGCACAAAACAGTCAGTTGTGGTTGTTGGGCTGTTTTAGACTGGTCTAACTCATCCACAGCACAGCAGTTTGTCAAGACAATGTTTCTTGTAATTTGATGCTTTGTCTTGCTGTCTTTATTTCCTGTTACTGTCATTTAAATAAACGACACTTTTTATTTAAGTTTTGTTAACTTAACACACCTACCTGCTAAAACCTGAACATGAGGTAGGGTGTTCAAAAGCATCTTTCTTGGTATAAGCACTTTAGGTAAATGATTTGTAAATGATCTTATGTTAAAAGAAGACCATGAAAACATTTGGGCTGAAATGTGGTAAACCCTTTCAACCCCAGGTGTATTGTTCATGTATATGCAGTGATGGCAGAAATCCAGTGGATCCAGTGACAGGTACTTAAAGTTGAAGAAGTGCTTGAGTGTTGCCATTGTAACAAATATGGTCATAAATATTTACACATATTGTTTTCTCAAAACAGAACAGGTTCATCTTTAATATGACTTTAATACAACAAAAACTATGTTTTGTACAGAAATCATGCCTCCAAGCTTTTGATGGACAGCTTATGCACGAAAAACATTAAAAAAATTAATAGGAATAAACCCACAACACCCTGAGCTAACTGATAATTGACGTAGATGTTATCTGACATATGAGAGCACAGTTCATGGCAAAGCTAGGCAGGGGATTCGCTCTAATGACTATTTAATTTGCGCTGACGTGAGATAACTTCCCTCAGGGGCCGAGTGGTGTCTTAACCGCTGATAAGCTTTCATTTATCACCAATTAAAGCGGCTCCATGCCAGAGTCACCCTGCGCCACACACGCCTGTCATTACCATCAACAAGTACGGGTAGCCCAGCAGCTGCCCATCAGAATGCAGCAGTGGGACACAGATAAAAGAAAATCTGCTTTAGTATTCATAAAGCTTCAAATTGATGGATGAGCTACAACTGCAGGTTCAGGTTTAGGATCATATCCTGGGGACAGATGGGATCTGTGACAATTGTGTGACAAAAGGTGGGGAGTCCGGTGGAAGGGGGACAACGAACAATGTCATACATGTAAATTCAGCCGCTCCCTTGGGGAGAGAGAAGCTGCACTGTCAATTAGAGCATCAATAATTAAAATAGTTGTAGGTCCCATTAGCGGGGATGTATTTCCATGAATAGTTAATGATCCTTGCAGGCACTTTCGGTGACACACACCAAGAGGACGTCCAGGTCTTCAAAAGTGTTCTTTTTAGATGGGAAAGTCACACTCAGCAGAAATCAAGACACACAAGAACATGCATGTAGATAATAAAAGTCCCCAGCCTATGTACTCTGGCGCTTCGGATTATCTCCTAACGGTGAGATTTATTCAAGAAAAAAAAAAATCTTTGTGAGAACAGGGGACAAAGAACAGCTTTCTAAATGCCATCACTGCATAGCAAGCATTTATATCATTTACATTTACGGCATTTAGAAGACGCTTTTATCCAAAGCGACTTCCATTCTCTAACTACTGGGGACAGTCTCCCAGGAGCAACTTAGGGTTAAGGGTCTTGCTCAGGGACCCAGTGGTGGTGTGCTGAAGGTAGGATTCGAACCCATGACCT
>JBBPDB010000001.1:28024601-28059430 GCA_037974465.1 Brachypetersius altus
GGAATTCTTAAGCACTGATGTACGTCGCTCTGGATAAGAGCGTCAGCTAAATGCCGTAAATGTAAATGTAAATGTATTTGTGTCATGATTTGGGACCAATGCAACAGCGTGAAACAAAACACACAAAAGCCACACCTGTTCATATCCAGGTAGGCTACTGTCCACCCTGGGATTTGTGGCTCCCAGCACTTTCCAGCGTGAGGTTGGCAATAGAACCTTGCATTTCTCAGCCAAGATTCTGCCAACAGTTTTGGATGCAATAATCTCCCTGATCCCAAACTACATTCAGTTTCCTTACACAAGTCCAGCACAAGTGGAAGTTAAGGGAATGTTATTACCATATATGGTTATTTGGGGGCGTTCCAGAATGCAAATTCATCTGAGCGTGCAAGAGTGATTTAGAAGGTGTGGGATTTATCATTGCTGACTACTTACTGGTGTGTGTAAGACCACCCAGCGAACATTTGATACATCTCACTTTTTCTGTTCAAAAGCACATTCTAAATTTCACTCGTATAGTTTCGAATCATTTCTACGCACTCTTGATAAATGAGGTCCCTGGTGTTTATGCTGCGTTCTACTTAACTTGGAAGTGGGAATAAAACTGCATACATTTGAAGCTTCTTGCATTGTAACAACAATCTAGCCGTCTAACCATAGTGATGCGAGTGCCAACTTAACATCCATGATGTACGTAGCTTCTCAAAACAGCACCTTTATCTTCAATGTTGGAGGTTTAACCAACTACTGTGTCTGTAATGAGCAAATCTCATTTGAAAGTCAAAGAGAGGAGCTTTATTACTGCTGACTGTGTGAGCAACCACATTAATCTGACATTTTATGCTGTGCAGAGTTGGGAACACAATCCCAGAATCAAGGTTTCCAAGCTCTAGTCGAGCTCAGAATTAATTTAAAGAAAATAATCACATTTAAATCCTGAATGCAATATTGGTTTAAAAAAAGTGCAATTTTGGAAAATGGACTCCTGGAAGAAAGACCTGGAAGAAATCCCATCTGCAAACCCACATCACCACACCGCACTCTGTGATTTATCAGTCTCTGTAACTCCACACTGACAGTCCAGACGGCTCCAAAATCACTGTTTACTGAACACCCTCGACAGGAACCCGTGGCTTACAACTTCAACAAACACACATTAGGATCATTGAGAATACACAGAGGAACATTCTGAACTTCAGTCCACATAAAAGCTTTGTTAGACTACGTATATGTCTTTCAGTGTTGCTGTCAACGTGTGTCAAAGTACAGGGGCATCTTTCTGGATGTATACAGTCACATTCTTCCAAAACTGAGACAGACTGAAAAAAGATCATAGATGCAGGAACACATGAGAAATCAACAATCAGAGAAGTTCTAGACCAACGGTTTTCAACCTTTTCAACATTAAGGCCCACCTCTCTATCACAGCATGTTGCCAAGGCCCACTTGGCCACATTAGATGATATTAAATGACCAATTGAAGACCAATAGCCTGTCTTGATTTTAGATTTGTGGACCAATGAAAAGCCGCGGCCTGGCTTTCATCAAAATAAAGCTTACACATTTTAAACCCTCAGTCTTGCAAACTCGAAGTATCTTTAAAGAGCCCACATTAGGGGAAACAAAGGTTTCTCATTTTATTTAATTTTGCAAATTTGATGTAGTAGGTAGACATTGTGATAGTTTCTGAAAGTTCACTCCCCGGTCCAATCACTTCAAAACGCAAAACATTGAAATTGAAATCGCTGTTTTGTTAGCCCCACTGAGTCCTGTTAAAGTTGAATTGAGCATGGCACCATACAGAGCAGCCAATCAGAGCAGAGTCTTAAATGCACAGTAACAAAAATACAATTCTAATGAATACAGGAAGGTAAAAAAAATACTTGTAAAAATGAATGACGTTTTACATAAAAATGTGGTTGTTCAAGAAATAAAAGAAAAATGGGCCCTTCATACAACTGTATGATTATACCTTTGTTGACTCCGAATGAGCTTTCCCAGTGGGTCGTAAAATGCCACATAGCTTTTTACCACTGTAAAATGTGTAGACTAATACTCTTCCATCTAAATAAAACATATATTCTTCATTATTTGCTAATTGAGTGAAAGGAAAGAAGAGCTACACCAAGGGCTTCCTCTCTCCCTCTCTCTTTCAGCCACATACTATCCCCTTAGATAGATGATGTGAGGAGCTATAAACCCAAGCCATAAACGATTCATTCACTGTGACACACACTTCAGCTTTACTAAAGCTTTCTGAAAAGAGGATGATGCATAGCTAGCAGAGCTTTGTATTCAAGCACTCCAATAAGAATCTGCTCATGATTAATGCAGGTTAGGCCAATCTCCTACTTTTACCCAATAAGACAGGAGAAGACAGAAAGAGCACAGAGCATTTAGTCAAGTACCCACTGCCAAGCCCTATCCAAAAAGACATAAAAGCCGAATCTCACTCTTTTGCTCTTTCTTTTTACAAGAATCTCAAATTTCTACTTGTATTACCAATTGACTACGCTCAATAAAATATCCACAAAATCATGCAAAGTTGCCAGAACACAGAAATGTATGTGTCTTTGAATTAGCAAGTCTCCTGTGTGGTGCAAACTGCAGTTAAAATGTGAAGCCTTTAACCACAAAAGCAGACAAAACAGAATAAAAGCATTTCAAAGCATTTGAAACATGGACTGCTCCTAACAAATGCAAATAGAGGTGATAATGAGGACTGATGAGTTTTGGGTGTCTTTGGCATCCCATGTGAAGTTTAAGTGGCTCTCTGGGCCGTGCTCAAAACCCCAATGAAGCCATTCACAGCCATCTGTCACCAGAGACCAGCTACTCTGATAAATGCACTGATAAGAAGCCCAGCAGAGACACAACCCAGGCTGCGAACAAAAGCACAAGTCGAGACAACTGACAATTCAATGGACAGTTCTGCACTGCAGCATGACACTCACTCAGCAAGGTGTAGGTGTGCCACAGGTTATCACAGATTTAAATGGCAATGGCTTATTTAGCTCACTCACTAATGTGATGAGTTTGGATTGACTGTAAATTGCTAATGGGTCCTTATGCTCCAAGATAAAAGCATAATTATATTATGCCTGGTTGCACTGATTGTTTGACTTAATTTTCAGATCAGGCTAATAAGATCCTCATAATAGCTTCAGGCATACAGACATCATCCAGCCCCAAACATAGCCTGAAATGTTTCAACATTTATTTATAATAGTTTAAGACATTTTTGGTCAAGTAATTTAACAAATGACCAATACAGTATGACATAACTTGACCTAAAGCAGATTAGTCAGATTGTGTTATACTATCATCATCATTTTAGCAGGCTGTTCATTAGATGTCCACATTCACATTTCACTGTGACAACCATGATGTAAATCTCTGTAGGAAACATGCTTGTTTCGTGGATTATTGTCTTTGTCCTCTAGGTTATTGATTAGGACCATGCCAATGCAACTCCCAAAGCCCTGGGGTCTACTGATGAATAATGGGCTCAACTCAGACTGTCTAATTCCTGCAGACCATGAGCATTTGTCTTGTACAGCCGAGGCATATTTACATGCATGTCGCAGTGTGTAATGAAGATACTAACTGAATGGTGCACAAACATCTTCACAGTCATTATGCATTTGACCACTGCGTAGCTTTCTAGGCATCTGTAACTGGGTGGCCTATGGTTTTGATTTTTAAAAAGATAAAAAAAGTATATGAACCTTTTTTAATCAGATTTTACAATGTTAAAGCATAAGAAATTCTTTAACAAGATTAGATTAGAAAGGTGCTGAATGATTGCAAGGTAGTCAGAATCAAAAACGGTTTTAAAATCCAGCAAGGAGGCTTTGCAGTTTTTGACTGGTGTTCAGATGTAAACTAACATAAGCTTATACACACCTGAAACGAGAAGGGGGGTTTACTCAGGTCGACCCCATCTTTGACAAGCTTGTCCCGTATCAGGATCTTCAACTTGAGTTTAGGGTAAATCACCGGATCCACAGGGTGTTCAAGCAATTGATTATTATTATTGGACAGCCCAAATCCTGGGGTTAGTGTCACTCTGCCCCACGCAGGAGTGACCCATGACTTTGAGCCATTAGGTTTAGTGTCACTCATTTGAGGTGAGAGCAGGCCTAAACTGGGGACACCTGGAAGGGGCTCTAAGGTGAAGTAAAGTCCAGGGGCCGCCTTCTTGTCCTCTTCTCTCAGCCTCCTGACTGCACGGAGGACCTTCTGCCTGTGGTGAGGGGCGAGCACACCGATAGCATCCAGGTCAGGGTCCCCAATCTGCTTACACACCTCCAGGTCATCATATCCATTGTCCACAAACGCCTCAACATACTGGCAAAGCTGGAGGGTCTTTAGCCACTCATAGACAATACTGGGGCCGTTGCTCATTCTTCCAGAATTTCACCAAAACAGTCCATGAATTCTCCTTCTCCTCATCATATTGATCATCATCACCACCTCCACCTCTGGGCCAGTGGCTGCTTCTCTTTAGACCATGCCTGATAAATTACAGGTCCACCAAGTCCATCAGAGTGTAAAGTGCGTTTCCAATCCAGAACGTAAGTTCATGGCACTTCAGGGTCCTATCATGAAGATAAACGGTCCTGCTTCTATATTTAACCAAATGTAAACTTCAGACAGAATCGTTCTCACCTTCAAAGCACGTTCTCACCTTCTCACCTTCTTCACACTGTGAAGAAACTTGGACACGGAAAGGTTAATTCTAAAACTGCAGACAGTCTCGCGGATTTTCACAAACCGTAGACATTTCATGCAGTTTCCACGCAAGTTCTCCACTTCGTCTCAGCTAGATTTCCTCCCGCACGCTAGTTTCTCCAAAGGTGTGAGAGATCATGCAGCTCTGCAGAGCCAGGTGCTCCTCTGTGCTCCTCACGGCAACATAAAGCTGTTGAAGAAAGCTCTCCACTGGCTGTTCTTTTGCTCACTCGTCGCTAAATTGAAATTCCCCCCTCTCTGTCTGCCAGTGTGTGTGTGTTTATGCTGCACGAAGCTGTGTCGTGTTCTCCTGCACAGTGGAGACCCTTGCAGGCTGCCTGAGGAGATGCAGGAGGCACTGGACTCGAAATCAGCCTCAGGCTCTAATTGCTGACACAACCAGTTAGAAAAAACAGTCGTTTAAAACAAGAAAGGATTCACTTTCTGGAAAAAAACTCTGCCTACATTTACAAGCTGATTTACAGATAATATCCATGGTACATACATATAATATATATTTTTAGCTAATCTACTTCTTACTTTTGTATATACTGCTGGAAACAGTGAATTTTCTCTCTGGGATGAATCAAGTATCTATCTAAGTATCTATTGAATTATTTATCTAGATGATAGTAATAAGGATTAAAAGGTAAAAAAAATAAACTGATGCATGTAAAGTCTTTTTTAATGACATCCAACCTTAGGGGAGATTTTAAAATGATCATTCCTAAGAGTATTCTTAATATGAAATGCAGATTATTCTTTCTTAGCAGTTACAGTTTCCTGTGATGTGACACCTTCTTGATTTGTAGGCTTTTATAGGATCATTTTTAAAAAAAAATCATTCTTAAACACCTGTATGGAAACAGGTTGACAAGGCCTTTCCTGCCAAGAAGCCGTTTTCATTAAGTATTCACTGCAGTTGGAAAAAAAAGCCAGATTTTATTTTAGCAGTCTCTTTTAGGATTGTATGGGGAGCTGAAGAAAGCAAGCATTTGGGGTTTTTTTTGCTTTTAATTGTCAAATTATATTTTTGGCCTAGACTTGCCTGACATAGGGGAGTGCGCAGGCGCAAGTTTGGTGCAGCATGCTGTGACAAGCAATTTCCTCACGGACCAATACATTTTTCTGATTCTGAATAATAACTAAATATATAAGACTTTAGTCTTGTACAGCTACAATTATTTCAGTGCTTAAAACAGCGACACCTTGTGGCCAATGCCGGTAACAGGTGGTTTCTTATAGCCATCGTTACACTCGGTGAGGAACACAAGAAATCTTTGAGACCATTAAAAACATTAGCAAAAAATACATTTGCTTTACATTTATTTTCCATTGCACATTTAGGTTCATCAACATATTTCCTAAATTGTAGGTGGCAGCATAATAAGACAAACATCCATGTGAAATTTTGCTTAATAAAACTGTACAACAACTTGGCTGTAATGAGAAAAGAACTACACTCCACAGAAACTTTTCCCCAAGAAGATGACTGAAAAAAGAGACCCACCCAGTGAACGGAATAGTATGGGCTTTAAGGAGAACTGTATTGGCTAAGTATGCTCACGCGGAACGACTGTAACAATGCGCATTAAATAAATATGCTCTTTCATGCCCTGTTGGGGAAATTAAAAGATGTGCGATTTGTTCTTGTCAAACACACAATTCTTTCAGGTTCCAAAATCAGACTCCTCCCATTCGGGGTACATGTAAATGGACGTTTCGAGTTTGTAAACACTAAGTATCATGCTGCCTCTTTTTGTGCAAGAAATTTGTAGGACATACAATATGCAGAAAGACGGTCAGAGACTTCAAGAGTCATGGAGCTTCCTCCAGCTGCAGCAGCTCCTCCTTCAGCTCATGACCAAGCAGTTGGCTGATGTTCCAAGGTGTTTCAATGTAATATTTGATTTATGGAGAAGATATACAACTAATAGATTATCTTAAAATGCACCATTCTCTTTTTAAATAATATACTAAAAGTATTCATTTGTAAATATCTGAAATTAAAAGTATATATATTTTTCAAATATATAAATATATCATTAAACTGACAATGAAGACAGATCTGAGAGTAAAAGACACTCCTGAAGCTTGCCAACACACTTCAGCATCTTGCGTTCTTTTTTTGTTTTGTTTTTTGTTTTGGTCCTTCTGAAAGAAACAAATGCCAAAAAATAGTTACAATACAAACTACAAAAATATCAATAAAATGACTTTCATGTCATTATAATACAAAACATATAGTGCAAAACCACACAGTTGCTTATACAAAAAAGAATATGAAGCACAGTAGCATAATTCATTTTCAGTTCGGTCAACGTTGAAAATTCTCTATTTTGGTATGTATTTACACAAACATTGCGGCAAGCAAAGGAGTGGCTCACTATATTTCTAGGGAGGTCCTGACACCAGTTTCGCAGATACAGCAGAACAGTAAAACAGCAGATCAAACCCTTGCATTCTGGACAGACAACTGAAACTAAGTATCTCTTTGGTGTCAGACAAGAACATGGCAACCATCCCCAGCTGCTTTGACTACATCTCTTTCTCTCTCTCAAATTTGTCTTCAAACGTCCAGGTATTTACAACATTTGGCAGCAATCTGGAAAGAGAAAAAGAAAACCCTTGCTCTTCATTGTTAAAGAACAAAAAAAAAAAAGAAATGCTCCTAAATAAACACAAGTAGCAGCAATTTCTTGCACCTCACAAACAGAAAAAAACTAAACAAAAAACTTATGGCATTTCTGTAACCACATGTGAGCATACACATATTCCTGCATATATGTACGGTCACAAACACACAGATATACACGTAGATCGAGGTTAGCGAATTTGCATGAGAAGCAAAAGGCAAAAGAGAAGCCCCTGTTCTGTACAGACTGAGCAAATGCTGAACAAGAGCATGGAGTTGCACTTAGTGGGACTTAGTAACTTCCACTGCAGAGACAAACACACAGATGGCTATAGTCCTTCAGACGAGACACATACATGCAGTTTTCCAATGAAAAAAAAAACTGGGGGGGAAAGTGGACATGAACAGAAGATATACATATATGTCCTTTCTTCCAGAGAAAAGGTGGACATAAGACTGCAGAACGAAACCTGGCCTGTACTGCAGTCGAACAGCAGGGCTGACTTCTTTTGGAGCTGAGCAGAGACACACCGCACTACGGGCTCCCCTTGGCCCAGAGTAGAAAGCATGATGGGAACTTTACTCGCTTTACTAACTGGCAAATGCTCCCCTGGAAGTGAACACATCTAGTACATCCATCTTCACAAGGCACATACTGTCGTACGTCATGCCTCATACCTCATAGTTTTAATCAAGTTTCTTCACATGGACAAGAACAGTACAACATGCTCAAGGTATCAGATATACAGTATTTCTCCAGTGTATGACAATCTGAAGTCTGCAAATATGCAGCAGATGAGCAGATCATGCTCAGTTCACTGACCCTTGTGTCTATTTAGATGTATAGGATCTGCGTTTTGAGAGGTTGGGAGTGTAAGTGTGCGAGATCGTTGAATTAGCATAAACTAGCATATCCCTCACTGAAGAAGACAACTTTATCACTTCTTAACCATCGCCAGCTTCCAATCTGATACGGCAGAATGATCACATGATATGTGGTAATTACAGCACATTACCAGCCCTTTAGAGATAATTTTAATGACGCTTCCTCACACCTTATGTAAGACAGTCTGGCCTTTCATTCCATGCCTAGTTAAAAACACAAGGAAAAATAAAATGCTAGGTTTTGAAGTAAGTGTCACCGGACATGGTCATTTATTCTTGTCCAAGTGATTAATTATCAGTAGCATTACACCTGGCAATGCTGTGGACATTTTCAGAATTCCTCTGCTGTACTTTCAACTAATGCATATAAATAATCACCACAATCATTTGCTTTGTAGTTTTGTAAGTGGATGGCAGTTGAGAAATGACAGAGCGCAGATGATGAGTTGCAGAAGCAGAATTCAAGTCCCCTCTTCTGTAAGTGAAAATAACATTTCCTTGGTAGGAATGGGACCTTAACCTCTTGGACACTGCCAAAAGAGATGCCCTGGCATTCCTCTTCCCCTCCCCACCTTCTTCCATCCTTGGCCTCCTCTCTGCCTCTCATCCTGAGTCAAGTGACTGAGGTAACGCTGTGGTGTTGTACTGAGCGAGGATAGCAGACGCAGGAGGAAGAAGGGGAAGAGAAGAGATATATCTGCAGCCTTAAGGCAAAGGCCTTCAACTCCCTGCATGGCCATCAGAGTTGATACCACTTCTTATCCTTGTACTTCAGCATCATCTAAGAGACAGAAATGACAAACAGCACTACTTAATCAGATTCGTACAGCTGTGCAAAAAACCACAACTTGTCATTCAATCATAATTGTATTTCACATCAATTCTTGCAAAGTATATTTGTTCATTTATTTATCTGTGTATTTAATGCGACTTTGATTAATCAATGTGAATGAAGTACTCACTGTTATAGATGCCATTAGCCAGTAGATATTTATTATATTAGCTCGACATCTTACATAATCTCATAATGATTCGCCAATAGCTTCTCCAAACAGCCTGCTGTTGGCTAGTTTAATTCTGAAGTCTGTATTTATTACAATTTTGTGCATTCAAGTTACCAACTCATGCTTTGTTGTTCAAGAGTAATAAGGAGTTTAACTGTACTAGTATTTCAGAATTTGTTAATACACTGAATTGTGACATGCATCTTATTAGCTTGCTTCTAAGTACCCAGACTAATTATTATTGATCTATACATCGAGTTTCAAGTCTCTAACCTTTCCATTTATAATATATTTTTGTAGTGTGGAAATATTCTAGCTGCAGTTGACTCACGTCATGTGCATGCTTGGAAAACGAGTCTGCACTAGCCATCATGGCTGCTGTCCTCTCTTCCAGCTCGCCCAGCTTTTGCCCTCTTTCATCCAGCGCTATCCGAGCACGTGCCAGCTCCCCCACCACACCTGATGCTGCCCCCTTCATGCCCTCCATGCTGCCTGGGCCTGGGATGTGCTGGGCCAGGCTGCGAGAGGCCTTACCTGCTGCCAACTCACCAACTGTGATTGCAAAGCCAAGGACAAACAAGGGGAATGATCACAATGTGAAACTGATGCAGTGCAGTACAGTATGACAAGCCATTTACTTTGATCAAACCACACATTTATATGGATGCGAATACTGCTGATACTCACAAAGATCCTCTCTATCCAAGGACTGTGCTCCACCTCCAAAAAGACCCTTGAAGAAACCTCTGTTAGGAGCTTCTGGTGTCTCGACTGGAGTGAACAGTTCTCCAAGCATCTCCTGCAAATGTTAACCAACTGCATTTATAAATCACTACTACAAAGAAGGGGCCTCTCACACAATATATATTTTACATGCACTATGCATATAATCAGTGGTTCCCAATCCTGGTCCTGATTATCCTTCTCTTCATATTTTTCCATGTCCCTACACACCAATTAAGCTACTTAACTAGCCCTTTTAAACATCAAGATTTGTTAAAACAAAGAAGAGAGCGATGTATGAAGCAAAACAAACAAACTTTGTGTGCATATGCCTGACCTGCAAGTTGTCACAGGTTTCCTGACTGTAGGTGAGTCTCTGGATCTCTGTAGGGGAGGTAAGATAGAGCGCCTGGCCCAAGTTTGAAAAGCAGAACGTTCTGGCTATTCGCATGTCTGTCAGGGGCAGGTAGTTCACATCCAGCAACGGCCGCAAACTTGGCAAACTGGCACAGAGAGGAGAGGTTTAGAATGCTGGATGGAAAAACACCTCAATTTTACAGTGCTAATAAAACAATATCATAGTTCAATGCCAAGTCTGAGCCTGAGCAAAATAATCACATAGGCTGTTTAGTGTGTCTCATGTTGGAGCATGGCTACCTGCATTACCTCAATGTCATGATGTGGCCATTGGCACAGAAGCAAGCGATGCAGATGCCAGCAGGCATGACCACCACATCAGCCCTCAGAACGAAGGAGTTCTCTGTAATGTTGTGTTCATAGATGCAATTCTGAGAGGGCATTGCAACCACTTTGGCCTGTTTCTCAGAGCAGACCACAGCATAGTGGCTATCCTGGTTTTCCTGAGTGGACAGTGGTGAGGCAGGCCGGCGCCTCCGTGTCCGCTCCCTATCATCCTCAGGGGCATTGGGATCATACCAGCACTCATAGGCAGGAGGCTGGAGAGTGCCGGTGGAATCCATCAAGGTCATGCGCTGGATACCTCCTTTCAGCCGAACCACTGAACCTGGGGTGAATAAGGGTATACATACAATTTATATAAGATCAATCTACAGGATTTGTTACACCCTTTACTGTGTTCAGCAATGATCAAGGACCACACATGACAACCACTGAAGAGGTGGATGGTGGATTATTCTGAATATATATTAAAATATGCCTGAATTTCCCATGTTATATATGGGATGAGACTCAAGTCCAAATCTTCCACAGAAGTCATCTTACCACAAAATGAAATGCCAACAGACTGCTGCAGCCTCTGCTCTGGCGTGGAGGGGACATTGAAGGAAATGGCCAGCATAGTGCCAAGGGAGGTGCCAACCCACAGGCTAGCAGCAGCTGCTGTGTCACTCTTCCTGGACAGACAGTCACAGAAGTGCAAAGAGGAGATGATCTCACGTGACTCCTTGTCAAGACTTGCCACACTGGAGCTTCGTGAGCGGCTGAAGGAGTTGTCCCTGGCATCTTCAGATCCGGTTGCACATCAGAAATGACAAGAGGGAGACAGATGGGAGACAAGAGCGTGGTTTAATATAAAATGATATGTTAAAACTATTTCAGGGAAACCTAAAGCCGAAGAAGAGAAAAACACATTCAGAGCAATTTTTAACAAGTCAGTAGTTTGAGTTTATGCTTTATGTGCAGTTGCTGGAAGAATAATGTAGATTTTTATCTGAGTGGTTAGTGGTTTTGAATTAGAGTCAGTATTACATGTACATGCATAACCAAAGAACTGCACACAAAACATGTAAATGTCTGTGATTGTGAGTTTGTTTTTCAAAACCACAAAACACAGTATATTTTAGTAGCAGACTGAAAATATCACAACCTTACACTTCTTTTTCAGTTCATGAGAAAATAGCCACATGCATCAAGTAGAACATCTTTACAAAGTTTTAGGTTAAAGTGTCCTCTATTGACAGTCATGTTTGAGAACATAAGTTACAAGACAGTTTGACTTTTAAAACAGTATAAAGACATTCAAAATTCACCCACAGTCCGAGCAGTTACAGTCCCTCCTTAAACACAAATGTATCCTGTAGAGACCAGTTTACTACAGTACATTCTGAATGTTATGCAGAATGTTTTGTTGTGAAAAGGGTATCACTGTGTAGCAATGGTGGCGATCGTTGCAATGTCTAAAAAAATTAAAGCAGTTTTATTTACTATTCTATTTATTATACAACCTTTGTGTTTTTGATTTGCAATGACATAACATTCTGATCAATCCAAAATTCCATGCACCGTTTTGCAATTAGATAGGATACTTTCTCAGTCCTATTTAAACCAGGTATCTAAGAATTATATAATTTTTGTAGTAACTGTGATGTAGTTTAAACAGACATTAAATGCTATAGACACCTTGTTACTATCACCACTTTAAACAACCTAATACAGTTCACTACAGTTGTGCATTTCACATCAAATCACTCTGATTGGCTTTGCAAACATGCTGAAGAAACAAGAAGGACTGCCTTGCAAGACCATCTTAGGTGTGATTTTCTCTCTGCAATGATCTTCCATGAAACCTCAGAGAAACCAGGCTCGTGTTAGTTTTAACTTTCACCAACCCACAGCTGAAGGCAGAAATGTGCCTTAAAAGAATGGTTCAGTCATCCATGCTGATGTTGCTATTAATTAGATAAGTGATTAGATACCAAGTATGATTAGGAAAATGTCACTGGTATTTGCCAAACATCAGCAACATTAGCATGAGTGTATGGCTCTAGGTAAGGTTCGAAGAGACATAGAACATTGACATTTTTGGTTACAAAATGGGAACAAAGCTAAGTTAGTGAGCATATTTCAGGCCCACACAGCAGACTCCAGAGGAGGGAAAGAGTTAGTACAGCCAGCCCAGGTCAGCCTATGTGAGGCCAGATCAGGGCCACTCACTGGATTGAGACAAAAACTGAGTCCTGGAGATAGTTCTTGCCTTTCTTCTGGATACTGCCCCCACACCAAGCCCGTGTTTCTGACTAGGGAGAGAACACTGCCTCCGTACATTCCCTTCCACGCACAGTGCAAACAAACAAAGAAGCAAAGTAGGGACACTGGTGATCTCATACACGCAAGACACACAACACTAGGCTTCATTCACCCCTACTAAGCAATCTGTAACAGCCTTAATACACATTCATGAACACACTTTTTTTTGAATGAGCACATGATGTACTATAATGTATGATGTACATTAGCCCCAGAAGACAACCAGATCTTCACGGGAACTACCGCTACTCAACCTACCTAGAAACAGAGAGACAGAGCAAAGCTCAAGCTTACCATCTTGTTTCTGATCAGCAGTCATGCTAAATTTCCGTGACATCTTAGCTGTGAATAAAAAAGACATGGTCGTTTTCAACAAAAGTACATTTCTGAGAATTAAAGTAATCTTGTAGATTGCGATAATGAGAAAATAATCGAAAAAATAATAGTCATTCTGTGTCTTCCTCCATTCGGCATGAAAGAAAAGCGTGCCTGAGAAAAAGTTTGAAATAGTGTGAGGATTATGATGCGAAAGTAAGCCATTAGATGTCAGCAATGAATTCTGCTGTAGTAACTTGAATTTGGAAAAAACTAGATTTTGTAAAACTTTCTAATTAGAACATGCATAAAGGGATTAGTAAGAAGAACACCACCATCCAAAGAAAGCCAGATGCTTCATTAGACTTTGAAAGAAACAGCATGTCATTGATTGACAGATTGACTGTGTGTGTGTGTGTGTTGCCAAAGAAATATATTATGGGTGTAACGAGAAATTCTATATAATACAAACACAGTGTCTCTGTACGAGATATTTTTTGATAGAGCAACACATTACTGTTTGTACGATGCTCAAGCTTACAGAAATGTGCACTAGGGGTGTAACGATGCACATATTTTCAGATTCAACATGATTTTCAATGTTTAGGTCAAAATTAGAGTTGATTTTAACTCTTAAACTCCAGAACACCAACAAGCACTAGAAATTAAGTCCAGTGAGTGTGGGCAGTATAAGTTTTGTCGCCCCCGTCTACTTTAATCTTTAATCTGCATTCAGACAGTGTTTCCCACAAAATATGTTCTATGAGAAAAGTTCAGAAAAGAGAGCAGCATACATCAAAACGCTTTTAAATTTGATATATCCTTTCAAATTTGATTTTTCAATAATGGATTGAAATCGTTACACCCTTAAATATATGAAAAGTAACAGAAGCCTTTATGTATATGGATTACCCTTGCAATACATCACCATGTTGTGCACAAAGCCTGTAAAGTTAAAAAAGGTTAGACTTTGCAAACAAAGGAAGCAAAAGCCCTTGAAGAAAGAGAGGAGAACGAAGTTAGTAAAAGATTATTCCTTTGAACCTGGCTGTCCACTAGTGAACGAAGTGTGCTGCGCGAGAGGAACCATTTTCAAAATGAATTTTTACTTAAAAAAGAAATCTAAAACTGCACACACATTCTGAATACTCCACCCTGAGGACAACCTTTATAGACACCATATCACCATGCAAAAAGAGGCTGCAAATTCCAAATCACTCAAATCTGTTTTTTACAAGAACCAGCTTGTTTCATAGCAGCGCATTTGGACAGCACAAACTGGTTAACTGCTGAGAGCCAAAGCCCGGTGCGTTAGTGGAAAGAAAGTTATTGTAAAACAAACAAACTCATACAGTACCAAAGTCATTGGCAACACTCTTTGATATCAGCTTGCTTTTCGACTTCACTGGAAAACGTTTTAAAAAGAACATGTCAATAAAAAGAATCTACAATAGAATCATTTCAAAACGTATGTAACACGAAGAGAAGTGCCAATACCATACCCCTTTCAAGAAACTTTGGTTTGCTGTCATCATCTGAATGGCAAGGTGAGCCAGAACCTATGTAGCAACAATAGATTCTTATTATGTACTTTTGTCCCATTACTGGTCCTGGTGTTAACACTATAAATACACTAGCAAAAATGGCTGTATTGTGAAGAGGGCTGGATGGCATTTATGGTGTGGCTCTTCTTGGCTAGTAGATGTTTTACAATTGTGCTGATAATAAAAAAGGATTAAGTGGATAATAGTTACCTGATGTAGGTGACTTGCACCGGTCTTCTGAACCCAGAGATCCATCGTTGCCATCACAGAGACCTGGTGAAAATGTATACATTACCTAGTGTTAGCCAATGTCAATGTCTTAGTCACAGGTTCAGATGATCGCTTTAAAATGAGCATCAAATCAAAGACTAGGCCTTAAAATAGAGCAGACAGAGTGAAGAGAGCAGACATTGATAGTAAGAAAGAGATAAGCTGGATAATGTCAGATGACTTACTGAGATAAGAAGAGCGTAGTGTTTTCACAGATTCAGAATAAATGTTAGAGAGGCCGGACATGCAAGACTTCTCATGCAGATTTTCTTTACAGAACCACAGAGAAAGATCAACAATGCAAGGGTGAGACAAAACAACCACAGGAAATAATAGGACAGTTGAGGCATCCTGGCACACATAGCCAAAAGACTGGATTCAGACCTGTCTGTCTATACCACAGCCTCTAGTGAGTAAATGCTGATGAGGCAAAAATAGTCATAATCAAGTCCCAGACTAGTGTGTTGTCCAAATGCTTTGAAGTTAGAACGTACAGGAAGAAGAACAAGGAAAACATGGAAAAGAAAAAAGTAAACAAAATAGAACATTTAGAAATAAAAGGATGAAAGGAAAAAAAACCTTACACACATATGCCCTCAGCTGTGTGGAATTATGTTTACTCGCTTAGTTCAAAAGGGCAGATGGATACTCTGCCAGAAACAGCTACATGCAGTGGTAGGGGCTACAGAGCATAGCAGGACACCTAAAGCTTTCAAGCCAAGCCTGCTGATTATGAGCCCAGCCTGCGCTTCATCCTAGCCAAAGACACAGACTGACGACTGATGCCCACTAACACAATGAATGATTGAGTTTAAAACATGCCATCAGCTTTTTTCTCACCTCCAGAGGGCTGTCTTGCTTTGCGGGGTGAGCGCGGTTGTCTCTGGTGTAGATCAGAGGAGCCATAGAGCTCTGCTATGCTCATATTGTGCAGCAGGGTCTTCTGAAGGTAGTCAACTACAGCCAGCCCATTTCCATTACCAAAAACCACTCTGCAGGACAAAAGGAATAGAAATATAGTTTTGCTTGCAGTTTGTAAGATGACCAGAACTGTATGTTTGCATTTATTATGAATAAATATAAAAGTGAATCTTGTATCGGGCTTACAGGCCATATGCAGAATTGACAGCCAGGCTGGTGATCTGCTGTGGCGGCTCCCCACTGACCCATACTAACTGAATGACCAGCTCCACCTGGTAGCCCGGGGACTGTTTCAGTGGAGTGTTCCTAACCCTGAGGTGCAAAAAAAAAAAAAAAAGAAGCCATATGTTAATGTTACACATCTGAACAACAAAGGCAGAACAGGGTACCATTACAAAACAATAAAAATTAGATCTTAAAATATTCAAAAACAAACAATTCAGTTCAATTATGATTCTTTAGAAAATAGCTCAGCACATGGTCACTTCCATTATCACAATCTGTTCAATTCAGTCACTACTAGTAGAGCTATTTAAACAGCAAGGGATTTCAGACAAAACATTGATAAAAACCAGATACCAATCTAATGTTTGAACATGACCAAAGTGTTTTATTTTGTGCAAAGAAGTAATGTATACTTCATTAATATATCATTATAATCCAAATCGCTACATTCAGATTGATGCATCAGAACACACCAATGTACTTTCACACCCCTAGTCAATAGGAGAATATTGTTACTGAAACTGTGGGGACAAAAAACAAAAACAAACAGACAGACAAAACCACTAGTAACTGCAATACAAAACCTCTGAAAAGCCTTTTCAAACTGAACTTTTCAACTGCAATAAAAAAAAACAACAGATAGAGGTCTAGATCTATAGAACAAAAAAACAGGAATTGTTCCCCCAAAAAATACCTTACTAGCTGTTCACTTTAAAATCATACCAGTACAGCCCACTGTTACTCTGATTATTTAAGGTAATGGTCATACCGAAGACAGGGCACATTATCCCGCAGGCCATCAGAGGAGTTGTTGCTGCTGGTAGATGGGTGTGTTTGTGGTGCACTAGACTGAGGGCTGGATGAAGCTCCTGGCGTGGACACGGCCGAAGCATGTTCCCCTCCAGTGTCTGGAGAGTCCACTTCATTAAGTTCACATTGCATCCGCACCTCCAGGAGCTACTCGTGCAGATACGGGTAGAAAAAGAAGTAGAAAAACCCTATCATTAAATATCTTCTTAGTGCTCATGTGTAACGTGTAATACGTGCAATCTTGACTATAAGCAAAAAGGCATACAGTCAGAGCTACAATAGTTTCCTCTCCAAAAAGAATATTACTTAATTTAATTTTAAGTCAGACTTGTTTTTTTTACTTTTTTCAGGCTGATGCCTGTTCAGAAACTTGAACTCAGAAGAGCAGCACATACAGGATAACTGGGGTTAATCTGTGAATGTGAGTCATACCTGAACCTCCTCTGTGGTGATTTCCTGTTTGCTGAATCGGTAAACAATGACATGAGCAGAGACCCCAGCCACACACAGCACACGGCTCTCTGGGCACCAAGACAAGCTCTGAATAGCAAAAGGATCTTCATCCACTATATCAGTGCTGGGCTTCTCTTCCTTACCGCGGGCCTTCTCAAACACTTTTGCTGTTTTCAACTTGTACAGCACCTGCAGCATTACTGTGTGAGAGGCAACATCAGATGGCCTTAATTTACACTGCATTTTCCCCCCACACACCTTTCATTTATAAATATGTATTTTTGGCAAGAGTTATCTTTTGGCAAGAGTTGCAGCCACTCACATGCAGAAGCATCCCAAAATTTGACAGATCCATCAGCATGTCTGTATATTAAAAAAAACAGTGACGCGTAAACTGAGACTTGTGGAAACTTGAGAATTTCATATTACAAAAATCAGCCTGTGAAAATAAAGGATACTACTAAATACAAATAAAGGGGAATGTCTTTGTACAATTAATTTACATGTAAAAGGCCCTTTGGTAACTGTGTGTGTGTGTGTGTGTGTGTGTGAGAAAGACAGGAAGAGTCTCACCCTGTGATAATGATCTCTGGGTAGCTTTGTGTGCCCTGGCCCCAGTTACCACCACTTATTGGCCATTCCTGGAACATAATACATACATCAATAATCAGTTTCAGCATTTTTAAATAAAACTGGACATGAGAAGCCCAAACAGCCTTGTTAAAACAGTCGGTTTAGTGATCAGAATTACTTTTTTACTGTAGCCTTGTCTCTTCTGCCGGGAGCCCACAGAGTAAAGTGCAGGGATGAGTTCAGCAGGGCAGTCAACGAAGTACTCACAGCAGGTCACTGGGGATTCATGGATGGTCAGAGGATATGGATTCTCAAAGCTAGGGTACCTGAAAAGAAAGTAGCGAATGTAATCATTTTTGTAGTCAGAAGATGGACTTTTATATGCAACATTCTTGCACATTTGCTTACCCAGGTTGTGCAAGGTCAATAACTACTAAATCCTTCTCCAGCAGGACTACTACAGCATAAGGCTCCTGGTAATCTGAAAAGAAAACAAGGTAAAATTCATTTACAAGTACTAACAATAACAAAATGCAAAATGACCATGCTTGGGGAATAGAAGAACCGCAAGTATTTTGTGGCCTTACCTGTGCCATCACCAATTTAGCATGATATGCAGTTTTCGGAGAATATATTATAGAAAGACAGCTAAGCGGATGTGCAAAGCAGCTGAAAAAAATAACTGAGTGGGCAATATATAGGCAAGACTTGGACAGTGATTTACCATTAGGATAGGGAGTTTCACACAGTGCAAGGAAATCCACAATAGGGTAGTCCATCTCCAGCACAGCAGTGCTCTTTCCATGCATTACAGTCAGACAGGCCCTGCGTCCCACCGTGTCATACGAAAGACCTCCAGAGAGTATCATGAAAGGTTCCCTGAAACAAAACAAAAAAACACACAAAAAAAAAAACACAAAACAGGAACAAAGATGATATCAGAACCACAAAGAAAACAGGAAGCAAAAACCACATTGACAGTGCACAAGACAACTGATTATATTCAAATAATGCATTCTTCAAAATGTGCACATGAGGGCTGCAGAATTTACAGAAAGCATATCACCTGAATATTTTTTACAAATGCACAAGAGGTTTTTACTCTGAACCTTACCCTGCCCTTGATGTTTTATATTCCACCTTCAGAATGGGTTTGCATGGTTCAGGCTTTTTTCCATCCTTAGGCTGCTTTCCTGAAAGAAAAACCCAAAAATATTTTTTATACTTTTGAGTTAATCCAACTCATTAAACTGTGTTCGTTTCATTGGAATCCAGTCTTCACCTTAAGACCAGGAATCAGAAGCCTTTAATAAAACAGTCTTCAAGTAGAATCCAAGCTGTGTTAAACATGTGGCACTACTTTGAAGCACTGGGCCTAACTGGAACACATGCAGTGTGTTTGGGCAGGAGCTTACCATGTGGTGTAATGATCTGTGCAGGCTTGGCAGGGGATCGTACATTCCATGTGGTAAGTGTACCATCTGAGTGACTGCACACAAACTGTTTCCCCTCATGGTGCCAGGCCACAGAGTGGATCGCCTACAGGCCAAACAAAGGATGAGTAATCAAACATAGAGCATCCAGGACAGGCAAAAACATAGCCATCCATATTGTTTTCTTATGGGGAGAAAATGAAATGCATATTGCTTATATTGCTTAGTTTTCACTACTCCAGATCAGACCATGCCATTCAGGTAGAGAATATAGTGAGCAGCTTGATCTATTGATGTCTGAAAAAAGTTTCAGATCTCTGAATGACATCCCCCAGTTGTATTGTAACATGAACATAATTAGCAGAAAATATGACGCTAGAGAAAAAGTTCATAAGGTAAAAGATGAGAACCATATACTAATCTCTGCATACTCTTTTCTCTACTTTAACATACCTGATTTAGCTCATGATCAGTGAAGGACTTGGTACATAGCCTAGGGGCTAAAACAGGTGGGCCATAGAAGGGAAATTATTGACCCTGCAGTGTGGTGAACCTCCAGGGCTGTGCTGTTACTCTACCTCAACATTTAAACTGCTACCATATCCATCCTGTCAGTATCTACTGCATGTTTTATTTTCCAAACAAGCTTTAAACAATTATCGAATGTGATTTATTTCATCACCCAACACCCAATGCACTCAGTCAAAATGACAGGTCAGTGAAATGGATTTAAGGGATAATTCCACCAATCTTTCCCAATCAAACAATTTACACATAATAAAGGGCTAACAAATCAGTTCAGGGCATTTTAATGTTACATGTCCAATTCTAGACTCAGTATTATTCAGTGGTGGTGATATGGCCATGATCTCCAATGAACAGTCTTCAAAAGTTCCCTCACCGCAAAGTATTACATTAGATGGTTATGAATATATATTGCCTGATTTATGCGGCATTGTTTCATGTTTTGCAATAAGCTTTAGGTCTATTTTTCAAAATGTATTCATGGTGGAGAGGCACATACAGGCCATTCTTAGGGATTATAGTTCCCAAGGGAAACGTTTTCTTTTATCATTTTATCATTATTTGTATTATATATGAAAACTCAGAATATGTTAAGTTCAACAAAATATTTGTAGCTATTTATTGTCAGCTTTATGAAGCCTATTAAGCCTAATTCTAGACTTTAAAGAATCAAAAGCACACACTGATAAAACTTCTACAACTGGGCATTTAATCATTATATTTTCACAATCAAAGCTTAAACACAAATTTACCTCATCATAATTGTAACGGTAGTCAGCTTTCTTCGATTTCAAGTCCCACAGCACAACAAAACCGTGTTCGAAACCAATCAAAAGCTGCAAAACATAAACAAGGATATATAGGAAGAACACTTCCATTTAGATGCACTGCCAATACTTTATATAATCCGTATAATGGCTAAATCTACAATACTGAGGATAAAGTATAAACAGTATTGGATATTTTACCTTTCCCTCATCCATAGGGTTATCACTGATGTGTACCACAAGTCCAGGGTGGGATTTTGAGGAGCTAAAACATGAACATTCAGTGATGAAATGTTTGAAAACAAACTGATCTTTGAAAGCAGCTAAAAAGAGGCCAAGTGAGAGACAGTATGAGCTATTTAGGAAGAGCTTGAATGATCTCCAGCATATATATCAGAACAACATTTATCTACCTCTGTGGGCCTGGAAAGTAATTTAATTACACCCCCTGGAATGTGAAAGATACCATCTCCATAGCAACAACAGCAGGAACAGTAAAGTGAGAATGGACACGAGAGACTCTATCCTAGTGGAATGACCACACAATACTGTAAATGTGCCTATAACTGTGTTACCAAAATGACATAAATGTACAAAATCAAATGCTTTCAGTACATTTTTACTGATCGGTAAGCACAAGTCGCTCTAAGCAAATAATTTCTTTGTATCTGCAGAGAGAAACAAGTCTGCATGTTTTGCCACTTCAAACATTGGTGTTCAACATTCTCGTTCTCAGTTTAGCAGTTCTAACTTTCTTGCTTCGGCGCTTAGTTCACAGACATCTCAGCTCAGAAAAGCACAAAACCAAATGTGTGTGCGTATTGTTTTAACTTCTTCCTAGTTTCTATGACAACTCATCTGGAGGTCTGCATCTCTGAAGCTGTGATGAGGGTAGACGGGCAAAGATAGTCACAGCAAATTATTTTCTCTCAATATCATACAACTAGAAACATTTGGGCACTGATTGCTATTGACTTCAACTTATTATCATGGCATGTAGTTACTCATTACCCACACGCACAGTGATATAATTAAATTAATGAGCCAAGAATCAAAGTATTAAAGAATGCACCCGTAGCAAATTCCCATTTCCATTGTTTATGTAAGTACAGTGAGAAACTACACCACAAGTTACACAAGGGAATACAATACAATGTTGTGTCTAACGGTTTAAATGCAAACTAATTTGTTTCATTACTAGAAGCGTTATAAGTAGATACACAAAGATAGTATTATAGCCAGGTATTAATAAAATCAACTCACAGTTCAATGGCTTTGTTCCACATGATGACATAGCCTGAGAGAGTGAAGGACTCCACGTTGACAATATGAATGTTCCCTCTTTCAGTTCCAATGTACAACCATTTACTCTGGAAGGGCAGATGGCAAAATGTGATCCTGTGAAACATAAAGAAGTAGAAAGAAGAAAAAAGAAAGCTCATGTCAGTAAAGGTTAAAATTGTTTCATTTACCTCACTTGGAAAGCCATGATGGTTCAACAGATTTGTGGTTTAAAGAGGCATATGGGCAAAAATGTCAACAAGAAAGTAAAAATACAGTGAAATCTGGCAGCATGAATTAGTCATCATCTGCCTCTACAGACGGCTCTGACTCCATGAACCTGAACAAATCAAATGATATCACTGCAGACTGTACATGGTTGCCATGGTGTATTATGGGTTCAGGGGAAGTCACAGCAGGGCTGAGGGACCCAGACTCTTAATGACAGACTAAAAGGAAAAAAAAGTTTTTTCTTCTGAGCTTTCATTTAACCAATGATTCAGGAGTGAATCTAGAGCTGATGTCATGTCACACTTCACTTTTTATGATTAACAAAGCATAGGCTGGTTTTAAAATCTGCTGACTTCAGAGTGCAGTTTTCAAACCGCTCAAAAGCTCTGGGAATGCAGCGTCCAGATCATGTGATAAGCATGTGCAATGTAAATTCTTACCTCTCCCTGCTAAATTTAAGGGAGTGGAGAACGGCTGGGATCTTTTGTCTCAAATTCCATAAGTGGATGCTGTCATCAGCTAAAGCACTCACCAGCGCCCCCTGTGGAACAGACCAGACAGATTACTGAACAAGGGCAACAGGACAAACATTATTAGGGCTGCCATTATTGATTCCTATTTCCTAATTCATTATTAAAGGATGTACAATAAACATGGACTCACACTAAACATGAATCTAAATGAATACAACATGATCTAATATACATACCCATTTAGATATTTTTTGCCATATAGTGTTTATTAGTGGTGGGCATAGATTATTTTTCTAATCTAGATTAATCTCACTGTAATCTTGGAAATAATCTAGATTATTATTTTTTAATTATATATCCAAACATTTCATACAAGATATCACTGTGCGCAGATACGTACTTTACAAATAGAAACATGAATGAATTGAAATGAAAAATAATAAGTCTAGCTCTCATTATTGAATTAAAATTATGTACTGGCTTTTGAAGCTGCTGTAGGTAGCAGGCGGGCATTAGGACCCAGATGAAGCTACACGGCGCTGCTTCAGTAATATTTCTCTGGTAGCGCTGTTTGTACTCAGTTCAACAGAACAATACTATGAGTGTCCATAACTGTTCACTGCTTAACTTTACTTGTTTCCTTGAGTGAAAGGAAAGGTTTGGTGAAAAGTTTTCAGCCCTCTATACATGCTAATTCCTTCCTACAACCTTGGGGGTTAAGCCCCGTTTGTCTTTCCGTCCAAGTGACGTCATTGTTTCACAGTAGTTTCGAAAACTCGTTCTGGCCCCTACAGTGCAATTCGGCTAGGCATACATCCGCGCTAAAATATCATGGTGAAAGTCATCATAGCTTGCATAGTATAGACCCAGCTCCCAACCCAACTTTGTGTATAGATTAACGGCGATATTTTTTTTTATTGCCCGATAAGAGTCTCACGTTAACGCAGCACGTTAACACAGATAACTGCCCACCAATAGTGTTTATATTAATCTAAAGGCTTACTAGTTTTTCTATTTTCCAACAAAGATCCCTCAAGTGCAAAGGTATGCAAACCCATGGTCAAATGACATGCTTTGAAGTGAAAATAACCATGTATCTAAATGACTAAACTTCTATAGACCCCAAACTTACTTTTGTAAAAATACAAATAAGCTCCCCAAAGATGTTTGTTTTTTTACTCATTTTCACTAGCTTATGGGCTGAATTTCTGACGAGCGTTTTTTCCAAAAAAAACCCAGAAAACAGATCTTTCAGACTCTGATAACCAATAAAATATTTTTTATTGCGGCCCGCTACCAGATGACTCATGATCCGAAACTGGTCTGCGGCCCGGTGGTTGAGAACCTCTTTTCTATATGACACAAGCATTTTTCTACAAATTTTGATTTGTGAATTTAATTTATATTGGAAACAACATAATATATGCCATAACATTTCTACATGTTTTGTTCTTTTTTTCCTAACATGTTAAGTTCAGCAGTACAGTGACTATCTGATTAAACATGCAGAAGTGTTTTCTCTGTACATTTACGGTGTTGAATCGACGCTTTTATCCAAAGCGACTTCCATTCCCTAACTACAGGGGACAGTCTCCCTGGACCAACTTGGGGTAAAGGGTCTAGCTCAGGAACCCAGTGGTGCTGAAGGTAGGATTCTAACCCATGACCTCTTTGTTCAGATGCAAGTATCCATCCCTCTAGGCTACCACCACACCGTGTAGAGCATGTGTACTATATTCAGAACAAACAAAAACAACACAATTTGACCAAAAGGTTTGCACTTTTGCACTCAACTTTCATTGGAAAATAGTGGTCCTACTGAGTCATATTAACGCTGTGTACTTTCATATGTACTTTCACGTGACATTTTGAATATAATAACTGATGAAGTAATCTTTGCAGGCCTCAAGTGGAGAACAGGAGAGAGAATGCTCCTTTTGGAGCTCAGGAGACTCACTTCATTGATGAGAAACTGTAGCTGGATGACAGCCGCGCCGCTCTCATGCTGGCAGGAACACTCTACTCCTGCTCGGCCAAAGCTGCATTCAGTCCAGTCAAGGTTAACTCAGTGGAACGTTAAAAGAATACCAGACAATCACATTCATGTTTAGAATATATATCTATTTACTGCACATAATTAACTTGTGATTTCCTATGGATTAATTGCTGACAATTACAATCCCTATAGGTTCCAGCACTAGAAGGAGGCTGGTCCCAGTGGGCCATGAATAGCATTAACGAGGATATTGTTCATTGACTTCGCTAAAAGGATTACACTGAGTCCCTGTACACAGGCTTAATCCATGTTGGTGTGTACAGCAGCCCTTTGGAACACTAGTCTAGAAACGCTCTCAACCACTGTCACTCTGCAGGCACACTGCCCACACATAGCCAAACTGCCATTCACATTCAAATTAATATAGGAAGCAGGCACAGGCATGTGCGCCCTGTTACCAAAGGCATTAAAAAGCACAGAAAATAGGATACAGCAGGTGAATATTTAAGAATATATGGAATATATGGAAGTCAAACTGAAGGTGAATACATTGAGCATGATTAGCTGCAAATACTTTAGATTATCACCATCATCTTTATTTATGCTGCACTCTTCATTTTTGAACAATGCTTTACAGGCATTCAATGCATCAACCAGGCATAATGAAATGCTAAACTAGACAGTCAAAAAGATATGAAGCCACACATTTAACAACAATGAAAGAATATATTAAAATATGAGACAGCACCGTGGTGAAAAACGATAGCATCACAAACAATATATTCAAACACAGAAGGAAGGCTGAAAATACAGGGAAATGAGCCCCCCAGAGAAGACTTGAATACTGATGGGTTCAATTCAATTGGACTGAATGGGTTACTAACAGAGGAATCCTATAAGACTCAACAAATGGAACACCTGATACTTCACTTGACAATGGGAAACAAGATTTCCTCTCCCACACAGGTTTTCTATGCCCTGCTGATTACCTTACCTTAAACCAGCACACAAGGACAGGGATAAGCGAATCCCTCACAAAGCTGTCCCCTTACACTTCAGCGTAAGCCCCCAAAGCAGCACTCAGCTCCTTGATGTGTTTCTCAGATTTAAAAAACTGTTCATCACAATGGCCGAGTCCAAAATGGAAATGACCAAAATCCTTTGTTATTTTAGGAAACCAGGAAACATGCTCATTAGGTGGAATTAAAGTTTAAACTATAAACAGGAAATGTCAGCTGTTCTCAAAGTAGCCAGCTCACGAGTCCTAAAAGAAATAGGTAGTGTTGCTAATGTTTTCAGAAAAGGTGTTTAGGCTCAAACTAAAACACTTCTTAATCTCCATATGTAAATTCAGCTAATGGAAGACAAACTGCAAATAAAATGTCTCACTATTGTAACAGAACTTCATTACTTTTAGTTACAGTTCAGATTGTGTGCATATTTCATAACAAACAATACATAAACCATTGTGGAAATGATTTTGTTATGGCTGCCACAGTATGATTTTTTTCTAAATGAACTCAAATCTAAATGAAAGGGGAGTGTTTGTATTGTGTTCAGAGCAAATGAACATACTGCTCTTCAGTGGCTTTGCTTTACTCACACATAAACTCAAGTCCACATGCAACATGAGAAAAAGAAAAACACGTCTAAGAGCATGTGATTTTAACATGGGCTAAATGTAGACACTTTAAATAAAAGCTTCTCCGCTAAACAGATTAAATGACAAACAGTGCAGAGACATCCTCTTCTGGGAGAAGTGGTATAGAACTCACTTTGCTGACTAGGCAGTCAAGCGCCAAGAGAACAAGACAGACAGAAAGATACTGAGAGCAGTAGATGGATGTTTATTTCTTCCATGACATCTTAATAATTCATGTTAAAACATGTTGATCCTTGCATTTGGTTATGGTAATATTTCTCACCACGGTGGATGATGACTCGCCTTGATAAAATTTATGCCATCATATCATGAAGGCAGGTGGATTTAGCACCCTGCTCTCAAGTCTCCCCTGGTATCCTGCTTCTTTCAGATGAACTGGAGAAGGGATGGGGCACTTCTTTTACAAAGCAGGCTTAACTTCACCACGCTTGGCACATCGGACTAAATAAATAACAGTGGGCCATTATAAATAAAGAGCAGCGGACCATGACTGCATTATTTATTCATAACTCCGTGCATCAGGCAGAGTGGCAGCGGCAGGCCTGGTACAGGCTTCAGCTCTTCTTTCTCAGTTCTGCCTGGAACGGAGCCCAGTGTCAGTAAGGGGGGGTCAGGCCCTGACTACATGTGCTTCACTTTATAGCACTGCTACTGAAACACACAGGGACCATTGACCAGCACTGTTTACCACTGAAGAATAACATAGATCACTTTACTGTGACTTGGGTGATTTCAATTAAAGGCACATCAGCTGCATTTACTAATACACATATTATTAACATGCTTGGTCAGATCTCATAGCAGTGCTACAACACTTTCTAGATCTGTATGTTGTGGTCTCATCCAGCGCAACGTACATCGGTCTTTCCTGGTCTAAAGACTAGGAAAACCGGCTTCTGATGATGTGTCTTGGAAGTGGGAGGAGCTTTTGGATAAACTGCTTTGGGACACTTCCGATAAAATCAGACAGCCAACAATACTGCTAGAAAGTTGAATATAGGTTTCATACAACTGAGGCAACAACCTTTATCAAATGAGGAGGACAACAAGCTAAAATGACCAGGGCTAAACAGACTGGATAACTAAACATGTTTTAGTTATCCAGTCTGAAGAGCAGAAGATTAAACAGAAGAGCAAACACTTTTCTCTGGCATCTATTTAGTGCTGAATAAAGATATAAATGTGTTTTTCTTTCCAATTACACTAAAGCTACGTTGGTTGTATTTCTTTTTTGGCTTCCCTCAACACAAACCTGACCACTCTTTAATATTAGTTAAAAATTCATTTTTGCAAAAAGGTAACAAATGCTCATTTGTTTAAAAAGTGCTACAGTAACTGCATGAGCGCTGTGGACGCAGATTTATAAGGCGCAGCAGAAAGATGACTGAATGTCTGGTAAGGGATATTTTAACACCTTTTAACCAGAGGTTTCTGCTAAGCTCTCATGCTCAACTTGCACAAAACCTCTTTTCACACTCATACAATCTCTCCTACTCTATCTCTTTAGGTACTCAAAGCATAGGCCACCATCATGCAGGCAACATATTATTCTGCTGCTCCAATAGTTGACTCATATTAAACAGCAGAGGCTTCCGGTGAGAAAAAAAAAAACAAGCAAAAAAAAAAACAAAAAACAAACAGCCTCGAAATCTGATAAGGGTGCTGTAATTTACTGCACGATAATAAAGCAGACCTCGAGTGCACATGAGCGTTGCTGGTATAAAAGAAACGGCTGTCGGCGAGCACTGCCATCACTGACATCTGTTCTCGCTAGCTGAGTGCTGTCAACAAGGTAAGTGAACTAGCTCTCAACAGACAAAGCAGGGAAATGAGGAGGACATAGAGACTACCACCAGGACAGACAGAGACAGAGACAGAGAGAGAAAAGTGTAGCTTTATACGGTCAAAGAAAAAAATGGCCTGACCTGTCTGGCCTGAAATGAATTCACAGAAAAGTCTGTGTGTTTCATAAAAAACATTCAAACCGTAAGGGGCTTTGAGGTGGTGTGAAGCAGCTGTTCACTGCTGCACAGCACAAACTCCCACACAATTTCAAAGAAAATTTCATCATACTACTGGCGCAATTCTCTGTCCATTACTTAAGGTCAGCTTCAAACTTACCACAACCACTGTCTGCACAGTAACGTCTTTTATCTGTTAGTTAATGTGCTGCAATGGAACTTTTGCCATCATGATTGGGTTTTGCTCAGCCTGTGATTAAACATACCTATGATACGGGCCTTCAAGACTGATATGACACACATCTGCATTTTGTAGGACACAGAGAGAAGAGACAAAAAGGAAAAAAGATGCAACCCATCTTATTCATGCACCCCAAACACTAATAACTGACAAACGGTGCAGTGAAAAATAAAAGAGTATCAAGCTACTGAATGAGAGGCCAGTGCTTGCTTACCCTTGCTGTCCACACAGGCCCATTAGTGCTGTTCAGAGTGATAGAGTGGAGGTAGGATCTGCTCAAACAAGATTAACAACAGTGTAATCAAACAGGCCCTGGACGCCTTAAACAAACTCAGGTTCAGTCTCAAATGGCAGATATTCATCAAGCTCCACAGCAAACACAGCTTACTGCTCAAAGAGAGAAGAGATAGCAAAAGAAATCTTACACTGATCAATGCATCTCAGCAGAAAATGAAAAATAGCAGAAAAGGGTTGATGCTCCCATTAAGCAAGTAGGTTAATAATCCCCATGGTTTACATAAAATGCTAATGTTTTATGAAACTGTTTAAGCACAAATAAACCTACTACTAAATAAACAAAAGAAGCTGAGGCACAGGTTTCTACTATTTGGTGAAGACAAGTTAGACCTTCATTATTAAACCAACACTCATCACATTTTTTTGTTTTTCAAACCTGTACCCACAGGCAATATTTTGACTAGTCCTTCTAATCACCTCCCTGCTGTAAAAACAAATATTTGTCATTACTGTAATCATCACAGCTAGAGACAGTGCAGTTTCAACAGTGATAATGAATTCCTCAGACATGTTCATTCAGTAGGCGCAGTATTCACCCAGGAATCTTATGACTGTTACAGTGGCCATGAAAACAAGTTAAGGCAGATTCACTATTCGGGACTTGCAAGGCTCTGAATGTCTCTGCTATCTTCCAACACACAAAATAACAGTCATAAAGCTATGAACAATTTGACAATGATAGCTGAAGAGCTCTTAAAGACCGCTCCACTCTTAAGCAAGAATGTGAAAAAGTTGCAAGCTTCATGAAAGAGAAACTGTTCCTCAATTCAAAGGCACTTCCTCATTTGGTAAACCAACGTGGTCTGTGGTTCTATGCTGCATGTGTTGCAGGCAGGAGATCATTAGATCAAGCAAATGTCAAAAACATCACAAGATCACTGAACATCAAATGAGTCACATTAAACGTTTACCAAATGTGTGAGAGCTTTTTCTTTCTAATGAACGAGGCTAATACTCAGGCTAATTTATGTTCAAGCTCACATCCAATATTCGGTCCATGAACGACTGATTAGGAATATCAATAGGAACATGTGTTAGAGGCCTCATGAATGCAGGTCATGTATCCCAATCTGTTCACCAAGCTAGCGTTCATCTAGAAAAAAACGGTCAGATATCTTCTAACCAACTGCACATAATTTGTTTTCTCTTGACATTCTGAAAGAAAAAGCAAAATGCACGAAGAAAAAACAACAAACAATGGTAATGGTAAATAAAATGTTTATCACTAATAAGTACCCTATTGAGTTTGTCCCGGGCTGTGGCTCTGGTTCGTAATGCTGAGACGAACGAGGCAAATCGATACAGCCAGTCTTTTGATGAATGTATCAATCGGCTGAATGACAGCACGTCCATCAACACCCACAAGCACATTAACACATCCAGGCAACGCCTGTGCTTCTTAACACCTTGTGCAGCCAAGTCAAGCAGGTGGGTGGCCTGTGAGCTCCAAAAAGAACAACAGCCACATCCACATCTATCAAAAGCTTTTTTAATAAATCAGCATCCACGATTTACCAGTTAGAGCAGAATATTTGCTCCAAATTTAAACTACACAGTAGGAACAATATGTTTCTCATGACAATGAACTATGTAGCCTTGAGGCCATACATATGTGTATTTGGACACCAACTGCCAAAAGGACAAAAGGCACACAAACCAAATTAAAAATAAGATTTTACCATATAATAGCACAAATATAAGACAAAGTGCAAAAAAAATGTAAATCAAAGGAATGCAAAGGTTTGCCTATATGGCCGTCCATGAACCAATACGGATGCATCAATTCCTTTTAAATGCCGTCAATGCCCTATGCACCACCTAAGACATGTTTCTTGGGTGATTTGATTGAGCATGGAGTGTTCTGTTGTTCTACCATCTATAGGTGACAAGGCCATTAGACTGTAAAAACAATGAGATACGAGAGCTCCTCAGAGCAGCATCTTAGAAGAGCTTGGTTGCACATGTCACATGGTCTAGCAGACGCGCCCAGCAGGACCAGTGATGATTCCAGCACGTGTGAGGTGGCGTTCTGGCAGAGAGTGAGCAGAAGCAATGATGAGGCAGGCTCTGCAGCATATGGCAACAGAGCTGCTCATGCCACAGCAGAGATATCATTAATGAGAGCAACTCTTCCAGGAATTCACAGTCAGCTGCTAAGAAACATGCCACTAAAACCAGACAGCAAATATCCAATGACAAGACACAAGAGAAAGAATGATCTCATATCTAGGGTCAGACTTGGTGACAATTGCCATATAGGAACCTCTCAATGGATGCTCCTTGAAAAGAATCATTGATTTATGTTTTATTTTACTCAACAACAATTAAAGAGCTGCACACCCAGACCAAGAACTATTTAGTAACCACATTAATTAAAAGTATTGTGGACAAACATTTAGAGGTTTTATTAACATTGTATGAAGAACTGAGTTCAATATGGTAAAAAAAAATAAATTGTGATTTCTCACTACCTATCTTGAGGTAATACAATATGTGTAACATAACTCTGCAAATCTTGGTTTGCATAAAACAAACCAATAAATAGTATTTATCCATTTATATCCAGTCAAGCACAGACCACAGAAAATGAGAACCAAAAACAAACACTGGACACTGCAATACAAAATATTCACAAACCCAGCATTCATATATCAGTCCAGAAAAGAAAATATAAAATGTACTGTGAATTTCACATCTTTCCATTTTTAGGGAAAGGATACAGTCTCAGAGCTCCAGTCTGCGTCCCAATGGCCAGTATTTTTTGCACAGGGTCAAAAGCCATGGCAGAAGGTTGGTAAGGGAAGCCATGTCGCACAGTCTGTTAAACAAAACGGAAAGTTGTATAAAATTGGGAGAGCTCTTAATGGACAGGAGAGTATTTAACATTGTCTGTTTATGAATCCATTAGGTACTGTAATCACATTAAACTGTCATCATAACATTTATGTTAAATCAGGAGCAGCCTTCTGTTTGTGTTTTTGATATATCAAGCACCATCAGAATGAGATTTGGACCATTTGCATTGTTTCATCCATCATCACAATATTTTCATACTGAGCACAAATGCAAAAAAAAAAAAACATTAGATAGTTTTGTTCTGACACCAGTTATGTTTGTTTCAGTACAATAGCATGGTTTATACAGTTTAATATTTCCCTTTCAATCTACCACGTTATGTACATTGTTTAAAAATACCCTAATGCAAATGTATAGTTGGATGCTGCTTTTTCTAAAAGTAATAAGAAAAATATGTAGCTAATGAATAAGTTCACTGATCTGCACTCCAAGAAGAATCAGCAATTCAAAGAACAAGATCTACTAATCTAGGACAATGGTCAAAAATAAAAATATAAACAATGAAACAGAGTCTATTTCGGTTGTCTCATTTGCTTGTTGGTGTCAATGCTGATGGCTTGAGAAGCTGCTGTGACAGCAGCTGTCAGATGACAGGCTGACCTTTCAAGAACAGCTTCGTTATTGTTATTAAAACCAAAAAAATAAAAAACAACACTTTTCTGATAGATATGAATACTTTGGAATTCGTAAGGTACTCATTATAGAAACGTCCTCGAACTAAGCAAAGCAAAAACCCCACAACAGCGGCTAGCATGCAGCTAGCTAACGTTCATGTTTCCTGACAAATCACAGGAATGAACGGTGGCTGGCATAATAGATGTATTTTAAGGGTGTCCAGCTAAATACAATTTCAGTGACAGCATATATGTTAGACAGCTGTTCCCAAAATGCAAACATTTAGCCCAATTTAAAGTGCTTACTGACAAAACGTAGCGTTAATTTGGTCTTTTAATTAGCGAGCTAACATTAGCTAGCTACCTGAGGGGGTCACATGACAGCAGCAGCCACTGGACTCTCCGGAGCTGATCATTATAGATTATTATAATCTGTTCAGCTCCACAAACTGCTGGAAAAAAAGCCTAGCTAGATCAATTGCTGATCTAATGTTGTTGGTCACATCTAAGGTCTCTCGATAACATACAGGTAGTCCAGAAGCTTACAACATCGAAAGGAAGTCACTGAACTGTCAATGTAAACTGCACCAACACCTCATATATTGAGAAGACAACTGCAAGCTGAAAGACAGCTGGAAAACTAAACCACCGAGCATCTCACACGAGAAAGGGAAGCAAAAATATAGACAGAATTGCAGGAAGGGTTGGCTAACAGGGTGCTAGCATGCGGGACTATGTAGCAAAGCTAGCAGCCACGAATCCTTCAAATAACAAGAACAAACATCACCTTGCAGAGCTGAAAATGCTCAGACTGCAGAGTCTCCTGAATAGTGTCGTTCTCCTTGTTGCCAGACTGAGGCGAGGCGGACGAAGCAGAGGAGGAGGAGACCGCAGTCAAGCCATCGAGCACCTTTCTGATATTAAACTTCTTCATGCTTCCTCCCTCCACATCAAGACGCATCCAATGGAGAAATCAGGACAGAAAGGAGAGAAAGAGGGTCCGCTCTCCTGGTTTAAGGCTCGCTCGACCCTCTCACATGTCAGGGCGGTGGAATTAAAGCCTCCTTCGAGCCCAAAATTGACATACTGAAGCGCAAAAACTACCAAAATAATTTTAGCAAACGTACTGCTCGTTTTCCAGCATCTCACCCGACCGACTGATCCAGCCGGATTCCTGCTCTACAGTCCCTCCCCCTCCCACACCCGCTTTCAGCACGCCCCACCCCACGCCTTACCATTGGCTGGGAGTTCACCCTCGGACCACGGATCCGGATATACCCATTGATGTGGACAAAAGTATCGGGACACACCTCTTTTCCCATGCTTTGGGCTGGGTCCCTTACTTCCAGCATACATCTATATTTACATTTACGGCATTTGGCAGACGCTCTTATCCAGAGCGATGTACACCAGTGCTTAAGTAGTTCACATCTGTTTTTCATGCCTGCGAAGCTAGATTCAAATCTGCTTTTTAACCAAGTCACCAGCAACTACCTTAACAAACAAACGCTGTCCAAAAAGTTGGATAAGAGTTAAGAGAATACAAAAACATGGATGAGAGTTAAGAGAATAATCAAATATATAGGAAAACCAAAGCATACCAAGACATTTTGGACATCATGCTTCCAACTTTGTGAACACAGTTTGTGGAAGGCTATGTAAAGACTGCAAGGACAAAAGTATTGGACTACACCTGTTTTTCAGTGTTTGGTCTAGGCCCGTACGTTCAGTGAAGGGCAATGTTAATGCTTCGGCATACCAAGACAACGAACAATGTCATGCTTCCAACTTTATAGACACAGTTTGAACCCTTTCTATTCCAGCATGACTGTGGCCTAATGCACAATGCAAGGTCGATAAAGACATGGCTGGATCAATTCAATGTGAAGGAACTTGCGCGAATCGGGAGGAACGATTTGTCTCTGTGACTGATTCATTAGGTCCTCTCTGGTTTGCGCATGCGCGCCTCTCGATTCGTTCATCTGAAATGTGACAGCTATCTTCACGTGCTAGGTTCCTGCAGTTACTGCTCATTCCTGCAGTTACAGCTGCAAAGAGGGGGACCAACTCCACATTAACGTCTATGCATTTGAATGCAATGTCATTAAAGTCCTGGTTGGTGTAATGATCAGGCGTCCCAATACGTGTGTCCATATAATGTGTTGAAATTAGAAAGCTACTGTATTTCACAATTATTAATGTTATGTTTGAGCTAATACTGTATTTAAATGTTTTAATCGTCCACTGACATTGTGAGGATGGGCTGCTGAACAATCCGTCGTCGGGGGAAGAGCTCTGCCTCAAAACGGGTGGGAAACAAAACCGAACGCCTACAGCAGGGACGAGTGACCCGGATATGCGTGGTACAGCTCACTGATTCCAGTACCATATAT
>JBBPDB010000001.1:28064728-28103595 GCA_037974465.1 Brachypetersius altus
GAAAGTTGTTCTCACTAATATACACCAGTATATACTCCAAGACATTTTGGACAACGCCAACTTTGTGAACACAGTTTGGGGAAGACCCTTTTCTATTCCAGCACTACTGAGCCCCAGTGCACAAAGCAAGGTCCATAAAGACATGGTTGGATGAGTTTGGTGTGGAAAAAATTGACTAGCTCACATAGAGTCCTGACCTCAACCCCATCCAACACCTTTGAGATGAACTGGAGCGGAGATTGTGAATCAGCGTCTGACCTCATAAATGCTCAACAGAATGAATGAGCATAAATTCCCACAGAAACACTCCAAAAGGTTTACGAGAACCGTGGATGCTCTAAATAAATACATATGTAAAATGAGTATGAGCAGATTCCTCTGTGACAGGATAATAAAGCCACTAATTTTCCAAGGTGACTTTGTCTGTCATCTTGGTATCTTCCACCCCATAAAAGCATTTTAGTGAAAATGCTGTAACAAACAGCAGACACATCCCCACTGCAAACACTGATCCCTCTGGCATTCTAGAGACCTGGTAACACACCTTCAGAGTCTCCTGGGTTCCCTCTAATGAGACCTATTCACTGTTTAACACTATGTCAACTGGAAGTCCTTTGTGTCAAAGCACTGCCAACAATATACAAGAATATCACAATATGAATGTATAATATTGATTGCACATTGATACAGGCTCAGTTTTGGTCCTCTTAGATTAAGTTTAGGATAAAATGCCTTGTGCTGACATATGATAGATGAACTAATTAAGACGAAGACATTTCCCAAGAGTGTGTAGATTCTCTAGAGTGCATAGTCACGTCTTTCTCTGTAATAGGACATTTGAATAAGCAAAGAGTCTGGTTCTATTTAAACAGCTTGCAGGATAGTAGTCCAACTTTCTGTTCTTGTGCGTTAGACATGACTGTTTAAGTTATTCTCACTGGAACGCCTCGATCTGTTATGATGACAGTGTTTCACTACATGTATTTAATGAGATTTCAGAAGTGTGTAGTAAATATTAATGTCCATGTATTCACTTGTGCTGGAAGATAGAGTTCATTTTTCAGATTGTAGACAGTACTGTTTAAAATTGCTTTCACTGCTTCTGCATGAACTGAGTAAACAATAATTTAGTTCAATAAAACAGCTCTATATACCTTATTTGGGCAACGTCAACGCTTGTGCTGTGTTTAAGTTGTAGTTAGTCATTTTTAGAATGTGTTAACGTAACCAGTAGATGGAGCCAAAGCCCTTCTAAGATTTCTTTCATTTTAGTAGTCCAAGTGTTGAACGGCTGACTTCAACACAATCCCAGTCATGGGAACTGCAGACTATGAACATTTTATGCATTTTACCTTGTGTAGCTTGAGATTATTCTAAAACATCCAGAGCAGGGGTTATCCAAGTCTGGGAACAACTCCCTGAAAATCCATTGCATAAACCAGAGGTGTTGGTCCTGGAGGGTTGGTGTCCAGCACAATTTGATGGTTCTCTTCCTCAGACACATTCACTAAACCTGACAAGTAACTAGCGAGGTGAATATCAACTCAATAGCTGACCTAAGTACACCAGTTATTCAACCTGGTATCCCAAAGATGGATACCAGTAACATTTGTTATATATTATAGTTTTTGTGTCAATAGTGATGAAAGATCCACAATACAAATTTATTTGAACATATTCAGTAAAACAATTTCATGATAATCAGACAAAAGGTACCGTTTTCAGAACTTTTCATAATGTATGGGAGAAAACTTTATACAAAAGGAAATATTTATGCTATATTATGATTAATATAATTTATATTAGAGAAATTAAATTCTGTTAATTAAATGTCAGCTATGATCATTTTTAAAAGCTAGTTTTGTCCAAAGTGCTACAAATAGAATAAATAAATAAAGTATTAAGTTAGTTTTAGTATTAAGTTAAACAAATAAAAAGTTCTTTGTTTGACTTAACACTAAAATGTTTTACTTTACATTAGTGTGGGAAAATAAGAACTGCACACAGTTCATGTACTATTTTGGGGAGCGCCATATTAGGATGCGCCTCTCTGAAAACTGTATTGTTTAGACCAAAATGAAGAGTAATATCATATAAATTGTGAAGTGTCATCACTGATGTATGCGTGTCGAAAAAGTAGACAATATTCTAATACATGACAGGAGCACATGTCTCTAAACCTCTCTCTGCCTTTTTTCTTCTCCTCCATCGCATTCTCTTTGCTTCTTTTCCTCAGTCTCCACATGCCTGCAGCATCATCATCCGCTTCTTCATGAGAGCCATCTGCTGTCCTACATGGGGCCTCTGCCATGTCTCACTGGACACAGGCAGAGACTGGTGGTAGTATTACTCTTCAGTCCTTTCTCACTGTGGCTATGTGTCATCATGCCTCTGCTGTTCTGAAGTGTCTACACATGACAAGAACAAGAACAGTGACAAAAACATGCCGGCTTCAGGCTAATACTGTGTTCAGGCTGACAGATTTTTTATCCAGTGAAACTTTAATCGTGTGTTCCGGTCCTGTCCTAGAGACCAGTGTCAAGTACAGTTGACTGACCTCTCAGCTTACATACACTGGGTTAAATTAATCTGTTCAGTCTCAGGTTTAGTGGAGGTGTTTGAGTCGGGGAACTAGCAAACTGTGCAGGACACTGAACTGTGCAGGACACTGACCAGCCCTGTGCACCCCACTTTTCCACGATTCCCAGAATTAAGATGTAAGATCAGCACCACGGACAGCAGCTTCTTGTAATTCGGAAAAATGGAATAACTCCTAGAATAATATACAAAATTATTTTAGAGAATGGAAAGCTATTGCTCTAACTTTCTTTAGACTGGATGTTTTGCTCAAAGACACCACTGCACAAAGATGAAACACTGAAAACACTGCATTACACACTGCACTGCATTATAAAATGACTGTCTAGTTATTATGAAATCATCAAATTGTTTCACTAAAACCTTTCACTGAAGGCTTCCTAAAATATGTGAGTCTGAAGAACCTTTATAAAATTTAATGGACCTCCACATAATCTAAGCAGAACTTTTAAATTGATGAAGAATACTTATGTTGCGTGAAGGTTTTTCAGACACACATGTCTCATCTGCATGTTTCTTTCTTGTAAAAATACATATTTTAAACCTATTACCAAGTGATTATCTGGAAGAAGTCTACAAACTAGGTGGCAGTATTACTCTTCAGATAGTAAACAGAGTAAAATACCTGTTACCTATGACTCATTTTAAAGATTAAAAAATGATTTGCTATAACAAACTACACCATGTTTTTGGTGTAGGATTACACCTTGAGTTTTGTGATGACCTTATCATATGTATTTCTATTAACATCATTATCATTTCTGAAGAAGGGTGTTTGCAGCCTACTGCAATCAATGCATAAAACGAGCACATGAACCATATGAATAAGGCACCATATAAGATAACACCAACTTACAGACCATATAGTGAATCATTTCAAATGCAGGTCACGGCAAACATGCATTATGTATTGCATTTAATGCATGCTTCATTCATAATTACTCAAGGAATTTGGCAAATACCCCTTAGGCTGTCCTCCGAAACTGAATCTGATGAATCTAGGGCATGGACTCTTATTTAGAACTGATGGTTCTGACAGCTTTCTGTCGAGCACAAAAAAACACTTACAAACAAGCACAATAAACAGCACCAGGATGAAACATGTCAGTACGAATCTCGTTTAGAACTGGACATGCGGAGACTCAGAAGGACACACCAGACATTGGCTTAATCTAGAGTAAATGTGATGGATGAGAAAATCAGATCTTCCTGATGTTTCCATTGTGCTTTAGTAGGAGAACCTGTAATTGAGTGAGAATGTTTGTAAATGGGATAAAGAGAGGGAGAGAAAGAGAGAGAGAGAGAGACTAGAATAAGTGCTATGTAGAACAGATCCCCAGACACATAACAAGGACACTGGAAAGTAAAACTACAGGACAGTGTAGAACAGATGGGGGAGTAAAAATATCTTCCCTCTGATACACACCATGTCAGCAAAACACAGCCTCGAGGTGTCATTTTCACTGATAAACACAGTATAGTAGAAGACCACCTTAGCACTGTGTAATAGAGAGATTATGCAATATAAGAGTCAGATGAAAGATTTTAAAAGGTAGCATTTGGCTTGTCTGCTCTGGTCATATGCGATGAGTAGCATCATTAAACATCAAATGAGCACCACGTAATTCCAGTATTAGTAGTGTGAGCTGTCACACTGCTGCCTAATGCTAATCCTGAGAATGTGTGCACTTCTGCATGGTCATTAACTAAACGTCCTAGAAACCAAACACATGTGATCATTTCCAGTCCTCATTAATAAAGCACCCCAATTAGTTCTCGCGAGGATTCATTTAAAAATGGCAGATTTGAGTCATGACAGAGATGAGTCATAGTATGTGTAGGAAACTGCACAAATCCTATTAATGATCAGTAATGTTTCATTATTAAAGGCATTATTTTCACCATCACTCCCTCAGAGAAGCCTAGATCAACAGTGTGATAATTATTTCTTCTCTGCTCTATGAACCATGTCGTGAACGCAAACTGAAGGTCCTTCGCTGTGAAAAGGACTGAAATAGATACTACTTTGGTTCTCATAAAAATATTTCAGTAAATGTCTTGTCATCTCTGTGTGTTAGAACAGTTTTGTCTCTAGGTACTGTATCAGCTCTCTAGTTTTACCTCAGTGTAGATGTGGACTGCTCCAGTATAAGGCAAGGTATCTAAGCTAGCTGGCCATTTTTGCCTGATGACATCACACTGAAGGAACGGTATGCTGAATTGTGCTTAATATGACCAGGGACAGGAACTAACAAGGAAAACTAGGTCCATTTTAATTTCAGGTTGATGTTAAAGCTACACTTTCCATGAAGACAAGAAAGCACTCTTGCACACTGCTGTCAGTGTCTGAGAGCCGTCATGTTATAAAGTTATTTGAATTTAAGACTTTAGATTTTTAATACAGATAAAAGAACAACTCCTTTGAAATTGAACAGACTGTTGATTTTTAGAAGAATTCACATAACAGGGCTGATCCACTAAGGATGGAAAAGGGTGCATTATGACAAAAATATAATATCATGATACATCACAATGTTCAATGTGACAGTCAAGTTTTTATTCAACATTTCACACACTGCAACAGATAAGCTTGAACAATTCTAATGTTTGTAATGAATCATGCAGTTGGTCAGTGTTTTTAAAATATTGACGGAACCAATGATATGCTCAGAAAAGTGCATTGAGACACAGTAAGCTGTTATTTATTATGAAAAGAATAAACACTGTCATATTGCTCAAGATGGCAGTCTTACAAGTGGGTTGATTTCTTTACTTTTTTATGGAGGTATGGCATCGTCTTGCATTTGCCGTCAAATCCAGCCCTAGGTACAGTGTATGCAAAATAAATGCTACGCAGGCAAAAAGTCAGCGCTTTGGAGAAGGTCATGCCAAGTCTAGTTATGTGACTCTTGTTCCTTGCTCACTGTTGTTATATTCCAGTAGTATACTCAGGGCTCAGTGCCAGACAAATCCTGTTTTTAAAAATGTTTACACACTCAAACAGATGGTACATAGTTCTTTTATGGGTCTCTAGAGGACCTTATTGTATGGAGTACATGGTTAGAAACAATCATAGCTCTTCCACTGTACCAATTTTGGCTACGTCTGAGAGAATCTCTCAGGAATAAGTAGCATAACGACAACCATCCTTCAGGAGAAGCCAGATTGGACCGGGATGCAGTGGAGTAGCCTGTTACATGGCTGGTCAGAACTGATACAAACTCTTTAAAGCAATGTAGTTCACTCAATATAGCACAGGTCTCTAGGGGCTGCAACAGTATGTTGCAATTCCAAACACTTCCCCAAGAAAACAGCCCAGAACTGGGTCAAGCTGGTGGTTATTGCCTGTACACACACAGTGCATCTGGCACATTGTCAGCAGATTCAGCAATGGTCTTCTCTTGTCATTTTCCCTCCATTTTTTTTACATACAAAGTGTTTTGTCCTAACTGTCTTGCTTGTTTTTGACAATATTTGACTAGAGAGCTAACGTAGGAAGTATTACATAAGGGAGTTTGGCGATAATAGTTTACTAAAAGTGTTTTAGGCGGTAGCAGCAGCATATTAGGACGCCGGCAATGAGCTCCCGCCATGCTGATCTGTTAATTAGCCCGTGAGCTGTTGGCAGATTAACAAGGGAAATAAGAGAAATCCTCAGGGAGGTGTTTATTAGAAACTCGGCATGTCCCCCCACACCAAAGCATCATTTTTATATCAGCTGAATATCACCCACATCGACATTGACTGAAGAAATTAACACAGACAAAGCTGTTTCCATTGAATGAGGCTTACTGTCACACATTCTACGATTTCCTCTATACATGCTTCATAAAAGTTTTGTGAACCTTTTTTCAGGACTTTAAACCAAGCTGAGTGTGAGGATATACACAAAAATGACAAAAACACCACAATTACAAACACAATAATATTCATTTTGTCAGGGAAACTCTACCCAATCCACCAATAAAAAATGACCACCACTCACCAGATATTATTCAAGAGGGGGAATCATTCTTAGCATGACAATGACATTGACATATAGGCATGAGTGTGTCAGGCACAGTAGTGTTGTTTGGGTTTTATATTTAGTATAAATATGATCCTTTCATCTTCCATATAAACTGCTGAATACTGCTGTGGTTTACTACAGTTCAGTCATAGCTGTCCAGCTACCTCAGGATTTACTTTGTTCTATGGCAAAAAGCAAAATAAACAGAAAAATAGCTAAAACAAAAATAATTACAGTGATTTACATGAATACCATACATTGTTTTAAATATTAAATGGAGAGAAAAACTCTGAAACATGGTCTCACTTCAAAACAGTTTTGTTTCCATTTCTTTGATTTAGAAACATAATCTCTATTTTCCCAGAATGTCCTTCAGTTGTATTTTAATTTCATTAACAGCACTTAGGGAGCCTCTTTTCTGAGGCCTGTTTCAGTGTAATGTTCCCATTCTGGCCTTCTTCACGTTGTGACTCCTCACAGAGCAGAATGCGTGTGACAAGAAAATTCGCAGCTTCATCCACATGAATGTTCTCCTAAAATTCAAACATATTTGATATGTGTGTGACATTTGTCCTAGATGTTTAATCTCTGAACTAACAGACTGAAAGCTTGTGTTTGCATTGTTTGCCATTTACCAGATTTTTTTTAACCGCAAGTAAAATACAACAAGCTTTGATTACATTTCACTCACCTTAGCAGACGCCTCGAACCACCCAGTGAAGCCATTTTCCCTGCAGAGTTTGTCCATGAGACAGTGCTCTTTTGGGCGTGCCCTCTCCTGGTCACATTTATTTGCAAGTAGAACAGAAGGTATTGGACAGCCGTTATCCATCACAAGTTTGCTGTCAAGGTCATGTTTCCAGCTCAGGGCTCCCTCCAGTGTTGACTCCTCTGCCATGTCATATACAACAAGGGCACCTCTTGCTCCTTTGAAATACACTCTGCTCATTTTTTTGAAATGTTCAAGACCTCAGGGAAACCAAAAAAGTTCTAATCAGTTTGAGAAGTTGATCAAGATCAAATGACTAACTTGTATTAAAACACCTGTATTATGTAACATTAAAGACATTTTTTACTGGACTTTGCAGAACAGTTGTTAAAATTCAGATCCTCAGGGGTTGGCCCTATCATAGGTGATCATTAATATTTGGGGGCAGCTGGTGGCCTGGTAGTTAGGGAGTTGTCCCTGCAATTTGATGGTCGTGGGTTCTAATCCTAGGACTGCCCTACTGTGGTACCCTTGAGCAAGGTACCATCCCCATTGTCGGCAGCACACTGCTTCACTCAGGTGAGTAGGTTAATGCCTGGTTAATGCAGAGGACTCAAGTAATTTCCTCCAGGATTAATATGGCATGTAAAATAAAATAAATTACAATTTGATTGCAGCAATATCGCAGCCATCTGTGTCTGCCAGTCCAAGAGGGCACTATTGTCCTCGTTATCTCTGGGTAGGTAGGGTGACCCTCCCTACCTCCCAATCACATTGCACTGGCTAGACATCTGTTAAAACCTGTGACTTGGAAGGAGCTCATACTGGCCTTCACCCTTCAAGTACCCTTCACCCTATTGTGTGATAAAGGAGTCCTAGGTAGCAAGTAAAACTAGATGTTGGGGAAAAAGTAGTGGGAATGCAAAAATAACAAAACTGTTATTCCTCATTTGGACAGAAACATGCTAAAATGGAGTTTTGGCCTTAAATAGACACAGTACCCTCGACAATTAAAAAAATAGCAAACACAATTCGAAAAAATGCACCTTTTGGCGAAGTAGCTTCATCTCATGCTACAATAATGAGAATAATCCAACCTTTAATTTTAAATAAATTTATTCAGAGAAAAACAAATCACTCATTAAGAAATAATTCTTTTCAACAAAAACACATGTGGCACAGTTATTGGCACCCCTGTATTTAAGAATTTTTACAATAAAACAGTGCTGAGTCTTGTAACATTTTATAAGGTTGGAGAATACGTAGCAGGGCATCTGAGACCATTCCTCTTTACAGAATCTCTCCAGATCATCCAAGGTCCCAGGCCCTCTCTGTGCACTCTCCTCCTTAGCTCATCCCACAGGTTTTCACTGGGGTTTAGGTCTGGGGACTGAGAGGGTCATGGCAGAAGCTTGATTCTGTGGTCAGTTTACCAGTCCTGGTATTTCATGGAGTCCATGATGCTATGTACCCTAACAGAATCTCCATTATATTTTACATTCTATTCATTATAGCCATCTTTCTTTTTACGCAAAACCCATCTGTACTGTTTATTGCCAAAAAGCTAAATTTTTGTATCATCAGACCATAGAACATGGTTTCAGTCAAAGTTGTAGTAGACGCTTACGTTTGAGGTTAAATGGCAGAAAAGACATGGCATCTGATGGTGGCTTTGGAGACTTGGTAACCCCAAGATGTTATTTTGTCCTGTTATTCACCAACAGTGATCCTTAGGGATTTTTTTGCCTCTCAAACCATTCTCCTCACTGTATGTGGAGGCAAAATAAATTTGGGTTCTCTTCCAAGCAAGTTTGTAACAGTTCTAGTTAATGTCCACTTTTTAATTTTTGCTCTCACTGCAGAAATTGGTAGCTATTTTTTATAACCATTCCCACACTTCTCTGTCATTTGGTTTGTGTGTTCTCTTGTCTTTCCCATGTTGATGGATGACTAAGGGAATTTGGCCTCTGGGTTAACTCTGTATTAGTTAATCAGGAAGTCATTGATTACAGCTGGAAAGTTCCCAATCAACTCAGAAACTTAAGTGGGAAACATGCTGTTAAATTGTTTTCACTATAATTTCCAGGGGTGACAATAATTGTTGCTCATGTATTTTTGTTGAAATGTATTATTTCTTGAGGAGGAATATGTTTTCCTTCCAAATACATTTATTTCAAGTAAATCTTGGATTTTTCTCATTTTTTCAGTGTGACGTCAAACTGCTTCACCAAAATGTGGGTTTTTCTAACCCTGTTTGCTAATCTTTACATGGGGTGCCAATAATTGTAGAATGCACTGTACATTTAACTGAAATACATCCTTAATACATAAAAATATTTTCATTGATATAAATTTGCATGGTGCAGAGGACAAGGCGGGTGGTGAAGTTCGAGACACACCCTGAATCTGGAGCAAAAGTGAAAATAAAACTTTCCTGGCAATGACAAATTTAAGCACCTAAAAAAGTGAAATCTGTAAAATAACACAAAAATAAGTCATATTGACTTTTTTATATGTGTTTAAATCATGAAAGCAGGATGCATGATAGCAGTACAAACTAAATCAAACCACAGAACCAAAGACAAAAACAGTTCTAACTACGTTCCTATTTGTCCCACTTCGTAAATGATTTGGTGTTTTATCAAATCCAGCCTGTCAATAATACAGATTAGAGGTTCTATTCATTGTGGAATACAACAGTCATAGCGACAGTTTGTTTTATATATTTGAATAGTTAATCCATGATCACACTATTTAAATAGGACTCAAACACAACTCTTACACTGTAATTAAACACAGTGTTAATTGACAGATTATAATACACTGATGAACACTTATCAACATCCATGAGCAGAGGGTTACCTGATATGTCCCATAGCTGTAGTCTCACCAGTGTCTTATTGTCCCAGTCAATGACCTTCATAGAGAAATCCGCTCCGACTGTTAACTTCATCTGAGCTGAGAAATGATTTCTGACGTAGCGATTGACAAAGCTAGTTTTTCCAACACCAGAATCTCCGATCACCAGTATTTTGAACAAATGTTCAGTAATTGTTCTTGGGTTAAGGTCCTCTGACATTTTCTCCTAAAGGTCCTATCTATAACCAACCTGCTTTCCATAATCTGGACAAATGTAGGAGTGTAAAGAGTGTGCGGCTGAAGAAAAGGGGTAAAACAAAGAATTTACAAGTGTGATATGGATGACTCAGAGGCCCAAAGTCTAATTCTCTGACAGTACAGGAGAAAATGACACCAACTAATTATGTACAGTGTCAGCAGTCGCTTACTCGCAAGTGCTGTAAAGTAATCAGTTCAACTTGTTTTACAACTAAACTGCTGTGGGTGCAACACGGTGCCATTGACTGGGACAGAACAACAGAGGAAACAACAGAAGCTCCTTTTTGGACACGACTAGAATGATCAAATATGCAAAAATGACAATGAGGACATATTTACAAAAACATACAGCATTTAATTTCTCATATCTATGAAACCATTTTCTTAAATGTGTTAAAACTAAACAACTCTCAAATATACATTAGCTATATGAACTATTTGAACAAATATAAACTTTATCATAATACAGTACACCTACCTACAGTGTAATAGGAAGCAAATATTGTAAGACAGGAGGGATGAACTATACTACAAAGCTGGGTTTATGGGTTGTGTGTAAACTTTGGGTCAACTCTGAGTTCACTAAGTTCATTCAGGTCAATGTTACCTTAAATAGAAGCTAAAGCTAGCTAGCTAACCCATGAATCCAGAGTAATAGTATAGCACACACTTTACAGCAGTAATGCACACCTTTGTTGTTACATCTAAGGTAGGAATTCAAGCTTATTGAACGCTGATGAGATCATTCGAATATTGCACTGAAACACACCAATAATCATAAAATACTCTAAAATACAAGACAGTATTCCATATTCGCTTAACACTTTAGAACACATTTTAATCAATGTCAGTACAGCTTTAATGGCCATAACTCAAATGTTACTTCTGTCTATGTTCTGAAACATGAGACATGCTGCTAACACTGAATATTTACCAAATATTTTTGATTAAAGCTACATTCTGGAGAAACTGCCGTCGGTGGCCCTGCTGAGCAGAAGTGCTTCCTTAAATACTATAATAATATAATAGAATGACTGTATGTAGAGCACATCACACACAACCCAGCCAGCAGATAACCTCTCTGCGGACACAGTTACTTATTAGAAAGAACAATCTTCAAAAAAAAAAGAGAAAACAACACAAACTTTAAAATGCAAAGCAATGTTTGGTATTACCAGTATATGAGCTCTGCACTGAGGTTATGACCATTTAAATCTTTAAATCATTTTGCTTTTTGACAAATCTAAATTTACATCATAGCTAAATTCATGAACTGAAAAAAATAATAAACGTAGGAACATTATTACAGGACATGTACAGGACATTATTACTCTCATATCTCACATAAAAACATATTATGCATATTATAAAAATATACAAAAATGCATCGACAAATGAGGACGTCATAACACTGTCACACTGGCACTTAAACATTGTCTGTTTTTTGCTACATATTAGCAGGCATATATGTATAATGTATATATACATCAAGATATATACATTTATTTTATACATATATGGTTATCCCTATATTATTGCATACATTTATACTAAAATATTTCAACAAGAATGTTTGTGCTGCCTTAAGAATATGAGGATGATATATTACATACTGGCATTTCCTTACTGCAGTTTCAATACTAAACTTTAAAAAGGTCATATTGATACTAGAAATCACATCCACTTATCCTACTGGCTAGAGTTTCAGCATTTCATGAGTAACACTAAAATCTTTATTTACTGCTACATTGGTACACGTCTTTCTGAAAATTCAACATAAACAGCATAAAATAAGTCAGCCATGTGAAAAGCGGTGACACATTTGTCAGCAGTGTAACTAAATGATGAAAAAATTCCCCATTTACAAGCATTTGTTCCAAATGAGTTCAGGTTCAAGTATGTTGAGTCAAACAAAGTTAATTTTCCCTTTGAATCCACTTGAAGGTGGAGGATGTTTTTTTGCACAGATTTTTGGCTATTACGCAATCCAGAGACAAAAGAAATAACATGTGGAATGATACTGTGATGAGGCCTTTTTTTTGTTTGGAAAGCTCTTTCACAGAGTAGAGGAGCTTTGTTTGTAGTCTCTGAGGATGACAGATGCATACGTAACATTGGGTGGGGTGCACAAGATGGATTCAGACACGGGGGAATTGGGGATGTGAATTCTTGAGCCCATTGGGTCCCGGAAAGGAGAGGGAGGCATGAGACCCAGTGAGTCCTCCATGGCTAACTTGATCTGCACCAGCTCTTCCTCATCATGAATCTGCGCATTGTCATACATGTAGCCATGGAGGAGACCAAATTGCTCATTCTCCATCTCCATCTCCTCCTCCAGCGGAGAGATCGGCTCTTTGGAGTAAGTGCCCAGCTGAATGGGCAGAGGCGATGGATGGGTCTGCAGGATAAGGGGCTGATACGGTGGCCTCATCACACTATCCGGCTCAGGCAAGCTTATAATGTCATCCAGGTCGGTCACGCTGGAACTGAACTTGCCCACCATCTCCTGAAGGTGGTCCGCAATTACATACTCAGGGGGAACACTTTTTTGGGGCTCTGGGTTATAAAACTGCTGCTCCACAGATACTTCTTTTAGAGGCTCACAAACAGGTGACTGTCTGTGAGCTATCAGAGCAGGGCTAACCGGGGGGTTGTATCTGACCGGGTCGCCCTCATCCTCCTCGGCTACATTGTAAAGAGTCTTGGTGCTCAGGTCTGAAAACTCCAGGCCTGTGTTATGGTAGGTATTAGTTAGAGGTTTGATGACAGCCGTCTGATTGGAGCCGGCCTCCTGTCTCTTCACATGCACAGACAGTCTGTGCCACATGTGTTCTCCTTTCGGAGGATGTCTTGAACCTGGTTCAGACCATGACACAGACTTTCCATTAGAACTATGAACAAAATAAAGATGGCTGTTATTTCACAGGAACCGAGAAAAGTGGACACAAGAACAACATTTCTGGTTCATGTAAAAAATTGCTGTTCATTTTTAGCAAATACCACTGAATATATAAACAAATATTTATATAAACGAAATATTTGTTTTCTGATATTATAATAGTGCATTGAAGCATATTATGATCATTTCTTTATACATAGTTCTGTTTCAGCAATGATTCATGTCATTGATGAAAAAGCAGCTATAGAGCAGCATATATGGAGCACAGCCTCTCTCAGGCCTGTTGCTGATGTACCCCTGGGTGCACGGCTTTTAATTGCAGCCGACCTGCAAAATCAGAGTCTATGGAAGCTGTTAATTGAAGGCTGCCCTGGAAATGGCATGACCCAGAGGTCTGAAGTGAAGCATGAATTAAGGGATTGGGCCCATGGGTGCTGGTACTCATGCAACAGGATGGAGAGAGGCTATCCTGCTGCAGCTGAGTAAAGCAGACTTACTTTGCGTTTCCGGGGGCGTTCTTCTTGCGTTTGAACATGTTAAGGAGGCTATTGCTCCTGCAGCTGATTTTGCCGTCGCCCACATGCATGCGTACCACGTCAGAGGTGGTGAAGGCGCTGCGCACGTTGCGCTCCGGCTTAGCAATGATGATGTACATCTTGGGTGTGAACATGCAGCCCAGAGCTACGGTCACGCTCAGGCTGACTGAGAAGGAGGTTGTGATGATTTTGTAGTTGGAGCCGAAGTAGATGGGCACAAAGGCCAGCCAGATGATGCAGGTGGTGTACATGGTGAAGGCGATGTATTTGGCTTCGTTGAAGTTGGCCGGAACGTTGCGGGTTTTGAAGGCGTAGTAGGTGCAGCTGAGGATGAGTAGGCCGTTGTAGCCCAATGGTGCCACCATGCCTGTATTGCTGGTGTTGCAGATCAGAAAGACCTCTCTGATGCTGGGGTAGGACTTGATGGGCTCCGGTGGCTCCAGGATGATGAGCGTAATTTCTAAGGTGAGTTGCACACTGATGAGGATGAAAGCGATGACCACCTGAGCCCAGGCGCTCATGAAGCGTGGCTTTCGCGTGCAGATCTTCTTCTTGCTGCCTGCTAGGATGCGTGCAATTCGGTTGGTCTTAGTGACCAAGGCTGAGTAGCACATGGAGGCTGAGAGGCCCACCAGCAGCCGCTGCAGATAACAGGAGGCCACCGTGGGCCGAGCTATGAGGGTGAAAGGACAGATGTAACCCAGGAAGATCCCCGCCAGAATTATGTAACAGAGCTCTCGGCTGGAGGATTTGACCACAGGCGTGTCTCTGTACAGGATGAAGACGAGGGTGACAAAACTGGTCACCAGGATGCCAAGGCAAGAGAAGACCACCGCCACAATGGACTCAGGGTGACTCCATTCCAGATATCGCAGGGGAATGGGCATGCAGTCTGTAAACATAAGGTTAAAATAAAATGTTAAAGTCTGTTTTGTGTGTTCTAATGTCTGTTTATAATACAATAAATACAGTTAAAGTTATTGGGCAAAGATTTAATTGTGTCAAATAGTATAACAGGTAAGGAATTAATTGCACATATTTATAATACTACTTGTACAGTGCAAGGAAACCTGCTTACTGATCCTTATATAACAAAACACATGTTGATGCCATTAAAGCTGGATCAAAATCCTATAGTTTTTGTTTAATTTAAAATCTAGTATATACTGTACATAGAATAGTACGTATTTTGGAACTCTCAGCACTTGACATGAAGCATTAACAATTTATACTTGTACATAAATATATAAATGTACTCTAAGGAGCCAGTAGCATTAGAGATTTGAACACACATCGTTATATAAATATATGAGTGCACAGGACATAAATGAAAAATGGGAAATGCATTTTTTCCTTGGTTTCCTCTTTCTGCTGTTAAACTGGCCATCTACATGTGACCAGCTCTCCAATGCACCAAGTGCTAAAGTAGGTTTCCAGTTCAACTAAAAATAAACAGACTCTCCACTATGGGACCTGCCAAGAGCCAGGGCAGTGGAAAGAGAAGAAACTGCAGCAAGAGAGAAGATATGGCATCCAGCAAACACGCTAAAGGTACTAAACCTTTCAACGGTATTGCGGCAAAATTCATCATTTTGATTTTGCTTCAGAACTATGTTTTTGAATTTTAAAACTGGTTAATGATTTGTGAAATAAAAGTTTGAATATTCATAAAGATTTCACAATGCCTAAATTTCATGGAATTTTCACAATATTTTAAGTATTCCCATGATTTAATAATCCTGAGCCATCTATATTACAATTTGTACCTCAAATATACTGACATATGATAAAAACATATCTCTATGTGCGTAGATGTACACTGGGTGGCCCTGTAGAGTAGCAATATGTCATTCTTCGAAGGAAATAACACACAAATGCTTATAGCTAGAACGGCACAGAGTGCCGCTTTGACATTGAACATCAGTAAAGACCTTTAAAAACAGGCCAGAAAAGTAGAAAGTGAAGTAGGTCTGTCACAAGTTCACTGTGAGAGCAATCTGTAAAAATGATAAATGGCCTTCAGGTGTCATAGGAAACCTTTCGAAAATAGGACAAAGCAGGCTTCTTAAAAGCCAAATCACGTATCTTTGTTTGGATTTTTGGGCTGAATAATCTTTTATGCATTTTGAAATTAGGTCCAAACAGATTTCGAATCGACTTTCTATTAGAATGTAATCTTGCTATAACTGGCCACGTTAACTGCAATGTATAGTCTAATAATGTATCGATTCAGTCACAGATATTGACATGTGGTTTCACATATTTCACAAAAAAGCTATTACTCCAACAATTCAATCGTAATCTTATAAACAAACATATTTAAATAATGAACTTACTGTTTTGTATCTTCATTTTACTTTTGCTAATCTAGGATACGGTAAACTGACATTGCCCCAAGGTGAGGAATGCAGAGAGAAAGAGATATTTGCCCCACCTTGCAGCTCTTTATCAGGCCACCAGCCCAGCTCACACGCCTTGCAGGTGAACTCGTCCTGGACATACTCATTATCCTTGCAGGCAGTGCAGATCCAGCAGCAGCTCACCTCTCCTTTCCTAATCACCTGGGGGGACACATCGAAGCAATGATACACATCTGCCAATTTGTTTCAAATGCAGCAAAAATACAATTGCTGTCAAGAAGGAGGTCTCTAACAAACCGATAAACAGGTCCACTAAGCGGATGTTTCTACTGATTTTTGAAGATAACAATCTGAAAGTTTGCATGGATTTCAATACAAAAACACTTACAATTTACTTTTGGATTATTCTCTTTTATCTCATTAGGACTGACACATGAGATTTGTTCTGAGTGGCTGTCCTGTACTGTCTCTTATCAAATGCAGTCCATGCTGAAACTTCTTATAACTCTTCAGCAAATTAGCTTCAGCATAAATGGACAGGGCTAAACTGTGAAAGACTAAACAGGCAGGCAATAAATACATATATTTTCTGAGATATCAGAAAAACAGTCAAACAGCTCGGTTTTTATTCCAACTGCCTTGATACCACAGCTGCTGGTTGAAACACCAAGCAGCAAAATCCTGGAGAAGATTTGTATTCTCCTGACCCAAACTGCCCGTTAGGTCCTTTTTTCCTATTCCTTCACATTTCAAGACGAAAAAAGCATGTATAGCATGTATAGGTCTTCAAGTTCTTCATGGAAATTTAAGTCATACCTTGATCTCTCCTTTAGAGCAGGGCTCACTGCAGACAGAGCGGACCATTTCACTCCGGTTCATCTGGATCATATAATCGTCAATGCTCAGCATGCCCTCGTGCCAGGAGCCCACATTAATGTAGTCATACACACCAGGCTCCACGTACTGCAGGTTCATTATGTCGTACCTGAGAGAACAGAGGAAGACGCTGCATTTCTTTCAAAATAAATTATTTTTGTAATGTACCATAGTGACTAGGAAGCACCAAAGACATTTTAACCATAAATAAATAAAAGAACACACCCTTAAATGATCTTTTTACATTGTGTAGCTCACTGAAATATGTTTGTTTAATCGAGTGAGTTGTGAGTAGTATTGGAGGTGTATGATTTATTATCATTTACGTTGTCATATTTGAGTGTTCCCATCATTGTCATATTTTAATAATTTTTGACAATTAAACAAACAGAACAAGTTAAAAGTGCTGATTCAAACCTGATTCATCATTACATCATTATGTAATTCATATGTAATGCAATAATGATAAATATACTGTACATTCTATGGATGATAAATATCCCATCTGCATATTTACATGTAATTAAGGAAAAAAATGTATAGCAATATCAATCCCTCTGGATTTTTACTACGCAACATCAACATAATTAGAACTGCATTACTAAACACATTACTAGAAGTTACTTTAGTTGTTAGTATAAATACTTCAGTGAGACTGACCTGCCAGGTGAATCTCCATTCTCATCAAACCACACGTCCTCCCCAGACACTCCAGTAAAGGAGCTCCTAAGCAGGAAATCCAGAAGTTTGCTGCCATCAATCGGGTCCATGGCCTCGCACAGACCCACATAGCCAGGACAAAGATGCTGATGCATGTCATGGAGGCCGTGAGCCATGGCATACATGGCATTTATGACGAAACCCATTTTACTGTCTTGCACATAGTTGTCCTCCAGGCTCTCATAACCTGCCAATACAATTAAATCAGACAGACAGAAAATTACCACTTCTATTCCAGTTTTTCAGGTTTAGGTTTTTGGCCGTAGTGACATGATTTTTCAGCTTTTTGGCAGCACTGGGCAAACAGTTTCCATGACCGTTTAAAACGTTTTTATCTTAACTGGCATAAACCAGTGCTTAGAAGCATCCATATGGGCACACAATTCAGCAGTTGTTAATTATGCTACAGTTCCAAACACAGTGTAATGCAGAGTAAAGATAATGATAGGGTGTCCAAAGACCCATGAGTCTTTCAAAGCTACTGGCAACAGCACACAAAGTTCTTTCCTTTCTATGGGAACATAAATCAAAAGACAGCACGAACACCGACTATCAAAAGCATGCTTGTTGCCATGGAGAAGCAATCCATTTTTGCAATCCCACTCAGAGTTTAATTAGTAATGGACATTATTATTATTAATTGAACAAGAAAATGAATAATTTACTCTCGTTCTCATTTGTGTCTCTCACACAAATTTGAATGGATCCACAGCATGATTGTTCTCAAATCTCTGAAAAAAAGTAGCTGTGCTAAAGGAAGAAGAGCACATTTTTTTTTAAAAATGGAAAATGTCCAAGGACACCCTATCAGTGCTTGTGATGCTGTGATCTGTACCAAGCCAGCAGGAAGCAGTGTCAGGCATTAAAGCTGATGGCTTTGCAGAAAAAGAAAAAATAGACTGACATAAGTAGACTATATCTCGTAATGATTTTCTCTGTTCATGTTTAAGTGGGCTGCAGCAAGCATGTATGCAGACTGAATCAGACATGCTCATAAAAAATGCTGCCTTTGTGTAGGCTTGAAACATATAAATCCAACACAAAACATGCTTAAACTATATTCCTCAAAACAGTTCTCTAGTAACAGCAGAGAGCACATTACACATATTGTAATAATATTATATAATAATATTGTAGCATTATATTTTTGGCACTTTTCATCCTATGTCTCTTTACTTTAATTTGTCCTAGCTCTTACTCAACTATTTGATTTAGTTGTTTATTTGGATTGGGAGTATAGGAGTTAATGTCAAAAAAACGCAGGCAGGGTTGGGAACTACTGATATAATGGGTCTCATCTAAACTTGCAGTATGTGGGATAGTATGGTATGCCAGATGAAGTATGATGATGTTGATCTCTTATTTTGAGTATGTTGGAGAACTCTCTGTCTTTGTAGTGCTTTGTAATGACATGCGTGCCTGTTTGTACCTGAAAGGGCCAGTGTAAGCCTTCATCTTTTGGGGTCTTACAACAAAACAAACTGCACAGCTGGTATTAATCCCTCTCTTTCTCAAAGTAAATAGTTTTACTTGCTTTAAACACATGCTGATTGTTTTGGACTTCAGTGGAAGTAAGAAAAACAGCACATCCAACAGGTTGCAAGAAAAATAAGAACTGGCTATGGTGGGACTGATTTATCTCTAGCCCAAATTGTTGATTCACACATCATAAATGTGATATTGTGTCAGATATACTATTTACATGTAATAAAACACCCAGTCCTTCCCATTTAGGGTATTTTAAGCCCTCTAATCCAGTTCCACATTTGCACAATCTGGGGTAGGGCTAGGGTTCTACTTGAAATTTTTGTCAACCAAGGAGCCACTTTCTAATTTTTGGATATGACTGCACCAACCCTGACTACAGTAATGCTAATTTCTACTAGTACCATTATGTGATTTGTGGTTTTAGAAAACAAAAAACAGTAGCAATACAATAGCTGTACACAGACATTTAAAGCTTATAACAGAACTGCTCATTATAACAGAACTGCTCACATTCAAGTAAGACAGTTGTTGTTTTACACAACAGAATCTTCAATAATTTGATTTGTTCCAAAATCTTGTCATGTTCTGTTCATGCAGCAAAAAGTGCAGTGCTGTTATTAACTACACTGTGGTCATTCTGTTAGCTTGCCAAGCCATTAGATAAAGGTACAACATTTAAACATTTAAGTGCCACCAGTATTCATTACATCAGTCCCGAAAGGGTTCTGAAAGTTATATTGTGTGAGCTATAAAGAGGTTTTATTTGTTTTAGCTGTCCCATCTAATGTTTTCGCTGTCCCGTCTAATACTATGCCCTGTCAACACTGGTAATATATTTGCATAAACTGTACTTGGCCTATGACTAAGCTGGGTGAAAAACAGCTCATATAGTAAAACCTATGCACAAAAACCCCCAAAAACATTACACACAGAAGCTGTCCTGAACTTTCTTTTATAATGACATGCAAAGGAAGAAAGCAGGTACTGCAATCCCATTGCTGTTCCGTAAAAGTATGATACTGTGCACATTCTGTGGTATTCCAAGCTGCAAAGCCATATATTTTTTCTCTGTCTCTTGCCACATTTTCTCTGTGCCAAACCACATTTTCACTATATTACCCAACAGTATCATATCAATACACCTTTGTGTTTTTCTCATTATTCTATAGAAAAAATACAAAAATCATTCACTGTTTTCATTCAGTCTATCATTTAGGCCTCATTCAGTGTACAAGCAACCAAAGGTGCATGGTGGCCCAAAAACGTTCCCTCAGTGGAACATGCAGCAAAGCCAGCTTGCATGTGAAAGATACAGTGAATGTTATTGGGATCTGAAGTCAAACACAACAAACTGTCCACTGTTTATTAAGGAAGTCCATATATCATCCCAATAACTTATATATTAGAGGTCTACCGATACACGATGTTTGTTCCGTATTGTGCAGTTTTATTAATATTATGATGATCAGCATCAACAGTCAACAGTAATGGTAGGCACAAACTTGCACACCTTAATGACCATGATGACATAATGATTTAAAAAGATATAGTACATGATTGTGTGATATCAGTTGACCTCTATCTATATTGCTGAAAGTGCCTCCAAGCTATCCATTTAGAAATATCTACTTACCATCCCGTAGCTCTAGACAGAAAAATAATAGAGGTGACAGAACAGCAAACTATGACTATTTCTCTGTGTAAGCAAAGGTAAACAGGCAGTTTTTATTTACTGCGCCTTAGATTTCTATCCTTCAGGGAAAGTTTAAAAGTAGTAATGCATGATACATGTGATGGAAAAGACATGGACCTCTTGTGTGGAGAAAACAAGAGGTTGACACCATGGTGATGATGTGAGCTGAATGAGTATGGAAAATAAGCAAAATAGTACGAAATACATCTCAATACCGACATAAAACACAGTCAAATCAGATCAGACAGTGATAGTTTCATGCTTCTTTATATTTACGTTTTTCTTTAATGTGTCTAAGGCTCATTTGTTCAGTTTAAGAAGGCATTCAAAAGGAAACGTAAATATATTAGACAGGGCGTGAAGTAGCAGATGGTAAAAAATTATTAGTGACTTTAAAACATGCTTGTTGAGCATCATTTTGCATAATCCTATGCTTAATATAATGTTTGTGAGTACAAATTAAGTCTCATTCATTAAGCTAAAGAACAAACAAAAGCACAATTTACCTAGGTCACCTTTTCAGTCAGCAGAGGAAATGTTTAAAAATACAAAAAAGCAAAGAAGAAGAGATCGTGTGATAATACTATTTAAAAATATTTTATTAACTTTCTCTCCATGATCATACACTCTAAAATAAAGCAGCGCTTCTCAAACCAGTACTTGGGGCCCTATAGATGGTTCTAATTTTCTCAAGCCCTGTGTGTTGTAAGTTGTTGGAAAATGTAAACCTGGCTATTAACAGATAAATTGAATCTGGTTTGTCTGAGTAGGAAAATCACTAAACTGTGCAGGAATCAGACCCTTCAGGGCCAGGGTTCCCCAACACTGCCATAGAAGAACCATTTTTGGTTCTTTGAGTAACCTTTCAGTGGCATGTTCTAGTGAAACTGGAAGGAACTCAAGGCAACTATCTGTGGTTCTTTAATGGCACTGCTCCAGTGAATCTTTTCAATCAGATGTATTGCCTGCTCTCTTCTTTTCACATATGCCAGTTCTGTTTTAATGGTCTGCAGTAGAGACATGCTGCTGATCTCCTTGCTGCCCTCACCTGAGCAGTTCTTTTTGTAGTTCATGTTCTCCTGAGCGTGTCCTGGGATCCGGCACTGGAAGCGATGTTGCCAGAACTCAGCGAACCATGGGTTCCTTGTGTTTGTGTTGAGGCGCAGCTTCAGGAAATAGTCATCAAAGGACGTGACCTCTTCGCTCTGAAGCTTCATAGTGATGCCTCCTACAGCTTCCTGTTCATAGCCCTCCACCACCTCATCTCTGTCAGCCCAGCCGTCACTAAAGGAAACAGGTCGAACAGAGTCTAATTAGTCTTCCAATTACTGTCAGCTTCCTTTTCAGACCCTCACCTGCAATGTTCGAGCAACATGCTCAAAAACACCGACACCCTTGAGTGAACTGACCTAGTTTAGAACAAGCTTATGAACAAACTCCTATCCCTTCTTTTGGAGCCGCTGAACTTTACCTGGCAATACTCATTCTCAGATCTTTTTAGGGTATAAGGCTGGGATTAGAAACTTTGAAAAAGTTTACAACCTCCCAAAGTATTCTGATATGGTGGAAAGGAAAGTAGTAAAGGAGAGTAGTAAGGGGATTTTTTAAATAATATTTTATTATATTGTTTTTCAGATTTGTTCAGATTGTTTCTGTCTGATGCCTCAAACAACAAAGTGAATTACAAAGAGCACTAAGTAGAAAAATGGCTGCCAACAACTAGTATAGTTGTTATTATATTTTGACAATGAATTTTGACAAGACTTTGATACTAACACCAGAAGCTTCCATGAAGAGGCCCTGAAACATTTAAAGAAAGTACAAAGCTAACTGAGTACTGTTAGCAAAAAATCTTTGTCCCTTTTCAGGGTTCAACACGTAATATTTGCTAAATGATACTTTAATAAGTGTTTCCCACATAGTTAATGTGAGTCCTTCTCTCCTTGTTTTTGTACAGAAGTACAGAAGTACAGGTGAAACTGGATGAGTAGATCCGTTATGATAAGCAATCGGATGTGATTATAAGTTAAAAGTTCAAAAATCTGTGCATCTGTAAATGTTTTGGTTTTGTTAGGAAGGAATATTTCCGTTGCTACTCCATGCCACCAGAGCCATCTGTCTCTCAGCATCCTCTCTGTAATGCATGCCAAGAAAGGCCTATTCTTAGGTGCCTGTTCATAGCATGCAGGTAACAATTCACCTCTTGTAAGTGATGCACCTTGTGTTCCCACCTCAAATTTTACCTCTTAGGGAGATTTCAGGAAAAAATATGGCTCTTGCTTATCAGAACTCGAACAGAACTTTAACAAGCGCGCATTAACTATGACACACTAAACTGATGAGTTGGGCTTTTTGAGCAGAAAAATCAGTGGTGATTGCAGGACTGTATAAAAGAAGTGGCCATTATGTGCCAATGTGTGTTTAAATACAGGAAGTTTTCAACAAAAAAAACAGAAAACAAAAGAAAACACATAATTGCATTAACACAGCATTGGATGTGTAAAACACCAGCAACATTTTGTTTCATTATAGAGTTAGGAAAGTTAAAAGCCTGGAGAACATTATAAACAAGCAAATAAGTCAGTAATGCAGTAGAAATTTTGGGCATGCAGTGTTGGCAATCAGATTTCAGAGGTGGACAGTACCACCCAAGAGAGTACCATCATCTGGCTTTGCCTTCTGAAGGCAAGTTGTCCTCAGATTTTACCCCATTTCAAAATGCCAGCTGTTCTTTCTATTGTCTGATTCATTTTCATGATGAATGAACCAGTAAAAATGACATTTTTTATCTTGTGTAAAGTTACCATTTTAGGGTTACAAGATTTTATTGTGACCACAATGTGAAAAGATAAGATAAATACATGATCATTTACAAGAAATGTATGCTACTCAAATCATTGCTATAACATTACACATAAATTACTGTGGCACAGCTTCTTTAGTAGCTAGTCTAATTAGCCCAGTGTCATTGTTGCTGTTTTCCACAAGTTACTGCAAAGCTTTGAGTTAGTCTCTTTCGAAACACTCTCCTTGACCCAGAATAGAACAGCCTTGGCCAATTTATGTTCTCTTTTTCAGTCCACAGAGACTCCACTGGCGGCAAGAAAGAAGAAAAAGAATACTTCGTCTCAATGAGATAGCCGACACATCAGTAAGATGAGTCTGTCAAAGAACAATATTCCACTCACTTCTGTAGCTTGAGAATATGATACCACCTGCATCACTGCACTTGAATTACTGTTATTTCTTAATTATTTATCTGTTGCCTGTAATGTAAGGAAGTGTGAAGGCTTAAACCAATATCTCCAAAAAAATAAATAAATAGACTCTGTATGTATTTCTGTATGTGTGTAATGGATGTATTACTCTGTATGTAATACTCTGTATCACTGAATTGTGACACAATGAAAAGCACAGAGGCTTAGGGCAGCTTCAGATTCCATTTCCCTGTCCAGCAGACAAATTATTGGCTTCAACAAATATCCTTCACTATGATCTGACACAGTAGGACAGCGCCGTGTGGATGTATTATGCATGAGAAAATGTTTTTAAAATGCTGTTGGAATGTTCTACCAAACACAAACACACACACACGCACACACACACACACACACACACACACACACACACACACACACACACACACACACACACACACACACATACTGTATATACATATATATATATTAAATATTAAAATCATCTTATTAATTATTCTCTATACATTTTATGCCATTAAAATGATCTTATGAAGTGAATTATTTTAATGCACTGAAAAATACCTCACCAAACCCAAAATAAGCACAATTATCTGCCAAAGAACGCACAGCACATAATATACAATTATTATTAACAAATATATCAACTATACAGTCATCTACCAGTGCAGCAAGATATATAGTAATCCCCCAGTTTTACGCGGATTAGGTGTCATGTATTATTAAGTCACTTGGAATTTTTTGGAGAACCAAACTCAAGGATTATGCGGAAATCACCACAATAACACGGAAACTGCTAATATCCTCCACCTTTTTATGCTTTTTTTGTGGCAATAAATATATTTTTTTCTGGATGTTTTCACACAAGGGGATCTGTTCACCTCATGTCCCAATACTTTTGTCCCACAACCTTCTAAGTTGCATATCTCAGCAGGGAAAGCACTCAGACACTTCAAACTTCAGACAGTTTGGTAGATCTCCAGGAGACCTTTCCAATGAGCTTTAAAGTCCGTCTTTAAATGCGATCTGGGTGTAAACTTTTGTCCTGCAACCTTCCGAGCTGCATATCTCGGCGGGGAATTTAAATTTGAATACAGGTTTACCTTTACATTTTCTTTAAGGGTAATGCATTAGACTGAGTTTAAAATGACAGTAAAATGTCTGGAAGCATATTTGGGGCATTACACTATAGGGTTTACACTATAAAAATAGCAACACACAACATGGTTTTTCACTATACACGGGTGCTCTTGGAACATAACCCCAGCGAAAAGAGGGGGATTACAGTATATAGATAGATAATTGTGCTTATTTCAGGAAATAATGCTTTAGCTTGCTGAAGTATTTTTCAGTGCATTAAGATCATTTTCAATTCATAAGACCATAAAAATGAATAGCGAATAATCAGTAATCTATAAGCAATTTTATAACACTTAGATTGTATACATTCCATACATTTTCATTTAAATTATTTCATTTTTTTGGCATTTGTAATTCATATGCATTCTATTATTCGCGTGAAATGGCAGTCACCTTCCGATAAGGAGAAATTCTCCGGCCACGCCCAGTCGTCTCATAGCCATTAGTAGGCCACGCACAGTCATGCCCTCGCAGAAACAAACCACCACACGGGCTTTAGGCAGCCGCTCCCTCAGCTTCCTCAGCAGCCTGTCAAAGTGCTTCTCTCCAGCGTTGCTGTAGATCTTGTCAGAGTGGGCAATGCACAGACCCTCCTGAGACGCCAGCTCTTTAAAGGCCTCCATGCCACTCTCACCATAGTTTCCTATGAGAAATTAACAAACACAGCAGAGTCTGCATCAATCAACATTATCATTTTTAATCAACCCTTAAATTATGTTCAGCATTCAAATGTAATTGTTTTACAGTCATAATGACCTCCTGGTATTATTAAAGAGTTTGTCTGTTTCAGTGAACTAGGAGAAATAAGGAATATCAATGTTTTTGCCACTGCTAGTGATAACTGGGACTTGTGAGGCCTTACCTCCTACTAACTGACCTAAAACACTGTGACGGGAGAAAGTACTTCTTTCTATCTGAATCAGAACCATGGTATATTTACAATTAATCTTGATCATTTACAGTTACATTTCTGTGAGTGACAAGGCATCAATAAAAAGGCATCAATAAAAGACCATCAATAAAAGAAACACCAGCTGATGAGGTTAGTAGTGCTGACAGTAACAAAAAGACAGCCGTTTCCTGATCAGTTCACATACTTCTTATGGAATGTAAGGTCCATTTAGTGCCTTTTACAATTAATAAGATTATTTAACTGACAAGGTGAATATATTTTGCATAACACCAAGATTGTGAAGTCCAAACACAGCTGATATTTTTAACTGTTCTCCTAAACACACAGGGGCAGTCCTGACAGGTTGATGCATTACCTGCCAATATAAGTGCACCATTATCTGGGACGCTTTTGAAATAACTAGCATAAAGTGGCTCAAAACAGTTTTTTCAACTTCCTGAGGACATAATTTCAGAGAATTAGAATAAAAGTGACTACACTTTTTCAGTATTGCTTTAGGGTCTACATGACCACAATCAGGGCTCCAGATATAAGCAATCTTCCGAAACATTGATAACATACAGGCGATAGTAAATAGATGGAGAAAAATGGCTCACTAGGCAAATCAGTTTATAATTAAGGCTCTACAAGAATACACTGAAAAAATTCGCTTGACTGAAATATCTACACAATTTCCTTTTATACTGTATTCCTATGATTATTATCCATTACATCAAAGCAATTATAGCCAAATGTAAGCAAACTGAAAAATTACATTGTACTGATTTCCGTGACATGCACATTAAAATCAACAAAAATCAGTGTATCACTTTTATTACAGTGCATTTTTTCAGTATGACCATAGTATCCCCTTGCGAGCATTTTTTCTGAAATTCTATTGTTTATACTTGGTATTAATCCTATTCAGTGTTAAGTGTAATTATAGGTTGAAGGGGTTAGAGGCTTCACCAATGTAATGTATAGTCATTTAACTAATATTCTGTCAGTCACAATTATATTTTGATATTTGTTTAGTTAGTTATTTGTTTGTTTCTCATCAGGGAAATTGTATGTTATATTCATTACACAATCTTATAATATTATAAAATATTATAAACTACAGCCTCGATATGTAGATTTTCTATAATTAAAATGCCGGGCAGAGGGACAACAGACGGCCATCTGTAAAGCTGGAATCTGTCTTGAGTGAACCTTATTTTTCATTCACCTCATTCTTGTCTGGCATGTTAGTAAATGCCAATTTGACTGATCTTCCCGTTCTGTGTGTAACTAATCAAGCAAGTCCCAAATGAACAATGAATGAACAAGGGTTTCATTCAAATTTGCACTTAAATAGTAAGGTACTAAACTGCTTGTTTATATGCTGAATTATATTTATCAGTTTTTCAGTTGCCTGTGTAATATTTGGAAATTATGTGCACATGTAATTCAATGCAATACTTTGCTTAGGATCGTGATTATGCTGCATGGTCAGATGTAGTATGCAGTATAGAACTCACCTTCAGTGTGAACAGCTGATACATAAGTCCAGTTGTACCGTTTAACAATGTCCAAAAGGGCTCTGGCTTGTAGAGTATCAGAGGGCACAACCCTGAGGAAGTACTTATACAGGGTTTTATCACTCAGATCAATGCTGGTGGCAGAGTAGGCGATTTGGGGGATGTTGAAGAGCTGCAACAGGTTCTGAACCTGGATTGCCACTGAACTGGAGCCAGGTCCAATTACACCCGCTATGGGTTTTTTAGAGATAGGGGGTTGACTGGATGGAGTTCCATCAATGCACCACTTTGTTCCCTCACTGTCATCACGGAGCGAAATAAGAGAGTCCCTTATAAACTCAATGCTTTGCTCCAAAGCCACTGAAGAGTGCCAGCAAGAGTCCCTGATCTCACAGCCCAGACTGATGTTGGGTAGAAGGTTGGGATCAGAGTTGATTCTGTCCAGTGTGTGGAACATCGCCTCCACCCTTTGAATGCCATACTGCTCTCTGATCTCTCCACACGTTCTCTCTGCCACGTTCTCAGCAGACGGCTGATGATGGACAGAAAACAGGGCTCCAATAATTATATCACCGTCCATTCGGGCCACTGAGCGGGAAGCAGCTCTGGGCACCAGTGACCTTTCATACATGTTACGGGCTGCTGCACAAAGCAACAGCAGTGACAGGAATAAAGCAATGATCAAATTCATTCTCGTCACACTCCACATGGTCTGAAATGCTCTTCTTTCTGAATCATATCTGTAGGAAAGCCTGTCGGTGAGAAGATGCGACGCAGGCATCCATCATGACCATGTACAACATGTCAACATGTACAAAATATAATGATCATCAGGTATCCTGAGAACACAGAAGAACAAATCATCACACAAATGTATAAGAACTTTCTCTTGCACTGCACACTTTCTGTCACCCCTTCTCTAATACACATCAGCTGACGAAGTGGTTTGTTATGACTTGATGGACTGAATTAGATCAGCTTAAACAAGGAAAATGTGCATTGCACAGAATCCCAAAAACTGGAATTAAGAACTTAGTAAGAAATGTTTAAACATATTAGAGATAAATCAGCACCATGGATAGCATTCAGGTTGAAATGCTATTCAGGTGGAAATAACTTCTGCAACCAAACTAGATAGTTATTATACTGCTACTGCTAATGTACCTGACTTCTAGTAAATTTTCATTTGGAGATTAACAAAGTCACCTGGCTAAATAAGCAACTTCGTAAGTTATCGTATTCCTTTAACCTAAAATGCTGACTACAAACCACAGGCAATGGATGCATTTTAACTAAACGGCATTAAAATGCTGAACACTGGCTACAGGTTGCGATAAAATAAGCCAGGAGTCCAATAAGCAACATTTAGACGCAATCAAACAGTCCATTCAGTGGAGGCTCGTATTTCTCTAATGATCTGCATCGGATGGTCGTTGCTCTAAACGATTTGCATGAGCATTATATATGTAAAACTTACCTGAAGGAGCAGGTTAGGTCATTCCGTCTCCTCTTCTGAAAGCCTCCAGTCCTAAACTGCAGTTCCCCCTTCTCTGCGATGCCCCCCTCCTGCTCAGCTCATCACTGCGTCTGAAAACGGGTCAGACCAGCCGCAGTGTGGGAGTCCCACTGAAACACGCTGGCCCAGTCCAAAAATCCAATTATTCAGAAACAAATATTAGCAAACAACTCCGATGTACACTATTAATTCATTTTTTTATGTCACAGTTTATTAATTTCCTCTATCTTCATTAATCTACATCTTCTTCTAGTCCATTAACTGCCTTCTTCGTAACATTTTTTTTTCTGTCTTTCTATAACCAGTGCTATACTGGTGAAGTCTGGCTGGTGTGAGGAAGAATGTGAAACTGGGTGTTATTTTTGTTCCTCTCCACAGAACTAGCAAATAAACAGTGAAAAGAGCTAAATATATGGATCATAAATTTGTTGTCAGGTCTGTGACTGACAAGAAACACGTATTTTAAGAAAAACAATAATATGAGGTGACCCAACAAAATAAATCAAGGTATAAACACCGGGTGCTTAATTGTGGTAAAACTTATCCTGTAGCGACATCTAGCGAGCAGAACGAGAACAGCGCCACTCTTTGTTTCGCTCCATACACACATCACTTCCTGTCATTTAAACATGGAGGCTTGCTGGGGGAGTTGGACCATAATAGTGGCCCTGGAGCAGAAAGAAAGTGATTTACAGACACCTGTTCCGTTTCTGCAAGGAGCACAGATGCCTCGCAGTTGAGTAAATATCGCCCGATGCGTATTTCTCATCGTAACACGCTGGAACTTCTTTAACAGAACCTAACAAGGTAACTCTCAAGTGCTTCTCTGACATAGACCATTTGTTTCAGTTAATCTTGAAGACACTTTTAGTACACTTAAAGGGGTTCGTGTGTCAAAATGAATGTGCATACCTATGTAAAATTAAGTGAATTTAGTACAGCGTTGGCGTGGGGTTAATCATTTCTTTGATGAAGCAATCTGGTTGCTAAATAATCGTTATACAAATGTTATAACAGGTAACAGGTGGTGATACATGTAAACACCGGAGATGTACTGCATTTGCAGATATGCAGTCCCAACATTTTTGTGTTTTCTCTCTTGCAGTATACGTGATTTAGCTCTCGTAACATTAGACTAGGGAAACACAAACATATGCAGAGCATGGGGTCCCTGGGAAGAAGACCACGAGCCCTTGTGGTAGTGAAAGCTACCACAGTCACATTTGTCCTTATCTCTGTAGGCTTCCACCATGAGCAGCAGAAGGAAACGTGCCCCACCCGTCCGAATGGACGAGGAGGCCAAGAAGAAGGTGAACTGGAACATGCATGAGGACCGGAAGAATGAGGCTGAATTTGGGGGTGATGAGATGTTCTCTGAGGCATCTGTCAGCTTCCAGCCGAACTCTGCTCCTGAGGAAGCTGGTCAAAGTGTGGCTTTCTCTATAGATTCTGTGGAGAAAGATGAGGAACCAAAGTGTTCCTCACAGGATCTGTCACCAGACACTACTGAGCTTAATGTGGTGCCTTTTTCTACCCTGGACATTGGCTGGAAAGCTCTTATTGGAGAGTTTAACCTCTATCTAAAAGTTCCCATTGAACATGCAGACGTTACATTTTGCCTTCAGCAAACTGGCAATGTACTGTTGCTAAATTTACCCAGCACAGTCCTGGACGAGCCCAGAAACTGTCCCGTGGAATGCTCATTTGGTGGATTATCGCTGGAGGATTTGGACTGGCTGCAGAAGAGGAAGGTCATTCAGCTGTGCCACATGTGTGCAGATGGTGGAGTAAAGGTATTAGTTTTTAAAGTGGATAATGTACAATGCAGACAAGAACCTATATGGGTATAATGTATGTGAAAAAGAACAGCTTGTCTTTGTATAATTGTCACCTTATTGTTCAGGTAGACTTGCTGAGGTGGTTTCTGATGCTGAATGAAATATTCTTATCTCTTAAAATGGACAAAATTGGGGGGAAATTTTTCACTTTGAGCTGTCTCATACTCTTGTTTCAGTTTTGTTACACATTATTTCCTCTTTGTAAAGCAAGTGAAACAGTGTGTCAGAAACCACAAAAATCATATTTAAGATAACATGGCTTGAAGCAATTTGAACAGATGCTAATTAACAGATGCAGTGGTAGTCTAGTGGTTAGGGCACTCGCCCTGCGACCAGAAAGTCCGGGTTCGATTCCCAAGACCGCTAGGCACTTCTGAGGTACCCTGAGCAAGGTACCATCCCCACACACTGCTCTCCGGGCGCTGTGTTCGTAGCTGTCCCCTGCTTCACTTGGTGAATGGGTTAAATGCAGAGGCTGAATTTCGTGCTGTTCACACTGTGCGCAGTGATGTGTTCACGTCTGACAGAATGGTCACTTTCACTTTACTTAAAGCATTTGCCTATAGATTTCAGTTACCTGTTGCTTCAGTAGTAGTCTTGTTACAAGAAAAATTCTGGACTCCAGATGTATCTTGCTTGACGGACCACACTTGAGATAAGAGGGAAAAAATTGGGACTCCTTTCAGACTTTTTTGTTCATTAGGTCTGTTTATTCATAAAATATAGTTGAGGACAGCATTTGGTGTGTATCCAGGAAAATGCTTAATGGTTAGACCCATTTACTGTGGCAAGCACTCAAAAGGCTGTTTAATAATTATGTTTCTGGCTCAGTTAAAGATTTTTCTTTTGGAGTCTGGGTTGGGACATCCAGAATTCCTCAGTGAAGGAAATGGGCGTATAAGAAGATCCAGTCAGCTCCTGCAGAAACTGATGGAATTGTTCTATGACTTCATTATTCCTGGTAACCCTTCCTACCATTTCACACTACCATCACTAATTATCTCATTTACTGTGGTCCGATATCCTTTAGTGTTGTTAAAGCTTGCATGTGAAAATATGTCATATCTTTCCATTTCAGAGATCATGGAGAATGAAGAGGAAGAGTGTGACACTGATCTGGAGCGGCAGAATGTGGAGGAACTCTATGATTACGTCACACACCTCCACCAGAAAGAGGAGCAGGGCCAGAACTTTGATGTACAGCATCCAGCCCTCATCCCAGTGCTGAGGCCTTATCAAAGCCAGGCTGTCAACTGGATGCTGAGGAGAGAGAAGTACAAGACTGAAACCTCTGAAGGTAAAATGATCACACCTGTCAGTCTTTATGTATTTTAAATATATTAAGATGTCATGGCAGGATGAGAAAAAGGAAATGTTATGCTTTCTTCTACCAACAGAACAAACACTACATTTCCTTTGGAGGGAAGTGATTACAATGTGTGGAAAAAAGCTGTTTTATAACCCTTACACTGGCTGGTGAGTTAATAGAGGTTCTGTTAAGCTTTTTGGCTTATTAGCATCAGACAGTGATATCTATGCATTTCCATCAAGAATACAATTGAAATGCATTTAGCGGTTTTCTACCAACCAATGGTTAAGTTGTTTTATAACATTTTCTTCTGATACTTTTGCAGTCTGATCAGGGAGTTTCCTCTGGCTGGGATCGATTGGCCTGGAGGAATACTTGCTGATGAGATGGGGCTGGGCAAGACAGTGGAAGTGTTGGCTCTTATTTTGTGTAACATTCGTGAAGGCTTGAAGCAGGGTGCTCTCACTTTACCTGTGGTGTGTATGTCTTTAAACATACATTTAAAAGAGTTACACAATGTTCACGTCCATATGATGGAACCACATATTGCTTACTTAAATAAAAATGCAACTGAAAAATTTTTTACTATCCAAAGTGGTTAGTGATATTAGTGCTTACATATGTCTTCTGAGTTTTATATACAGTGCTGATGATAGTAAGCATTATAGTCTTATAGTTTTTTTTTTTGTCTTCCCCAGGGAAAATCAGTCAACTATTACGTTCCTCCACCACCATTAGAACGTCAAAGGACCAAGCGCTGTGAGGAAAAGCCCAGAGAGAAAATCAACTTCCCTGGTGAGGCACCACAGTGCAGTTTCTTCTGCGGGAATGCATTTATTACAAATATTTAATAACCGAACAAAGCAATGTGTGTATTAAATGTAAAGATTTTCAAACTACTTTAAAATTATAACCGCTAAAGTTATTATACAGTTGTTAATCTTAAGTTTTATTATTCAGCAACAATTATGAGTTAACTCATTTGTGACTAACTAATTTGTAAGGTATGCATTTATGCCTGCAAGCAATGGAAATCTGCTCGTAGGTCTTTAGAGTTTGAAAGGTTTATTCTTTGACTGTGTGCATGATCGTGTTTTTTATAGCTGTCCGAGTGATGCTTCTGACTGCCATTAAGGAAATGAAGGTTGGGAAAGGAGCTTCAGTCAATGCCATTTTCACTTACCTCCGGAGTATGTACAAGTATGATCCTCTGAAGAACCGTAACCACATTAAGAAGACACTGACAAAGCTCATAGCTGAAGGATTAGTGCAACAGATCAAAGGCAGAGGATTAGCGGGATCATTCAAGCTGGGAAAAAACTACAAAGAAAAAAAGAAGAAACCTGTTACCCCTGTATGTATTGTCATATTGTTTAGCATTGCTATTACTGAGTACATGTGGTAGAAAAATGAAAACACTAATCTGTTTATTAGTGCATCAGAAATGGGTATTTGGCTACATTTTGCCTTCAGAAAACTTCATATAACAGTCATTATTGGAATGCTGTTCAACATCTTTGACTTTCAGACAGTGCTTCATTTCCCAGGAGCATATTTTATTGTTTTGAAATAGTCTGAATATTATATTCATCCATAATTCAGACTTTAATTCATAATTCAATCATAGACAAAAGTCTGGGTCCATCCACACAAATGATGTGTTTTTCCTGAGACATTCCCAATTTTCAGTGCATAGCTGAATATGTTTTTTGATATGTTTTTTCTTTAACATATCGGTAAAAAAAAATTTACATGGCATAACTTTTGTACAGGCCGCATTTTATAGTAATATGTTACATTCAGCTAATAAACTAACAAAGTATTGGTCTTCTCAGATTGTTTTCCTTTATGGGATATTACTTTTTAAGCATCGTAATGATTGTGCAGAATAAAGACATTATGGTTCGTATGGTTTATGTTGGTTATCTCAATCATTTTTTTATTTATTCACTTTTAGCAAAAGTCACCTGCAGAGACAACTTGCAGGAGGACATCTCGGAGGTCTTCTGGTCAAGAGAAAGCAGCGTCAGTGAATTCATATAGCACAGCTTCTGACTCTGAGGACACGCTGAGCAGCGTGGATCCTCCTCCACTCGGAGAAGAACTAAAGCATATATCTCTAGCAGGTCCAGTATTGCTGAGTGACAAACCTAACACTGACACTAACTCTGAGAATTGCCAGACTCATGCTGCTTCAACTGATGACAAGGAAGAGACAGCAGAGTTCCCTGTGGCCAGTGCTAAGTCAGAACCACTTGCAGGAGATGTTAGTCTCCAGCTGAAGGAGACTGAATCAGATGTTGTCCGCAGTTCTCAGGCAGACCCTCCATTCCCAACCAGAGCATCCGTGGTCCCCTTTAACACACCAGATTACCGCTTTGAGTGTATTTGTGGAGAGTTGGGCCTTGTGGACTATAAAGCTCGTGTTCAGTGTATGAACTGTCTGCTATGGCAACATGCTGAGTGTGTCAACTATAAGGAAGAGAATCTGGAGACTACGCCATTTTACTGTCCACACTGCCTGGTGGCCATGACGCCTGTGCCCACTGGTGCTACTCTCATCATTTCCCCCAGCTCCATTTGTCATCAGTGGGTAGAGGAGATCAACCGCCACATTCGTTCTGCTTCTCTGCGAGTACTGGTAAGCACCATGGCACTAAGCCTGTCCATTTTCAAGTGTTTGTGCAGTCCAGAGTCCAGCATAGTTTGGCAATGTACCCTGTTCTAACAGGACAACTAAACCTGGTTGTTAACTAGTGAGATTAATCAACTGTGTTTGAGAAGGAAAATAACCAAATGCTGACTGAAAGATATCCAAGACTATGTGTAGACATCACTCCTGTAACACTATGTAATAACTGTGAATATATATTCCATAAGTCATAGTTACACTACACAATTTTAGTCTGTGCTGGTTTGCTCAAGTCTGCAGATTTTGCCAAGATGATGACAACAGCTAGGAGAGGAAATGAGTATGAGAGGCACAGACTTAATTCCTTATGTAATCTAGTATGTATACTGGTCAGCAACTAAGTCTGAATGGATTCCCCTCAGCAGCCCTATGAATTTGCGTGAGTTTGATCTGGCTCAGTTTATAAGTATGAAGTGTATAAGTGTAAGTGTAGTGAAACCCAAGATTTGTAGTGATTCCCACAAAAGTGTAACATGCTGTTCAATTGTAGTCACACGTTTCATCGATTATCTTTGTTTAGGAATGTTTGGATTCATTCTATGATCATTTCAAAACAACAGCTTGATTTATATTTTTAAGGTGGAACATTTATATACATTGGATTTCTATAATTTGGCAATACACATAAATTAATATATTTTAGGATGTATGCCATATAACAGCAGTGCTGGCCTCTCAATGTATAGGTTTGGAAAGGGGCATTGCTCAAATCTATTTTCACATATTGTTCTGAACAACTACAATCAAATTAATAATGTGCGTGTCTAACCTCCCTGTCTCTCAGGTGTACCAGGGTGTTAAGAGGCATGGTTTTATCCAACCCCATGTCCTCGCTGAACAGGATGTGGTCATCACCACCTATGATGTGCTCCGTACTGAACTGAACTATGTGGACCTCCCTCATAGCAACAGCAAAGATGGCCGACGCTTCCGCAACCAGAAGCGTTACATGGCTGTGCCCAGCCCGCTGGTGGCTGTGGAGTGGTGGCGTGTGTGTCTGGATGAGGCCCAGATGGTGGAGTGCACCACAGCCAAGGTGACCTTACTTATACATATTAACATATTTATTACAATACGGTGCAGTGGGAATGTTACGTCTAGGTTCTATTTTTGAATTATGTAAATGATATGAATGATGTATGACCAAGATTAAACGTGGGGTGAAGTACAAGTAGCCAACAGATAACAGTAAATGAATGGAAAGTCCACACGTGAAGTGAAACAAACAAGAGCTTTGCAAGGCTCGGTCTCGGGCGTCAGCCTCTTCGCGAGCCCTTCTGTCCTGTGAATGAACAGACTCCCCCTCAGAGGGTCCCTGACTTGGGGGTGAAAAAAGGTGAAACGGGGGTAAACGCGCGCCAGGTACTGGGATTTCCACCTCAGGTTCTGACTTCGTTCCCTCCTCGTCTTCTTCCCTAGAACACACCTCCCCAGCCACAGGACACACCTCTGCCTCGGTGAGTTGCACCCCTGCTGCAGCCACTGAGTCAGGCTCTGTCAGGATTTGCAACACTCCCTTATCCAACAATACCTCAAGGACCACTGCCTTGATCTCCTGTTTCCGTCTAGTCCTCGAAATCGCAACATCGACGTGTTCGGCTAGTGACAAAAGCTCATCCTTTCTAAGTCCCATGAATACCTCTAAGGAGGGATTTGCTAGGAATTCCAAGACATGTACCATTGTCTGTCGCTACACACACTCACGAACAGTTTTTATGTTACTGTAAGTAATATTAATATTAATAATTAATAATATCCCGGACGAGCCCCCATTTGTTACGTCTGGGTTCTATTTTTAAATTATGTAAATGACCAAGATTAAACGTGGGGTGAAGTACAAGTAGCCAACAGATAACAGTAAATGAATGGAAAGTCCACATATGAAGTGAAACAAACAAGAGCTTTATCTATAACTTCAGAACAAGGATATTTACAATATTTACAAGAAAGGGAGGACAAGATATATATACAAAACAAGCATCCGAAATACTCACGTCTATACAGTGGGGGACAGACAACACCAAAGAAATGTACAAAATAAAACAACCCTAAACCTGCCTATACCCAGCTAACTAACAAAACAAAGTAGTGTCTGCCTGACCACCCACAGAGATAACAAATAACAAATAAAGAGTCTAAAGCAACCAAAACAACAGGGAGAAAACATAAGCACTTCTAAGTAGACATACACAAAACTGACTCAAAGGAGTAACAAAAAGTCTACAGCTTAACTCAGGTGCTAACCACTTACAAGCTCTCTCTCTGGGTTACTCTTAACCTAAATCCTTTCTGTCCAACAAAATCTCTCTCTCAATTCTCCTCCTTCGTCTCTCCTTGGTGTGGCTTTTCATAGGCCGGAGGGCGGGACATCCGGTACTTGTCATCCAATCTGCTCTCTGTCATTGGAGTCAGCTGCTGGTCCTAAAAAAACAAGCGGGATAGGAAGAGACAGAGACAGAGAAAACCCTATGTGCTCTGGCACGTAACACCCCCACACATATAACTATTCCTGTACTATAATAAAGGAATAGGTCCAGAAGTACTAACAAAAACGAATAAAACAGAAGTATGAACCCTTCATACTGACCGGGACAGGGCATCAGCCATAACATTGTCAGAGCCTTTCTTATGTTTGATTATGAGGTTGTACAACTGCATCAGTAATGCCCACTGCATTAATCTCTGGTTATGGTTGTACATCCGAGCCAGAAAAACCAGAGGATTGTGGTCGGTAAACACTTCAATCAGGGTGGAACCTACATAGACTTCAAAATGCTGAAGAGCGAAAAGCAAAGCGAGGGTCTCCTTTTCAATAGTGGAATATTTCAATTGATGTTTGTTGAATTTTCTGGAGAAGTACCCCACTGGGTGTTCGATCCAGAGTGTTACAGAGTGACATCACTCTGTAACAATACTGCACCAGCACCTAGAGCGCTGGCGTCTACTTCAAGCTTAAATGGCTGTGTAAAATCAGGAGCCTTTAGTACTGGGGCCTCCGAAAGGAGCAATTTTGCTGTGTCAAATGCACGTCTATGAGCCTCATCCCACACAAACGTCTTTGCAGGACTTAGCAAGGCGGTCAAAGGAGCAACTACGGTGGAGAAATTAGGACAAAAACACCTATAGTAGCCTACCATACCTAAGAATCTGCGTAGTTCTCGCAGAGTAGTGGGAATGGGATCATTCTTAATCGCCTGTACTTTCGACAGAACCATTCTAACCTGGCCTTGTCCAAGCTGTTTACCCAAATATGTAACCGTAGCCTGACCAAATTCACACTTAGCAAGATTAATGGTTAAGTGTGCTTGAGCTAAACGCTGAAATACTGTTCTCAAAACATCCATGTGACCCCCCATGTATCCGTATAAATCACCAAATCATCGAGATATGCATCACAATGATCAACACCCTTTAGAACCAAATTAATGAGGCGCTGAAAAGTAGCAGGAGCGTTTCTCATACCGAAAGCCATTACCGTGTATTGAGCAAACGAATCAGGGGTAACAAAGGCCGAATTATCAGAGGTGCGAGGGGTTAGAGGTATTTGCCAGTAACCTTTTAGCAAATCAATTTTGCTAACAAATTTTGCTGAGCCAACCCTATCTACACAATCTTCCATGCGAGGCATAGGATATGCGTCAGGGTGGTGGTGGCGTAGTGGGTAAGATACTTGCCTCTAGACCAAGAGGTCCTGGGTTCGAATCCTACCTTCAGCACACCACCAATGGGTCCCTGAG
>JBBPDB010000001.1:28103695-28119362 GCA_037974465.1 Brachypetersius altus
ATGTTTTTAAGATTTCTAAAGCAAATATTGCGTTTAGACTTTGAGAGGCTGGGAAAAGAAGGTATCTCCATAGAAATTATCTTGTGGTCGGAGACACCTAGGTCATACACCTGCAGGTTGGTGAGAGGAGCAGAGTTAGTGATGACCAGGTCCAAGGTGTGCCCCTTCTTGTGTGTAGGGACATCAACCAATTGTTTTAAGTTAAAGCAGTCCAGTATCTGAAGGAATTCAGCAGCTAAACGGCAAGAGGGGGTGTCTACATGAATGTTAATATCGCCTAAAATGATAACATCAGCCGTGGATGTGCAAAACATTGTGAGAAGATTTGACAGCTCAGGGATGAAATTTGGGTTTGGCTTTGGTGGACGATAAATGAGAAGGAACAGCAACGGTGAAGGAGGCTTGCATTTAAATGCAAGGCATTCAAATGAAGAAAGTTCAGGTAGTGGTAACATAGATAACTCCAGATCGCTGCGATGGATGACTGCCAGTCCGCCACCACGTCCTGTACTGCGAGCTTTCTGGAGATAAATATATCCTGGAGGACAACTCTCATTCAGGGAGGAATAAACATCTGGTTGATGCCAGGTTTCTGTGATGCACATAAAGTCCAGATATTTGTCCAATATATGATCGTGCAGAAGGCAGGCTTTATTCGTGATGGATTGAGCATTTAATAGTTCAATTTTGCTGCTGCATGATGTAGCAACTCTTTGTATTGGTCGTAGCAGACTGAAATCCACTCCACGTTTTCCATCTGGCTGCCGGAGAGATGTTGCCATAGAGACGCCCCAGCTACTTATCCCGTAGGGGCCGCTGCTCTGATGACGTGTATGAGGCGCGACAGCGCGTGTGGGCGACCAGAGAGCCGGGATGGTGGAGTTTGTGTGTGAGTAGAGGAACTTTCTTCGGGAACTTCTATGAATGTATCTTGGTCGGCGAAGAAGTCCAAGTTGTTTTATTACTTTTATACACGGTGGGATGGAGAAACTGTTGAGGTTAATCAGCTGGTTGGCGGAGTAACACAGCATGCTGGTAGTAGCAGTGGCGTGGAAAGAAATGCAGTTTGGTTGTTTTAGCAGTATAGTTGGTAGCCCGAAATATCCACGGGGGCAGCAGTGGCTACAGCAGTGTAGAGCAGTCTCCAGGCGGTACCGCGCCGGCAATAGCAGGTGAGAAAAACAAAAATAAAAGTAAAAACAAAAACGAACCATTTGTTGCTAATTAAAACCAGGGAAAGGATCCTTGTTACGTCTGGGTTCTATTGTTGAATTATGTAAATTATATGAATGATGTATGACCAAGATTAAACGTGGGGTGAAGTACAAGTAGCCAACAGACAACAGTAAATGAATGGAAAGTCCACAAACAAGAGCTTTATCTATAACTTCAGAACTATGAACAAGGATATTTACAATATTTACAAGAAAGGGAGGACACACATTTAGTTTCAGAACAGTATATGATTTATAGTGCATTCATGCTCTCTCTTCTATTCAGGCTGCAGAGATGGCTCTAAGACTCACATCCATAAATCGTTGGTGTGTAAGTGGAACTCCTGTACAGAGAGGTTTAGAAGGTGAGCTGGACATAGAATTAAAGTAGGGGCTTAATTTTTTACCACCTTAACTGAACTGTCATAATGGTGACTGCTGTGTTACTGCTCTGCAGACTTGTATGGCCTTGTTCTGTTTCTTGGAGTTGACCCATACTGGGTGAAATACTGGTGGGACCAACTGCTTTATAGACCGTATCGGCGTGGAAACACAGGGCCACTATACAATGTCATTGGGCAGCTGTTATGGCGATCTGCCAAGAAAGATGTCATTGACCAGGTTGGTCTTCTGCACATGAATACATTTACCATTTTTGCATGCAGGAGCTCTAAATATTCCGTCAGATTAGTCAAAAAAGTTTTGTATAATTGATGCATGTAATCTTTTATGCATATTGAATGAATCCCTCCAAATATATGAGTCCTCTGGACAGGGATCAAGCCTAGTCCTAGACATTATTTACCTTACAAATGGAGATTCTCCTAAACTATGTGTAATCCAGGACTGATCTTTATTCCTGTCCAGAAAACTGAAAAGTTCAGAGATTCTTGTCCAGGAACCTGAACAGTTCTGCAAAATAACACTTTTAAATTTTGTATTGGTTTTAGATTCAGATTCCCCCCCAGACAGAGGAGATCCACTGGCTCCATTTTTCTCCAGTGGAGGGTCACTTTTACCACCGCCAGCATGAGGTCTGCTCACAGGATGCCCTGGTCAAACTGAGGAAGATCACTGACTGGTCACTGAAGTTGGGCAGCCTGGACCGACGTACAGTCAATACAATCCTGTACCCACTCCTGCGTCTGCGTCAGGCCTGCTGCCATCCTCAGGCTGTCAGAGGAGAGTTCCTGCCCTTCCAGAAGAGGTCAGGAATATGTGTGGTTGTTAGAGGAGGTCTCTGTATCTTATACAACTGAAAACAGAGAGACATTTAGACACACTATATTATAATGAACACTTATGCATCTAGAATTATATACATTTTATTACATACTTATTTATATGTGATTACATGTGTTTTCTGTCTTTCAATTACTTTGATGGTTTGTAAATAATAACCCATTTCACTTACTGCATTACTCAGTACAATGACAATGGAGGAGCTGCTAAAGTCTCTACAGAAAAAGTGTCGTGTTGAGTGTGAGGAGGCTCACAGGCAGTTGGTGTGTGCTCTAAATGGTCTGGCAGGAATCCACATCATTAGAGGTATAACATTAATTCATGCATACCACTCTTGTGCATGTTTGTAGTGTAGAAGTGTAGTAGTGGCATGTTTTAAGTGTTTAATTGTGTGCTGTAGTTGAGTTTGTCGAGGCAGCTGAGATGTACAGAGAAGTTCTTCGATCATCCGAGGAGCACAAAGATCGCCTGAAGACAGACTCTCTGCAGGTACAACACTACCTCACTACCTCTTCTCAACAGTTGTTGTGAAAAAAGTAGATGTGTATTTCCAATGTATCACACATTGTAACTGTGAAACTTCTTCATTACAGAGACTTCATGCTACACACAATTTGATGGAGCTGCTAAACGCGAAGCATCCTGGTATCCCCCCTACTCTTCGAGATGACCGCCTAAAAGAGGAGGTAATTTATGCTGTCACCGTAGCTAGTAATTAAAGCAATCATTTTTATCCCAAGTTGGAATTTAAAAGATTAGAAAATGCTGGTAATGTGAGATTAAAATGTCAGTCCTCAGCAAGAACAAAGGCCCTTTTTCTGTTCTACAGAGTAAAGAGACATAAGCGACTCTTGCAGATGCCATTGAAGAAGCTATGGAAGGGAAATAAACCATGGCGAAATATTTTATGTTGAAATGTTCAGAATGTGTTCATCCATTGGTACTATATTTTCTAATTAGGCAGAGCAGCTGAGACAACACTACATGACCAAAGTCAGCTCTGAAGTGTCTGAGGCTCAGCAAAACCTACTGCCTGTCCTACAGAACATCAGAGAGCTCAAACGCAAGGTAGAATTCCTCACAACCCCACACTGATTTGCTTCAAAATAAATAAACACATAAACACAGAAGTTGCTAGAGATGGAAGTATTGCAATACTTTTCCACAGCAATTCATGTATGGGACTATAAATAGGACATTTATTTTAAAATTTCATTTATTATTCATATGTTTCAATCTGAGATAGAAATATGTTTTAATCTTATTATAGGTAGACTTAAATAATTTAATTATTACAGTCCAGATAAGCTAAATTACGCCAGAGGATGTTTACCAGCTCTTGTTTTTCCATAAAAACTAAACATTCTAAACATTAAAACACATCCAGAGATTAGTTCAATGTAGTTTTTGCCACTGAAAGCATATTATTTTTGTTAACTGCTAATTTTAAGCTAAAAATTGTACTGTTGCTTTTGTTTTGCATTGTTCTTTGGTTTTTGAGAGGGGGATTGTTATTGGCTGTTACTATGTTCAATTCAGCTGTGCGTCTATTGAATAAAATTTTTGACATTGTAAAAATATATATCAAGTTGATATAGTGATAATGTCATATCGGAAGGTCACTGGTGATTCTCTTCCTTACAAGTTGCTCTGTCTGCTCTGTTTCAGGTTAACCTGCGCTCCCCCTGGTGGTTAGACGTCATCCAGCAGGCAATACAGTACTCCATGGACGATGACTTGGTCAGCCGCATCCAGAACGAACTCACTTGCAGCTACAAACAACAAGCCAACAAGCTGTCAATGGCAGACAAGTAAAGTTCTTGGGATTGTATCTAATATCATCTCAGTCTGGTTGAATGCTGAACTGCGATTATTATTTTTTTTATTTTGAAATGGTCGCCCTGTCTCTTCCAAGGTTTCGGGATGCCCGCGGGCTCCAGTTTTTACTCAGTACTCAGATGGATGAGCTGATGAAATCACAGAAGACGGTTCAGGATGCCGTGAAAAAACTGGAAGCTCAACCTTCTCAGGAAGTCATTGAAGAGGCAACTGCTTGTCATCTGCGGCCTGTTCGCCTTCCACTCAACAAGTAAGAATCTGTCACAGTTTTACCTTTTTTCTTATTATTTTTAGACTCTAATCTACTCTAATCTAATCTTAAACCTAACAAACTCTAATAAATTAGCTGGATTTGTTTCTGTTTCATTCCGTAGCTGCGTATTTTGCAAAGCTGATGAACTCTTTACAGAATACGAGTCAAAACTATTCTCTCACACGTAAGTAAAGTGAAAAATATTATTTTAACTTTGTGAAAAGGCAAAACTGAGAAATAATTTTGTCTCCATCACTGGCAGAGTTAAAGGTCAAACAGCCATATTTGAGGAGATGATTGAGGACGAAGACGGACTGGTGGATGACAGACTGCCCACTACCAGCCGTGGTCTGTGGGCTGCCAGTGAAACAGAGCGTACCCTAAAAGCCATCTTGTCTTTTGCCAAGATCCGTCGCATGGACCCTGAACTTATAGAAGAGAGCAATGCTTTTATGGAGCTGTTTGAGTATTGGAAAAAGGAGTACAAGGTGTGTTATCATGCCTCAGATAATTATAATGATCATTTGAAAACCCTGAATGTACAGAGGTGTGTTTTCTATGTGGTTCATTCAGTGCAAGGTTTGTAAACAAATTCCATACATAAATCTGACCCTGACCTCTCTGTTCTTTTAATCTTTTGGAGAGATGCATTTGGACTTTCCCAAATTTAAGTGGAGTAGATCTAGTTTGGTTCCATTGATGAACCTTGAATGAACTCTGGCTGATCATTGGTATATTTTGTATGTAAATTAGGATTTGTATGTTTTTTTAGCACCTTTTGTACATAATGATCATACATTTAATGTGGCTCTCTTAAGGTGTTGCATGAGTACTGGATGACGCTGAGAGATCGTGTGTCAGCAATAGATGAGCTGGGTATGGCGACAGAAAGGCTACGTGTGCGTCTTCCTGATGAACCCAAACCAAAAGTACTGCACATTATAGAACCACATGAGGTGAGCAGAACAGAGCCCATGTGGCTGTACTCTTTTTGTACACTGTAATGCTTTAAAAATAAATAAATGTATCCATCTGTGGCCATTTTTTTTATTCAGGTGGAGCAGAACAGAGTGAAACTGTTGAATGACAGAGCTGTGGCAAAATCCCAACTACAGAAGAAACTTGGACAATTGCTGTATCTCAATAATCTGGAGAAGGTAAACATATGTTGTATTTGCTTTGCTTCCAGAGTCAGTGATTCATCAGAGCTCAGAAATGCTGTTAACTGTATTTAATTTTTATTTAAAGACTAATAACATGTTAAGAGAAACACCATTAACCAAAGATTAATTATACCCAAGACTAAGGTCACCCAAATAGGCTTACTAATATCCCTACCCCCTGCTGCTGACTCCCACCTGCCACTGTGTTGAAAAGGTGTGAGAAGAAATGAGAAGTAACATAAATTGATGGTTTAAAACGAAACTTAAAAACTCATCTTTTTAGAAAGGAATTTTGCTTTTACAGATGCATTTTACAGATTTTCCTGATTTTTTTCTTTTTTGTTTGTTTTTTCTTTTACTCTGTAGCACTTTGAGACTGACAGAAATCATTCCATTTTTGAAATATCAGATTGAGATGAAGGTTTCAAGTGTTTGGTTCTGCCTCTGGAATCTTACCTACACTGTAGGGAAGTCACTCCACAAAAATAGAAGCTGTGGTCCAAAAACTCATCTTTTTAGAAAGGCATTTTGCAAACACATTTGTATTTTTTCTTTTTGTTTGTTTTATCTTTTACTCTGTAGCATTTTGAGATTCCTAAAATATAAGTGCATTACAAATAAAATGTATTATTATTGTGATTATTATTAGTATTATTATTATTATTATTAATTGTTGTTCCTCTCTTACCAATTTAGAAAACTTGGAAACATACAGCAATGGAATACATTTTAGTTAGGCTGTCTAGGGAGTTTCTGGGTCTTATTGGAAATCCTAGGGGGTTATATTCCCACTCTGGTATATAAGATGAGTCTTTATACCTGTGTGCTCAGATAATTGAGCCAATTCCTTTCATCCTTCTCTGTTTTCATACTTTCAATTCTTCCTGTTTGTGTGTGTTGAGACAGAGTTTTCAAATGTTATAATTTATATAAAGTTGATACGCTTTTTGAAACGAAAGTGATACTGATCATTACAAACAATTGTTTCAGTCTCAGGACAAATCAACAGGAGGTCTGAACCCAGAGCCGTGTCCCATCTGTGCGCGATCCTTGGGTCAAGAGGTGAGATGACGTTCTACATTACATTTAAATGTTTAGATGCCAGAAAAGTAGCACTTCATGTGTTACAGTTACTAGTATTCATTTATTCTAAAATGTTTGTACTTTTTAATATGTTTGTTAATGTTTGTCATTTTCATTTTTCATGTCTTTGGAAAGTGGGCTGTGCTCACTTGTGGACACTGTTTCTGCAATGAGTGTATTTCGATCATTGTGGAGCAGTACAGTGTTGGCAATCGAAAAAGAGCAATAAAGTGTGCCATCTGCAGGCAAACCACATCCCACACTGAAATTTCCTACGTCTTCACTGCGCAGACTGCAGACCAAGGCCAAGAAATTCCTGTCAAAGTGAGTTCAATTCAGAATCTAATGTTAGAATGTATCTGACAGAAATCATTCCATTTTTGAAATATCAGATAGAGATGAAGGTTTCAGGTGTTTGGTTCTACCTCTGGAATCTTATCCACACTGTAGGGAAGTCACTCCACAAAAGTAGAAGCTGTGGTCCGAGCCCTCAAGAAAATCCAGATGACTGACCCTGGAGCTAAATCTCTTGTCTTCTCAACGGTAACTCCTGCTTGCAATATTTTTGAAGCAACTTAATAAGCTTACAAGAAGTAAAAAGAATTCTTCTTTTTCCTCGCAGTGGCAGGGAGTTCTGGACATCATTGCAAAAGCACTCTTTGACAACAACATGGAGTTTGCACAGATCAATGGAATTCACAAGTTCCAGGTTTGTACATTTACACTAGACTCTTGGTGATGTTCATAATGAATGTACAGAATGAGTTTTATATTGCTTATTTTTCTGAATATGAATTTTGTTCTGGATATGAACACGTCTACATATGTTTTCCACACCTCTGGGGATATTGCTGAACGACTTCAGAGTTCAGATGTAAATTTTTCAATCTATCAGTTTGGTAAAGAAATACATGTACAGTCAAGATTGAGTTGCACTACATGTTTTGTTGATTTTTTAAAACATATTAAATATGCTATAAGCTTTGAATGTATTTTTTCCAATCATGCTAATGTTAAATCCAGCATTAAAATGTGCTCTGTCTTACCAGGGGTATTTCAAAATTTGCCATCAGCTGCGTATTATTTAATAAAGTAAAACTTACATTAATAGATATTAAACAATCAAACATGTAAACATAATATAGATGCATGTACATTTCTTTTTGAAATGTGTGTATTTGTGTTTAAAGTACTTGATGTCAGGTTTCAGAAGCAAATTTTTAGAAAACAAATGTTGTTCTGGTGATGCTTGCAAATCTGACATTACTTAAGAATGGTCCTTACTATCAGGATGAGGCTAACTTAGTTAAAGTTGAATCTACTACACTCAAATGGGGCTATCAAATGGGGCTAATAAGATTGTGTTTTATAGCAGAAGCCGGTAGTACAGTGAGAAATTTTGTACTTTATGCATTTGTGAACCAAATCACATTAAGTAACTCAAGACCATTTTTAATATGTTTTTGTTTAGACCCACCATGGGCACAGACTAGACACTTATAGCAAATATCATACCAAACACTCAATACCAGCTACCTATTGATACAGTTATGATGTTGCCACTTAATACATTAATGATTTCCTTTTTAGGAGAACTTGAGTTCATTCAAATATGAGGAGAAGATCAACATCCTGCTGCTGCCTTTGCACACAGGCTCAAACGGCCTGAACATCATTGAGGCTACACATGTGCTGCTTGTGGAGCCCATCCTTAACCCAGCCCACGAACTGCAGGCCATCGGCAGAGTGCACCGCATCGGTCAGACAAAGTGAGCCACTAGCCAGGAACTTGTATGGCATTTAGAGTTAAATCATCTTGTTGACTATTATATCCCCTAGCTGGTCAGGGACAGCAACTGATTTTAGTAAGAAATGCAGTTCCAGCAGCCATAAGCATGTAGGAGATTTATTAGTCTAGAAATACAAGAGATTAAACCAATCTCTTGTTATGTAAGACTGTATTGTCCATTCAACAGATTTACTATGCCATACATATCTACCCTAGAACACTTCCACTGAGCATTAAGGCCTCAGAATGAAGCACAATGTAGCAAGAAGGAGTTTACTGGACACTACATGGATGTCTGCGTTGTGTTACAAAAGAGCAGAATGTATGGGCAATGCTGGATTACTTTGCTAAAATGTCTGCACTTGTAAGATTATAAAAATATAATATTGATGTAATTATTAATCACTTATATCTATGTACCAATGTTTATAGATCCCCCCTGATAGATATGTGCATATATCATCATCAGCTCACAATTCTCATACTGGGGCATCCCTGATTCATTTCTTAACAGTTGCTTTTCTGCCTAGACCCACTTTTGTGCACCGGTTCCTGATTAAGTCCACAATTGAGGAACGCATGCAAGCCATGCTGAAAACAGCAGAGAAAAGGTGAGCATGTGGTATGGGACAGAGAAAATGTTAGACGAGTTACTTCGTAGTAAAACTTTTTGTTGAAATTTCCTTATGATTTACTTTCACCATAAATCACCAATTTCACCAACAATCGTCTGGTTCTTTTTCCAGTCACAGTACCACAGCTATGAAACACTCGGAGGCCTCTGTGTTCACAGTGGCTGACTTGGCTGAGCTTTTCACTGAGGATGCAGACACACTGGATTCAGAATAAGACGCTACAGTTTCTGCCACACTGCCTGGCTGGTAAGCATCAGGGCCAGCAAGGATGAGGCGAAGGACCAATACCAACAAGAACCAGCACACAGGCTCTCTATTACCTTCAACCACTTTGCTTTGCACTTTGTATGGTAGTTTTCAGAATACAAGCAGGGTAGTTAATTACTATCATAGTATCGAGTTATATACTCATCATACCAATTACGTTAAAATGGCTTTCTAATATGAGATCCACTGCTTTACAGCAAAAATGATGTCAGAAACTGATACAGAATAAATGGGTGCTGAGCAATAATCTTCATCTTTACAAATTTCAGGACACATTGAAATGTACGGTTTGATTAGCTGCTTCAGCTAAAAGCTGTTTAGCAGTGGATACATGAGCCCTACAACAGATTTCGCATCAGTGGTTACATATTGATCCCTAGCTGTCACTTAAAGGGAACCCTGACTTTTAAGAGACTGATAAGTATGCATTAATATATTATGCATGTATAAACCAAATAGAAATGTTTTGTGCGCTGTAAAAAACCTGACATATGTAAAACTAGAAAAAAAGTTCTGTTCGTTTAGGAGTCAAGTTTTGACTGTTAAGGTTCCAGAACGTTAAGGCTTTTAAAGACTGGCACAGTCTTGGTTGTGAAGGTGTCATCAGGTGTTTGCACTGCACTCAGTCCTAAGAAAAATGTTTTTCTGTTAGCTAATGTCACACTTAATTATGTATTGGGGTACGGTTTGATATTTCGCTCTATGACCCTCACTGAGTAGAGAGAGCGACCGTTAGATGTTACCAAAAAATCACAGGGATTTTGTCTGTGTTTAACAATAAAGCATTTTTCTTGATTAAATATATTTTAATAGTACATGTACACCATGCTGAGGCTTGCATCTCAAGAGGCAGGGTTCTCTTTAACAAACATCTAGAAGAAGCCTTAGGTATTTTTAAGGCTTGGACCATAGTTAGTATTTATTGACTAGTCACAGTAGAACAGTTACCCTTTTTTGTAAAATAATGTATTTTTTATAAACAACTAAGTTGATCATGGCTGTTTATTGCAGTAGCCTCTATTTCCATGTGGTATTCTGTGATATGTACATGTGGAGCTGTACCACTTCTAGAAAATTGGTATATTTGTCAATATAAATGGGCATGCCCGTTCCAGGAGGCGTGCTTATGGTGCTGCTTTCCCTATTGAAAAGATGTGGAAATATGGGACCAGCCACATTAGTTTTCATTATTTTCCAGGTTATTGAGATTTCTCAGTCTTCTGTAAAGAAGTTCACTTTTCTTCTGATTAACTCAAAACAAATAAATAAATTGTGCCATTGAGACAAACATGGTTTTTTAAATGATCAAACCCTAAAAAGAAAGAATTTTAATTTCAACAACATTATTACTTGTCTTTCTGTTGAACAAAAATGGTGTATTTTGATGTAAATTTAAAAAATATCAGTGTTTAATAAAAACAAAAAACATGGGTCTTCACAACACTGACCTGATCCTTCTTTTTTATTTAGACACTGCTTAAAATAAGTAATCTGAGAATTAGAGGTAATGAACAAACCATTCCAATGTCATAGCTGTTTGTATAGAAAAGGATGTTATTCATACATGTATGTTTAAAGTTTAGAGAAGTAATTAATTTTCATTTACCATTGCTTAGAAAGTGACAATCGTGTTCCAGTTCAGTACTGTGTTTTAAGGCATGCTGTACACTGAAATACTGAAAAAGTTTGTGTACAGGATTTTTGCACTACATAGTGAGACATCATTTATATAAATCAAAGTTTAGCAGTGTTCTGTTTGGTTTGAACTTTGTTTGGATTACTGGACCCTCCACATTGTCTCTGTTCACATAACTTTACAGTCAGACACCAGCTTCTCGTCACCAGTGTGTCAGTGAACTGCCCTTGACTCAACAGTTGGGCTTCTTTTCATACAAGTGATTGGAGTTCCCGAAACAGTAAAGGTTTAGCTGTGCCCTTTAAAAAAACTTGCAGACAAAAGACTCAGACAAAACAGGATACCTCCCTGCAACTCTCCATTCCTTTTACATGATAAACAGACACCTTATTGGCCAATGTATTGGGACATGATTGTAAGGCGTCTGCTAAGTGGGCTGCTAGTAGTATTTTTACTCTTATTACCCCAAATCTACGCAGCCTGTGTTTCCTTGGACTCCCCCCAACTTGCCCTATTCATGTGTGGAATCTCATTGTTGGTGTGGACATCATTCATGTTGGTGTTTTAAGGCCCAAGGGAGGCTCCTACTTCATTAGAGCTGTGTTTTGAGGGCTGGGGTTAGTGCAAGAGCGACGTCTGGAACTGACGGCCAGTTGGGGTGAATAGTGAAGAAGATTCACAGGTTTAAGGGAAACGACCAAAGGGGAGTTTTGGAGCAAAGTTTCTGCTGTTGAGGAGCCAGAGCAAGTCAAGCCTTTAAAGATGCCACCAGCCCCACTGGCACTGATTCTGCTCACACTATGGACAGTTACCTCAGCTGAGTATCTGGAGAGGGAGGGTGAGTTTGCTTTCTGTTAAAGCTGAATCATTTAAGGGTAATAGTCTGTATGAAACCTACACGTTTTTGAAAGTGGTCACAGATTAATCCTGAGGGTTCTCCATTAAAATTCATTATCAATAAGGCTAATGTGTGGCAAAGTGTTGGTACTGTATTTATTATTGGTTATTGCTGTTTATCATTTGTGTAAATATTTCAAAATATGTTTGTAAATCTTTTATAATTATGAGAATACATGTCAGCATATGGAACTGTCAGTGTGCAAATCATATGCTTATATTGAGCACGATACAGCTCATTGAAGAAAACTTCACCAAACTAGACTCAAATGAAAGTCTGAATGATATGTACATGTACTGACAGGAAGACTATATAGTGTAGAAATGTTGTATTGCTATGCACTATACTACATTTTGCTTTGGTTCGACACTTCAGATAACATTATGCATATTTTATGTCCCCCTTTTCCCACAGAGCTCAATGAAACTGTTATTTGTACCAATGACCAGATGCAAGTTATTATTCCCAGTGTGTTCTTTCTCAGCAAAGAACCTCCTGTTTATGTATGTTTGCACTACTTAATATATGTAGCCATTTTCTGTTCCCTGATTGAAAGGGAGCTCATAAGGTGAGGCACTAATCTTTCCTCCTATTTTTCAGATTTGGGATTTGCACCTAAATGACCCGGATTGTCGTGGTGTTGAGATCGGGGATGATTATGTCTTCAGTATCAAGATCAATCTAACAGATTGTGGCACCATCACGGTAAGCTGAGCAACTGTTACCTTCTACAGCACTTTTAACAGAAGCTTATATGCTTATTGCTAATAGCCAAATAAATTGCTCGGAATAATATTACCATTAATACAAGGTCTCTTAGGAGTTGTTTGTTATATTCTGATTTTGTTGGTTAAAGTAATACTGCATATTCTGTTCATTTCATTTTTTAACAAACAAAATAGTGTAATGATGTGAATAAAATGGAAGCCAATTTGAAAAGAAATGCAGCTACACTGATTTATGATTATGTACATAACAAATACTCTTTGTTTGTCTCAGGATAATTGTTTTAGAATATGCATAAAGGTAGAGGCAGAGAGGGAATCAGTAAGAGTGTTGCTTCTTTCCCTCCAAATTGGAAGGCCTGAGAGCTTTAAGAGCTTGAAAGGGGGGTCCAGTAGCCATGCTGCTTTAAATTACCTTGATTTACATGGAAATGATGACTGTGTTTTCAGCAGAAGTGAATAGGCTAACCATAATTCAGTGTCACAGTTTGTAGTCCCTCTTTTATTCAGCCCCACGGCCTATCTCATACAGTCGTAACATTACCCAGAGGACAAGTTCCACTCTGGCAGGGTATAAATCTGTACTTGAGACCACGAGTATCATTGAGAGTCTCGCTCAGAATGCACAGAGGCATTTCTTGTAAAGCCAGCAAAAGGTTAACACAGCTTTGTGGGGGTGGAAATCCCTCCAGCCCCCCTAACTACTTTTAGAAGGCTTTTTCATACTGCTTTGAGGAAAGTTGGCCTACTTTGGCTTAGATATTGTTTCTAAAAAAAAGGGTTGCTAAAAAAAAGGGTTTTAGTTCCTGGAATCCTCTGCTTTTATTCTATGATACAGCATTTTATTTATGTATCGCACATGTAAAAACACACATGATTAATGTAACAAATTAACTGATTCATGATGCAGCACCAACTGATTTTCTCACACAGACGAACATTACTGCTCCTGCTACCATCAGTATTAACCTAAAACAAATAACATTCAAGACATGGCCCCACTGTCCTGAATACACACTGTTCCTGTGTGGTTTGGGGTTTGTCGTTATGGTGAGGGAACAGTTTACTGACGCACAATAAAGCTTCTTCAGATGGGGTGGAGAGCAGTTTGCCCCTTTCAAAAGCAAAAAAGGCTATTTCCTTCAAACAGGTCCGCTCATCCATTGCCTTTTAACATATTCCATTCATTGCCTCATCAGCAGTGGTTGGTTTGGTATTAGACATGCTAACATGAGAGGATTTAGAATTGGAGGAAGATATTTTTTGTATTTTTTCCCCCTTTAGGCTTCTGATGACTCTTACATTATGTTCACCAACACCATCCGCAATAATGAAACAGACCTCATCACAAGAAGCTTTGTCAACATAACATTTGGATGTCGCTATCCCATAAACTACATGGTCCAGCAGCCTAACGGAGAAAATATGATCAGAGTGGATGTCAGGTGTGTATTATATCACCACTACATGAAGGACTCAGTCATGCTAACCATCCTTTTAGCTTTAAGCTCATTGTGCAGGTAGAACTTGTACAAGAATGGATTGAATTATCACTATTTGTTCAAGCTTAAATGTGGCTGGGCTTCAGACTAATTATTTGTTTTGTTGTTTGACAACAGAGGTAACCCATGGTAACGAAAGTGCGCCCTGAGGTTTATCTGAAGGGTCTCCTACAATATTCATTGAGTGCCCTTGAGCCTCCTTCAGAAGGTCTTTTAACATTCTCCCCCCTGCAGGACGATCATTCTTAACACAGAGGATGGAAATTTCTCAGTGTCCATGCTGCTCTATAAAGATGAGGGCTTTGAGGACAAATGGACCACTGTTCCTTCTCTGACGCTTGAAGACAACATCTATGTGAAGGTTTACATGGTTTGTATGAAGCAGGATGAATAGAATGCTCTAAATTGTAAGCTGTTATAGGCCTTTAGAAGGGCCATCGGAGTTGTTTGTATAAGGCAGCACTTTTAGTGAGGCTATTGTATGGGATAATTATCCTAGTCTCTCTCTATACATGCAGAGGTTTAAGTAATTAAACAAAGTGTGGGTGATTTTAAATAGAATAATAATTGCAGATAAATGAATGCAAATAAAATCCTTTCAATCTGCATTTTATTAGAGATTGCTATCGGTGTTTAGATATCATCAGTGTCTGCCTTAAACTATGAACTTTAGAATAACGATTATAGCATTTCTTGTATACAGACCTGTAAAATATTGCCTCAAAAATATTCTGAGCAGGTATTCAAAGATCTAATTAAAGCTGCAAAACAGATTTATGAGTTATAGTTTGCTCTCTATAGATAAAATTCATTCATCCAGTAAGTCATGGTCTCACATGATCTGTGGGGAAATCGGTGCTTTATCGGACCCTTGGCACACACTCTTGTTTACTCTCACCCGCCTTGAACATCTGCTGACTGCTTGGAACAGCTTTTGCTGCATTGTGTTTATCTGTCAGTTATTGACCAGCCTTTCTGGATTTTCCCCATGCAGATACCAGCTAACCTTATACTCCGGGTGGAAAGATGTTGGGCTACACCTAACAATGATCCATACAGCAACATTCAATACACTTTCATCAAGGAAAGGTTTGTGCAAATAACTATTCAGCTTGTTTTAATTCGGCTCTCAAGAGACATTATTCGTGAATATATATGGCATTTAAAAGTCGCAGTCTGAAAACATCAAATAACAGTTGAAGTTGGCCAAGACACCTCATTTTACTACTGAATACCAGGTTTTACACACACACACACACACACACACACACACACATACACATATATACATATATATATATATATATTCATATACACACACACTCACACACATATATATGTATTTAGGGCTATTCTCTGAGTTGTATTTTGACTTCATACTACATTTTATATTGTTCTTGCCTCTGTGTCCGTGATGTCGT
>JBBPDB010000001.1:28119462-28133399 GCA_037974465.1 Brachypetersius altus
TACTACTGAATATCAGGTTTTACACACACACACACACACACATATATATATGTGTGTGTGTGTGTGTGTGTGTGTGTGTGTGTGTGTAAAACCTGGTGTTTTATTATTGTTGTTGAAAAGTTGCTAAGAAGATTGTTGTTGCTAAGAGAGCTGATGACGAACTTATACGACTCATGTTCATGTGACCCAACTCTCAAGCAGTATGCATTTCACCACGACAGCTGTGCTCACCCATGACAACCTGAATATATTTATTTTCCTTCAGCAACAGCATAGCTTTTAAAATGTGCTGCTGTGTACAAAGAAAAATATACATATTTCAAAACAAGTTCAACTTTAAACATTTAAAAATATATACTAACAGGTGAACTTTTGTGAACGTATACATGCTAAGTATTATGTACACTCTTGGCTATAAATATTGGCAAGCTTGCAGGAAAATCTTTGTATTTACCAATATTTATTCTCTATAAGACTCCGAAAATGGCACCCTTTTGAAACTGTAAGAGATAATTGGATTAAAATTAGTTTAAATAGAGAAAAGCTGAGTGAACTTTTGTGATATGTATTTATATACTACATTAAGCATTGAGAAACAAATGCAATAAAGATTTGAGAAAACCAAATAGTAGAGATGCATGGGCAAGACTTCAAGCCCATCTCCAGAGATCTTCAGAGTTTCTGATTGCAGCAAAGGATTGTGTGAATGGTGCACAAAGAAACAAAATCAGCTTCCAAACAAATTCAGTCTGAGTTGCAGAAAGGGGACTCTATGGCAGGAGGCCCAAATGGACTCTACTACAGATACAGACACATAAAAAAGACTGGAATTTGTGAAAAGCTAAATTCCTTCTGGGACTGTGTCAAAAATATTTGGGCCTTTAAAAGAGCCCCTCTGGTCAAACATAGAAGAAGTTCACAGGTCTTTTGAGGCTGGTTCACTACTTCTGGCACTGGGTGTCCTGAATGTGTGCATGGCATAATAACATCTAAACAAAGAAATTTGGAGAGCAAAATAAGTACCATTAGAGGCCATGGGTCCTTCAGCAGGACGATTACCCAAAGCATACATAAAAAAGGTCATCAGTAGATCCAGATATCAGTCTCACACAACAACAGTGGAGAGATCTGAAAGCGGCAGAAGGTACTTTTCAAATTTGGGAAATCTGGAGCAGACTGTTAAAGTGAAGTGGTTCAGAATTGCAGTAGATGTGCAAGAAACTTCTTCATGGCTACAGGAAGTTGCTTCATTTCAGTTACAGGTGCCAATAATGTTGTACATTAGAATGCATAGGCTAATTTCTGAATAAACAAATAACATGCTACAATATTATTGGTGAAAAAAGGCTACTTTTGACAGTTTAAATGTTTTTGAAGTGAGTCAAATTACTTTGTGATTGATTGTAGGAATAACTGCAGTGATTCTGACTGTGGCGTATAGTTTCTGGCAACATTTAAATTATTTAAAAGCTGTTTGCCAATCTGTTTGTTAATCTGAGTCTTCAGAAACTGCTTTTCCTGTGTGCAGAAACTATATTTTGAACTTTCAGAGATGGTATTTCTTTTAATTCATAAAAAAACATTTTGTGCACTAATTTTGCCATCTGTATAAAACATATATTTTTATATAAGTAAAGGCACTGTTCGTCTCTCAATAGCTGTCCAGTGCTGGAAAATTATCAGACACAGGCTGTGATGAAGAACGGACACGGGTCAGAGGCCCTGTTTCGGATCCAAATGTTCAAGTTTGTGGGCAGCTCCTATACAGACGTTTTCCTCCACTGCAACGTCCAGATCTGTCACAACACCGCAGCAGTGTGCCAGCCTGTAAGATTCCTCTCTTTACAGACCTCATACTAATGCACAGGACATCCCCATAAATGTTAAACCGTAGTTTATTAAATCTAGCAGCCTAGGGAAAAACCCAAAATAGGCATGCTGTGCATGAGAATAATATCTATTGTGTTAATTTTGGTATAAATGGAATGAATTATTTTGCTTTTCAGCATTGTGCTACTTTGTACTACATAATATTGTGATGCTTTTCCAGTTCTCCTGTTTCTTATTTTTCCCATTTATACCACTTCAAAAAATGACAGAACTGCTCAGAAGACAATGCGCCAGTACGAACACGCAGAGACGTTGCTCTGTCCCATATAGTGTCTTATGGACCAATTAGAAGGCTCCAGCTGACATCTGACCACACCAGTCTTAGTAAGTTTCACCTGCCTTTTTTTGTGTTAGTTTCACCAAATACACAGTTTATCCAAAAGTATCCAGACAGCGCTTCTAAACACTGAATTCAGCAACCTTAAGGAACACTGGGATAGACATTCAAATGCAAATGCATCTTGTATAATCATAATGAAAGAGCAACTGCCAGTTGAATGGGATGCTCTGGAAACAGCCTAGAATGAGTCATCTTACCCAGTGAGAAGTATCTAGGCTAAAGAATAGTGCATTCTGTGAAGTGATGGAGCACCATTTAGTACATAATCAAGGGTAAAGCCTTCCCACAAGACTAGGGTTGCAATGAAATATTTTGGTGGTATGATTATAGTCTGAGAAATAATAACGGTTACTTTATGTAAATTGATTTCACAACTGTATTAACATATATAAATGGCATGAACACATTCTATAAAGGTTTTGGACTTTTGAACATATTGCTGCCTCTCAGATATACTGCTTAGAAAAATTAATTCGTAAAATAAAAGTAATCTCTATAACCAGGCTGTAAGGCTGTACAAATCTGTAAGCTGCACAGACGGAGGTTACTGCAGTCTTTTGAATACACCACAGTCAAAAAAGCTAAAGTAAAAATTCAAGTAATCTCTGGTCAAACGGATATTTAAAGCTGTATTTTAACACACTCATGGTACAGAGAAATTGTAATTAAATTCAAGTAAACTTTTCAGCCTTTTTTACCTACCTGGCGACATGAACATAAACTGCACTGTTAAAATCGCACTGCAGTTAAAAATTGCTGCTTTTTAAAGATAGAAAAATAAAATGGTTAGAAAAATAAAATGTGTAAATAAAAGTAATCTCTATACATCTATAGGCAGAGAATATTGCCACTACTGCTGAACACTCTGTCAGAGGGGACGCTAGTAGCTTTTGTAGTAGCATCTTTAGGGTATCCAAATATTCCCTCGCAGGAGACTTCAAGCACTTCCTAAGTGGATATAGAGTAGTCCCGGTGGTGGTTGTCTCTTCGGCTTCTGCCATGATCCACGTGTGTATTGTTTTTGGCTGTGCAGGTCGTGCTATTGTTTTCATCAAACCGGTTAATCCCTGCAACCCTACACGAGACTAAAGCCTATTACAGCAGCAAAAGGAGGGACATTCCATATTAATACCCTTAGTAAATTAGTACTCTTCAGAAGAAACACTAAGTAATGCTCTTCAGATGAAACACTGATAAGAGTATTTCTTTTGGGCATATAGTTTATTTAAACTGTGTTAAATACCTTTGTTAAACTTCCTCTTGTCCTCTATTGTGAAATCCTTCATTTTTCTATGCCCATCACTATCCCAGATGCAGGTATGCCCCCAGTTGAGACCTTTGTGTTGGGAGGTCTGTTGGTGGTCCTGCTACTCGTCACTGGTGTGTTTGGGAGGCTGTGGCTCCACAGCAGACGGTCCTATCCCACCCATGAGGCCCAGCTCACCTTGTCCAACATCCACCATATCTCAGAGGTGGCCACCTAAGCTAGAAGACACAAGGAAATGCCTTCTCTCATGTGTACATGAACAGACACAATGAAATATATATTCTGTACAGAAAGCATCTCGTAAACCATAGTGTGTTGTTTTAAAGAATTAGGACTCTGATAGAATTTAGGTCACACTAAGATTTTGTTTTGCTTGTGTAATGTGTGTAGATGTGTGTAATGCCATTTTTTTCCTTTATTTTCTTTTTGTTGATTGTAAAACACATCATTAGTAAATGTCAAAGTAAAAGAATGTCAAAATGATTTTGAAGGACTTCATGTAATTCAGTGGATTTTTAACATCTTGAAATTAAGGAGTAAAAGCAAGTGTACAAGTCAGGCTTTAGGGTTTATGAGACCACTACCTTTATCATCCCACTTCACAGGTGCAGAATGAACTGATACACTATATGGACAAAATAATGGGATGCCAGATCATTATACCAACAGGACCATTAATGACATTGCATAGACGTTAGTATGGAGTTGGTCCCCCCCTCTGCAGCAATAACAGCTTTCAGTCTTCTTGGACGGCTTTCCACAAGACATGAGTGTTTCTGTGGGAATTTGTGCTCATTCATTCTGCAGGGCATTTATGAGCTCAGGCACTGGTGTTGGACGAAAAGTTCTGACTCAAAATCTCTGTTCCCGTTCATCCCAAAAGTGTTGGATGGAGTTGAGGTCAGGGCTCTGAGCGGGCTAGTCTAGATCTTCCACACAGAACTCATCCCACCATGTCTTTATAAATCTTGCTTTGTGCACACAATCATGCTGGAAGAGAAAAGGTTCTTCCTCAGACTGTATCCACAAAGCATTTTGTTGTCCAGAATGTCTTGGTACGCTGAAGCATTAAGATTAAGCTCTTTACTGGAAGTAAGAGACCTAGCCCAAACCCTGAAAAACAGCTGTGTCCCAATACTTTGGTCCATATAATGTATGTTGCTTGTATGGTCAGTCTTTAAAATAGACAATTTCCTAAGACAAAGATTAACTTTAGATTTGGACTAAATGACTTTAATACTGGTGATTGTTAAAAAAAAAAACTTCAAAAACAAACAGGAAACATTTAGCTTGCTTTGAAATGTGGTCTAATGCTTGTCTCCATTTGTTAAAGTTCTGTAACAGGTGTATTATTATTATTATTATTATTATTATTATTAATAGTGGTGGTAGTAGTAGTAGTAAAACACATTATTACAAAATGTCTTAAAGTAAAATAACAAAGTAAAATAAATTATTTTGAAAGTATAAGTAATTCAATAGTTTTTTACAGTGAGATTGTACTACACATGTGCAGAATAAACTGATAGCTGAAATGGTCAATCATTAAAATAGTATTTGGATTTCTTGACAAAACTAATGACAGAACTGTCAAAGACCATTTCCTAGGACAGAGATAGCCATTTAGTCTAGCCTTGGACTAAATTGCTTTACCAGTGCTGAAAAAACGTAATGTAAAATGGCCATTTGTCATATATGAAGACACTACAGCACAGTACAAACAGCACAAAAGTTTAATCCCTTCAACAAGTGAAGCAGCAAGCAGCCAGGAACACAGTGCCCAGGGAGCGGTGTGTGGGGAAGGTACCTTGCATAAGGCTACCTCAGTGGTGCCACTTTAAGTACTTGGATTCAAACCCACAATTTTCTGATTGCAATCCTTTACCACTTTATCAGGTCTTTAGTATTATTATAAGTAGTAGTATTTTTTTTAATTATTATTATTATTATTATTATTATTATTATTATTATTATTATTATTATTATTATTAGAGGCAGGGCTGGGTCTGAACATGTCAAATCTCCGCCCATGAATTGCATATGCAGGCCTGTTGCAGCAACATGCAATTACTCAGCCAGCGTAAATAAACACAAGAAGCCGACAGCATTTACCATTAGTAACCTCAGATATTACTGATTAAATAAGTTTTTACACAGTCCTGTGAACAACAATAAATACTCGCAACAAGAGTGTACGCCTGCCAGATTGCCACGGTAAGTGAAGTTTAACTTTCTTTGTTATTAACCAGCTAAGGGAGGATTGAAATATAACAGTTAGCCTGGCTAGCTAGTTAGCAACAGCCTTGTCCTGTCAAACCGGTGAACAAGCCAAGAAAATATAAAACGGCACCTTTTATGGGGACATTATAACTTTGTTTGGTGAAGCTTGTCCATGTCACATTAATAAAACACGTTTTAAAAAAGCGTGTCAATGTCACATTAATACAACTGTTAAGGTAGCCAAGAAGGCAATGTTAGCTGTTTTGCTAGTTATCTTCCTTGCTACCATGAGCCGGTCTGAGACTCCTGAGCTAAAGTTAGGTCTGCCCTCTTTGTTAGCTTTGTTGGCTAACGTACGACCTAAATAATGAAAATTTAAGCAAAACTGTGGTCCTTTACTCGTTGTTATAGGTGGGTTCTGTCCAAAGACAGTTAGTGCTTTATTTTTATTCTGTTTGTTTTAATGTATCTCGTGAGGCAGTTTAAGTAGTGAACAGTTAGCTAGCCTTACAGAAATTGCTTAGTCAGATTTGGCTCACCTACCTAAAATAATATCCATTTAGTCGTGTAATAACGTTAAGTAGTATGTTAAAAGTACGATAATTATAGTGTTTGGTTCTAGCTAAAGTGGCGGACTCAAGATGAATACACTTATTCCTTAATCTTCTGAAATGTCACCAGGTTCACACTCGATGTAAGTTGCCTTTCGAAATCAGGATAGCATAACAAGGTGTGTTTTCATCTGATGGGAGTTTCGCAATGTTTATGCCCTGCGGCAAATCACGTGTAGTGTTTTGAAAGACTAGCTGGAATTCATAAATACACCATTGCAAAGCCGGCTTAATACTGGTACTGGACGTTTGAGAAACCATGATCTTTGGTCATTTCAAAATAAAGGATATAAAATAAAAGATCCAACACTTCTGGTGCCTAAAAACTGAAAAACACCTTCACCTGCTCATTCGGTCTCGTCGTGTTCTAGTATGGATGAGATTTAATTTCTCATTTGTATTTCACTGAAAGTTGTAATTGCCCTTCAGTACCAGATTGTTCATAAATGAAAGGTCAGGTTTTCACTTGATCTTGCACTTGTAGTAAAAGAAGCAGCGTGACTGTGCAACCTAAGAAGTGTTGTGAAATTACATTGAAATTCAATAAGCATGTCAGGATGAACATTATACACAACAGTTGAAACATGTTTTCAGCACAAGATTGGGACATGGGGATAACTATACATGTTTTTTCTTTATTTCACAGGAAGATCCTGTGGCACAGCCTTACTGTAATAAAAACAGCTTAGAGTTAATATTTGTAATGGAGGACCTGCACGTCCACTGCCAGAACTGTGTGAACAGAAGATGTATGGCAAAGGCAGAGACTGGCATTTCCTGTGACCTCATGGGCTGCCCTCTGGTCTGTGGGGCAATTTTCCACTCATGTAAGGTGGATGAACACCGTTTACTGTGCCCATATGAAAGAGTGCCTTGCCTAAATAGTGGTTTTGGTTGCCCTTTTACGATTGCCAGAATCAAAATGGCACAGCACCTGGAAATATGCCCTGCCAGTGTTGTATGCTGCACTATGGAGTGGAACCGATGGCCTGTGAGCTACGCTGACCGTAAGTCCTATGAGAACTTAAGTAAGGAAGTCTATGATGTAGAGCAGCTGGATATGGCATTGGCTCTACAAGATCAGCGAATGCTGCTGGAGTCTCTCAAAGTAGCGACCACTGTCTCAAAAACAGTAGATGAGAAAAATGAGGAAAATGAAAAGATGAACTCTAGCATCGAAGAAGGAGAAATGACAAATGGGCTAATTGAAATGAATGGGGAATCATACAGTGAACTTTACAAGGCTTCAGTAGAGACAAGCAGAAACTTAGCAGCTGCTTTGGACATTCTAAGCAGTGCAAACAAGGGAATTGACTTGATCATGGAGAACCTCAGTGGTGCAAAAGCAGACAGAAATGGAGCTTATGACAGTAACCTAAATGGGGATCATTGTTCAGAGGAATATAAGAATGTGGTTATCAAGGAAACTGACACAGACTTTGAGTGTGAGCTGGGAGCTGTAGGTGGAGTAGACTGTGAAGCCTATGAAGGAGAGTGGACGGAGCAAAATGAATTTGATGCATGTTCTGAGGAGGAGGAGGAAATAAATGTTAATGTGGACGTTAACGGACTGTCTAATGGATTTCATGATGTGGAAGATGATCTTAAGCATGTTGACCTTGAAATGCATATGGAGGGAGATGAGGTGAGGATCAATGGTTTCTCAGACTTTAGGCTTCAGTTACCTAATAATTCCAGGCCTTTTGTAGCAGAAGAACCAGAAATGGCCCGTCCACCACAGTTACCGCTACCTCTCCCTATACCTCTACCAGATTTGGTACAGAACAATGTGTTGCAGCAGCTGCCTGTTGAAATTGAGGATCGGTGGCTTGAGCGGAAGTTGCAGAACCTTCAGGTGCTCAGAGGTATGAGTGTGTTTACATTCAATGGACGACGGACTCTTCTATCCAATCCGTATTTACTACGGGCTAAGATGGAAGACAAAGCAGTGGACACATCTGATCTCGAGGTTGCTGATGATCCGATAGGCCTTCATGGCATTGACCTCATCACCGCTGCTTTGCTCTTCTGCCTTGGAGATTCGCCAGGGGGCAGGGGCATTTCAGACAGCCGCTTTGTGGATGGTTATCGAATTGACTTTGGCACACAAACTTTCTCCTTTCCTTCTGCAATACTGGCCACCAGCACAATGGTGGGTGATATCGCCTCAGCATCCGCTTGCGACCATGCGAGTCCGCAGTTGTCCAACCCGAGCCCCTTCCACACCCTCAGACTGGACCTGGTTCTGGAGTGTGTGGCTCGGTACCAGACCAAGCAGCGCTCCATGTTCACTTTTGTGTGTGGGCAACTGTTTCGCAGGGATGAGTTCTCTTCCCATTTTAAGAATGTTCATGGAGACATCCATGCTGGTCTTAATGGCTGGATGGAGCAGAGGTGCCCTTTGGCATTCTATGGTTGTACTTACTCCCAGCGAAGGTTCTGCCCTTCTGTGCAGGGATCTAAAATCATCCACGACCGATACTTGGGCTCATTTGGGGTACAGTCTGGCCTAGCCGCACGTCCTGGCGAGCCCCTCTCTCGAAACACCTGCCAGTATGGCTCCCACTGTGACCACCTAAGCAGCTTACCCTTTGAGCTACTGCAGCATGTTGCAAGCTTTTTGGACGGCTTCAGTCTCTGCCAGCTGTCTCGAGTGTCTCGTACCATGAGAGATGTCTGTGCTAGTCTGCTACAATCACGTGGGATGGTGGTCTTGCTGTGGGTGAAGACGAGACGTGCCGATGGATCCTCCTCTTGGCAAATTCAAGATAAGGCAAGTTATTATTTCTTGCATGAAGTGACTTGAAAAATATCACATTTGCAAACACCTTTACTCTTGTTTTTTGCAAAATCTTAATGAACTACTGTCTCTTGTGTGTGGTTCATAGGTCTGGAGGTTCAGCACAGCCTTTGGAACAGTGAATGAGTGGAAATTTGCCAACATTTCCAGTATGGCCGACCACCTAAAAACATGCAAGTTCAACACAGTGGCTCGCCGAGAGGAGGCCATTCCTCTGCCTTGCATGTGTTACACTAGAGAGCTTACTAAAGAAGGACGTTCATTGCGCTCGGTGCTCAAACCAGTGTTATAGGCTGAGTTCAAATGCAAACATATGTGCTGCTTTAGAAGCTTCCAGTTTTTGTTTTGATAGACAAGTGTGTGCTATCATTTAATAATACTTCAGATATTCTGATGAAATATTTTTGAATCATTTTTTTATTATTCATAACACTGTGCAAAGTGAAGCCTTATAATTACAGTGAAGCATTATAACGACACACTTGATAATTACAATGAAGCATTATGGTGACACTTGACTTATTAGTGTGCATTTTTTTTCTAATGAAACATGCTGGGGTATTGCTATTATTAATATATTTTATTTATTATTAATGATTCTCTTGCACAGATGGACCCAAGACATACTGTGTCATACATTGAAGTGTCATTGCATGCACTCTTAAGGCAGAAGTAGTGCATAGTCAAATGATGACCAAAATTGAGGTTATCTTGCTTAACATTCTGGTAAGAATGAAACTGTTATGCTCTTTGTCTCTAATTTGTGACTGCAGTTCATCACATGGTTATATACTGTATTTTTTCCATTTACGTCAGTTAAACCAGCTGTTTGTTTTTGGTTTTAATATATGATATGTAGCACTTTAAGCTGTTCTGTTGAAGTTTACGTTTTACCAGCCGATACTGAATTGAAAGTGAAACTGCTACTTCACTTGAAGCTGAAATTTCTTGATGCTACCCCAGAACTATCATGATTCATTGTTGTTTTAGAAATGAGTGCGAATAATGCTTCACTGCTGTTCAATCTGTTGTGCTTTTTTTTTTTTACAGTTAGGTATGTGTAGCAATACTTATGGATCCATTGCTGTTTATACTTGTACTACTCAGCTTCCCTCTTGTCTTGGCAAAAAGAGCCATTAATGAAAGCCTGCAGGACAGGTATGCACTCTTGGTGTTCAGATAGCAAAAAATGGTTTATTTGTTGGACAAGTGACTTCACACCATTTTTTAAAGCATTGCACGATGCATTTCCATAGCTATATTGTATACCTCTCAGGGTTCTAAAGATGAAAAACTGACTAAGAATAGACATTACTGTCTATAGAAAGAAACTTGACATGTAACTCTTAATTGTACTTGAGTATTTGAGATGATGGCAATGTCAGAAAACAAGGAAGGGTTTGTTCTGTTTTTGATATATTTTGGTAAGCTGATTTCAGCAGTTCAGGGCCCTAGAATATTTATTTGGGAAATCCCTACTTATAAATTTGTTCATTTTCAGTGTGCAGAGGAACAGCATGTTAGAAAGTTCAAGCATATTTTTTGTTGTAGGACTGTGTAATTCTGTTGGCGCTTGAGTGAATGTCAGTAGATATGCATGGATTTTCATTTCTAAATTGTCTCAATTTGTAATGTTTTGAATGTTTTTGATAAGGACAAATTAGTCTTTTTCAGTTGTTTTGTACCAGAAGAGCATCAATGTGTTGTTATAAACCACCAGCAAAATGATGTAATTAAATGGAGAAATGCTCGTTTCTCTTATTCCTGATGCATGGGATGCTTTATTGGTGAAGACATTACATTTGTATCTTTCAGAGTAATCAAAATGTAAGATTTTCACATTGTTTACCTTTAAACGGTTGTCTTGTGTGTTTAATGCATTTTGACTACATTTATTTAATAAATGATTGTGAAATCCACAGTACAGATTTATTGGATCTTTGCAACAGAATAGTGTTGTGGCATGAAATTTGTAGAGAATGTTTGTCCTAAAATGAATGGGATGTCTAAATGACAGATATTTAACGTGTAAGTAAATTAAAAAGTAAATTAACAGCTGAAAGATGAGCTTTCCAAACACTCGGATGTTGCTTGAAATTGTTCTTCATGCAAACCATAGGAATATCTTGCTAAAAGATGATTCCCAATCAAATGATCAATTTTAAAACAAGTAAAAATATCTAATATAGGTCGAGTAATACAAAAATGAGAAATATTAGCCAAATGGTATCTTGTTGGCTGCTTATTTTAGTATAATAAAAAGTCATCAATAATGTGGTATTACAGTGACTGATTTAGATACTTAAAGGCAGCCTGTTTTTGCCTTAATTTCACCTTTACACCCTCATGGCAATCTCGAAAGCAGCTTTATGCAGAGCCACTTTATGACAGAATCAGAAGAGGGTCCGCATACTTTTAGGGCCTTAAGGATGATGCCATTTAAATTTGAGACATTACTTTACATTTGCAATTGTAGAAATCTATTTATAGGTAAGACCTGCCCTATTTGTATAGGTAACCTTTCTTCATATGTTTAAATAGAAGCCTAGAAGTAGATCAAATGTAAGATTCTGAAGAAAAAAAAACACCCAGGTGTGTTTATACCTTTGGCTAATATTTTATCCAGATAAAACATTTACAGTAAAGGGCTTCATAGTCATGTGATACGTTGAATTAACCCTAAGTACTTAAAATGAAGTTTCTTAAAATGATGGTTATTCACAATTGACTCTGCAGACTGAGCCTAGGCTTAATTCCCATCTGGGGAAACCAATGTAATGAATGGGTACTACAGGAGTAGGACAGAAGAGTTAATACCATCAAGCTTTTCTTCCACAAGGTGGTAGCAGTACTTTGTGATGTGTTGATGGTTCTGTTCTGGTGGGCAACAGCTCTAGCACACTGGAGTTAACTGCTCAGCTAATTACCATGCCATTCGGGAGCTGATGCAGGTCTTTAGAAACTAAGAAAACAATAAGAACGCCTTTGCAATTCTGTAGTCTTCCACGACTGGTGTTTGACCCATGAAATAAACAAGAAAGATTAGTTTCATAAACAACACATTGTTTTGTTTATGTGATGCTAGAAAGTCATTTGTAATGTACAGGGCATCACAAATGTGTAAATAGTGATATTTTATTTCAACATTTTCTTCACACTTTCCTAGAAAATAGGAGGAGCATGGATGCTGTATTATAATATTATGAGTCTGGAGGATGTCTCAGTCTGAAGAAAACTGCGTTTTGAAGATTTCTCAAGGGACTAGAGACCTTTCATATTTTAAACAGAGCTGACACAATATACTTATTGTCCTGGTATTCAGCATTTTAATATGTTTCTGAGTCATAGCTTGGAGCCAGCAAATGGAGGAAAACATAATGGGCTGATAAATCTTATGGACAGACAGAGGGTGGAGGATGGATAGTGAGACTTGAGAAGCTCTGCTCAGGTGAATCTCTCTGAAATTAGCTCCTGGAGCATGGTGGCTCAGATATGGTTCCACTGCCTCGTTCAGAAATCTGAAGAGAACTGAGCTTCTAGAATTTTTTTTTGCCCGAGAACACAATATGCATGCACTTTTCTAATGAAATCTCAAGCAGTGGTGTGAGGGTTGTGATAACTCACGATGCTGCTTAATTGGGGTGGGGTCTTCTCTTTGATGGACACTGACAAACTGTTATTTTCTCTTTTAGCATCACCCAAAAAAATGTGTCCTCCAAATGACGGTGCCGAGGAGTAATTACCTTTAATGTGGCACTGCCTGACAGCCGTTATCTGCTGAGTGATGAGGGCTTCTTAAACGCTGCCTTCAGCTTAGCAAACTTCTAAAAGTGCACTTTAGCTCCACTGATTAAGGGGGAAAACTCTGGTGAATTAAGGAAATATTGATAGAAGTGTTAAAAATTATTTTTATGGCCATTTGCTCAATGCAGAATATCTGAAAATGGGTCCTGGCACTCAGACAGGCCCCTGTTTGAGCTAGTCTCTTAGGTGGATGGGGGTCTCATGCTCCTAGGTTTCGATTTTACATTTCTTAAATTGCTCTCTCGAAAGAAACCACTTTAATCTTACTCACTCAGTGACTTAAATAGATGTGAAATTAATGAAGAAAGTTCTCGTTCATTAGTAGTATGTCTGAGAGGCTGGCAGGAGGCAGTGGGGAACTTAAACGAACGAATGACTGCAGCTGTTAGGAAGAAAAACATGTACACACACATATATGTGTATGTGCTGGGCAACGATTACAGTTTTTAATCATTGCATGTTTTTCTGTGATTAATCACATTGTTATACACAAAATTCGATAATGAATTCAAAAGTAGTATAGTGTTATATTGGAGCAGCTCTCTAGTTCCTGAACAAACAGGCTTATAAATAAGATAGTGAAGTGAATTTACTAGGTTAAGGTTTATTCACAGATCCTTTACCACTGAGCCTCAGGATCCCATAGCTAGCATGCCATTTTTTGGAAAATTAGACATAAAGCTAAAGGCTCTGATTAGAACCTGCAACATCCTGGTCTTGTAGGTAATGCTCTTACCACTGAGCCACAGGATCTCATGGCCATCATGCCATTTTTGGCACATTTCACTTTCAGATGAATTTTCTCCTTTAACCATCTTTAACGCAAAGATTCCAATGAGATTAACAGCGTTAAAAAAAATTAATCTATGCCCACCTCTAATATATATATATATATATATATATATCATCACGGTTTGGTACATGATGGCTTTCGGAGAATACACGGTACGACGGAGAAGACGTGATTGAAGTAATACGGAATCACAGAGGGACCAAAAAGCGCAA
>JBBPDB010000001.1:28139575-28162402 GCA_037974465.1 Brachypetersius altus
TTTTCAGTTTTCTGTTTTCACTTTTAATAAATAGAGCACCAGCATGGAAGCCTGCCTGCCTTGTCCCTGTTTGTCCCGAGGTAAATCACGACAGTTGACTCAACCCCCCTGTCGTGACAGCTTGTATAGGAATTTAACAGACACTGGTATGAAATGGTCGTCATACTCATAAAGATGCAGTGGTCTCTTATTTTGTTAGCTTTGCTTAAAGAAACAGCTTTGCAAAATTTTAGCTAAATCAGACCAGCGAATGCTGAGAAAAAGATAATGGCACATTACAGCAGCACTTACGAATACATTTGCACTAAAGTTGACATGCAATCTGTAAATTAGTTAACATATTAGCATATGAAACTTAATTAGAATTAAATAAAATTCATGTCAAATTGTTTGTCAAATTTGCTCCAAATTGGAAGGATGAATTATTATATGGTGACCATGTTGTTTTTCCATTTCAGTTTAATATTTATTAATAACTGGATATGTAAATGTGTAAACACATGAATATTTTTGACACCAATACCTTGACAATCAAGCAAAAAAGTTGGCCAAAGTAGGTTTTTGGTTAATAGGAGCTTAATAGTTCAAATTGCAGTTTGGTTCGGTTTCCACAACGGAGTAAAAATAGAATCGTGTGCCACAAACATGAATACGTGGGCCTTCATGTATCTGAGTAGTTGCGGGTATCAAACCTTTTCTTTAAATGTGACATTTCTATGATTTACAGTCCTTGTTCCCCATACTTTTCAGCAGGGAATCAGCAGGACAGGGAGGAGAAGAAGAAGAAGAATTTTGAGTACATTCAATGTTAGCCTAATAATAAGAGAATCAATAACCTTGTGGAGGCAAGGATGTCACACACATAAAAGTAACCTTTTGTGAATCACAAGGAATGATTTAAGATTTCAAATATATAACCAGTGCCTTTACTAAATACCCATTGAAGTGCTCCTTTTTAAGAGTGTGCATTATCAGCAATGGATGTAGTGTTACTGCTAATGCAATTGTGTGATTTAATGCAAAGCTGTTCTCACTATTAATGGCTCTTCAATTAAACTGAAATACTTACGTGTCTAGATCGCTTTCTAGAATGGCCTGGACTGGCAGGTATCCAAGACGAGGGTGTTTGGTGAAATACTTCTTTGACCGAAACTTGTTTTTCAGTACCTTGGTGAAGTCACGTACATCTTCCCCAGAGGTTGTCTGAAACAGAGTGCTGTTAGAGTGATGCTGAGTTCTATTCAGGTGGTAAACACACTGCAGCATACGTCTGGACTGGCATTCTGTTGTTCATATACTGAACCATGTTCTCTCAGGTTAAATAAAAGTGCAGCTATAGTACTGAAATTGTATTCTCTACTCTTTAACCTCACTTTTTCTTTGGCTTAAAATGACAAATGGTAGTCATTTAGAATAGTGCAGAAAACCGAAAAGACGAAAGATAACTATGTCAAGAAGCCATACAAAAAATGTTGGACCAAATGTTAAGACATTTAATGGTTAGTACAGGGCATGGAAGAGAGGTTTAGAACTGCCTGATAAATTATTCATTTTAGTAATAATTGTAACATGATTTTTTAAAATATACCTTATACTATAATCTTTTATTGTTCCAAAGTATTTGTGGGCATAGGCCAAAAAATAGTTATGTACTATATCTGTCTGATGTTCTTAAAAGTCTGTACAATGCAGCATATTGATGTTTAGTACCAACGTATATACTCCTTTCTCATTTCAGTGGCGAGATCCAAACGTTAGCAGCACTTTTGCCGCAGTTTTAGTGTTATTTATGCAGAAAGGCTTAAAGAAGAATAACAAATGAAAAAAAGAATATGTCTAAAACATATTTGTATAAAAACATATTTGTAATTATAAATATAAAAAAATAATCGGATTGTGAACTTTTGCCTTACTGATCCAAAGTAACCTCCAGTAAAATCTAAATGATGTGTGGACAATTAATATCACCAAACAAACTCTTATGTATAAATATCTCAACTGTGAAACAGTACACAAGCGCTCATATAGGAGTGAGTAGCAGTGAGGGCCTACAAAGCTCAAGAATACTTGATGCTCACAGGGGTGCAGTATTCCACCATGGGATAGTTTAGCTTGTGACCCTTGCTGGTTCTTCTGGAGAAAAAACACCTCTGACACACATTGTAGTTAAAATGCTTCAGACTTCGATACCTGAGAAATGAACAAATTTTTCCTTTGAAATCAGCATTGTTCTTTCATCTGTATTTCTATTCAAATCTAGTCCTGCAGAGATTTAATCTCTTTTATACTTTGTATTTAAGATATGATTTTGTCTATGATTTACTTTACCTAAAGCCCACCATGGGGCACTCTTTACAGATGTTACACTTGGCCTGGTGCTTGGCAGTCTCGGCTGCAGCCACTCTGTGCAGCACTGGTAACCACACCATTGACTGAGGCTCCAGATGCATCCACTCTACAAACTGGTCCAGTTCAATTGTGTCTGTACTGCCCACCTGCAGCATAGCAGGAAAGACAGATCTCTTGTTTGTTATGACAACAGGAGAAACAAAGAGAGAAAAGAGCAGTTTTGGACTTTAAGTTAGTGTAAAAACAATGCTTAACAGATTCGCTGTAAAAAAACAAAAAAATATATTTTCCTTAATGAAATTATTTTCCTCAATGAAATCAAGTGTGTTATTGAATTAATTCATGTTACCACAAAGTGCATGTTGAACAGGCAAGACATTTTTACAGTGTAAAAAGTGAACTAAACATGTGTCATTCTGTAGTTGTTCCATATGTTGTACGGGTGGCAGTTTGAAAGATGGAACGATGAAGCATTGACTTCACAGCTACCACAGCAGGAGGTTTGGTTATTTGATTCTTTGGAAACTTCACTTTGTGTGAAAACTGGGGGAAACAATTTTAAAAAGACTTTTCACTAGACTATTTGTTTTCAGACACTATTATCTATTATGAAAGACTGTGAAAGACCCAACAACTTCAATGAAAAGTTAGGCAGAATGCATTTCTGCTAGAGTGGCCATAGGGAGCAATATTGGTCCCCATGACTTTGGACCTGTTACTACATTTATGGATCAATTAGAGCTGGCCAGTAAAGAGGGGGCTATCAACAGTACCTCTTTCATTACATGGAACATTAAATAAAATGGGCCTCTGTGTGGCAGACAGGGAGCAGTAAAGAGAGATGGTAGTTTGGTGGCAGCAGGAAGAATGGACTGAATTTAGAAATCCATTATATCTGTTGATGTGTTTGATGCCATAAGCACTCCATCATAATGCATTACAGACACAGATACCCATAAATCAAATGGATTCACTTCAGCCCCCTCAGAACAAAAAATATTTTACCATGTTTTGTTTTCATCAAAAAATGCAAATGTTATATTTCAATTTAATGTCTTTCAGTACAAAATGAACCCGCTCCCAGTTACTTTTGAGTCTGCACTAAATTTTGTTCATTATTAGAATGGAGGAGGACCCCCATGGCAACCCCCTTATTCAAGCAAAAAATACAGATGGTGATAATGAACTCCTTTGGCTAAACAAACAAGCTTAAACACTAAACACATTCAAACTGCCTGAACACTAAACACACTCAAACAGTGTAAGTGTTTTCTAAAATGGGTTGTGTATGAAATATGGAGTACAATGCAGTGTACCGTATTTCCTCAGTTTCAACCAGAGTATCACAATACACTTTTGTTATTCCTAATCATTGGCTTCGGCATTACTTCTGCATTACTGGCATCACACATGTCTCTCTACTGGTAGTCTACTGGTTTCTGTTTATTTACTCAGTGTGTGTGTGTATTGAGAACACACGTTCCGGAATCTTTAGTGGAGCGTTCTCAGAGCAAAGCGCGTTGTCTACCAACTCTCTCATGTCTGTCTGCTATTGGGTTCATCCACCATGCAACACCTGGCTAACTGTTGGTCAGGTACGTTCTTGTTTACTCTTCCTTGTGACAGAGAGAAGAAACACCATGTGAGGGTGACCTTCTTAAAATATTGTGTACTTTTAATTACTCTTACTGTACTGTGCATATGCCTGTTAACTATTTTTACATTGTTACTTTTAGGCAGGCAGGCCTTCTAGTGGGATTTTTTTAGCTAATGGAAGTTAACGGTCAACCATAGTGAGACCTAAACAAAAAGACGTATAATTAATATAGACTAGCAGTACATAATCAGTTTCAGGTCTCAAATCAACTCAAAGTAATCAATCAAGAGTATTTTCAACAAACAATTTATTTACTTACTGGAGTAAATTTTTTCATTAATATATGTACATAGAAAGAGAATTATTACTAAAGCAGCAGTACCCTTCCTTGCATAGGACTTTCAGTACCCTTAAAATACATGTTTACTGTGTGCTGAAAGGTCTAAACCAGTTATGGATCTTTAGAAGATTGGTTCTGTGCATGCTTGGATGAATCATCATATTTGTGTGTTTTTTGTCAAAAAGGTATAAGCCACTCTTTAACCACGTCATATTCAAAAAAGTCTGGGATGTGGCTGGCAAAATAAGACTCACGTGCCGAAAGCAGCTGTGTACGCTGGGGTCCACGTTGCTTCCTCCGAAGGCGGCCGCCTCACCCAGCTGGTGGGGGATCTGCATGGTTGTGTGCAACAACAGGGCCAGCTGACTTGGGTTACACACTCCTGCAGAGCCAGCCACCTGACTGAACAGGTCTGAGGAGAGCACTGTGAATCAGGACTATCAAGGATATTTGACTGTAATCACAGACTATTACTCCTGAGACCATGCAGGAAAGAGCTTGGAGAAAACCAATTAAAGTGTGGCTTAATTCTCCATTGTGTCACACAGTTCTAATAACCTGAACGTGAAGCACCACAATCAAGGAACACAACAAAATACTTACATTTATACTTGTCCTCAAGGTGCCCTTTTGAAAGAGAAAGCAGTCCAATCTTCATACTCAGGACTTGAATTTTCCCACTTCTGCCACTATCAGATTTAAAACAATGAATATAAGAAATATGGCTGTGAGTCTTAAGTGAAAGGAAATTTCTTTGCTGCTGTTATGAATATAACCTTTCTTTTACACAAAAGCAAAAAGACATAATTTATAAAAAGGTAAAAATAAATTGCATGCATCATTTTGACATGGTTCTAAGCACTGTAGGTATAGTGAATAACAAAAATATAAGTGACTAAACATTAATTTTCCTTTACTGCTCTCACACAACTATTCCCACGTTCTGTATTATCTTCATCAAAAGACTGTGTCTGAAATCATCCCCAGGACAAAAGCAAAAAGAGTTTTTCAGTTGGAAGAAATTAGCATATTTTAATATTTATAAGGATTATGATTACAACCATGAGCTCATCTTTATGAAATTTCTGGCTACTCTAATAGACACAGTCCAATATTGTTTAAAGAGAAAGCTCAGCAAAAAAAAATCAAATGTACACAATTTTCTCCCTTACCATAAATCCTAAACATAGTCAGTCAAGTCTGTCAGCATAATCAGTCAAGAGGAAGTTTGCTTTTTTTTTTGCTTTAATGAGAGCTTATAACCACCAATTAGCATCGTGCAAATTGCAAGCACCATCTAAAGCTGTTATCACATACAGACAAAGCTATTTGTTCTACGACTGTTTTTAGCCTTTGTACTTTTTATTACAGATGTCACATAGCATCCTAAGCCACATAAATAAGGCTGTGTTGAATAAATTACATTTGTAATATCTGTAACTAACACTATACAATTACTATCTGTAACTAACTATAATCCGTTTTGGTCAGTAAAAAAATTTTTTTTTTTTAAATTCTTCACTTTAAATCCCTGATTATCTTTTACATACCTGTCATAGACATTCAGAAGCCAGTTGAGACAGAGGTCCACACATAGAGGTATATTGATCATATCTGGATACATCTGCTGAAGTTCAGAGTAGACTGTGAATAAACAGGTTACAATGCCGGGAACCTCCAAAAGGCATCCATTGTGAGCGAGCTGATGTTGGTCAAAGACACAGTGAGCCATGTCCAACTCCAAAAAGTCCACTGAAAGAGACAGACGGTATTCACTTACGATTTCTTTTGCACTCATTCTTTGCCCCACAAGGGACACATCTTTAATGAAATCCATTCAGCGCATATTAATGGAGAGCAGCAGAGCATAACTCATTCTGTGGCGTGTAATGAAAGGTCCAAACTCAAAATGCTGGGGAAAATTTTACACTAATTTACTATCTGAATTCATCAGATTTGCAACTAATTACATGTTCCATCAGCTTCTTCCCAACCCTGTATGGTCCATTACAGCAAATATTCGCCTTGTGACTCACTTGACAGAACATGGTTTCTGTACAGTTTGTGTTACACTAATGTTGTCATTAGTTGCATTTTGGCCCCAAAGCACTTTACACCCCCACTGTGACCGTGAGATTTAGCACTTACAAGCTTTGTTCAATAAAGGCCCCTGATACATTCACCAAAAACAGCTAATGAAAGCCTGCCTGGCTGAAACTGTCTCCATCGCCTACATTAATCACTCCGCTGTATGAGCATTGCTGAACACCTTCCTAGGGTTAGTTTTTTGGTAAGTAACCATATAAGCAGAGAGATTAAGAGAGTAATAAGGTACTCACAGCATAAGGCTTTCTGCAATCGGCGGCTCTTCATAGCTGTGCGGTAGGCAGAAAAGCGTACATGTCCCAGCTCAGCTGTAATGACACACGAGAAATACAGTCTTACTACATACAGTCTTCTCCAAAAGTTATCTTTCATGTAAATATCCTAAAAACCAATTTGAGAACATCAGTCATTTCATATGATATTTATTTCTCTAAGCTCTCAATGTTAGGATACAGCGAGTGTAAAATTGATGTTTACTAATCAATCTAACACTGGCATGTAATTCCCAACTGCCTAGATTCAATGAGTAACAACAACGTAGCCCAAATCAGTAGCAGAACATTATACATTTGAAGGTAAACACAGGTTTTCAATTAAACTGTATGAGGTTTTAATCCCATGTAACTGGCACAAGAGGCACTGAAAGAACATATTTGTGGGTGGAGTATGGATAGATCAAATAAAAATCAAAACTGTTGAACAGATAAAATGGTACATATTTTGCTCATTTGCATCGCTGATCACTTATTTTATTGATTAGTGAATCATCAATCATCAATGTGTAAACATGAAGAAAAAACACATGCCTATGTCTGCCCACTACCCACATGCATGTGCGTGCATGTTAATCATTATGTTAATAGGAACATAAGTGGAATAACAGTTGACTTAAGCTGCAAACCAAAACCCTGTCCTACAGGTAACAGATCTAATCTGAAAAACATTTATGAAAAAGCTGAAAATAAACTGTTCACTTTTCACAGGATCATAGGATGACCCATGAACTATGTTGTTCAGTGTCATCTTGAGAAATGAGAGCTGGAACTCACCCATTGACTGAAACAGCTGAGTCATTTGTGGATGATCCCATGACGTAGTCTGACACTCATGACTGGTATTTAACAGTGCAAACATAGCAGTGATAACACACTGATTATACATTTTGGCTGAAAACATAGTACAGTACAGATATAATGGTATGTAAAATAAAACTCACTTGATGTAGTAAGGAACACCATTATGAAAGACTGCCCTCTGCCATGGGGGCTGAACAGTGACTGTTAAAGAGATGCAAACTCCTTCAAACTCCTCCTTGTTGTGAAACTATTATTTACGTACTGTACTATTCCAGCAAGCATGTAGTATAGTCGAGATGGAGATCATTCAAAGCACACTGAGCAACAAGAGAATGTTATAAAAGTCTATGTTTTTTGATCCAGCTTTACCAGATAAGAAGTCTTGAGAGAGAAGTCTGTTATCATCTCGACCATCTAGGAGGTGTTTGAGCTGATTCATCCTTGCCCCCTGCGAAGAATTGATAAAAGGCAGCAAAATTATCTTGGAACTTCAAGGCATTGACTGTTCAGAGTAACAAAAGGAAGAAAGGGGTTTTAAATCTCACAGTGCTTTCAATCACAGAGTGCCATAATGTAGAGATTAAAAGTTTAAAATAGGCGACCACAGTGACGACACAGCATCAACTTGGATCCCTGAGAAACAACAACGCTTTGAAGTTTGTTTGTTTTTTTTATCTAGGGAAGGCCACAGCATAAAGGACAGAGTACATGAAAACTTGATGTTCCAGGTTTGAAGAACCAATCTCAGGTGTTATGCCCGACACAATTATCATGCAACTGGTCTGAAGAGTCTGCGGAGACATGCAATGGACCTACTGCACTTATCGCCTGTCACTAGCTTTGACAGACATGTCTTATCAGACACATTTAGTGATGCAACCTTTTTTAATGTTCCCAATAGTTGGATGATGAAACCCCCTGACAATCTGGAAAGTTCTGTCGCTGAATATTTTTGTTTAAGTCTGACATTGTTTCAGATAGAGCCAGCTTTTGTCTGAGTGCAAAACAATCTAAGTACATCACTCTGAAAGCAGAAGCTTAATTATCAATGTCCTCCAGCAGTCCAGATCAATGTGGAAGGTCAATATCATGGTCCGGCAGATCCCCACAAGACCATGACAGTCACACACTCATCAAAAGGAAGAACAAGGACACAAACTGCAAACAGAGCAAGGTGTGACAGGGATGCTATTACTTTAAATTTTGCCACAGCTGCAATGAAACATGAATGCAATGAAAAGGTCAGTAAGGTGCACCAGGATGTCTGGCTAATTGATTGTTCATGCAGTCGCTAAACAATTCACTGCTATGACAACAAGCAACATTATTTTATATGACATTTCAAGAGCAGACCCCCATCCATTGTTGACATGGCATTTAAACATTTGATTTTCTACAAGACCTGCCTGTGACCTTTCATATTTTCAGCATCTTTTGGCTTTGAGTGATGCAGCCCTGATGAATTTCTCACCTCCGAGATTTGTGTACTGGGACTGTGAGATGGTGTTGATGAGACCGGAGCCAGCTGGATTTTAGGAGGTGGAACTGTACCAATGCTGACATCCACTGCATTCAGGTGGAGATCTACTGCTCCCTCAATAAAGCTCTGGTAAATAAACAAATATATTATTTGGTAGTGAGCGATATGGCAAATAGGTAATATTGCAGACATCTTTATGACACACAGTAGGTCCAACATTTCATTAGTTTTTCATGGAATAGGAAGAAAGATAAGATTAAGGTGTAACTGTAGTATCCAGTCAGATTCTTGTTGCTATGTAGTTTTGATTTGACAGTGACCCACTACTGGTTGTTGTTTACAAGCTGTCTACAGTCACTCTAAATGTCTATTTTTTATAAAACATGCAGTGCTCTAGAAATACTAGAAATGCTGCGATGTGCACAAGAATGTGTTGTGCAACTTATCGAGTCTTATCGAGAGTGACTTTCAACTGAATCATGTTACACACGCAGACAAATGTACTTTTTTAATACTGGGCCTAGCTAATTACAGTGTCTTTTTCAAGAAATCAAATCTACCCTTTATTTCATATATGCTATCCAAAAGTTTGGGCACACTGTTTCCTGAAGTTAAATTCCTGGGGAAAATGTGTAAATAACATGTGCAAAAATGTACTTTTTAATACATAAATTTTTTCCCAAAATATTAAACTTTGCTTTTTACACACAAAATTTGGCAGAAAAAATGTAAATCATGTTTCAATAAATTTTCATAGAGAAATTCAACAGAAAATTTATTATGACATTTTATCATAGTAGATATGCAGGTCTAAGACTAGATTACACAGGTCTTACTAATGGGAACAGATACCAGATCAGCACTACTCAGAGGAGCCTTGATCTTTGAGCCTTGATCGTTTAAATGGCTACAGAGCATACAGTTTCTTTTACCTCAGACAACAAAGAAAACTAACAAAAAAGCAAATTTGGTGTTTTTCTCCCAAAGTATTTCACTCACAGTGGTCTCCTCCATACCATCCAGCATACAGTTGACCAGAGGGTGTCCATCTGAGTACCACAATTGCCCAATATTCTCCATCTCAGCCAAGTCAAGTTCCTCCAGATGCATGGAGTCCTGCAGGTCCTGAAGCTTGTCCAGTGCCCAGCTGACCTGCTGCTGCCAACTTGCCACATGAGTGTGAAACCGTTCCCAGTGCTGCTGGACTTCCAGGGCCTGATCCTGCATTGCTTGGGCTAGCCACATTCTCCTGTCTGGCACAGAACATCCTGAGTGGCAGCAGAGTTCAGGCAAGATGGAGTTAAGGAGGAGATGACCCAAAACATAGAATATTAAATAAAAAGTACAAACACATGTCCTTATGTCTGGAAATAATCTGTGATGTCAGAAACCTTTAAAGTAGGACAGTTGCTGTCAAACTGATGCTTGACTAAAGGTAATGTTCCTATTCTCTTTTATCTCATCTTCTTTTCCTTTTAAGTTTTTCTTCATTTGTACTGATGTATCACCAGTGCAATCTCTGGAGCTGTATTACCCAGACTGAACCTCCTCAATATCTCACACAATTTGAAGCAAGAAGCATAATAAACCTAATCTCACCCTGCCTGTATGCTCCTGATTAAGCTTAGTGCCATAAGAAAGATTGAAATGTATCCACTGCTTGTCACAAGTTTATTCCTTTGTTTGAAAAGCATGTGTCCCCTTAATCTTTTGACTTAAAGGAGGTTTAATCACAGGCTGACATTGCAAGTGGATAAAATGCATGGACTAATACATTACAGATTATATGAATGATGATGATATATACAGACAGTGTTGTAAGATTTATGCACAGGCAAACACCATTGCACATCAGTTTGGCTGTTCTACTTAAGTTAAAGTTTCTCTGTTCAAAGCATACTGTACACCCCTTTTCACTGCCCATCTGTGGCCTTTTTATAAAAAATCTAGCATGCAAAAGTTACAAGTTGCCTACAATGATACATTGATCATTCTACTCAAGACTCCCAGAGGAGGGAGTGCTAGTCAGATGTTTGTATCTGTAGGAGAGAGCACTTTTAAGAAACCTGATGTTTAAGTTTATGTGTCGGCTGGATGAATACACCGCTCTCAAATCTCATTGTGAGTTGTACCGGTACACATCCAGACTGAGAGTGCATTGGCTGAAGTGTCTGTAAGTAGTTTAATTTTTTTTTCTATCTGTCTTGTATGGTTTTGGACATGAGTCTGTAAAATAAATAAAAGTATTACACCTGGGGTTAAGGTTAGGATATTGTCATAAATATTAACAGACATGACATAGTCCTCCTCAAAGAAAGCTAGTTAGCAAGTGACTAAATTGAGGGCTCACTATAATCAGTTGAGTTTCTGTTTGTTTTGAAATGACTAATACAGGATCCAAAACAAAAAGAATACGTTTCCCTAATTCAGTTTGTGCAAGGACAATGGGGAGGGACAGTCATGAATTTCAGTTCTTCTGCAGACGACCTGATATGACACTGTTCGGCGGGCCAGTACCTGCCTATGTGCTGCTTGCATAATAATCTGCTTCATCCTCTGTTAGCAGTTATAAATCCAGATTTACACCAATCCCTTTTATCATTTTCTCACAGTGAGTCCTATCAGCTTTACTGTCTCCCCTCAGCCATAAAAGTGATTTATATATTTCAACTCTCGACGATCCCATTGACTCGCAATAAGGGATGAATCCAGAAAAGGAAACCGTGGTATAAAACCAGTAAGTGAGAGGTGAAAGCCAATGATTTACCTTAGAACGATAAAAGACATGTTTTCACTAGGCAACATATAAAATGTTGACAGCTATTAAGGCAGCACTACAGTTGCTGAGTTATAGCTCAAATGGCAAACTTGCAGAAGAACACTGAGCAAAAACATGTTAAAAAAAAGAAGTGACTGGGGGGATTTTATGGGTTGGGGGACATTTTCTGACCTTTTGCTTTTTCCATGCTGACTTCACTCAGAGTATCCACAGGCTGCGGAGCCAGACACAAACACACCTGCTTCAGAGTGCGGTCAAAGTCCTGCCTTCGACTGGTTAGCTCGCTCTGCAGAGCCTGTGTTAAACAATGAATTATTAAATTACACCACATTATGGAAAAAGGATGCTATTTGAGCAGTTGGACCAACCAAGCATGCGAGGCATTTCAGAAAGACAAGCTACATTCTCAACTGAACTTTTAAGTAATTCATAAAGTAGTCTTCCGGTCTAAAATCAATTTGGAGTATGTCTGCTTGAGGTTATTTGCTCTTAGAGGGTACACGAAAATCCACTAAAATAATTATTTATAATCAATGTACCCTTTGGAAAATAACGTGAAAATAAATACCTTTTTATATGGCACTTGAAAGTCACCTTGAGAGCCTACTCTTTCAAACAGTGAGCAAATTCAATATTCAGAGCCAAGCTTTGGTTTCGTTCCCCATGTTTTCTCTTCTGATAATGCCAGATGGCTGATAATATCACAGTTTGACATGGCTATTTTTAACCTTTAGTTTCATTACACTAAATCACTTCATAAAGATGGCTCACTGGCTGCAAGCTGGGACTGCAGATGTGATTGGACTGGAAATCTGAAGCACAAATGTGGGTTTATGTTAAAGAAATTCATTTATGTAATACAGCTGAATGGCATTCTTGCTTTGCAATGACATCACTGTGTTTCCACTCAAATCAACATCATAAATCATTAGGCAGTCTGTGTTATAAGCACAGCACCCAATGGGATCTTCCACTAAACAAAAGTTGTAAACTAACTGCAACAATGTTTTTGTCATCTGTTGAGGAGCACACTTTGAAAGTATAGTACAGAACAAGCACAACACACTGCTGGAAACCAATTCACATACAAAGTCTGTATATGGATCTACTTTCTGAATAGTAACACTGATTTAAGGACTTCAGCCAAACATGAAGCACAGGATACAAGGATATACTGGAGTAACAACAGAGTAATTTAAGCTACACTGAAGTTTTTTTTTTTCAGGTCTATTTTTCCATATCTGTCACTTCAAGATAGAATGTTACTGACCATACAGTAGCCTTGTTGTTGTAGGAGAGTATTTATGTCATCTCCAATGGGGCTTTGCCTGGTCAGCTCCTCATCCTTCATCTTTACCCAGAACCACAGCTCCTCCAGCAGAGCTATCAACCCTGCCCATCCCTCACTGTGAAGCTCTGTAGGCTCCCTGATAAGCAAGAAACATCTCATCAAGCGGTAAAATTCACCTTATGGCAGTTCAGTTTAAAGTTCAACATTTTTCAAAAACCCAACAAAGACTGTATAGTGCATAATCCATGTCTAATGAAACTTTGACTGGTAGAAATTGTTTTGGTGTGTAAGAATTCATATCTCTCTAATAATTCAGTCAGCTCTTAAACAATTCACTTTACAGTTACATTTAGTCATTTAGCAGACGGTCCTATCCAGAGTGAGGTACAAAATGTGCAAACAGTGGAAGTGATGCAAAGTACCTGGAGATAAATCAAGAGCCTATAAGGGATGAGTGCTGTATTATAGCTTGATTTCGTTAACGAAATCAATACAAGTGTAGACACTGAGCAGAATGAAGTGCAGCTTTTTTAAAGTAGCAATGAAACACAGTGGAAAAGTGTAGAAGACTGAAGAGAAATGATGCAGTGATTCAGAAATTAATCAGAGTGAATGAGTGCTATCAAGTGTTATCCTAGGCCTGAATGTCTGAAGATATGAGCCTTGGCTAGCTCTATGGAAATGCTTAGAATTTAAGGAAGGACCAGTCAAGGCTGGTAAGCACTAGCTGTAAACACAAAGTGCATGAGAAGTGAGAGGCTAAGCCCTTACAAACCAAAGCTTTGTATCTTATTCTTTGTATCTGGCCAGTAAAGTGATTTCAGGGAGGTTATTGATGAGACAAGTCACAGCATTTTGAATGTTCTGTGGAGGAGAAATGCAATATGCATTCAAGAAGCGCTGTGATGCTGTGATGAAGAACTCTGCAGGATCTGGTGGCACATATCAAATATCTTGACAAAATAAATTCTTAGCCCTGCGTGACATATGCGAAGGAATTAATAGTGATGGGTTAAATGTAGGGAAAGGATTAGTTTGTATAAGCATTTCGTACTGCTCTAAATGACATTAAAGTACCAACGTTTTACATTAAAGTACGAAAATGTTAAATTATTATTATTTTATAAGAACAAAATGTTTTACATGTAACAATTTAATTTTCACTAATAAGAATTCATTTGAAATACATAAAAGGCAGGATTTCAACATGTCAACAAACACATTTTTAACTAAGACTATTTACTTTAAGACATCCTTAAAATTTTACTTCATTTTTATAATTTCCCTTTTTTAAACATGGCAACTTGCTACCATTGAAAAGGGGGGCACAGTTATGAAAGATTCAAGATTTTGTGAAGCTGAGATAATATTAACCTGATAACAGATTTCTTGTCATTTTCAACTCATTTAGTTTTGATTGGTTTAGCACAGCTTGGTTGCACTGCATTTTAAACCGAAATTTTACATTCTATTTCTGGAATCTGCACTCCAGCAGAATATGGTTTTTGCCTATATCCTTTACAGCTTGTCTATCATTGCATCAGTTGTACCAAAGAACATCAACTGACTAATCTAATGCAAGCACAGAACCTGATATGAAAGGCAGTATTCCGACACTTTTGGTCCATATTCTCATTATGGCCTACTGCTTTGACACCCTTTGCTTGGTCTCTGGAGCTCCCTCTGTGGGCATCACACTGTGCATCAATCTCAGCCTGAATATCCTGCAGAAACAAGTACAAGCAGAATTTAAAATGACCTCAATTCATACATGCTCAGTGGTCTCTGATTATGTGAATTTCCCCTGATCAGAGCTGTCAATGACTGGCAGCCAACGCACACAGTCTGAATAGCTGGCTGATGAAAATGTTAGAGGCGAGAAAGGCATAGGAGTACATTCAATAGAGATGGAAATTTCAACTTTTTATTAGACCATACAAAATAAATGTATAAATGATTGGCTTTGCATGGGCTCAGTATAACAGAACTATTTTTACACATTTCCACATCAAATACTTGAGTTTCTTTGCTAAAGTACAATTCACTTTAATACAAATTGCGAGAGTCTCATTTACTCAAACTTTCTCCTGCTTCTAAAATGGCAACATGGCAGCTTTTCATCATGCCTCATTGCCTTGATGTAAGGGAGCACGAATAATGCCACAGGTCCTTCGAGTCAAAGCTCTCTTTCTTCATTTTAAATGGAAAAGATTTGGTTGATTGGTGGATTTTTCTTTTTCTGTTTAAACTTTTAAAATGAGCATGTGAAACTCTACCCTTAGGAAACTTTACCCACCTCACCCAAGTCATGGAGCCACCATTAGTGTCTCAGAACTCTTGAAATGTGATGTGGAGCCATTAATAAATGTCCTGTAGTTTTCGTAATGTGTTGTCCAGCCTCAGCTCCGCACCATAGCTTTTTAATTTACAACAAAAGAACTCTGAATGAATCAAACAACACTGCAGCCTCAGTTTATATACCTGATTTATTGCGACATGTTCTCAGTAAAACATCAGACTTCTATCAGCACCGTCTCATTAGTTTATGAGAGGAATGGCCATTCTCTCTCTTATCATCTTGAATGGGTTCTATGGAATCACACAATGATCTACAGCCTCAGTGAAAGCCTTCTCACACACACAATCTAAATCTCAGTGGGAAAGAACCGATACATCCGCCACACATAATCAACCACAGACAAACAATACCGTTGGTGCTCTACATAAGCTTAGCAAAGTCCATTAAACTGCCAATGAATTCTGTCAATCAATGAGTGAATGGACAGTGCTGGGGAGACTAAAGCTAATTTCCCTCTGCCAAAATACCCATTGTCTTACACACCAATTAACTAAGAGATGCAGTAAAACACCTTCCAGAAACACCTTCTGTCAAAACACACATTTTTTTACCTCTTTGTGGTCTGTCACACCCATCTTATTGTCCTATCCTAAAATTTCTTGATATGACACCAGAAGTAAACAGTGCACCTTTTGGACTCTTATCTAGGCTTCTCAGATTCTATAATCAAGACGAATTCGAAGCAGCAGAGCGGCTTCTGTTTATTGTTAATCTATGAGTGTAATTACAGTCTTGTTGTTGCTGGAGGGCTAAATCATTAAGAACCTGTTACAAGCATAATTAAGGTTATGAAATTAAAACGGTGTCATTCCTTCCAAACATGCATTCAGCGAGAAATACTGCCGGCATGTAATTCACAGGGCACTATTCATTTTGGAAATGAAAATCAGAGCTTGGCGTTCTTGGGTCTGCAGTGCTTAATTGTTTTAGAATTGGTGTCATCATTTCCTCGCCTGGACATTAAACAGTTGGGCTAAAGGTCATGTTAACACTGCACAAAAGAAATTACACAGTAAAAGGCAGTGAAGAGCATGCAGCTCACATTTGCTCTTTGTATGATAATACACGAAAGAGTTGTTTTTGTTGAAGTCAAACTCGGTCGCAAAGAGACTTTTCAGTAAGGGCCTTTTAAACTACAACAGTCAGACATGTCAAATCACGGGGTGAAATTAATTACTCCATCAGCTGTTGTATCAACTTCAAAGCAAAGTATACAAAAACTGGCTACACTCCACTGTATGCAACACACAGTTATCTTCACATCAGTTGAAGTTGACAGCTGTTGAGTGGTTTCATGCTCTCTACTTATTATGCAAGGTAATAACGGTAATTTTCTACTGATCTCAAAATTATGTTTAGAGCATGCACACGGGCATAATGCTTTATTCACCAGGGCTTTAATATCAAAATATGGTCACACTTTCTCTGTGACTAGATTATTCCGAAGACAATTTTCTCCATTTTGTATCAGACAGATGATGAAAGGCAGACCGGACGGCTGATAGGGGTCACTGCATGCTGTTATTTTCTTGCTGCTGGGCTCAGGCATCTGACTTTACCAGTTGGCACGCTTCCTTCCCAGAGAGTAATGAAAGCTCAGCGGCCACAACCACACTGACTGACAGCCTCACTAAACAATCAGATGAGGATTTATACACATGAGCTGTGTTAAAAGCTGCAACTCTCTTTTGTTTTGATCCACTGTGTGGACTTGCCACTCTCCACCTGATTAAGATATAAATTACACCGCTCCATGTTGTCAATACAGCTAACAGCAGAACAGAGGCCCTTGAGTAAATTGCTCTGCCACTACAAGAGCAGAATAAAACAATGATTTGCAGTAGCTGAGCTTTTTGCTAATTGTTTTTTGCATTTTTACCTTTCCACAGCATATTGAGGAATACTTAAATAAATTAACTTCGAATGCCAAGGGTCTCCCCTGCTGCATGTAACATTAAATAACTTAACAAATGCATAAAAAACCAAATGCATTTCCATGGGAGCTGTAAACAAACCAGTTCTAAAACTACTCAACAGGTTAATCAGGCAAGCTTTTGAGAAAAAAAACATTATAAATGAATTCACTATTTATTTTAGGTGATTAAAATGGACACAGTATGCAAATAATAGTGAGCAAAAGAGTGATTAAAAGGGAAATGAGTTGCTTTTCATTTGTAATGTATACAGAAAGGAAGAAAGCGCACTTCTGTTGGCATGAGTGCAGCATATTCCTATTAATTGATGAATTCACATCTCAGGATGCCAACATAATATCCCCTCTAAAATTAAACGAATAGGAGACTCTTCAGCATCAAAATGATTGTAACTCTCATCAGACTGGATTCAGGTGACAAGAATGAAAGCCATTTGCATGAGAAAGTCCAATATGAATGCACTGAGAGTACTTCACATTCATGCAACATGAGGATTATCTAAAAGTGTTTGCCTTCATGTTGCTGGTATCTAATTCACACTCTGTCTAGCTATAGCTCCCATAATGAAGCTGGCTGTCTTACTCCAAGAGTGGGTTGTAATCAATTCTGGCTTTATCATCTCCAGCAGGTGCCTGATCCCAGAGCATTTCCATTACAGCTTTTAAAACTACTATGTTAAAGTAGACAACAACACCAACCTGGCATAGAGTGAATAGGAGGATGCTACTTGTGTTAAAATATTAATATTTACATTCACCCTGTATTGTCTATATGAATCTGACTTACATATTTTCCCAGCAGTTATTTGGAGAGATCAAATCATTTAGAAAGACACTGTATTTCAGTATTAGCTATTTCACTTTTTCTAAGAACTTCTTTTCTCCTCTTTGTTAATAATTGCCATTCCTTATTCATAATCCTACCCATAACAATGGTAAATGTCCCACAGCCTCAAACGCACAAAGCACTGGTCAGATATTGAAGTAAGACATACCACCAAGGCAAAATATGATAAAAACAGTAGACAGACAAAAGTCACCCTACCTTATACAGTTTCTGATATCTCGGTGATGTGAAAGCAACCCTTTGGACTCTGTGCAAAAAGAACATCACTTTCTGTAGAGAGGACCTCACCACAGCCATTATCCTCCAGCTGCTGGACCTCTGGAAGCTCCTAAGGATTCTCATCCCGCAGACATAAGAGCCACCTTTTCTCTCACTGTGGGCAGTGAGCTTGTAATCCCCAAAGTCTCTCTGCTAGTCCACTTCCTTGCTTCCAAACAGCCTGTCTCTGAAGTTGAAGGTCATAGGTGAATGTAAAAGTGATGGAGAGGTTGAATCCAGTTGCAGATCACAGACAAACAGAGAAACCCCACTTAGCAGTGATCCTCCCCCATGGTGCACAGCAGGTCATCTAACATCTAACGGAACAGCATCTTCCTAAGAACCTCAAGATCAGCTCTGATGCCTTCACAGTGCAACAGCCAGTTCCCTTGTCAGCTAGTCTCCCTGCTTGAGGATGTATTGTGAATGAGGGAGAGACTGAGAAAGGGAGGGGGAGAGGAAAACACATGGCAAGCCACTCCAGACATGCAGCCTTATGAGAACTGTGTCCTCAACTTGCTCTTTTTATCTAGTGTTAGAGTTTAGGGGAAATAAAGCCGTGCTTATTGGAGTGACTGGGGACAATTAATGACCAGTATAAACACACGTTATTAACTTCATTACTCTCCTTCCAGCATCACCCTCTAGAGAGGGAGAACAAATCAAACGTGTTTCTGTCACACTCTGTTGTAGAGGCCATCATACCGACAGACTTGTTGTGACAGGTAACAGCTTTACTGTGTGCATAAAGTACGGATACATTCAGGGTGTGCATGAAGTGTATGCATTTTATGCCCTGCTGTTTTTAGCTAATGTGTTAAAATGTTAAAAGTGTCTGTTCAACTTCAGTATTTATTATCCTGTCTAACACTGTTAAAAGTAAATACTGACATCTGGTGGCAAACCGACGCTACACCTCAGGCAGCGACAAGCTCAAGACCAAATTACACTAAATGCACAAAAGTACTGAGATCTGCCTGTTTTTCAGGGTTTCGGCTAGGTCCCTAACTTACATTGAAAGACAATAATCTTAATGCTTCAGCATACCAAGACATTCTGGACAACGCCATGCTTCTAACTTTCTGGACAAAGTTTGGGGAAGGCCCTGTTCTGTCCCAGCAGGACTGTGAGACGAGAGTGATGTGGAAGAACTTGAATGGCTTGAAAGACTGCATTAAGATGGTGGGCAAATGTATACCACCGAGAAATAAAACATCAATTAAAGACGTCATCACCAAGGCCAGGTAAGAGCCAGAACAAGAAACTGACCCTGAACATCACAGAACATCACAGTCTCTGGTGTTTGTTAATGAGATATTTTGTCTTCTGTTTAAATATACAGATAAAACCTCCAGAAGAACATCTCCTGAAACTGTCACATACTACTTCGGTTTCTCATCAGTAGCAATTAGAAAAAATGCTAGCTGTGTAATGACATCTTCTCAGTTCATTCAGGCCTGGATCATCATGATTTAGGACCATGGGAGATGTGGTGTTGCTGTTTTATTGAAGCATCAGCAATCTTGTAGCCTGTGGGAGCTGCAGTCAGAGAGCCCCCTCCAGCAAGGTTAAATAGTCTTCAGAATCCAGCATCCTCTGGCATAGGTGCTAGACTTCAACTACATTCTTTAGGGACTTTTGGTGCTTCCCAGTCGCACTTATTCCCTAAGACGGGGTGTCAAACTCCAGTCCTGGAGGGCCGCTGTCCATCACAGATTGATTGTGATGTAACTGGCAGAGAATGTTGTGTTTAATAGAGAATTTGTAATATAAATATTTTAACAGGTTATTAAAGTCTGAGTTGTCTGAGGGAGTAGGGTGAGGGAGGAGAGGGGGGTGATTGGTGGTATGTGTTCCGGTTGAGGAGTCTGATGGCCTGAGGGAGGAAACTGTTCCCCTTTCTGGTAGTGGAGGCCCGTGTGCTCCGGAACCTTTTTCTAGAGGAGGGAAAAGAGTGTCTGCGGGGTGATCAAACCCACCACAGTCGTGTCTTCGGTGAACTTGATGTAGTTCGAGTCGTGGGTCAGCAGCATGAACAGTAGAGCTGAGCACAGAACACTGTGGGGCCCCTGGTGGTGGTGCTGGAGATGTTGCTCCCGATCCTGACTGACTGAGGTCTCCCAATCAGGAAGTCCAGGACCCAGAGGGAGGTGTTTAAGGCCAGCAGTCTCAGCTTCCCAATCAGATGCTGAGAAATAATTGTGTTGAATGCTGAAGTCTCTGAACAGCATTCTAACGTAAGTGTTCTACTGGTCCAGATGGGTGAGGGCCTGGTGAAGGGTAGTGTTGATTGCATCATTTGTAGAACGGTTGGAATGGTATGCAAACTGCAGGGGGTCCAGAAAGTCCTCAAGTGTTTGGTACAAGCAGATATTGACTAAAAAAGTGATAACGCACCAAACAGTAATATTGCACCACAACCAGTAATAATGCACCAATATTTAATGCACCTATCTTCCTATCTATGTATCTGTCCTTCTACACTATCTATCTAAATAGCATTTAATGTTTTTATTATAATGTTTTTTAACAGCACCTAGATATGAAGAATAATCCACAAGTTTATACAAACACGTGAGATCATGATGTGTGAGAAAACTGTTGACGAGATTTTCAGCTCAGACAGCTTGTGTATTCTTGAATAAGGCTTTTTTCTGTCTGGAGACAGAGACTGAGACCGAGACTAACTGATTAAACAAGCGGACACAGGCGTGCAGCTACTTGACTGGAATGAAGACCTGCAGCCACCTCTGCTCCAGGGCAGTAACGCTGTAGCTGGGAGTGTACCTGCTGGGATTTTATATAATGCCTCTTATTTTGTATAACGCCTCTTATTTCAAATATGATCCAGAATGTGTCTTTACCCTGGACACCCTGCCAAAGGCTCTACTCTTCTAAAATATCTGCATCAAATCGATCCCAGTGTAATGATATCTTACAGCGCAGATAATGTATAGCATAACTGTAATGTGTTGAAAAGTGGCAAATCCAGTATTTCTAGGGTAACTTAACACACACACACACACACACACACACACACACACACACACACAAATAAATATGTCTCTGTATGTGAGTTTTTATGTACATACACCCCCACCACACACACACACACACACATCTAGTCCCTTGACGATCTGCTCAGACCACTCTTTCTTGTAAACTAAACATCCAAACAAGGCGTAGTGAACAAGGTTCAATGTGGTTTTTTTTTCAAACGTCAGCTCTTAAGGACCTACTACACCATAACATCTGTGAGCAGTTTACGGTCTGAGAGCCCCACGCAGACTCAGCATGCTGCACATTTCTAAACGCATTCAGCGAGCTTTCCTCTCACGCAGAGCGTGGCTAGGAATATGGAGCCCCCTGTTTAAAAGGGACAGGTGATTACCAGGAGTGGGGCTCGAACCCACGAGGACATGCGTCCATTGGATCTTAAGTCCAACGCCTTAACCACTCGGCCATCCTGGTTTCCGGGTAATTAACGAGCGGCAGTGTAATCCCAATAACATTTATAAACACACACACTGGCTACCCATAGTTAATCGTATTCCGTTTAAACTACGCCTCTTTACTTTTAATGCTCTCCATAGTTTTGCCCCCTACTGTCGGTCTAATGCTGTTCGTTTTTTTGAAAAACGTCATCGAGGCGCTATCATTAGGCTATTATATAGATTATTGAAAGACAATCGATTCGTTTGCAAACGTATAGCAAACACTACAAATATTACGGTCATCACTGATCCTAAGTTACAAGGGTCGTCTTTCGGGATATGGGAGAGTGGAGACAGTTGCTCCACTTTTTGCATTTCCTTCAGTATTTCAGAGACTATTTGCAATAGAAAGACAAAATTTTACCCACATCTGTCACCTACGATCCATACTGCTACAGCACATGTAAATATAGTAATATTGAAGTAAATAACATTTTAATGGAGAGAGAAATGCTGAAACCGTCCCCACATAGGGTGACGGTTGCAACAGTCCTGAGGGGCTGTTACAACACTTCTTAAAATGTAATAAAAAATTATTCTTGACAAACAATATTCACATTTTGTTTGTTTAATTGTGATATATAATCATTTAGTTCACAGAGTTAATAACAAAGTTGAGAAGACAATAAATATAGGCGTAAGTAACATCCTTACATAAAACTCAATGATAGACTTTTATTTTTAAGCAAATGGTAATGGAAATCTATTTAACAACCTAAAATGACTTACACACTACACATATTGATTGGCTGAGAATTAGTGTTACACTCAATAATGGTGTAAAAACATTTGGTTGTTTTGATATAACACAACTAGTCTCAGCCTCAGACGTCACGCCCATGGAACATTGGCTAAACGTCTGATGCATATGGTACACTTAACTGGAAACACTTCAGGAATGTCGAAGTCGTCATCTGA
>JBBPDB010000001.1:28166199-28190896 GCA_037974465.1 Brachypetersius altus
CTGCTTGTTTTCTTCTCCTTTGATTTTCTATGCTGACTGACTTGTTGCACGCCGGTCTGTTGTTGTGGGGACATTTCTATGCCCCGAAACGTGATCCTGAACGAAACGAACTGTGATTGGTTGTTTGACATGTCGGTCAAATGGCCTTATAGGCGGGCTTTGGCCAAAGAAAGCTGCTATAAATTCCAGACCTTCAGCCGTCAGTCTGAAGGTCTGGCTACGCGAGACTATAACACAACTGGCATTACACTCACAACTCTTGAGTTAGCCTTGAGTTACACAAAATATATAAAACTGTATTGAAACCACAAATAATTTGGACTGTTTTAGCGCTATTGCAAAGTAACAGGCCTAACATAACACTCAGAACTGTTATAACAAGTTATCAGTTAATTATTGGGTTAATTGACTGACAGTTGCAACATAGTGTGGGGAAAGCAGCAACAAAACGTTGGCCGGCCATTTTTAACTAGCTAGCTATCTATACTAGCTTAGCACATTTTGAAATATGGTAGCTAAGCATGTTAAAATCTAAGAAAATTCTAATCGTAAAAATGTACTTTGGTTTTCCCAGAAGTGATGCAGAAGAGATTGCAATCATGCAGAAAGAGGGAGGATTCAACTGAGCATGTGCAGTGCAAGTGTCATCAATATAGCTTGTTTCTAATCAGACAATCTGCAGTGTTGCAATTGTCCCCGCTCTCCCCTGCTAACAGATTGTGCAGGATAGTGCAAACCGTCACCTATTGGATTTCTTATTTAAAAGGCTGGTGTTATTACCAGGAGTGGGGTTCGAACCCACGCGGACATTTGTCCATTGGATCTTAAGTCCAACGCCTTAACCACTCGGCCATCCTGGTCCACGGCCAGACACAACTAATAACCCAGGGTGTGAATATTTGTAGTGGGTGACCTTTGTTTAAAACAACCAGTCTGCGCTACACCCTAAGGACAAAAATATTGAAAACCCACGATTTCTCCCGCTGTAGTAACAAGACAGCTAGCTACACAAGGGAGCCCTTTCAACCGAGTTCCACTCGACTTGAGGCAACAAACACATCTCGAAAAAAAAAGATCAAGTGTCAGAATCGTGACAGCATGGCAAACACAATCAGACTGCATCAGAGACAGGGGCAGTAGTGTTAACAAGTTTTAACAAATTATTTCCCTGCACACTGGAACTTCCATTCAGGAGCAGCTTCACGAAAGCCACAATGAACTTGAGTGTTTTCCTTGAACTTCCCAGTCACCAGGTCTAAACATTTTTAGTGAGAAGTACCCTTAACAGCTCCTCAACGAACACCAGCAAGCTGGTGATGTTTATTCTTTCAGTAAGTGTAGTCAAGTACTTCACTACACATTGCATAGGACTTGTGTAACAACATTTAACCTGGTTTGTATCAAAGCTGGGTGTAGATACTTACACTTAGAAATTCGTTTGACAAAAGTATAGCTTTCTATATCAATGTACATTGAGTAAAAAAATGATGGTAAAGTGTTTGTGACCTAAAAGTTAAGATACACATCACACACATAAAGCATGCTCATACTTTTGACATTTATTTGAACATCAGGTCAAGTCTCAGTATGACCTCAGCAATGACTCTGCAGCTTCAGTACACTTTGCTGGTTTGTGCGACATCGCTGCCTCTTTAATTTGTCTTCTTTCTGTAAAACAGAGGTGTACTACAGGTCACAGAAAACATTTTTAATTAGTACTTGGCTCTTTAGGATGGGTGTCTGTATGACCTCAATTACCTTCATCTTCACAGAAGTTAAAATGTGTCTGTGTATAAATTGTGTTTTGTGTTGGCTTAAGTTGGAACAGTGATATGATTACAGCGCATTTTCAACAAGTATAATGAAATATGTCAATGTGGGCTTTTGTAGCAGTATCAGTATAGGCTGTACCAACACCCAAAATAAAGAGGAAGACCATGGTGTATTTTTATACACACACATATATAATCAACTCCAGTACTCTAGCACAGATATTCCTACACTGCCTTGTTTCAGTATTCACTACAAAATTTTAGTAATCATTGTTGCAACATTAAGTATTGCACAATCTTCAACTATCAATTATATAAAGGAACCTAGAATAGAGAAGTTAAAAGATACCAGTGAAAAAAGCTTCTCCTCAGACATGACACTCAAACTACAAGGTAAAATTATTTATTAAATTAATGACAAAACACAGAACATTAATAACAGCTGTTACTGAGTGGCTTATTTGAAGAACAGCTTTTTGTAGACCAGGTCTCTTTTAGGTCCCTTTAAAATACATAGACACATGTAAAAACACATTATGACAATCCACTAGAACTGTTCTCTACAGGCACTATGTGAACGTTCTTCAGGATTCATACGGAAGAACAGTTACAGAATTTCATCACAATGCATGCATTAATGTTCTTGTGGTTAATAACACATTAGGGTCAGTCACACCCCTCAAGCTCAGAGCACTGGACTATGCCTCGCATGAGGAAATATTCAAAATGCACAAGTAAAGAGATGACAGAGGTGAAACGTGCAGGCCTGTTAAACACATGATCCTCGTCCAAAAACAACCTGCGCAAAAATGGCCAACTGCACAGTTAACTTTACTGCTTTTTTAAAGCTACTATGCCTTCTGGAACCAACCCTGTTACTGTGAGAGGCATGCTTGTGAAACGGACAGACATGGCAGGGCATTAATGCAGATTATTCATCACTTATTGCAACATGGGAAACAGCAGCAGAAGAACTGTCGGCACGGGTTTTTCTCCTTATATCTCACAGCCTTCTTTAATCCTTCTGTAGCCCTGCTTGCAAACTCCTGTGTTGCCAGCACATTGGCCTCAATGTTGTCCACCATAGCCCCTTGCTGCTCAACAAGCAGGGCCAGCTGGAAAAAGAGATCACGAATGTCCCGTATGCGGGTCTCCAGTTCCAGAAGCTCCTTGTGGCGGTTCTCAATCTCATTGAGGGCTGAGCGGGATGTTCGCCCGTCTGTGACAAGGTCATCAGAGAACACATTCCACTTCCCGGTCTCAATCATTTCTTCTATCTGGTCCCCAGTCACCTCCTTGCCCATGATCTCAGCCTGCCTCTGGATGCGCAATTTGCAATTTTCCCTCTGTGCCATCTCAGCCTCATTATACTCAGCCATTGCCTCGTGGAAGGCGTGTGTTAGGGAGACGTACTGGGAGTGTGCCATTCGGACCAGCACAGAGTGAGCTCCGTGGGTTTCAACCAGCTCTTTACAGTGAGCATCCATCTGCTGCAGCTTCGCATAGAGCTTCTCTCCTTCAGCTTTGATGTTGCGCGCAATGGCATTAGAGTCACGCTTGATGCTGCTAATGCGCCGGACGGAGGTTAGGAAGCGGGTGTTCTGCTTGCCCAGCCTCTTCACCTCCATCCTGAGGTGAGCTATTTTCTTGTGCATCGACTGTGCCTCCCTGAACACATCGTACATAACATCCTCACCCTCAAACACCACCGCATGCTGATCCAGATCACCATTGTCTATGCTCTGTCCATTTTCCAAATGGAGCTGCTCCTCCTCTGAGATTTTTGCTTTAACTTCATTGAGGTCACACAGTCTGTCCTTCATTTTTCCTAGAAGGTAAGGAGAGGATACAATTAGTGGAAGACGAACTGGGGATCATTTTTAAGTCACGGTTCAGGACTTGTTGAGACGAAGAACTACATCTTGTTATGTGTCACTGAGGGTGAGAGCTGACATTCTGCTACACCCATTTGCAAATGTCTCATGACTTTCGAGAACCTAGGCCTCTTGACATAAGTCAAGCGTAGGAGTAGTTTTAGTCCAGAACAATCAACACTTCTTACAAAAACCCCTGAATCACAAAACTAGTGCGATGTAGACTGTCATTTTTTTCCCAAATTATTGAAATAATGTTTTCATGATGCTTACTTCCTATCAGAGCAAGTATAACTAAAAAGAGAACCAGAGGAGGGACTTCCCTTCACTCTACCCTTTAGTTAGGAACCAAGACATTATGAATTAAAACATGTCTATCTTCATCATTCAGTACAAATCATTATTATCATTATGATATACTTGAAGCGCCAGAATACACGTTCAGTTTGGTACTCATATGCGGCAGGTTCAGTCACATGAGTGAAGATGGGTTACCATAATGTCGTCTCTGAGCACGTTTTACAGTCTGATCAGCCACACTCTGCCAGTAAACACCAGTGGCATCACACTTCATGGTCGACATCATATTTCTGGTTTTATCAGACCACCTGCCAACGACTCAAATTTCAAGACAGAAGTTTAACTGAACTCACTAAACTAGTCAACGCCCAGAGAATCATGCATGTATGGAAGCAAAGTGCAGCAAAGGAGCCTACCTTATTTCACGATCCGCCTGCGATCCAGAATGATTTAAAACACACACAACTGAGCAGAGCGTTTCTTAAGTGCTCTTCCTTCTTAACTCTCATATCGTCGCAGGAAACAGCCGACGAGCGAGGGGTGGGTGTTTCCGAAAGTAGCAGTGGTCGAGTTCTCTACACGCAGCCTCGATCAGTCCATCGACTCATCAAGACCAACTTTTGCACTCAGCAGTGCATCAGTTTAATGTCTGGCAGGATGAAAGGTGGATTTATCTTAAAAACGGCTGCGGTTCCAGTCGTAGGTGAGGCACTGAAAGTGACCTGGTGAGACGCTTTCCAAAAGTGCAAACATTACTAACTCTTGATATTTGGGTGCTGAGGTTGCCAGATCCCTATAGGATCATTCCACCTGTTTGAACACTGCCACTTTTCTACGCAGTAACAAAGCTGCAGCATGACTAACCTCTAACCTCCCATCTGTATTCTTAATTATGCATTGGGAAATATCTAACTCTCTAATATAAATTCAGGTTAAAAGTCCTGAGTCATGTTTATATAGTCATGTTGGCTATGCTCCATTATATCATACATTACATGGACAAAAGTATTGGGACATGATTTGTTTTTCAGAGTTTGGGCTAGGCCCCTTATGTTAACGCTTATGGCAACGTTAATGCTTCAGCACATCGAGACATTTTGGACAAGGCCATGCTTTGGACAGTTTGGGGAAGACCCTTTTCTATTCCAGCATGACTGTGCCCCAGTGCACAAAGCAAGGCCCAGAAAGACATGGTTGGATGAGTTTGGTGAAGGTTGGGGGACGTCTCCATATTGAAGTCTATGTATTTAAATACAATGTTCCGGTTGGTGTAATGGTCCGAGTACAGTGTATGGCTGTATATGTCTGATCTGTTATCTCTGCTGACATTTTGTTCACATTATGTGGCTCTCTTGATACCTCAAAAATTATTAAAAGTTCTCCAAGATAGACTTGGCCTGGAATTTGCAGTAATGCACAGACTTTATTATGAAATTATATATTTGAATGCAACGTCATTAAAGTAAGTGCAAGTTTTTCAGTTTCTTACTTTTGCATTTTCCTAGTGCTATATGTCGTTGCTGTGATTGCTTTATTCTGGCATTCCGTGACGCTGATTTTTATATTTGATAACAAGCATATATATAACGACTGCAGTGCACTTCTATATCCAGATGCTTGAAATAGTTTTGAAAAAATAATTAAATTTGATATCTGTGTGGGCGCTGTGTACAATACTGTGTATGCTTCCCCTTTGTGTAATTTATAGAAAGGAGAAATGGAACAGAAATGTGTCAAATCAAAACAAGACTGGTAGGAAACTTCGTATGACTGTGCAGAGGACAGAGGCCTACAAACAGCAGGCATGTTGCAAAATCATCCACACAAAAGAATCCAGCCGGCCAAATGAAAAGAACTAGAGGACATTCAGTACCACCTATTCTTTTATGACCTCATTCTCAGCTGATTAGAAAAGAAAATCAGAATCAGCTGATATGGATCATTTTTTTCTACTACTAAGCTTTAACACAACCAATCATGAAAGCAGTCTCATGCTCATACTTCTCACATACTACAGCATATGATCATATTTATATTTTCCCTCCAGTGTTTTCTAATTACATCTTTAGATCAATACATGGCCACAGAATCAGTTGAGTTAAACAGCATCTTTGGATCAGTTTTGTGAATTGCAGTCTCTAAAAAGTTTTATTTCAGTTTATGAATGCAGTCCTATTAGTACAGACAATTAATGCAAAACTGTCCTGAAAGTGAGCGCAAAAGTTTTAGTACTGATCCAACAGCAGTATGTTTAACATGTTCTGATGATTATAGAAGCAGTTCTACATTTGGTCTGTAATGCGTGTTAGCAAAAAGGCCAGTTTCATGGACCTATATTAGTCATCGGCTGAAAAGTGCAATCAGTGTAACCTAAACCAAGATAGGGCCTGTGGTGATTTAATGTCTGAAGTCTGAAGATCTAAGGTCACATGTGGTTAAATATCTATATAAAACGACTCAACACCACAATGGACAGTCGCATGTGTTTCGTAGAAGTGAAATGGGAAGTGTGTAATTTTATGAGTAGAATAACTATGTACCTTCAGAATTTAAAGCTTATGAGGCTGCTTTCCTGGAGCAGTGGAAAGTACCAAAGAGAATCAGTATGAAAGGATAACAGATGCAAAATTGAAAATATGTGACATTCGCATTGTTTTGGAAAATACCTCAGTAAATGAACAGTTCTTTGTACACAACAAAGGTTAATAGAGATTGTGAACCTTTTTTGTTAAACAAAATTAGGCTCAACTGGTTGCCTGGTGGTTAGAGCTCCTGTGATCAGAAGTCTGTGAGTTTGAATCTACCAGGACTACTAGGTATCCTTGAGCAATATACCATCCCCACACACTGCTCCCTGTGGTCCCCTCATTGGTGGCAGCCCACTGCTTCACTTGGTGAATGGGTTTAATGCAGAGAAAGAAGTTCACACTGTGCGTCAATCTGTGGTGCGTACATGAGTGACTATAAGGGACCACTTGACTTATTAATGTGTGGTGGCCATCATAAAAAGACCATGTAATCTGCGCCATCTGTGTTTGTCATCTCAAAATCTGACCTTTAAGTTTTCAAATTCAACTTTGACACACGAACATTTACAGACTGTAAGCAAGCATTTCTGTAGACACAGCCCATGGAAACGTAGTCATACAGAAATATAGTCAAATGCTCCATGGTAAACTCACCACATGGTGGCAGTAGAGCTAAGAATAGGTTTTGCCACACTCCCCTTTGAGTTTGACTCCCTTTTGCTGCAGTAACAGCATCTATTCTTCTGGGAAGACTTTGATCTTTGATCTGATCTAGATACTGTGAGGATCAGATTGCATTCAGCCACAAAAGCATTATTGAGGTCAGGTACTGATGTCAGACGATTAGTTCTAGATCACAAATGACACTCTAATATGATCTGGATTGAATGAACAACTACCCAACAAAATGCATATGGCCAACAGTAAAAGGCCTCACCTCACAGCTGACAGGACTTGAAGGATCTGCTGGGGCCAGATACCACAGCACACCTTCGGTGGTCTTCCAGAGACCAAGCCTTGATGTCAGGGCTTGTTTTGGCAGCATACAGGCAGCTACACAATATTAGGTAGGTAGTTTCAATGTTTTGACTGATCAGTGTGTGGTTACATATTCAAGCCGCCGATATCATGCAAACCTAAGGTCAAATCTCAAACATCAGTTTTATGTCTTGTGCTCACCTTTTCATCTTAGATTTATTGTAGCTCATTACCCTAATATAAACAGGGGACTTTATTTGCGTTGGTAGGAATTTTTTTTTTTTCAGGTCTTGTTTATCTCATGCAGTGCTTTGGCAGAACATCACCAGTATCAGCTAGACATCACATGCAAAAACTAATGATATTATGTAATGTAATCCAGACCGGATTAGATCAGATACAGTCAGATGACAATGATTCAGATAAACATATTTACTGTGAATCACACACAAATGCCCTACAGGTGGGGTAGCTAACCATAACTGTAAATGTAAAAGTTGTAATACACCTGTTTTACTTTCATTTTACTTTCATACTGTTGCAGCAAAACTTTATAACTGCATAGGAGAATCAAAAAATAATCTAAACAATGTATATATTAAGGTAAAAAGATGGTTTAAGGAAAACTGAAGAATTCTTATTAAGCTGAAATGTGAACTTGAGTCAGATGACCTGAACCTGGGCCAGACTCTGAATGAGACTTAAGAAAACAAATCTCTTATTCATTCTTAAACAAAATGGCAATAATGACCTTTGACGTACTTCTAGTCATGTTTTGCCATTCAACTGGTCACACTGCAAGAGGAGAGTTTTGATTACAGCAGTGTTTTTTATACTTTCCCTCATTAAAAAAGATTTGATTCAGGTGATCACCTATCAGTACCTCATAAAGCAGAATGAGGTGTTTGTGTAGGAATTTAACAGATGCTGGCATGGTATAATTATCGTACTAAAAGAGATGCTGAATAAAAAAAAAATGTAGTGGTGTCTTATTTTGATTCCAGAGCTGTATATTTAAATGGTGAAGCTGAAATTCATTGTTAAAGGTGAGTATGGAGTATGGAATGAACATAGTTGGAGTCTATGAGGCGTATTAGAGACTGTTTGAAACAATGAAAGACAATATAAAATAAAAGTATTCTAATAACCATGAACAGATTGTGAGACTGAAAAAGTCTATATTTTACAGAAATATGTTAAATTATAATCAATTAAAACTGCCAATTAAGCACATCTCTCACTACATGAACCAAAAGATTAACCAACTTACAGTACCTCATTCTCCAAACATTTAAAAACCTCACATGTTTTCTGAGTGAAAATGAGTTCTTTGCACAATATGTCATTGTTTCCTTAAGCATTATACACTTTCCTTGGAAAGTCTGCTGTCAGGGAGTCAATAGGGTTATTCAATAAAAAGAATGAACAAGATAATGTAATTCAAGCTTGCAATAACAGTTAGATAGGGAAGTGAAGCAAAGTAACTTTATGGAATTTTCTTCGCCGCTATAGAATGAAATGTTTCTTTGTTTTTGGGGCTGGTTTGTGGACAAAGAAGCAGCTGGAGCCCTGAGAGAATAAGGAGTCAAATAATTCCACCCAATAAAATAAAGGTTACACCAACACCATTAACTTCAGTGTGTTGTTCTAGGTCATGACCATGGGAGATTTTGTTTTGTATATGTATTAGTAACCTTATGTAAAAACTTTCTGAATCAAACTAGACAGCCATCCTGCCAACTAGCACTGATGGGGCAGTGTTACTAATACCTTCGGTATCAGCTGATACATGCCCAGTACTTAATTTTCTTTGAAATCTAATACTATTTAAGGCAAGTTATTTTTAACTGACGTGCCTCAGTTAAGAGAAAAAGTAGGCCCATGCACAGCTAACAACATTACATTACACAATGTAAGTGCACTTTTGGCCAGGATTTGTTACAGAATGAATCAGCCCAATTTCAGATATCAGATCAATGCCACTCTTATTTTAAAGACAATTTTTTGGGGAACAATAGGATGGGATCTTGGTTCGTCTTGGTTTGCTCTTGGAAAGTTTTCATAGTCCCGAGTCTGTCTGTCTGTCTGTCTGTCTATCTGTCTCTCTCTCTCTCTCTCTTTCTCTCTCTCTCTCTCTCTCACACACACACACACACACATATATATATATATACAGCTCCGGGGAAAAAATAGGAGACCACTGCAATTTATCTTTACATCAGCATCTCTATGAGTATGACAACCATTCCATGCCAGTGTCTTGTTTCAGAGTTAACAAGAGATTTGTTTTCTTCTCTGATTTATTCAAGTTCTGAAAATACTGCATAATTTTTCTTATTTTGATTAATTTGATTTGATTATTTTGCTTTAAAAAGAACATTAGGAGAAATATTGTCAGCAGTTCATAAAAACTAAGGCAAATCTGTTCAATAAACGCTCCTAAAAAAGATAAAACCTGAGAAACGGAGCATTTTTGCAGCGCTCACTTATTTTTTTCCGGAGGTGTATGTAGACACCACATGAAATACCCGTTGAACACACAATCTGTGTTGCTCAGGGCCCAAACACTACGCTAGCAGCTACATCACACCACATTTTCTTGAGAAAGTGAACTTTCCTCAATTTATTTTTTTACCTGTATGTCATGGTCAGCCTTACCTTAGTCACAGAAGTTAAAAACTTTTACCACTACACCGCTCAAACTAGAGGAGTTTTCATGATTGTTCACTTTTGTTTTGTCATAGACATGTATTTTTTCCAAGTCAAAACATGCATGCCTCTGAATGGAAAAAGCTTGGAATAAATGGATAAGCCAATAAGGGAAATTACATTTAATCATTTCCGCCTTGACCGGTGTGTTAAGCTGCACTCATAAGGGTTTGCGGCTGACTGTACCTTGTGACAGAGGATAAAGATGGATGAAGACAGGGCAAACATGGCAGGATGTCTCTGATATCGATAATATGGTATCTGGAAAAGATGATATAAAATGTCGTTAGTTCAATCCTCATGTATTCATTTATAAATAAACATGAGTGCGGTTTTACCATGTTTTTCTTTAATGCTAAAAATTATCATGTGCTTTTCTTCTATAACATCTGTCTGATTGAAGCTACATTAAATGATGAAATGATGAAACTGACAAGTAAATCCAAGCTCCATCCCTCTTAAAGATACTGCATTTCAGTAATGGTCAAAGTCAAACTCTGTCTAAAACAGGCCATGCTGATTCAGCCAGTGTTACATAGACAGGTAAGTGTTAAGATCCTCTCTTAAAAGACACTTCTTACTGTCCCTAAGGCTTGGTGATGAACGTGAGTAATCAGCATGGAAACACAGACGTCTGTATGCTGTGTTTCTGTGAGGAGGTGGTCTCAGGCATTTCTTGCCTCTGTGCAGAGCCCCTAACCTGTACAAGGTCTGGAAAAAAACATCAGCTGTTTTTGGTTAGGCAAGCTGTGACTTAAATTAACTGATCCCATTAACTAACTATGGGAGCCTGCACAGCAACACCAGTGTTTCAAGATCTTTTATTGGATTAACATTTATGTTTGTCATGTGTTTGGAAATGTGTCTTCAGCCCAGTGCTGACCACATCTTTTCCTCTGTAAAAAAGGAAGAAAAACATGAATTAATGAACAAAACTGATGCAATTGTAGACTTAGTACTTTGTTAACTTTGTTGTAAATGTATTTTTTTATGGTGAAGGAGGTTCAACTCTGGGTTAAAAGCACAACCCTCCATATGAATGAAACTAGCTGCACTAAGTACTCCTTGCAGTATTTATATCTATGAAGAACCATTCTCTAAGAACATGTTGCATATTTTAAATCCTAACCTTATACATTGCATTTAGATTCCAAATACAAAGAGGCAACATTCTGATGACTGAAGCCTTTTCAAGGCTTCTGGTTGTTGCTGCCAGTGGCAACAGATGTTTTTGGACATTGATATCAGAATCCACAGGAGGTTACATGGTCAGAACACCAGGCCTTTCATCCTGTCTTGTATCTGAAACATAGCCATAGCCATGATTCCAGTAGCCATCTCTGTGGAGTTCTCTGGCTCAGATTGCTTGATGCAGCATATGTTTCCATTGTGCTTCCTGTGAAACTGGGGTTATGAACTCAGGGGAACGTGACCAGACCAATGTCGTGTTAGTCACTGTTCTCCAGGGTGGGTGGTGGCCTTGGATTCCAGCACAAATCCAAAATCTTTCATGTGGACTGCATCAGGATTTAGAGCATTTTCCTTAAACACCGATGTGTTTCTTTCCTGCTAGGAAATGTGTTCAATAGGCCCACCAGCAGATTCACCAGAGGACATAGCTCAGGTCTGGCCAGCTATCAAATAACCAACAACTACTGCACAGCAGATGTAACCTTAGAATGTCTCCTGGTTCTTCCAGTCGGTGATGTCTCTTAAATATATCAGTCACTCAGTTAATAAAAAATGGTTCTGTGTTGAACTACACTGAGGTACTTCTGTAATACATGATGTGCAATTGACACTGGTGAGTTACGTGCAGCCTAAAAAAATAATTCCTAACTTATATTGAATATATTCATATGATATGAAATGGAGCTAAACCTTGGCATTTTTAAGCGTTTTCCTCACATTAAAGGTCATGCTTTTTCAAGAAAGGAACAAATATGTCTTCAATATGAAAATTTAATTATCAGAGAAGTCTTTAAAGGATGAGGAACATAAGCGAACCATTTCAGGCCATTTTGTGGGAAGTTGTTTACCATGCTCGTGATGCCTGGTTCACATGGCCTTGTTTAATCTCGAAATTTCATTATGATGAAGACTGTTCCTCTCAAAATAACATTTGACCAAGTCACTTGATCTCAATTCACTGTTTGTTCTGGCAGCCATGTCTTCCCTCTTTATGAATGTTTGTTTTGCATACCAACGTTTATATTTTAGGTTTTGGAAAACTGTTGTTATTCATAATGAGCAAGGGATCTCTAGCAATTAAGATCCCTTCTTTTGTGAGAGCAGCCACAGAATGGTTCAGACAATGGTTCAACTCATTCTGACATAGATGGACTGAATAAGCTGGCCACTCTCTCAGACTCATTATATAATTTGTTTACAAGAGCTTCACCTCTCTTCTGCTCCAAGTGTCTACCCGAACAGAGTTTATACCAGAAAAGATAGAGAACAAATCATATGCACTTATTTAGTATAATTTCTACTAGGTTACCCTTGACATGCAGCCACACATATGTCTATAATAACTTTTAAAATGATCGTACCTTGAAATATTATGCAAACTGACAAATTAACTGTGGTATGTGGCTTTAGTGTATTTACATTGCCTAGGAGCTACAACCATATACATTTCTTCTTTCTTTCAGAAATTTTGTAATAATGCTTACCTGTGGTGCATGCTAAAGCTAAACCTACTTCTTTAAATGTAAGCAATGTAAAATTAATTCATTGCAGGCCTGCTTTTCTTTCATTATTTCCAAAATTAGTCCTTAGTTATTTAATATGGCTGTACTTTTACAGGGATAATTATAATTGTGTTTGCATAATAAATGTGTTTATGCCTTCAGTTCCCTGGGTGGACTGTCCATCGCACTACCCTCTTGATTCAGGTTTAAAATCATCATAGAAAGTATGAACATAGAAAAAAATCTGTTAACAAGCAGACAATAAAACCATAATGTCAGCGACCAGCAAAGAAATAATGTATATGGGTCTTCTGAAGAAATGCTTGGCTTATATAAACTGTAAAGAGTATCAAAGTACCGCACAATAACAAATTCATTCCTCTGTCTATGATGAATCAGCATATTGTGAAAAGCATATCGTGACATACTGTATTGTAGTTCATTCATAATTCATTGGTAATGCTACCATTGTGGATGGTGGTGGCCTAGTGGGAAGGGTACTTGCCTCTGGAACAAGAGGTCATGTGTTTGAATCCTACCTTCAGTATACCACCACTGGGTTCCTGAGCAAGACCCTGAACCCCAAGTTGCTCCAGGGAGACTCTGTCCTCTGTAGTTAGGGAATGGAGGTTGCAAGCTTCTGCCAAATGCTGTAAATGATAATAATAAATTTGTTATATCACTTAGCCCCATTCTTAAGTATTCTCTTCACTGATGGTTCTAACATTCCAGTGATCTGGGCCTTCATCTCTACAAAAAGCATGCATTCAGAGGCAGCTGGAATATCCCAGCACTGCAGGGCTAACTGTTTTCTCTGCTCTAATGCTTGCCTCAACCTCAGTTATCAAGCTCATCAGCAACTTTAATACATATATTACATTTATAAAGGTCGTGTGCAGAGACTGAAGTCTTCTACTACCTGAAAAAAACAGATTAAACAACAGCTTTAGGCAGCAACCTCTTTTTGAATTGGTTCTCAATTTTATTCAAGCCAAACCCTATAATGAAGCAAAAGCAATAGCACCCCCTCACACATGGAAAAGTACATAGGTGTGTGTGTGTGTGTGTGTACATGTATATATAAATAGTAAAAAGAATAACTACAATTAACATTATTTATAACATATAGTGATTTCATGTACAGTACACCAGTGTGTTCTTGTGGAAGCCCAGTATTACTTTTAGCTTCCATCAGAAACCTGGTTTGACTCCATAAGTCCCTCATTAAATTAAGTTAGGAGCTGCTGATGGAATTTCACAAATTCAGGCAATAGCTGAAGGCACTGAGGGGAAATTTGGAAGCAAAGTTATGTTCTCCTCACCAGCTCACAAATATGATTTTTTTTTTTTTACAAACAACACAAATCTGGATACTTTTTACTGTTTTCTTGTTTGCATGTATTCTAAATTTAAATTTAGCAGAAAGACACATTACAGACACATTTAAATAAAACAACTGGCGTAGCAAAGGCATTTGCCCAGTAGGGAATATTAAAAGCAAGGCAAGGTTAACAACTGAAATGCTCTTGCCTGCTATTGACTCTAAAGTTTTAAGAATACCACTGAACTTACTAACATAACTGTGTTTACCTTTCAGCATTTAACATTTCACTAAAATGTTTAAGCATGAAGTATATAAGCATGTATTTATGCAACTCTACAATACAGTCACAATAATTAGTAGTAGTGGGGATAGAAGTATTATTATTATTATTAGTAGTAGTAGTCGTAGTGCAAGTAGTAGTAGTATGATGATGATGATGATGATGATGATGATGATGATGATGATTATTATTATTATTAGTAGTAGTAGTAGTAGTATAATAATAATAATGATGATGATGATGATGATTATTTTTATTGTTATGATTATCATTATTAGTAATAGTATTAGTATCATTGTTGCTGTTTAGTAGTATTGTGAGTATTATTACTATTGTTGTTGTTATACAGTTTATCAGTTTGGACACATCTAGCTGTGAAATCTCTGTTCCTTTCTGTCTAGAACATGCATGAGAGAGGAGGTATGAAGAAGTTTCATTCCCCCCCCCCCCTCTGTGTTGAGGCGGTACGGTGCTCTGTGCATGTGATGGCGAGGGGAGGATGCCTTCTAAAAAGCGAGTGCAGAGAGACCAGATGCACCAATCGGGAGTCTGACCGCGCTGGACGAGCTTTTACTTCCTCAGCTCATCTCTGGATTTTCCTTTCAACTGCATACGCGTGGAGCTCGCCTCCGGACAGGGGAGGGACCATGGGGGCGACAAGCTCGCGGGACACCACACGGGACGAGGACACGGTCACGGAACCCAGCGCGGGACAGGACGGAGCACAGGAAGGCAGTTCCGATGATAAGGTAAAGCTGAGCTGGTATAAAAGCATGATTCTTTGGGATGATCACTGGAGCAGCAGAGCAGTAGAACGATACTGGGGTTCAAACTGCAGAGAGAAACATTAGGGGTCTTTTCTCTGCAGCAGTCACTGCAGTGGTGGTGGTTAGCCTGCATAAAACGGGGCCAAGGCCTCATAGAAACTATTACCCAAACACCTAAAGCATTAAAGGATGATAAATAGTCTTCAGGAATTAACATCTATGCTTTGGTAGGAAAAAGAAACGTCGTCTGTTGGTTCATGCATTTAAGGTGACTGTAAACCCATTTCAAGTATTTCACTTCACCTTTGGCACTTTTCCATCATTTCTATCTATCACACATTACACTGGCTCTTCTGCAAAGTAGCTCACTGCAACCCTGTTTAAAAGACTTGATATAAATTGTCAGGTCTATTTCAAAAATGATTTCCAATAGTTCAGGCTAACTCTTTCATCACTCATTTAGCACAGCATTTAATGTAATGTTTAATGCAGTGTTCTAGGCCTATTTCTGGCAGCCTTTTCCCGCAGGAAATATAGACTTCCCCCAAATAGCTGTTGTATTGATTTTCCATGTTAAACACGATGAAGTCAGCCACGCTAGAGCAGGAAGTCTGATGGCTATTACTCATGTTCCAATGTCAAAATCTTATTCAGCAGTGCCTAAAGTTAATTAAGTTTTATTTTTACTCTTATCTAAGATTACACTCATGTATATACAAACATTCTGGACATAATGGAGTACATAGGAACACAAATCAATATTAACAAACAGCAACCTAATTAACACAAAAACTCTACTGATAATTGTTGTATATATCAGTAGAGGTACATCAGTAATATTTAGTTTGTAGACCTTTAAATATTCAGTTTGTTTTATTTTAGCATGATCTTGGCAGTATCTGAAATGCTTATGCACATGTCTGTATTCATCCATTACTTCAGGTGAGCCTGAAGAACATGGTGAATTATCATCCACGCAGGATTGTTACAGAATTTACCATCTGGTCCTCGCGATTCACTAATGACTCACAGCGCCATCACCATCCATAGAATCTACAAGAATAGTGCTGGTTTGAAGGAAAAGGTCTATTTTTCAAGCCAGCTAAGAACATGTTTGGGTCATGAGCAAAGCTAAGCACAAAGGCAAATGCTGACATGTTTCTCCTACACAAATTTCACAAAATGTTTTATTAAATACCACTCCTCCTATGTTGTTGTACAGTTGTGTCTAAAAGCTTACATACACTCACAGCAGACAACAGTATGTCATGTACTGAGCTTCTGAAGATTTCTGCAACTCTTCTTTTTTTTGTTGCAGACCAACTGAACACCATACATTTTTACTGCAAAAAACAAACCAGTGCACAAATTTGAATATACTATGAGTTTCCTCCAAATAACATAGACTAAAGATTATACATACAGCGTAAAATTATACATCATTTGATTGTTCCAAAATGTCTTTTAGCTAGTTGACATGGCCTTTTAACACTAACTACAACTGTGTATCCTCTCATTGCCTACATTAAAAGGGCTAAAAGGGCTTGTGATTAACCAACACATATTATAATGTGAAAGTCCAAGGAGATCAGGGCAGACCTGAAAGTCATTCGCAGCCATTTCCAAACACCCTCAGATTCCAAGATCTTCACCCCAAGCAACTGTTTATATGTTCAGATTATTTAGAGCAGTGACTTTTCAAAGGTCTAGAAAAAAATGGTCCAAATGCAATCAGGTGCAATGCAAGAATCACCAATAAACACGATGGACTGGAAGCTGTTGGACCACCGGTATCACTAACTTCAAGTGAGTGGCCATGTGCTGAGAGGCTAACATGCAGAAAAAACGTTGCTGGTCCAAAATTGACACCTTCAAGCAAAAAGTAGGACAAATAATAAGTCATTTGGGGTAAGGTTTTTATAATGAAGAAGGTAGATTATATCAGCATTCTTAAAATTATATCAGCATTCTGCTGAAAATGTATCATAAAAAATGGGTTGATATATTGTTTATTCTGTACTGTAGCAAATTTACCACTTTGGGGAATAATAAAGGTTTATCTTACATTAAACATAACATCAAATCATTAAGTAAAAATTGAAATCCTTAAATGGGTGTTCTATTAAAACACATGTCAAAGCTAGTTTTGAAGCCTTCACAAAGTCCTGACCTTAATCCAATTAAAAACCAATGGAATGTGCTTAAAAGACAGTTTGATGCCAGAAAACCCAGAAATTGGGTTGAACTCTGCTAATTCCAACAAGATCAGTGATCAGAAATACAAACAGAATCCTGTCAGAGGCTTGTTGATGCCTGCCAAAAGGATCTGATCAAGGTATAAAGTGCTAATGGCCATTTAATCAAATATTATATTTGCTTTATGTACAATTTTCATCCCGTGTTGTTTTCAGGAAGCCCACAATTGTGAATATTTTTTATAGTAAAGGTATATAGTGTCCAGTCATGGTCACTAAACAGGAACAGTTCCAGAAATTAGTGAAAATGCTCAAGTAACATATTCTTTTTAATAGTATTAACAACCCTACTACAAGAAGCACTTTGTGGAATTTGTTAATAAATTCCAGGTTAATCCTGGATCAGTTAATACTGTTTGCTGGGTGTTTATGTGCAGCACAAATTGATAGCATTATTGAAAGGGCCATGCATTCAGTTTCATAAATTCTGCAGTAGTTCATTTATGCTTTTCAGCAATCGCTACTGAAAATATTTAATAAATATTTAACTCAAGTGGGTTGATATATTGATGTTCCTGTACTGTTTTGACCAAAAGTAAACAAACAAAATGTTCTAATCCTGATGGTAAAAATATGATGCTGTTAGCCAGTATTCCTGTGGGTCTTCCTCTGTGTCAAACAATAAACATCTCTCACATTCACTCACAAATGTTTCAAAATGTTACAGTCAAACCAACTGAGAGGGACATGCCTACTAATCAAAAAAAAAATACCAACACAGTTTTAAGAAATAGGGCAAATTTTACTGTGCAATGCATATGTTGCAGAAGTTTGTTTGAAAGTTGTAGTGTCAAGTTGTGTCAAAAATTTAGTGTCAGGCTTATCATATGAAAAACACTGACTTAAATAATCCCAGTTATAATGAACAATGCATATTTGAAATGCCAGTAAAATATTTGGTTAAAGGTTTTTTATTAAAATAGGTCAAATGACATGTATACCTTTGCATCATAATTGTCATTATAGGGTTACATTTCATGGAACTTCCATAACAAAGACTTAACTTCTCACACCCGAAGCTTCTCTATTAGTTTAAGCCTACATTGGTAAAAAACATTCAAATGTGTACTTTAGCTTTGGTTTAAGACTTGTCTCACCCTTTGTCTAGCTGCTGCAGAATAATGGACAGATCTCAAGTTTGAATGGCAAGACGGAGAACCAGACTGATGAGTCAAATGCCACCTTTGAGGAAAAGGTCCCTGTTGAAGGTAAGGTTAGAATTATTTTCTTTAAAAAAACTTACTTTGCTGTAATATGCTAAGATAAATGAAAAGTGTATTTACACCATAACTAGTTACATAGTCCATAGATTATTGACGGATCATATAATTTCAGCTGGATCTGGATATGTGGCTCTGAAAGAAGACGACACTGAGACAACTGAAGATCTTCAGGCAGGAGATGTCTCTCAAGTAAACACTGAGGAACTTAACAAAGAAATGCTTAATGCAGATGGTGTGATAGTAAAAGAGGATGATATGGCTGACAACAAACAAAATGATATTGAGGTTGGCTTCACAAAATTCTTCAGATTTATTGGATTAAAGTTTACTCTGAAAAAAGACAAGTGTGACAAAAATATTGTGGAGGAGCAGAACACAAATGAGGAGGACAAAAATGTTGCAACCACCTCCGAAGACTCTAGGAATACCACAGAAGAAAGTCAAGCCAGCTTAAATGAACAGGACGCAGGAGAGACTGAGAAGGACATGAGGGATGATGTACAAACTGAGTCAAAAGATGGTGACACATCTCCTGAGACAATTAATGAAACTGCAATGAGTCAAATCTCTGAGAACCCCGAACAAATTGGAAATCAGCAGGAGGAAATCACTCCTAATAAAGAAGAGATGGAGGACATCACACAAAGCCCCCAGCCTGAAGAACCCATGTCACCAATTAAGCGATTCTTCACACAGGGAATTTTTGCTAATTTAAGAAAAAAAAGGAAAGAGGAAGATTCACCAAAAGAGAATAAGGAGGAAGAACTTGAGACAACTGAAAAACAGGAGGGTGACAACTTGGGAGAAGCTACACAAGAAGGCAGTACATGTATATGCCTTGACATCTCTAATGCTACACCCGAAGAAAGTAAAGATGTACAGACAGATGGGCAAGATGGGAGCAAACCTCCGATTGAGAGAGAGTTAATGGATACTCAAGAACAAGACAAGGTACCAGCAAGTCCACTCAAGCGGCTTTTTAGGAAACTTTCAACAAGAAGACAGAGGGAAACGCCTACTGAAACAAACGTTACTGAACCTGGAGAAAACCTAAATGAAAAGCTTCAGTCCTCCACAGAATTAATTGAAGTTCAGAAGGAAGACAAACAAGCAAAGATGGAAGAACCAAAGCCTGCTGAAGAGAATCAGAACACAGATGTTAGCCCTGAAGAATCAAAAAAGAAGTCAGACTCAACGGTTTCCTGGGAATCTCTCATATGTATCGGGTCTACAAAGAAAAGGGCCCGAAAAACATCTGACTCTGAAGAAAAAGGTGAGGAGCCTAGAAAAACAACTGAATCGCCACTTGGTAGCTCCACTGAAGGTGATTATGACCATCTTACATCCTCTAACGAACAAGCTGGGAGTGCGGCAGAGGAAGAAAATGGATCTACATGGAAATCTCTCAAAAAATTAGTTACTCCAAAAAGGAAGGGAAGAATGGAAGAAAGTGCCTCATCTGAGCAGATACCATCAGACACTGAAATGACCAAAGATGAATCTCTATGTTCATTAAAGAAACTTATTCCAGGGCGTAAAAAGAGGAAGGTTGATGGTCATCAAGAGCACACATCATCTGATGAGGCAGGTAAAGGCACTGCAACAGACAATGAGGATGACGAAACACCAGCAGTTGTCCCACTCTCTGAATATGAAATAATCGAACCTGAAAGTTTGAAAGAAATAAAGGACGAAACAGAACCAGAGGAAGAGATGCAACCTGTAATTGTAGAGGAAAAACCAAAAGAAACGATTCCTCCAGAGAAATCTTCATATGATGTGAGGCCATCAGTTGTGCCTATTTCCTCTGATTATATTGAGGATTTGACAGAATTCATAAGCAAACATCAGCAGCTCAGTGACATTCCAGAGGAAGGAATTATAGAGGAGAGCGTTGTAACACCATTATCCTCTGCAGAATGGACAACTCAAGATGACACACTAGCTGAGGACATTGTAGAGCTGACAGCTGATGCAGTCACTGCCCCTGAGCCTACAACTGAGCAATTTAATGGGGATGAAACCACTGAGATGGTATCAGCGGTCTCCCAGCTAACAGAGTCCCCTGAAACATCTGGAAATGTAACACCAGTACCACTCGAGTATGATCAGAGAAATGCAGATGTAATCATTCAGGAAGTTGTTGAAACTATCTGCATGACTCCAAGTGTAATGTCAGCCACTGCAAAAGACAAAGGCCCAGAGGCTATATTAGTGTCCCTTTCTCCTTGTATTGGAGAGTCTGCTCCAACAGGTGAGACAAAGGTTTTAGTTGCCCATGAGAAAGCAGAGGCTACATCAATTTGTATAGGCCTTGTTCCCCAGGAAATTGGAGGTGTTGAAGTTCTTCCTTTACCTTTAGTCGAAGGAATATCTGAGTTAAGTGAAGTTGTACCAACAGAACTTGTCTCAGAGGAACTGAAAGAAGGATCTGAGTTAGCAGGACTTGCAACAGATGACATATTTGAAGCCGAAGTCAAAGAAGTAAAAACTGAGATGCAAGAATTTTTACCAACTGAGAACATACCTCATGCTGACACTGAAAAAGAGATGGGAGAAGCCTTTCAAATGCATGCAGACTTGGTGCCGGCGAGCAAAGAGGTCTCTCTGGTGGTACAGGAAGAAGAAGTAAAAGAATATTCAACAGAAGCAATTCATTGCTATCAAGAACTCGAACCAGTTCAGATGGAGGTCATCAGTGCAGTACACAGTGAAAATGTACTTCTTGAAGAGCAGGTAGTTAACGAATTGTATGAGGTTCCTGAGACAGAAATAGAGATAACATTACAGGAACCATTGAATGAACAGCCGGCACTCTACTCTGAAATCACTTGTGAAAAAGAGCACAGACTTCCAGAAGTCAAGTTATCAACTACTGATGTTGAACAAGTCGCTGCAGAAGTTGTTGTGCCAGTAACAGAAAATGTTATCATCTCTGTGCCTCACAGTACTCCAAAAGAAATATCAGAAATCACTGTTGGTGCTGTCACTGTAGCTGAAATAGCAGAAACTGTAACACATTCTGTAGTATCAGAACCAGACACTACCGTAAATGAAGCCTCCGAAACCACAGCGGGAATGGCTGGAGTTGTTGTGTCAACTGTTGAATATCCAAAGACCACTGAGGCAATTGACATTGTAAGCCCACTTTCAGAATCTGTCAAGGTAGTGGCAGCAGAGTTGAAGGATGAGGTTAAAATGTTAAATGTTACTTCTCTACGTTTTCTGGATAGTTATGAAATACAAGTGGAAAAAAAAGACATTGGATTAGGAAAAGCAACGCCAAAAACTGAGCCCGTTCTTGACATTGCCTCTACAGAGAATGTGGCAACTATATGTGAGAAATTAGAAGAAATCAGAGAAGGAACTGAACTGCAGATTGATACTTCTACTGGAGAGAGTGAAGAAAATCTTGTTGGGGAAACTGCTCAGATCACTGCAGTTGAAAATCTTTTGGAAATTGTAGCTGAACACCCGCTAGAGGCAAACATAGCAGTCAGTGATGTTTCTTTTTCATCAGTTTCAACTGATGAATGTAGAGCAGCTAAAGAGTCACATGATGTGTCAGAGGTTAAAGTGGATCATAAAAAAGAATACATGGAAAAACATATAACTTCGGTGGAAGGTCACGAAACAATAAAAAGCGCACTGCATGAAGTAACTCCGAACAAAGCTGAAAAGCAGGTGGAAAATATACAAGCACCTGTCATCTCTGAACAAACCAGTCTCCAGGAGGAATCTGCAAAGGAGGGATGTCAACCATTAACATTGGATAGTACAGAAGGAACACAACCACAAAAAGCTGAATTAAGTTCAGACACACATAATACAGAAGCACCTCCAGAATCTTTAGAAGAATCTGAAATGACAGAGACTAAAACATGTGTAGCCACTGAAGCTAGGATTTCTGGCACACTTTTAGAGGATGGGTCAGCACACTATGGAAGAACAGCAAAGCCTGAAATTAAACCTGAAATTACTGAAGAACCTCAAGAAATAATAGAGGCAGTTCCAAACGCTAAGCTTCATGTCTACACAGAACAACTACAAACAGAAAGTATTCCTTCAAAAGCAGAAGAAAGTCAAGCAACTGAATCAAGTGTACAATTATCCAAAAAAGATGAGCAAGTGGCTGAATGTATTGTGGAAGTGACTACAACAATACCAGTGACCACTACCACTGAAAGGTCTAATGAAATTAAACAACCATGTGAAGTAGAGAAATATTCTGTAACTAAACTTGAAGGAGGAGAAGGAGTGCAGGGTCTAGAAGAAACATTAGGTGAAGAAAGAGTAACGAAGACTACTACAGAGGCTGTAAATGTTGAAGCCTCACTAGTACTTGAACAGAAACCAGAAGCTTTGGTCACACCTGAAAGTGAAGTAAGTGAGCTTAGAGAATCCAGTGAAGCTGTAAGTGAAGAGAAGGTTGACACAGAAGTATGTTCCAAACAGAACACTAACACCTCAAATGTGACTGAACATGAAGTAATAACTGCACTGCAAGTCCAAAAAGCAGAGCCCCCTGAAACTGTCAGAGAAACTCTGTGTGTAATGGAACAGATAGGGGAACCAACCATAGGCATCCCTGAAGAAAAGATAGCAGTCTCATCTGAGCAGGAAAAACAAACACCAGTGGACAATGAAAGTAAATCTGAACCCTTAGCAGACATGCAACCTGAAATACAAACACAGGTCATAAATGACTTCAAAGTAGAATCTGTGGAAGTGACAGAACCAAAAGTAGACACACATGTAGTTGCAGAGGAAACAGCAAGACTTGAGACAGAAACACCAGCAGTGACGTCAGTGGTAACAGAACCTGGGGCCGAAAAGCCAGTAGTGACATCAGTGGTAACAGAACCTGAGCCCAAAACACCAATAGTGACATCAGTGGTAACGGAACCTGAGGCCAAAGCACCAATAGTGACATCAGTGGTAACAGAACCTAAAGCCGAAAAGCCAGTAGTGACATTGGTGGTGACAAAACCTGAGGCCAAAACACCAGAAGTGACATCAGTGGTAACGGAACCTGAGGCCAAAACACCAGAAGTAACATCAGTTGTAACGGAACCTGAGGCCAAAACACCAGAAGTAACATCAGTGGTAACAGAACCTGAGGCCAAAACACCAGAAGTAACAGTGGTAACAGAACCTGAGGCCAAAACACCAGATGTAACATCAGTGGTAACAGAACCTGAGGTCAAAACACCAGTAGTGACATCAGTGGTAACAGAACCAGAGGCCAAAACACCAGACGTAACATCAGTGGTAACAGAACCTGAGCCCAAAACACCAGAAGTAACATCAGTGGTAACAGAACCTGTGGCCAAAACACCAGAAGTAACATCAGTGGTAACAGAACCTGAGGCCAAAACACCAGAAGTACCATCAGTCGTAACAGAACCCAAGGCCAAAACACCTGTAGTGACATCAGTAGCAACAGAACCTGAGGCCAAAACCCCAGACGTAACATCAGTGGTAACAGAACCTGTGGCCAAAACACCAGAAGTAACATCAGTGGTAACAGAACCTGAGGTCAAAACACCAGAAGTAACATCAGTGGTAACAGAACCTGAGGCCAAAACACCAGTAGTGACATCAGTGGTAACAGGACCTGAGGCCAAAACACCAGAAGTAACATCAGTGGTAACAGAACCCGAGGCCAAAACACCAGAAGTGACATCAGTGGTAACAGAACCTGAGGCCAAAACACCAGAAGTGATTTCAGTGGTAACAAAACCTGAGGCTAAAACACCAATAGTAACATCAGTGGTAACAGAACCTGAGACCAAAACACCAGAAGTGACATCAGTGGTAACAGAACCTGAGGCCAAAACACCAGAAGTGACATCAGTGGTAACAGAACCTGAGGCCAAAACACCAGAAGTGACATCAGTGGTAACAGAACCTGAGGCCAAAACACCAGAAGTGACATCAGTGGTAACAGAACCTGAGGCCAAAACACCAGAAGTGACATCAGTGGTAACAGAA
>JBBPDB010000001.1:28192986-28226027 GCA_037974465.1 Brachypetersius altus
ATCCCCAGAAGTGACATCAGTGGTAACAGAACCTGAGGCCAAATCCCCAGAAGTGACATCAGTGGTAACAGAACCTGAGGCCAAATCCCCAGAAGTGACATCAGTGGTAACAGAACCTGGGGCCAAAATATCAGTAGGGACATCAGTGGTAACAGAACCCGAGGCCAAATCCCCAGAAGTGACATCAGTGGTAACAGAACCTGAGGCCAAAACATTAGTAGTGACATCAGTAGTAACAGAGCTTGAAATAGAAGCACCAGTTGTGACATCAGTTGTCACTGAGCTTGAAGTAGAAACACCAGTAGTAACATCGGTGGTAACAGAACCTAAGCCCGAAACACCAGTAGTGACATCATTGGTCACAGAATTTGAAGTGGAATCACCATTAGTGAAATCAGTGGTCACGGAACCTAAGGCTGAAACACCAGTAGTGACATCAGTGTTAACAGAGCTTGAAGTAGGAACACCAGCAGTGACATCTGTAGCAAAGAGTCTTACCGTAGAAGACATTCCTGTGGCATCAGTGATACAAAAAATGCAGCCAGTACTGTCAGTCAAAGAATCAGCAATAGCTCAAGAGTCCACTGTAGGAGAAAGGCCAGCACTAGCAGTAGCCACAGAAATACAGAAAACAACAGTGATACCAGATTTACAAACCTTGTTGAAAGAAGGAGAAGTGCTAGCTGAAGTTTCAGAAGAAAATGATACAAAAATCAAGGTAACTGTTGAGGCTGCAGCTGTGGTAACAGAATCACCTGTTGCAACAGAGGTAAGCATACAGACAGCAGTGCCTGAAGCCCAAATCCCTGCTGAGATGTCAGTGCTTAAAACAGAAACCCGAATGGAGACATGTGTGGAAAAGATTGTTGATACTCCTGTTGTGACGTCAAGGAAAGAAGTCAAAGAAGTGGGGTTTTCATTTACAACATCAACAGTCAATGAACCACAGTTAAAAACAGCAGTGATCTCAGAAGTGCAAACATCAGTAGGGATGTCAAGAATACAAACACCTGCTGCTGATCCTTTGGCGACCAAGACACCCGATATACCTGCATCCAACTCCAATACACCAACAACTGCAGCAGCAGATGTAAACGAAATAAAAGCGGAAACAGCTGTAGTACCCGAAACAGAAGTAAAAACACCAGCTGTGACATCACTGATAAAAGAGCTTGAAGTGACACCAGTAAAAAAGGAAGATGAAGGAGCAACATTGGCTTTTGTTAAAAACCCACCATCAGTAGCCCCAGTGGTCCAAACACTAACCGTAGTTGAACCACAAACAACTGTACCAGCATTTGAAGAACCAACAGTGGTCCAAAAACAAACTGTTGTTTCAATGGTTCCAACAATGACAGTTGCCTTAGCAGTAAAAGAAGAAGTCCTAGTAGCACCAGAGGTGAAGAAAAGACCAGAGGAGACATCAGTTGCAGCTGAGGTCAAAATAAAATCACCTCTGACTGAGGCAGAAGTAAAAGTAGCAAAAGCAACTGAACAGGTCACCCAGAAAGTAGAATGTACAGGAGAGTTTAAAGAAGAGAGTCCTGAAACAGTCAGCAGAGGTTCAAAAGACATAGTGTTCTCCATGGCGAAGACAGTTGAGGCCTTGCCTGATGCAGATGACGACGTGTGGGAGGATGCTGTAGATGATATAAGAGTTGATGAGTGTTCATTCGCCAAAGCAGGTGTTGAATAGCAAGAAACCACAAAGTGAGGCAAGAGTTGTAAGTGGTCAAACACTGTTAAATGTTACAATACCATCACATGTACTTTTTTCTTTATATGATAGTGATACCGTTATTTCTTTTACAGGATCATCTTTCTGGAGGTTAGTCGTCAGTATGCGTATGGAGATGACTTGAGGGAAAATGGCACACAATGTGAATTATCTACAAATGATAATTCAACTTCTGATCAGTCACTGGATGTATTTTAATTTTAAAAGCCTGTTTAAATAAGGTGATTGTTCCAACTTGAAATAATCAAGTACAATAGGAATGTTTTGTCATTTAATAATGCAATTTGATTTTGAGCCGTTATATACCTGATCAGCTGAGAATGTAAGGGGAACTTTCAAACTGCATGAGAAATATGGCAATTACACACACACACAAACATTGCCCTCAAGAATGAAAAACTTAACAAAATGTTCTTCCATCTTCCCTTAAAAACACCCAATGGCTATTCAGTATATAATGATTATGCCATTATTCGTTGTTCAGTATCACTATTTATTTATGAATTTAGTTTAATTGTTTTCAGATCCACATATCTAGAAATATACCTCTAGGAGACACAACTCCTCTACCAAGCTAATGCATAGAATAGCCATACCTTGCATTACTATGTCTTCAAATCAACCTTCTATGCATTTTAGCAATAACTCTTTTGAGCCTATAGTAAGTTTATTTGAAATTTACTTTTCTTAGATTGAAATTCTCAGATTAATTGAGAATCAGGTATAACATTTTCTCTTCTGCAAAATGTCCACGTAAGAAATACTAATTTGCTGCATTAATCGAAATGTACAATCAACACCTCTTTACCGAGTTCAAAGTATCAAAGCTTGCTTGTGCCTTGCATTAAACCAGCATAATAATTATTAGACATTATTTCAGACTATGTAAAGGTCATGTGCGAGCGAACTATAAATCACAGAACAGACCTTTTCAAAAAAGCAAGAGGAAAATAATGTCAACAGAATTGGAGAACACAGATATCCCTTTAATCACTCCTGCTATTTTTCTTAATTGTGCTAATATCTATATTTTTAGGTGCAAGTATGTAAACATGAAAACACTTGTACAGAAAGTTCATCTTTGCATCCCATACGAAACAGCATTAACAAGCATTAAAAACATGTTTAAATGAATTTCCAAACCTTTTATGAATCAATACAAATTTATTTAAATAAAATTATTTTAAAGGGTCTGGTGGTTGACTTTATTAATGGACAGTGCAGATACCAACTAATAAAAAATTGTTCTTCCATTTATTACTTAAATTAAGTACAAGACTTCCTCATAATCAAACAGGAAAAAACATTCTCTCATCCAGTCAGAACAGAAATCTAAACATTTTTGGTATATGTGGCAACACTAATTTTATACCCAGGAAAACTGACACACCTTGAATTTAAATATGTTTTTATTGGTTTTAAAAACAGATAGAAAGCTGGGCATTTTCTCAAAATAAATATGTGAAAACCAAGTAGAAATGCACTGTAAAGAAAAATGAATACTTCAAAATTTGATATCCTGTTTCAGGTATACACAGAACTTTAATTCTGCTAAGCCTCCTCAGTGGAAGTGGTCACTGAATCCGTATTTGGGACGGATTCTTCAGTTACTGAACTGCCATTAGTATGTTCACCTGATGGGTCATCTTGTGCAGGTGTCTCCGTCTCCTGAGTTGGACATTGATGTTTCAGGACCTCTGAAGGGCTACAAAACGGCAATGTGCATAGACTGCATTTGTAGCGCCTACTTGATGACATGAACAGTGCCTCTACTTGGCTGTTGTCCTCCCCTCCACACAGCACCATGCTCTGCTTATTCACCATTGTGTACGACTCTGCACCTTGAATTAGGCACACATGTCTAGAAGCCTGGTTAGCTCTACAAAAGCTCTTCCCACAGGTACTGCATTTGTATGGCTTGCCTGTGTGGATGTACATATGCTCCCGCCAGTGGCTTTTCTGGATGAATTTGCGGCCACAAGTTGGACACTCGAACTTCCGCCGCTTCACCCCACGTTCCAAGGCTTCTAGGTTGTCTATATCAGCAATATCTGAAGGAGGTGGTGTATTCTCCCTCCTCATTTGTAGCTCACCATCACTCACATCATCACTGTCAAAACGGAGAACCTCGTCTTCTCCGTCCTGACCCTCCAGTTCCATATTACAGCCATCTGCCATAGAGGACACATGATGTTCAAATGGCTGGTTAGCATGGAGAAGGAGGTGTTCTTTTAATTGGCATCTCTGGCTGAACCAACTCCCACACTGATTGCAACTGTAATGTTTTCTAAAGGAGGCATTTCTCCTCATAATACCAGATGTTATATGTCGAATGCTGCTGGTTGTAGAGATCTCATTGGGGGCTTCTTGACTGTAAAAATCTGCAACATTGACTTTTGTTTCAACACCTTCAGAACAGTACTGAGTCAAGGTCTCGCCGCTGTTCTCAGGAAAGGTGTGGAGTTTGCATGTTGTATTACTCCTGGGCAAACCACATCCCTGATCAGAGATCTGAATTCCATAAAGAGAGTTTGTCAAAGGAACACACTGAGACTCTGGGTGAATAAAAAGGCTGGCCTCTTGTAAAAGAGGATATGCATGTAGGAATTTCACTCCCTGCTCCAGGTGATGAGGATCGATCATCTGTGTGGTCAGTTTTCCGGTGTACATTAGGTTAAGCAGATAGCTGAAGATTTCTGGTTGTATGTCCGAGGGCTTCAGACGAACACATTCACTGAAAAAGAGAAAAACAAAACAAAATAAGACACAGCTACTAACTTTTTTCCCTACAGCTCACAGGTACAATAATATTAAAACAAGATAACGTCAGACAATATAAGAAGGGTAACTGTAGAGGACACTCCAAAAAAAGTTAATGTACCTGTCTTGGTGTATAAACAGCATGCGGAAATAATCAGAAAATGCAGCAAGGATTGCCTTGTGAGCTTTGAAATAAACATCCCCAATAGCCACTGTGCAGTCACACAGGAAACCATACTCTCTCTGAGCATTGAGTCGCTGGAGAAGAACAAGACCATGGTGGGCCAACTCCATCCTTCAGCCTATGCAACTACAAAGAACACATCATCGTACAAATTAAATAAAAAATGTATTACTGACATATTTAAATGGTACCAGCATCTCATATTCCTTTCAGTCCTGAAGGTGAAAGCTTGCTTACCTCTTGTCAAATTACACATTGTTGTCTTTCTAACTGAAAACAAAATAAGATTGCTTCTGTATCTAACAAACTTAAATATATAGTTCTATTTTTCAACATATTGGATAAACAAAACATGCTCCTAGGTCTAGTATACCTCTAACATTCTAGCTTGCACACAATGAATTTAAATTGAATCACATTTTCAATATCATTCAAGTCTGGAGACAAGGAAGGCTGGAAGTGTAATCTGCTATTTCTTGTTCAATGTGGAATTTGATGAATGATTTAGATCACTATCTTGTAACATTCTTAAGTTCCATTTCTTAATAATATTTCAGACAGTGGAATTTATAGGAACGTGTTCAGAGACGCTTTACAGTCTTATATCACTTTTAAATCAAATTCTTAGTCATTCATTTAAATGAGAAGAGCACACATAATATATATCTGATTGCAGGCACACAAAGGCAACAGCGTCGTGTTATGTCTCAACCATATTCTCCCCTACCTACAGGACGAAAATTTTTTAATATTTCAAAACGATAGTGTTAACTGTTTGCCTATACGTACAGACACTTTTAAAACACTACTGGTGATTCATTTTGTAGTTAGCCTATGTCCGAGCCAAGGGTAGCTTTTGGCACTGAACGATCACACGCAGAAAATTCACTTTTTACAGCCATCACTTAGATAAATGTGCTTCTTTCAAAGTTAAAATACTCACTAAGCTAGTCAGAAAAAGTCAGCCAAAATGTCCAAAAGAAAGGGGTCAGAGAGTTGGGTTCAACTCTGCTAAACTCATCGAGCTAGCTACTGCTAACTACACATTTACGAGGGTTCGTTCATTGCTTTATTTTACATTCATTTCCAGTTAACTGAAAAGCGACTTTATATTTACTTACAGTTTCCTCCTGCACCTTTTATAAGATCTTCAAACCACGACATCTAACCGACAACAGCTAAAACTGCCGTGGATGGAGTCGGTGTTTCCGGAGCCCCACTTTCAATCACATGATCCAAAAAGAGCCATATCCGATTCTTACCGAATCGGTTCTTTTCTCTCTCTCTGTTTTTGTTCATGTTGAAGGTTTAAAATATAACGTTATTTTTTACAATGCAATTTTAGAAAGTCAACATAAAATGCCACACTGTAACTCATTACAATCAAATTATTGACTATCCTTTCCATTTTCTCCCTGTAGACCACCTTTGTTTCTATTGAGTTTGTGCTACGGTCATGTAAATCCGCCCTCTGGAAATACACTATAGGGACGAAAGTATTGGGGCACACCTCATTTTCAGGGTTTGGGCCCCTTACTTCTAGTGACAGGCTTAATCTTAAAGTTTCAGCATACCAAGATAATTTGAAAAACACCATGCTTCCAACTTTGTCGACACTTGGACACTCCATGTTGAAGTCTATATCCGTATGAGTGAAATGTAATTTAAGTTCCTGTATTGGTCAGGTGTCTCCATACATCTATACATATAGTGTAGAACACATTACACTCATTTGGTGAACGTCATTGTTTACAGAGAAAGCTGAGGACGTTACCATGGAAATGAATCAGTGAATCAGTTGATCGATTCATTCGGATGGAATGTTAAAGGAATCATCTCGGAATCTATTATTCCAGCGCTGGCTGTCCTTCAAGACACTAAACCGTGTGAATATTAAAAATGAGGATGGGCTTCAGTTCCACTTTTTGTTTTTCTACAACGTATGTACCCAGTAACACAACCAGTTGTTGGCCTGGTGGTTTGAGATATTCCCCTGCGATCAGAAGGTTGTGTGTTTGAATACAAGGACTACCAATGGCACCACTGAGGCACCCTTGAGCAAAGTATCATCGGGACACACTGCTCCATGGGTGCTGCACTGCCCACTGCTTCAGTTTACATTGTTAGAAATTTACATTGTTAACACTGTGCTGTGGTGTGTTCATGCATGACTAGAAAGGGGCACTTCACTTTTTTTTTTTCACACAGCATATGAAAATGTGCTTCCTGTGCAACTGATCCGTTCCCTTCATACACTGTGTTAATACTTTTTGTCCTCCCATTGTATGAATTTGACAGCATTTTTAAGACTTGTGCGTTTTATTTAATTCATGAAGACTAAGAGCACAGCATAGCTACATCAATCACAAGTTTTAAATAAAATGTATATGAACTTATATTGACATCAGAATGTGGCAATGTATTAAAACTAAGCAATTTTTGCAATTTTTTCTGGAAATCATTTTGTTGGTTTGCTGGTTTCATACAGGTTTATCCTTCATTGTGCCTCTCCTCCCATCTCCTCAGAAGATAACCCGGGCTAGTTCAAACATCACCTTCAGACAGAATACAGTAAAAAAATTTTAATTTTGCATGAAGTTATGTACAATCTTTTAGCTATTATGTGATTTAAAAAGTTTAAGTCTAAGAACTGGCCACATACAGGGGGGTCCTCAAGTTACGACGGAGATCAGTTCCTACAACAGTGATGTAACCCGAATTGTTTGTGTATGTCACAGAAAAAGGAAAAGGACAAATATACTGTACTGTACTATACTGTAGTAACACAAAAAATGTGTGCAAATAGTTAGTTCCGAAGCCATGATAAGGGACAAAAAGGCGCCAAACGAAGGAAGTCAAACGGAACACTTACGCTTAGATAAGCCTCCTCCCTCACTCATATGCCACGTTACTGTGTATTCTACCTATTCTCCCGCCATGTGCCACTAAACTAGTTCACCCATATGAGCGCTGTAAACTCAAAACATTGTATGCCGAGACCCTCGTAACTCAATGACCACCTGTAGAGTATACTCAACATACTCTCGGATGTATACTGCTTTTCAATTTAAACAACTAAAATGTAAAATAATCTTTAGATTTTGAAAAGCTTTCACGTTATCTGACCTCTATAGTGATGAGAACTACAATCATCCACTCCAGCCGGAGACTGTGCTTTTCACTGAGATGATTCCTCATGAGATCTGCTAGTTCAGTGCAGTGCTGTAGCTTCTCATTTACAACCTACACAACAAAAACAGGTGTGAAACAGCACCACCAACAATTTTCTGTCTCAGCATCAAGTACATTTTATTAGTTCACTTAGCTCGCACTTTTGATTCAGCAACAGGCTTAAAAACAACAAATCACAATAAATACAGTATATAAAACACACACATACCCCAAATACTGAAAGCAGACATAATACTGTTACCTTGACCCTGCGGTTGATACTCAGAAACTGACAGGTTTTGTCATACAGCTGCTCCAGGTCCTCTCTATCCCAGTAGAAATCAGGTGTGATAAGTAGATCAGAACTGAGGTTTATGCAGTGCCTGTAAAAGATTTCAATTTTAATGTTTTTAATTTTGTTATTATGTTTTACATCTTGCTTTTTTCCTAAAGATCTGTAGGTTGCTTCTCACCTCAAAGAAAAGAGTTCCCCTATTTTCTGCAAAACCTCTGCCCTGGAGAGCTTAACTGATTTTCCAGATTTCAGTGTCTGTTAAGAGAGTATATAACTGTATTAGAAGTGTAATCACACAATTCTAATCTTTTAGTTCTTAATGAAAACAATCTTTAGACATTTACACATTTCCTTTAAAATATATATTCCAGATAATGACAGATCATATCCAGCTCTACAGCAATCAGAGTGATCCTTAGAATATTGTGTCCATAGAGATTACTGTATAAGTGGGTCTACCTCAGGAATTGACTGAATAGATTCAACAAAGTTATCCAAAGAGATCTCCCATATTGCCAGCTTAACTGCAACAACAAAAAACAGACAGAGAAATGCCAGTGTGAGGGAGAAAAAAAAACAAAGCGTTGTGCAATAACAAGAAAAACAGCCCACCTGATAAAGACAGAGCGTTGGAAAATGCAAACTTCTCTAGAAGTATTTGTTCATAGTCCATTTCATTATTAAATATGAAGTTTCCTCGATGTAGCTTTGAATGTCCTCTGAGTGCATAGGCAGTAAAACATCATATTAGACAGTGGTAATAATTAAAAACTGTAATAACTATACTCTCATCAAAAATGTCCCACTGTAACATACTCGCCAACTGTGTAATTGATCTCTTCATTTTCCCAGTGAACCAAGGCCACCTCATATGGCTGAATCTCATGTTGCTCCAATATTCTCATCACTTTCTTTATCTGTAAATCAGATACAAGGATACAAGTAAGACACCAGTAAGCACCTTTGAAATATTTCTGAAAGATTAGGGAAAAAAAAAAACAATCACAGTGACGTTTTACAACAAAAGGTGAAAATTATGAGCATCAGACACCCTTATTTTAGAAATGAGGAGTCTGTACAAGGAGACAAGAAAAACAGCACAAAGCTCTTTCACTCACAGCTATCTCAGCAACATTCCAGAAAACAACTGAGCCTTCCCTGTGGAGGAAATATAATTTTAAATTATTAATTAAATAATATTTCCAAAAAGAAACACTGCGTATCAGCTTACCTGAAAAAAAATATTAAAGCAGAGTCATTAGGTTTGGATGCCATCTCTGCTCCAATTACCAAGACATTAGAAGCATCTGAAATACACAAAAGAAATGACCTTTTTCAGTAATGTCAACAGTTTATCATTTTTGGTTTGAACTGATTCTAAATTAAAATTCTGATACTTGGATTAAACAATATCTGAGCAAAAAAAATTCTATGTATTCATGCCACCAACACACTGCATCACACGTAAATAAATAACCTGAGGCCCTTTACTGAGTAAAATTAAATCATGCTAGCTCAGATTCACATTCATTTCAGTATTTACATGTTTACTTGCTAATTTCAACACATAATATCTACCACTAACATTCATTCAGTTCAAAATAAGAAGGCAATAATTCTACAGTCCAGTTAACCTCTGGGAAGGTCTTTTATCTCGAAGAAGCCATTGGCGATTAGATCGTGGCAGAGAGTAGGTAGGTGGTACTGGTCTGCAGTTGCATAGGCAATACACTGCATCATATCCTGTAAAATAACAGATGCATAATGTAAGAGAGAGAATGAAAGAGGATGAGAGATGAAGTGGCATAAAAACAAATCAGCTGATTTTACAGCGTGTGACTTGCCTCTTCTGTGGCAGGAAGATTGGTTCTGGATGGCTGTTTCGTTCTTGGTCCCTTTAAGGTTCTTTTGCCAGGCATGACCCCTTGCTTCAGCACAGATTTTGTGGCTGTTGTGGTGGACTGTAATCTCCTGTGTATATACCATGGTTTGGATCTCATACTTAAGACAGTTGGGTTTCTAGAGTTAAAAATAAGAGGTCCTTCAAGTGCTCCTCGTTGCAGCCCAGAAGACCATGAATGATGTGGTGTGACAGTCTGACTGTTCTCATGGTCTGCGAGAAGGCTGTGTGATGAGGCACTGCAAGCCAGCAGATGTGGTGGAAAACACCTGACCCCTGAGCAGGAGCCATGTCCCACCAGTTCTGCAGTTCTAGGCAGTAGTCTGTAGAAAGGTATCCTCTTCAAAGGCTGCTGCACTCTCCACAGTGTCAGTGGTAAAAAAGACCTGGCCAGCATACCTAGCCAGCTGTGTGAATTAAACACATTATGAACCCAACATTAGCTCGTTAGGAGATGCAAATGGCTTTCCTGTGGTGTGCCTGAGACTGTCTAACCCACAATTCTGCATTCTGACCTTCACTAAGCCAAGCGTGATGAAACCATATTTAGCTCAGTAGCTAACACAGTTCAAACAACTTCTATCATTTGTACTTTGTATTTTTTAAAACTGGAAAGCTTGTCAAGGACTTCTTATGTCTTTCACGTAGGATCCCCTCGAAGACAACAACAGAGGTCTTACGAGTGCACCATGCTCTAGATACTACTACATGCTAGCTAGCAGAAAAGGCTAAACTGCACCCTGTACCAGGTGAATCACAACATATCTACAGAATAACAGCACACATACAGTTTATTTCACTACATACCAAGTGTTCTCCTGCAGAAGACAAAACAACCGACAGTCATACCTTTATCTAGCAGCTTGTTACTGTCTGAAGGCACATTTTCTAGCGTCTGCACCAGTTTCTGATGAAGTTGATGTGAAATCCACTGAGTGGAGGGGGCGTGCGCCCTGTTGTTTTGACGTCACAAGTCACGTGACTGAAACGCAGCTAACTGCTCAGTATATACAATATGAACAAAAATAATGGTGCACGACGGCAGGTTTTTATTCCTGTTAAGCATCGGAAAAGTTGCTGAGTAAACAACTATAAATGAAATTATGTCAAACATAAGTTTTCATAGGAATTAATATGTAACAGTGCATGTCAGGCATCCTATTAACTGGTTGTATGGTGATGCAAAGTCAATTTCTAGACTGCCCATTTAAATGCACTATTTAACTGTTTAATCCCATTGGTTGTCACTTATTAGTTTATTAAATATCTAACAATCTTACAATTATATTAGGTCAGTAGTGCAGTAATGATTAATAAAATATGTGTCATTTTCTGGCTTACAAAGGTACCCCAGTTTGAAAGTTTTTAAAACCAAGAATACAACAGTAAAAAAAGTGCTCAGGGTTCTATCAGTACAACTCTTGGGCTCCAGTTAAGGATTACTTAAGGAAAATGCACTTCCACTAAGCAGCAGGACATCTGTTATAAACCAGAATTTAACTTTCTAGATTTTAACTTTCTAGCACGTAAAGACAAAATGTAAATCATAAAAAAAAAAAAAACATTTTTCAATTTCATTGAAAATAAAAAATTACATTTTTAAACCATTTGAGGACTTGTTACGTGTACTGTATATTAAAAACATTCCTGATAGTTATGAGAGATGTGCAGTAATGCAAATTCCAGGCCAAAAGTGTATCTTGGTGATCTTTTAATCATTTTAGAGGTAACAAGAAAGGCAAGCAATTCGAACAAAATATCAGTAGAAATAACGTATATAGAGTCATACATTATATGGACAATAGTATTGGAATGTCTGACCATTACACTAACATCAAATACATAGACTTTTAAATTAAGTTGGTCCCCTCTTTGCAGTTATAACAACTTCCACTCTTTCCACAATATTTTTGTCTCTGTGGGAGTTTGTGTCAGTTGTTTCTATTGGGCATTTATGAGGTCAGGCATTGATGTTGGTCGAGAAGACCTGTCTCACAATCTCCTTTCCAGTTTATTGGGTGGATTGAGGTCAGGGGTCTGTTCTTCCACACAGAACTCATCCAACCATGTCGTTCTGGACTCGCAGGAATTGAAAAGGACCTTACCCAAACTGTGTCCACACAACTGGAAGCATAGCGTTGATATCCTGAAGCATTGAGATGCTTTGGAAAAACAGGTGTGTTCCAATACTTTTTTCCCTATAGTGTATGAATCTGTCTTCTCATTAGCGACCCCTACCAGCGGGGTCAGCCGGTCTGTTGCCTAGAAACAGCCAGTAAAGAGAAACACTTGACACTTCAGTGCGAAGGACTTTAGCAGGGTAAGAAAACTTGGAAGATAAGACAGATAAAAATAATGTATACAGTAAAGATTACAACGTGGTTTATAAAAAATAAACGGCTTAATTGATAATGAAATGCAGAAATTCATTCAATTAATAATTCGTCAAGTTTCATTCTTGGACCTGTCCTCTCTCGACCAGGCTCACACTAATGTGTAACTTCGGTTCTCTTATTTAGATGACAACAGTATCTAGCATAAAATGTGGTGACAAGTTTGTGTGTGTTAATTTAATTTTAACATTAACAGTCTCCATATAACCTATGATGATGATTTTATAAGACATAGCCTATTTCGATACTTCAAACAAATTGCGCCCTAATTAGGCCCTTTTCAGCAGTTTTACAAGGATGTATAGCGCTGTGCTAAAGTCATAGGCATCTGTACAAAGCAATTTTTTTTTCTCGGTGTGTGATCATGTGCCTTTCCTTTAGCTAATGTAACATTAGAATAAATGCAAAAATACCTTCAGTCATTGCTTGGATTTGTGAAATTCCATCACCGGCTCCTGATTTAATTCTACGAGGAATGAGTCAATATTAATATGAAAAAAAATCCACAGTGCATCCAATCTGGGTTTAAATATTATTCTTAAGCTTTTGTATAGTACTGCAGCTTAATATCCACAAAGTGTGAAGTGCAGTGGACAGCAGTAGGTAACCTATACCCATTTAAACAGGTAAAGACCGTTTACTGGTGCAATGGATGATTCTGTGATGCAGCAACACCTGGTTCACTACAAACAGGCCACGGAGTCTGCACGGGAGGAGCTGGCAGCCGTCCAGATCAAATGTCAAAGCCTCCAATCACAGGTTATCATCCCATTTTATTATTCTCTTTATAATCAAAAGGGGTACATCTTTAAGTAGTTGTTCACACAATGTTTTTGTCTCATTTTAACAGCTGCTGGACACTCGAGCAAAGATTTCTTCACAGGAGGCTTTGGTGCAGGACCTGAGAGAGGTGACTGACAAGCACAAAGAGACAGAGGCCAGACAGGCATCTCTCATCACTTCACTCAGAGAGCGTATCCACAACACTGAACAAGAAATGAGCTCCATTACTTCCTCCAAAAGAATTATGGATATAAAATTACATGCCTTTGTTAAAGAGAATGAAGAGATGAAAGAAAAAACATTACAAATGGAAATCAAGTCAAAGTGAGCATTGCTTTTTCACCTTTTTTTTTTTTTAAAAACCCCATACCTTAAGAAATGCAGCAAATCATAAGAAAAATTGTGAATAAGAGAAATGATTAAAGTTATTTTTCTAGTGAGTATTATACCAAATGGAACCAGACAAAGCAAGAAGCAGAAGGTTTGCAGAAGAAGTATGAGGAGTTTGTATCTAGACTGGCCAGCAAACTCTCCAGTGACTTAGCTGGGAATGATAAACCCATGGAAACAATCATCTCTCTGGTGAGTGCACGAGCTATGCTTTCAATATGAACATCTAATATTTCACCTATTGCTAAACACACTGTATTACAGGTGGATCTGTGCTGCAAGGAGAGGGATAGACAGAAGACTCAGATAAGTGCCTTAGAGGAGAGTGTGAAATCTCATGAAGTGGAGTGTAGGGCCAGCAGGGAGACGGTGAGAAGACTGGTGGCTGATGTGGACCATGAACAGCAGCTCTCAGCCGCCCATGCCAGTGACCTGACCTCCATCAGACAGGTATAAAACTCATCTCCTGATTCTGGGATGAACACTTGAATATTGCACCACTCTGGAGCCTCTGAAGTTACAGAGCTTTCTGTGTCTATTTATGTTTTCTCTTGAATTTATATTCAAACTAATGCATCATTATGCATCTATGCATTTTTACACTATTGCAAGCAAATGAATGCTTGTTTTCCCTGCTGTTGTCTTCCTGTTTTGCATATCAGGAGCTTGAATGTGTGCTTCTGAAGAAGCAGAATTTAGAAAGAGAGAATCAGAGCCTGAAGAGCAGACTGCAGGAAAGTGAGCTGGCTCTTGTTGCCGCCAAAGAGGACTCTGACAGCTCTAAGAAGTGTTCTGAGGATTTGGAGTACAGGCTGCTCAGGAGCCAAAATGAAGCTCGTACATCACACAGCCGCATGGATGCCTTTATGAAGGAAGTGGAAGTTCTGCTTGGGGATCAGCCTGCAACTGGCCTGCCTAAAGAGGAGCACATTCTGGAGAAGCTCAGAGGAGTCTGCAGAAGAGAGAAGAGCAGCAGTGCGGTATTGTTAACACCTCAACTTTTATTATTTCCTGTGGTTTACGCTGTCTACTGTTGGTATACCAACACCTTCGCATTAACAGTATTCATAATTCTTCATTAAAGTCTAGTAAACCATGGTGTTAAACTTTCAGGTGAAGGTTATGAAGGACCGAACATCCATGAAGGCCTATCTAAATGATAATCTTATATATACTGTTCGCATATACAGTCTGTGGCTGATCTGGAGGCCAGGCTGGCGGCGGCGTTGAAGGAGCTCACCAGACAGACAGATCTGCAGAGAGCGGCAGAGCAAAGGGAAGGACAGATACGGCACAGAAATAATGAGCTGGAGTCTGAACTCCTTACTGCAGGAGTCAGTAAGGATGGATTGAGCCATGAAAAACAACAAGTGAGCTGGCATACATGGTTCATTCTGACAGTCGCTTTCTTCATACTTTGTAGGTGGTTGCTTTTTTATTATTTCCACCATGTTTTCAACATATCAGCATCATTTACTGGTAAAATGCTCCATTGTAGAGAAATGCACTTCAGTTGTTTAATGTGGTGGTGATAGAAACCAGACACCCAGAAGTTTAATGCCTCTAAAACTTGCCTCACAGAACATTATTGCATGAAATTGCTACGGATACACCACCTGATGCCTTGATACACTGTTTTTGATAGCCCAGAGTCAAAGTCAGTCATGACACACTGGTATATGCAGAGGCAAAGTAGTCCTCGAAGAATTTTTTTTCCCAAAATTGCTACTGTTTTACCATTGTTGAAATGGTTCATTGGTAATTTTGGATAGTAAATGAAATTGTGGGTTTTTATTGCAGATATTACCACCTCTAGATCCTATCCCCATAACTAAGACATTTAAGTGAAATATGTAGAACTGTATAAAGTGGAATTCCTCTTTAAAATGTTTAGGGCCATTTTCCCAGAACTAGATCAGCCTAGACCAAAACAAATTATTGATTGTCTCTCTGTTTCAGGAAACTAGATGAAAAAAATAATACTAAAGTGGAATGCAGTCATCATAGCCTTTGATTTTCTATTTTGTCTTTACTCATGTAGTACTTGAAGTTTTTGGAGCAGCTCTCTGAGAAAATGAGGATTGAGCACATAACCACTGACCTGGGCTTTGACATGAGACTTGAGGCCATGCTGACACGTGCAGAGCAACTGACAAGACAAGAAGGCACTGCTTTAGTGGAAGCTAAAACTCTGGTTTACAGCCTTCAGAAAAAGGTTTAAAGTGTTGCTTTTTCACTAAAAGAATGTGTTTAATATACTAAACCAGGTTTCTGTGTTGGCTAGTATAAGCATGACATAGAGACTTTATATATTATGGGTCATGATACAATTTGTGGCTTAAAATAAGCTCTTTTATATACTATATCACCATAATTAATGAATCAGCATACATGTATGTTCATAGTGTAGCTTGATGTAATATCTGTTGTTTTGGGGTGCAGGTGAAGGAGCAGAAGGAGAGACTGGGGAGTAAAGAGCTGCACATGGAGCTGCTGAGGAAGAAGATGGCACAGCTGGATGAGGAGAGGAGGGTTCGCTCAGCTTTATCTGTGGAGCGGGACGATGCTACACTGGCAAACAGGAAACTTCAAAAGAAAGTGGATCGTCTTCAGGCTGAGCTTAGTGTCATGCGTTTCTCCAAGACTGAGCTGAAGGCCCAGCTTGCTGACACCAATGAGCTCAAGGTAGAGGGAAGGACAGCGCTGGCACACAGACCAACAAGGGGCAGAGTGTTTTAACCACAAATAACTGGAGATGAATTAATGTGGATGAAAAAGTGTGATACTATTTAGTCTGCACTAAAATCATTTCCACATGATTTAAACATTTTACATCAACACAAATAAATGCATTATTGTTTCAGTGTATGGAGAATTAGGTTCCCCCGAGTAAATGTATATACTACAATGTTGTAAGCAGTAAGATTTGTGCAACATTTGTGCAATTTCAAACAATACTGCGCCTCATTTTATGTAAACCTTACAATAGCTGAGGTTTTGCTGTGTTTGGTGCAATAAGATCAGAGTGATGGAACAGAAGCAAGCCATTGAAGAGCAGAGTAAGAGTCTGGGCAAACTTGAGAAGAACAAAAGCAAAGTGGAAAAAAGACTCACCACAGTGAAAACCGAGTTACGGAACCAGGAGTACAGAGCCAGAGATGAGCTCCAGCAAACACATAGACTGCTTCAGAGCCAGGCTAGTGCCATGGCAGAGCTCACTCACAGGGAGAAAAAGGTATGGTGAGAGGTGTTTGTGCATTACAAGCATGGTGAACATTCTGCTCGATCTCATCATGATACAATCCTTCTAAACATTTTACATCTCACCTTTTTTTCCCACAGCTGTTTGACTTCTGCTTTGTGGTGTCCAAGATGTTGGGTTTTGACATGCCAGCCTCTCCCCCCAACAGTGAGGTTATCAAAAGGTTGGAGGTTCTGATTAACTCATTTCACCATCACGTCCCTTCGACCTGCCACTATGCAGCACCACATCATCAGCATCTCATGACTCCTGCCTGCTCAAGCCTTCCAGTGGCACAGGCTGTGCCACTACCTCCTATTACAGATACACCCTGAGGAGCAATCCACTGATTCATTTAAAAACATTTTTGGATTTAAATTCCATGGTATTAGTATCAAATGACCGGAAACATGATTTTATGGTTAGAAATGAACAGTTGTCCACACAAAATGAGGAAACCTGGAATATCAATGCCATTTAATTTCATTATTATTTGTATAATGTTTGATTATTACAAAAAATACCACTAAGCACATTATTTGTATACTGTCTGATTTCGCTGCAAAGGTTTCTTAGGCCTTAGCAAACCGTACATGGATAAATATCATGATATCAGTGCTTTTTCATACAATACTGTATATTCATAACACGTAAGTTGATTATAACAGTAAGTTAGTTCAAATTAACATCTGTGTTCAACAATGACAAATCCCAAAACTTATAACTTTGAAAGCAAAAGGTTACCACATGCCAAAAATACATATAAAAAATAGCTGCAATATATAGTTCTTAAAATGTTATTTTACAAGTTTTTCATTTGTTATAAGCAATTTCACACTTTACTCTTTGCAGTAAATCATTGTTTTTCATGAAAAAACAAACAAACAAAAAAAACCCTGAAAATAAAATTTAGGCCTTGTGACATGAATGACAACAGATAAGTAGAATATCCAGTGTTAACCAGTAAAAATCTAGTTTAATGTCTTATTCTCTTTTTTAAAATTGGAAGATCTTTATTAGTACCATAAACACCCCACCTTGTCTAACAGTATAACTAACAACCACCTTTATTACAGTGTGTTAGGTTTCAGTGCAATGAGCTTCTTCATAACATCTACAGGAGACGTGGGCACACTTAGCAGCAAGCCATACAAGGACACAATAATAATTAGCTTTGACTGCTAATGTAGTGGTGCAAGTTAACTGTCCAAAGCCCATGTCCAAGGAATGTGTAATACAAACCCAGGCTCATATAGGTGGAGGCCCATTGGTGTAGCTGAGCATAGGGTGGAATGAACGAGCAAAGTTGTTGGACTGGGCGCATTTGTAGTCTTCCTCAGATGTAGGCACCAGGCAGGCCAAGGCCACCAGCAACAGCAGCAGCAGGAGCTGCACAGGCAGTGAGGCCCAAAGGACGCGTCGAAGGAAGGTTCTGCACCAGGAGGGTGACTCTTTCTCCTCAGAATGGGAGGAAACGGATCCAGCGGCGCTGGGAGACCTGCTCACACAAGGGACATAACAAATCAGACAGCACATTCGAATCCAACTCTTATTTTGAAAGTTGCGCTGAAAAAGGAATGCAATGAATATACTTGATTCAAATATCTACATAATTTCCACACAAAAAACTATGTTCCATGAGCACAGTTGTCTTCTTGTACTGTTGGCATTAACTGTGTTTATGTAACTATCATTCATTAAGAAATAGTCTGTGCTTTTGAATCAAGCAAATTGAATGCTTCCATTTTTACAGTAGATAGAGCTTTACCTCATAGCCTCATCATTTCTAATATGTCAATGTCTTGGAGATTTTTGAGTTTACTTACTTGATTGTTTTTTTTTTGTGGAGGATTTATTCATACTTGCCTGATTAAAACTTAAATCCATGCACCTTCTTGTAGACTTCTTTACTACGTTTTTGTCTGACTTAATACACTGTAGTTACTTTTCATCAGTGAAAAATTTAGCTGGTTAGGTCTAACAGTTAGCTTGAGGGGAAAGCAAGCCTTTGCTGGTATAAGAAGGTCAGAGGACCACCTTAAAAAGCGCTCCACTGTCACACTGTGCTGTACTGTTATAGAGCTTATAAAAGGAAAGCCAAGAGAAGAGAGCGCTGCCCAGCAGTGGTTCCACTGGGAAAGCAGTTTAAGCGCCATCATGTTGTCATTGCAATTTCACTGAATTTGATCCATTCACTTAAATAATGAAGAACTGATGATTATTATCTACACATGACACATTATTAGTATCTACCACATTACAGCATTTTCCAGAAAATCTAAATGGATTGTTGTTCAAAATCATATTCTTGCTAATGAAGAAAGACTGCATAGCAAGACTGAGCTGTTGAACACTGTTTAAAATTATATTTTCATGTACAATTTCAACTTTATCATACTGATGTACATGACACGAAGACAAAGTAGTGCCTGCATTTTGAGATTTGACTTAATACGGCTGCAAAGCAGCATTTAAAGACAACCCTCCTCACATGCCCCAGTCACTAGGCCTTTTGACCGAACTGTGATGATTGTTCACCGCTCAGCTATGATTAGACTGAACCCAAAAGTGCCCTCCTACCCTCCACAAATGGAGACTTGAGAGGAGCAAACCACAGATGGCAGATCGAAGGGGGGAAGAAGATGGTGGATTAGTTACTGAGAAGATGTGACACACAAGAAAAAGAGGAAGAGAGCAAGATAGATTGCGGCCAAGACTTTGTTCATTGCAGACACTTGCTGGTTACGCAGATGGTTAGGCAGATGATGAAAGAGTTGCTCAGCAGCAAGTAGCCAATTTAACTCTTTTCAGCCACAAAGTATATGCAGAAAAATATATTTCTGTAACTGAAATAAGCTCATTGAGCAGTATAAACCTCTCCTCCGGTGCATGGTCTCCCATTCATTGTTATCTGACTAAAACCCCTACCCTAAGTGTCTAGAATCACAGAAGATGGTGGAATTCATTGCCATGAGCCTTTGTTGATGTTCTGTCACTGGCTTTTTAGTTCATAGAGGTGATCTGACCTGGCTGTGGGGCTTTAGTCAATGGCACTGTGTTTCTTGAAACCTGAGATCAACCCAGACTCGTCATGCCAGTGTTTACAGTTAGGTCATGGGTTGAGTTCCATTATCTTCTAAGTGTTCTAGAAACCAGTAGACAGGTACCTGCGATGTGGACTGCTCACAGAGGGTCCAGGCTGTGACAGACTACTTTTGCCCCGTGGCTGTTTGCAATGAACAGGGGGGTAAAAGAAAGAAAGAATGTTTCAGTCCAGGCAAATAAAGACCAAGCTACCGATGAAAGAAACCCAAACAGAAGACCAGCAACAAAATCAAATGACAGGGGTGACAGGAATTTTGTGGCAATAAAGAAACTGGTTCTTAAAAGCATTCTGTGGCAGAAAATCTGCATGCATTTATGAGAGGGATATATTAAACAAATCTGTTTGCAACTCAGTTAAAAAGTTTTATACATCTCATAGCTCATAAAATTTATGGAGCTCTTACATGATCAGATTTAACAAAGCTTCGATAGAAAAAACAATGAACCAGTATTCTTTAGATGTTACAAGTGTGGGATTCTAGAGGGACCGTGAATAAAGGAAAAATGTACTGGAGAACTAAACAGTGCAGAACATGGTGGTGTGGTCCACATCAGGTGGGAAATGCATTTGGGGAGAGGTGTAAAATGGGTTTGAAACGATCAAAGGTAGTTGAACACATAAAAAGGAATCAAATAACGTATGCTGACATATTGATTTTAGTTTAGAAATAGGAGGGCATGCAGGATGGACACGTAAACTGTTTTGAATCTGGAGGGGCACTAAATACTGAGGTGTTAATCGTGCCTGTAGGCCAGGTTCCAGGGACATCAGGGGCAAAAGTGACAACCTATTGCCTTAACGTGACACAACACTTCCATTCTTGCAGAGCCCCACAGAACATCAGGGTGATATGTTACCGATCTCTGGCGACTCGGAGTGCTGCGTCCAGACACGGGACTCAAGGAACCAGATGTGTCCAGTTCATCAGCAGATGACCAAGATGACAGATCCTGAAAGAAGATAAACAATAAAGATGTAGGAATGAGTACGTTTTAAATGACATAGCCCTAATCTAACCACTCATTACGTGAGTAAGCCATTGTAGATTTAATGGACACCCAAAACATGATCCCTCACAGATGGGAAGCAAATAACGCTCATTATTTTGGTGCACACCAAGGTCTGGGGTACACTAGACGGCCTATCCGGGTACCCATGCTAACCCATGTTGCAAGGGTCGTAACTGGTCCCTGCTTCACGTGGACATGGTACATGTTCACATTTATAAAAGGAAGTGATGATACCAAAGTGCCTGGAGGGGAATGGCAGCCCGGTAAAGAGCGCGTGATGCTCTGAGCAATGTTCTTCTGGGAAACTTCTGGGAGTCCATGCATTCATGTGGACATCAGTTTGACATACCACATATATTTAACACCTATCTAAGATTATTTCAGAATAATACCCCTTGCCACACTACACACATTGTTTGAGAATGATTTGTAGAACATGGCAAAGAAATCTGAGTATTTCCTGGCTTTCCGATTTTTCAGGTCTCAATACTACTAAGCACTGGCGGGGTGTGTTGGAAAAACCCGCAACAGGTTCATCTAACAAATTTGAGGACTTAAAGCATCTGTGGCTAACATCTTGGTGCTAGACATCTCAAAAAAACAGAGATCTTGTAGACTCCATACACTAGATTTAGATTTATTTAGATTTCAGTGTGTTAAAAGTGACAAAATATCCCATTTTACCAAGAAAACAATTTATATTTGCCTAGGTGATGCACTCACCTGCTGACTGCTTGTGATGTCCAGGGTCTTCTCCAGTTCCCTGATGTCTCGTGTCACCTCTTTCAGTAGCAGCTTAAGGCGGTTCCCAATTACATGTACCTTTTCTTTAGCCTCCAAGCAGTCACTGCCCTCTGAGTGGACCAGCAGCTGCAAGGACATGTCTTGCAAGGAGGCCACCTTCAGCTGGGAGTCAAGTAGCTCCCGACGAATTTGCTGGAAAGACAAATCAGAAACAAATAACCCAGTGTAAGAGCTTTGATTTGTCCTGAACTGGATTTACAAGAACTAATAACGGGCACTCAAAAATCGATGAACCAACAAGACACATACTGAAAGTGTTTTGTGATGCTCCTGCAGGGTGTCACTGTCCTGACTGTGATCGATAGGTACAATCTCATTCCTCCTGCGGTCAATATTCTCCAGCCACAGCAGTAGACCATGACTCATTTCATGGAAGTCCTGAAGGATAAGTGCATAGAGTCTACTGTTAACTTTAAATATTGATAACCTGATATTGTTCCTTATGTAAGTTTGAGTTATTATATTATATTTTCTTATCATATGTTTTATTAATACATTTATTTTATAGTTATACATTTATTATACAAGTTTCAGAAAAATTACTATATAACTATACTTCTAAGTGCTAGAGAAATATGGGCTCAATTTGAGAGCAGCTAAATGTTGAAATATTCTGTCTGCAACAGTAGCTGACACACGTGCCTGGCACTGCATTAATGCTTCTTGGAGAGAGCTCCTCCACTCATCTAAAGAGCTGGTTAGCCTCTCCCGGCGGTTATTCATCTCCTTTAGTCGGCCTTGCAGTTCCCGAGACTCATCACTGTCTGACTGCAAAAACTCAGCACTGCACAGGTTTATTGACATCACTATGGCCTTCCGCTTATCCATAGCTTTCTGCAGTTCCTGGACAATAAGATAAAAACTCAGTCACTCAAAGCATACTGGAAAATGTAAACTGACTCTTTTATTTACCATGCATTACAACACTAAAAATGAAGAAAATGTAAAGCAATATGGGCCAAGGTTCTAGTGTGGCTCAACTGTGTAACTACACAAGATAGATAGAAACACAATTTCTAGCAGAGCAGTTTAGTGTGGCTAACCTTGAGCTTTTTAATGCGCAGCTCGATGGTCTGGATATCTGTGCTGGCATCCAGTGTTCGCTGCTGCTCCAGCTCCTCCTCAGCCTTAATGAGCCAGGTCCATATGCTGTTCAGGTCTGAGTTAAACTGCTGCCACTGCTGCAAGTTCTGCTTCATGCGCAACTCTTTGCTGAGAGCCTGAGCCTGTAGCACCTCCCAGCGCTCAATCACACCTACAGGGCACAGGTACATAGAAAGAGCTTGTAGCACAGGCTACCAGAAAGAATGGCAGATGAACAGGTTTTGTAGCAGACATGTACGAACTGCACAATACTACACAATCCAGCAAGCAGTTAAATACTACTGGACATAGATATCATTTTAAATATAAAGTACATTTATTTAGTGATAAACCATGAAATATTCTTGTTTTATTAGTACCTGAAGTCTGTGATTCTGAGTTGGGGTTCACAAAGCCTGACAGTTTGTCTTCTACTTCCTTTAGCTCAAAGCCGACCCTTTTCACTGTGTCAATACTGCCACGACACTCACCAAGCAACCGCATCTACACAGGTCAAAAAGAAAACATCCATTTGGCTCAGAAAATAGTTTAGATGTGGTATATTGCTACCTGCCATACCCAGTCATCTACATACAGTTTGTTTGTTTGGGTTTTTTTTCAATGAACCCATTTCTTAGACTCTGTTCTCTACTCCAGAGACTATTCGTCTCTCTCAAGTTTCTGAGGACTCACATAGCCCATGTAGGAGGCATCCAACTCAGGCCCAGTAGGCGTGCGGCTGCGGATGATGTTCTCTGTCTGCTGCAGGTGGAAGTGGCTCGTGTCCAGAGCTTTGGCCAGCTGCCTGAAGTGAGACTCCAGAGAGGCTCCTTCCCCTGCATAGACACAAAACAGTTACCATCGGAGTCTAAAAGGCATTTGATTTGGTTCTGGGTTACAGTTAAAGCACACTGTTGCGCTATTAATCCTTTCAAAATCATTGGGTATTACTTTCATTGCTGCAGATCATGCTTTGTGAGTTTCATGGAGGAGATGCCTAATCTCCAACAGAAGTCACATAAATGTTTATGGGCATTATTCATAACAGTTCACGACAAAAGTAAACCTTTCTTTGGAAAATCTACTCCAATTATTTATTGAGCTTGGTCGCCACATCTGATTTTTTTAAAGCTACTTCAGTTGAAAGTCATTGTGAATAATACCCAAGTGCTTAGGAAAAACTGCAATAAAAACACCCCGAATTAGCAATAAGCGATGCCAATGCAAAATGTAATTTACATCAGCCTACTCTAATTACACACTAAGACACTACATGCAGTAGACAGAACTGGGTAAAGCAACCCACGACAAAAGAAGTTAAGGAGGTTAGAAACTGCTGCAGCTAACTTTAGTAACTTGATTCTGTACTGTGATTTGATTGGTGAGTAGAAACTGAAAAGAATCAAATTCCCAAACAGCAGGCGGTGAGTGAATCTCTCAGTTGGTGAGGGTTATGTGCCTCAGCACTACAACATGCTGTGGCTACTAGTGCCTACCAGATGTGGACCTCAGTGTTTGCTCTGTTAGTTTTACATATGCTTCAGGGCTCTCTGGAATCTCTACATCTGGAAAAAGACATATACAACGCAATGCATATAGTACAGTCTTTGCAGTATGATCATTTTAAGATACCCAGTAGGAATTGTTTGTTGTTCTCATGAACACAAAAACAATTTTGGATCAACAAGATTCACACTCTTTGATTGGGGCTGTCAGCATCAACTTTAACGCCACCTGGCATGACTCAACCATTCCTTCTTCTTAAAATTTTCCCTTTACCTCTAATGTAGTCAATCAGCCAAAACGAGTTACACACAAGTCGTTCAGTCTTTAGATTGCTTAACAACTTAACTAATAAACTACATTAGTTTTGTAGCCCCGGTGCCAAACTAAAGCAGCAAACATTTTAGACGAAGCATCCTATAGATCCTATAGGTCTACTATAATTGAGGTAAAGGGAAAATATTAATTTCATGTATAGATTTATAGAACTGAGCTAACTTAACTATACCTAAACCTCAAAGGCTAGTTTAAACAACTTCATTATAGGCATTTACAATCAATGCAGACTGAGGCAAAAGTGCCCACCTGCTAGTGCAGAGGCTGATCCCTGGAGGTAAGCTCCATCCTCCTCCTCCTGTTCTGAAGCCAGAGCCCTGCTTGCACTCTCCAGCCCACGACTCAGGTCGTAATCATGGTCCCACTCCAGGGGGATAGAGTCTACACTGGCTGGGGTGTCCCGACCCGAGCGTTCTGTCCGTAGAGGGGGAGCCAGGGAGGCAGAGCGGCTGGAGGAGGGCAGTGGAGAGAGCAGCCCATCGCCCAGACGCTCACTCCATGGGAGGCTGAACATATCACCAGGCTCGTCTAAATCAAACTCCCGATCAGAGTAGGATACATCATGCTCATCATCCGCGAGCTGCACATAGAAAAAAGGAATTAATGTTATTTTGGAAAAAACACCATCACATGTAGAATGAAAACTAGGGATAATTTTGACCATTTTATTTTCATTAAATAATTTCTAATGACAGTCAGTTAACATATTATATAACTTATATATTATATAATATATAAGTCAGTGTTGAATGGTCAAAGTTAATAAATTTGCACAACAGATACTCAAAAACAAAGACACTACGCCAGCCACATATTTACAAATAGCAAAAATACAATGGGTTCTGAATGATGTATGGTTCCCTGGGTTATGAAACCTAGATCAAGTGGCGTGAAAATGCCTAGAATGTGTCGATGTGCATTGATTGTTATTTATTGTGAGTTCATGAGTACATTATGTACGTGGTCACTTCAAGGTAACACGAGAATGCTACTTCTTGGTCAAGAATATAACAAAACTCTTTACTTCTTACATCTACACAAAAGAATAGGTCTTGGTTCATTTGTACCGGTAGGCGAGTGAGTTTCTTATAGTAGCGTTCTACTCGTCCAAACACCTCCTGGCAGTAGCGCTGCAGCTCCTCTAACTCCTCTTCAATTACAGTAGCATCCAATGGTTCACTCTTTTCTATTAGCGCCTCCCCCTGGTGGAAGATGTGCTCAATCTTGGCGGTGTTTAAAGAGATCTCTTGTTGAAATGCCTGCACAGTCAAAACAAACATAGCACAGACAAAATGAGAACAGCACATAAAAAAGCTCAGCTGGCATTTGTAATACTTCCATTTGTGCACATTTCCAAGTAGAAGGATGGAGGCTGACCCTAAGTTGTTTGATTTTGGCTTGGACATCACACTCAGAGAAATGCTCAATATTAGTGAGCTGGAGGTCCATCTCAGTCAGCCACACCAGTATGCTGTCTCGAGCTGTCTCAAACTCCTCCCTTTGGCTAATAAAGTGCTAGAGAGCAAAGAGGAAAGAAATAATTTAACAAACAATACACAAGCAACAAGGTCAAATTCTATTTAATTCCATAATATTGTCTGTGTCAGATATTTCACAGATGCTCCAAAATGTTTTTTGATAACTACTGATACAGATTTTTTATATTAATTCTGCATTGTGGAAATTCTGCATTGTGAAAAACTAGGCCCTCTGATTCCTCAGACCAAAACCTATACCAAAGTTTGAAACCTGGGTGTAATTTTTGAAAGTGAGCTCTGTTTTATTCCACTTGTAACTAAAGTTACATGTAACTAAACCACAAGTACTTATTTATTATTTAGGACATATTGCTAAAATATTGCAAAAACATAATAGAGAGCTCATATCACCCCTGTTTTTTTTTTTTTTTTAAAGAACACCGGTCACATGTATCTTCTAGCATAGAAGTTCTTGTTTTTAAAGTTCTAACAGGCTAAGTATCTGCATTCCTCAATGAATGTGTGTCTGTTTAGGCTCCAACATGTGACCTTCTGCAAATACCTTCCACAAATGACAAGAAAAAGTGAATACACTTCCAAACTGTAGAACTACTCCAACATTTATTAGTTATGACCAGCATGTTTCTGTTTGTTATCATTTTAATTGCTGCAAGTTATTTTAAGTGTTATTGTGTAAATAAAGAAAGAACTTTAATTATCAAGAAGGTAACTCTTCTGTCAGCGCAACAAGTAGAGAATTAAAAAAAACTGTACTCTACATATAATTGTGTATGTCTTACTCTACATAATTTTTTTGCAAAATGCTTAGAAAAATGATTTTTGAATTATAGATAATTAAAACCAAAACCTCAAGACTGACATATGGATTTCTATCTAAAAAGATGCAGTACTACTGTATACCTTGAGGCGGCGGAGGATAGAGGAAACTCGTCTCTGCAGGTTATCCCAGCGCTGGTTACCATTGTGGGCCATCTCCCGCAGTCGACAGGCAGCATCGGTGCGGTTCTCGCGTGCCAGTCGTCTGTACTGCTTGTTGATCAGCTCCAGCTGGGTCAGGCTCTCATGCACCTGCCTCTGGAAAGCCTGTGAAAGAAATTGCGTTATTATTAAACCCATAAATCACACTGAAGAAAAACATGATGACAAACAGAAGTCCCTGGTCGGAGTCACACCTCAAACTTTTTCAGCTCTTCCTTAGCCACTGTGTACAGCACACCAGAAGAATTTGGCAAGGCAGCTGTCCTCTCTGACATTGTCAGCCACTCCTCAAAGCGAGAAAAGTCATCCAGAAACTTTTGCCAGAGCCTCCAGGTTTCTTCAATCCTATGAGGTCAAATTATGTAAAGAAAAAACGTATCAACTTCTGACCTGTTTCGTATGTCCCATAGTCTTCAGTTACGACAGGTAAACCACTTTAAAAAAGGTTGTACATGCTAATCTGTGGTTGCTAATGCTGCTAATTATATAATTAACAAGATGTCACACTATAAATAATTGAAAGCTCAACCTAACAGTATATTCAATACTATGAGTTCTGAGACCCAGTTGAGTTCTGAGACCCTACTTGAGCCTTCTCTCCATGGACATGGCGCAGATGCTCCTCCAGCGGCGGTCAAGGGTGCGTGTGGCCTGCTGAATGGAATCACACTCTGCATCTGTGGCGCAGGCATCACAGTCATGCAGAAGTACCTCACACAGGTTCAGCACAGAGGCCACACCTGTGCTGTGCTTCTCTATGTCCCTCTGTAGCTCCTAAACACACAACATAAAGAATATAACATGGGATACAAGGTTCAGCCATAGCACTGAAACACAGTATTGTGTATGCCTCAAAAACAGCAGTGACCCATCAAGGTGCGGACTCTGCAAGACCTTTAAAGGTATGCTATAGTTTCTGGAATTCAGAGGAATTTGAAAACCAGTTTAATACCTTTTTTGTGTTTCTCAAACTATTACTGCACAATTTTGGCAGTGTAGCAGGTGTATTACCATAACGAAAGGACCCTTATTGTTATCATGAAGGGGTGTACAATGCAACACAGTTTAAGCAGGTGCTATGTGCCAAAGCAACATTCTCATGAATGCTAGGACCCACGGTTCCCAGCAGAGTATCACACTGCCTCAACCAACATGCCTTCTTCCCTTAGTTCCTCTCTTCCCCAGGTAAGCAATACACATACACCCTGCTGTCCACATGATATAAAGAAAAACATGATTCATCGGATCAGGGCGCCTTCATCCATTGGTCCATGGGTCAGTTCTGATGGTCATGTGCACCCATTTAGGTGTTTTTGCTCAGATCCGTACACAGATGAAAGTCGCACAGATCCTTATGTTTTTAACACATCAGCTTCAAGAGCTGACTTTATTGCTGCATTGCTGCAATAGGGTCACTTGCTGTCTAATACATCCCACAACTTGACAGGAGCTGCTGTAATAAGCTAATCGGTGTTATCTATGCTTCCTGTCATGTTCTGGCTGATTGTGTAATCAAGCTCTACTGTGCATGAATTCTTAGGTCAAAAGTGTCTGTGACCTTACCTGCTGCAGGTCCAGTTTTCTCTGGATCTCCTGAAAGTCACAGGTGTCATAGACAATAGGCCTGGATAGTTCAGTCTCGATGTGAGCTAGCCAGGACCGCAAGCTGCTCATGTTTTTATCCAGCTGCTGCACAGCCACCAGAGTCTCCCTCAACTTCTTGGCTCTGTTTATGTACAAAAGTATTAACACTTAGACACATTGAGACTCTCAACACCACTGAAAGAGTTTATCTTATAGATATCATCAACAGTGACTAGAGCGGTCATTGGTACCGTGAAAATGATGTAATTTAACTCTTTTTTATTCACTGAATACATTTTTTATCTAGCTGCTGTACAATCATGAGAGTCTCCTTCAGCTTGAACTAAGGGCACAAATGAACTGATTAGCTATCTTGTTTTGTAGCTGCCAAAACAGTAGCAACTGGCACCTGACAACCGACACATCTCAAGCTCAATTGAAAACAATTGAGCTTGAGATGTGTTGGTTGTCAGGTGCAACAAAAGACTCATTGCAGTTCTCTAGAGGTGTTATAGCAGAAGTTTGGATGGATTTTCATAAGACCCATAACAGGTCTCAATAAATGCAATATTTATGGTCACTTTTATTTATCTGTATCTGCCTCAAAGCTTACTCAATTCACCTTCCATTTGTTGCTGATGTAAACATATTACTATTATTATTAGCTCAAATACTTAAAATCATATTATATAATATTGTGAAGAAAATGCTTTTTTTTGGCATCAAGACAAATGTTAAAAAGGCATACTAGAACCTGTGCATACTAGAACCTGTGCAGACTATAAATGTAAACCATTACTTCACTGACTTTAAAAAAATTACTGACAATGTAATGTAAATCTGATGTGCAGCAATAAAAAAAAATAATGTTAATTGTTCTTCTACACACATTTTCTGTATGTGTTAATTTACATATGACTATTCTGAAATGCATGAAGAATACAGATAAGTGTCAAGCACATGCACACCCACATACTGAAGGCTAAGAGAAAGAGGCTTGTTCTGTTACCTCGCACCGATGAGGTCTATGAGGTGCTGCCAGCGCTCGCTGACTTTGCTGAGTTTGTGCTCTATTTCGGAGGCTTTGCTCTCATGGCTAGCCCTCACCAAACGCTCCCCCATCTGCTGCAGCTGCTGCTTATCCTCTTGTGCCACTGCTACCTGCTCCTGATAGTCCTATGGGGAAAACAAACCCAGACAAAGGGGAAAAACCTGATTGTGTTGAGATTGTGCCGAGTCAATAAACATAACTGTGCTCAGTGGAAGCTGTTGGTAGATGGTGTTAGACAGCAACAGTATGTATATGCATATGCTATCTATGTGTGAATTTTATGCTGTATGTTGTCTGTTCTTCTAATTAATAGCATTTTCTATAAATGTCACAAAAATTAACTTAGCCTACCTTTCTGAGTTTCTCAATCATCTCTTCAATGCTGATGTCACCATTCTGGGATACCTTGCATTCCATCTGAGTGAGCCATTCACATAGCTCTTTATATTTCTCATTAAAGATGGCCCACTCATTTAGCTTCTCACTCACCTGCTGCCTGCGAAGAGACAACTGAACACGGAGACACAAAAAGAAAGGCATTCTGTTTAAGCTGTACAGTATGTACACAAATAAAATATATGCAAGTAATACTAGCATCAGGACTGGCATATTATATCTCCATTACTGCACTACAAAACTTACACAATCATTGCAAGGAAATTAGAAAAAGCTATTAAAAGATTTGAAGTTGCATACGAACAGTAAATGCTGCAGTAAATGCCTACCTGCACTTCAAGTTTTTGCTGTGATATGAAAAGCTTGCATACATCCTGTGGTCTACAGGCTCACGCACCGGATGCTACACAAGCAAACTGACAGGAAAGCCTTCTTCGCTTTGTGAGTTTCGGTGTCAGAACTAATTACTTTATTGCTTTACTAATAGCTTCTGGACAAAAACTGCTCATTGTTTAAGCTTACAAGCTTAAGCTTCATGTATATATTATGCATCAATTCATAAAGCATAAAAATCAAAGCTTTTGTCAACATTCATTTTGTTAGCAACCTAGTGAGAAATATACAGTTTCATGTCTAAACTGATTTTAAATATTGTGCAACAGCACCACCAACTGGTACCAACTGCGATTAAAATGTTTCTCCGACGTGGAAATAAATGTAAACCTTACTATGAATACACATTTCTTTCAGCACATTCTACCAATATGAAGCATCCTCAGGAAGTATAAAAAACAGCTTAAAAACTAATCTTTACACTTTCATTTAGATTATCTTCTTAATAATGTATCTTTTATTTTACATTTTCTAGATGTTTTATTGTACTGTAACTGTCACGGCTAGTGGCCGCTAGTGGCCTCTGTTTCTGTTTTACCCTGTTTTTTGTCCTGTGTGTTCTGGGGATCTTTATTTTGGAGTTCAGGGTTTAGTCACGTGTCCTTTTGTTTCCACCTGCCCAGTGTTTCATGTCTGATTACGTTCTGTATATATAGTGTGTGTCTGCTACCCTTCCTTGTGTGTCCATCGCCTTATGCTGACCTCTGTTTTGTTTCGGCCCCAGTGCCAGGTTTCATTTCTCTTGTCAATTCTGTTCACTGTAAATAAACCTGAGAATCACAGCATGGACGTCTGTCTGCCAGTTTGGTCATTCCAAGGAGTCTTGGGCTTACGCCCTCGATTCTGACAATAACGCCTTGTTTTTCCTATTGTCCTCTCTTGCTTGCTTTATTCCTAATTTCTTGTGTCTGGAGCCATGTACAAAACATTTGTTACTATTCTCAGTATACCACTTGGATAAGAGAAGTATGTCTCTGACATACCTGGTGACAGATCTCCTCCCACTGGCGATGTAGCAGTTCAATGCGTTCCTGCAACACACACAGATCCTCAGGGCTAATATAGCTGGAGAGAGATTCTCTCAATACAGTAAGATGAGCCAAGTCCTCTGTCCAGCCATCAAACGTGCTCTCCAAATCCTGCATTTAGGAGAACAAAATAAATATTATGAAGCTATCAATATAGCCCAAAACATACATAAACATTAACACCAGTCTCATTACATCATAACCATGTTGCCATCAAATATCCAAACAGCCCCTCTACATTTGATCACTGTCAACATATTATAAAAGGTGCTATTTGCAAAAATACCTTTAATTAATATCATAAAATAACTGTTATTGTGAAAATATTAATATGTAACTAATTAAAATAAGGAAAAAAAGATATTGATTAAATCACAACTCGCACTGTATGAACTCTATGAACACTCTTTACTTGGCTATGTGCATTACCTTGCATCGCATCTGTTCAGTCTGCAGCTCCTCATGGTGATTTGGTAGAGTCTGAGAGAGCTGACGCTTGAAAGCTCGTAGTTTCTCCAAAGACACACCAATGCCTTCCTCACATTTATCCCAATCCTGCACACAAATAAACTTTAGGTCAGCTTGGGCTCTTTCTGCTATATTATGATCAGACTTTGCAGACTGACACTGAAATTGTTTAGATTCATAGTGTCTGAAAGCATCACCAAACCACCAAATAATATGTAAATAAGCAGAGTAACATTATAACAGAGCTGTACCCTGAGCAGGACAGCCAATTCTCTCTTCTGCTCCTCCAGGCAAATGTTAGCATGTCTCCAGCGCTCCTGGATGCTGAGAAGTTCTTCCTGCAGTGATGATTCAGCTCGGCTGTCTGCAGACAGAAGCAGCTGCCTCCCAGCCTCCACCGTAAGGATGTAGCTGCCTTGCTGTCTCTGAAGCACCTTCTCTTTTAGCTAAAAGGACCAAAGGTAGACAGCAGGGGGCACCAATGCATGAAGTTAAAAAAAGTCACCAACAGCTGGTAGATTGCAATTTTCTTTTTTTTTTCACACGAGAAGCTAACTTTTCATTCATCTTTAGCTGACTGGTGAATTTTGATAAGTAAGAGTTTTCAGAACTTCTTTAGCTTTTGTTTGCATCACTAAAACCCACATGGAAAATCTCATGGTTGTATTTATGTTTGAACTCAAAAATGAGATATGAGTATGAGACTGCAGCGTGTATGATGCGGAATGAGATTAAATGTTGAATAATATGGGAAACTTTCACTCAGTCAGAGTAATGACACTTAGGTATCATTCAGGGTTCTTACACCTTTTCCAACTTCAAATTCCAGCACTTTTCAAGCACTTTCAAGGTGAATTTATATGCTTTACCAACCGCACTAAATTACGTTTATATATGCTGTATGTACTTTTTAACATTTAAATTTATTTAAATTATTTTCAGCTTGG
>JBBPDB010000001.1:28226127-28262038 GCA_037974465.1 Brachypetersius altus
CAGACGACGTTTACTACTTTTTACAGGCCTTAATTTGGCCCAGTTTAATTTACTACCTTTTACAACCCCGCGGCAACTCTGCAAAAGGAAAACTACCCCGTAAGATAAATTATTATGAAAGCAATGTAATTTTTAAATTCAAGCAGGTTCAAGCACTTTGTCCAAAATCCAAGCACTTTTCTAACCTTGAAACACTATATTAAAAATCAAGCATTTTCCAGGATTTCCAGCACCTGTACGAACCCTGATCATTAGGTTGTAGAAACAATCACAGGCATACAACAAAAGAGGTGCAATGCAACAAAAGAGTTGTGCCTTGTATCACAGAAAATCCCTGTTGAATAATTAAATGAAATACAAGGGATATCCCAGTATTAGTGGCAGTTGCAACATTTATGACTCTGCTTACATGGACAGCATCAAGCATGGCTCGGGCCTGCTGGAGAGGCACTGGAGCTCCAGGCTGTAGAGCCTCTGTATGATGTGAGACCTCCACAAGCCATTTCCGTAACTTCTCTGCCATCTCTCTGTAACGCTGCCACTGGCGAATTAGGCTGTCTATGATTCCTCTTCGTTGCTGTGCCCGACGTACCACCCCTTGCCACTGGTTACTTAGCAGCGCCAACTTCAGCTTGAACTCATCTCTAGAAGAGATAATGTTGAACACCAAACACTTATTAATCAAAGTTAATTTGTACATTTGTAATGGTTCTATTTGCACATTAATATTTATTATTACTTATTTACAGTGACACCCTATAACAGAAAATAACATCTCTAAATAAAATGGTTAAAGTTAAGTACCTGTCATCCACCTGGCCTTGCTCTAACATGTGCTGGCCATCACTGATGATAGAGTGAAGGATCTGCTGTCTGCTGAACATCTCTGCCTGGAACAGCTACACATACAATTAAAATATCAATGTACAATACCACAGTGTCATTCTTTATGAAATAACATGCCATTGGCTTAACTTACCTCATGAGCTCTCTGTTGCTCCATCAAACTCTGAAAATTTCCAGAGATCTCCACAGCCAGCTTCTCCTCTGTCTGCACCAGAAACTCCATCCATGTCTCACATTTTTCCAGAAAGGTCTGCTGCTGTAGCAGGGTGGCCTGCAGCTTGCTGTAGGTGAAAACATGTGTTTAGTGGCGGTGGTAATCAGACTCGAGCATTATCTCAGGGATGTATATCAACTTTACTATGTTATGGCATGTTAAAGCAATCTTAACCTGAATCTCTCAGTGGTTTGAGCTGATGCGGTGGCCCAGCTCCTGTTCAGGTTCTGCATGAGTTTGATCTCAGAGTCATTGAGTGGCAGTCTGTAACCCAGTTCATTTAGGCGCTCCAGGTCTGGAGCCATGCTACTGAACTTCAGCATCTGTCTCTGTACAAGCACAAGGTAAACTGATTAAGCTGCTGAATTATTACTGAAACACACATCATTGTAGGAAGGTCTATCAAATTTGAATACTATTTCTAATAGGGATTTCTAACATCATGATACTTCAAGATACATAAAATGTATCACTGTATTTAGTTCTGGTTTTTGACAAGCTGGAACTGACAACAAATGAGGGCCACATTGAGAAATACAGTACCAAATACAGTACCAAAAATATCAAAAACTACAAATACGCTGGCATGTCACACGCATTTCACATTCTGCACTGCACTGAATCTAAGACTGAGGAAACATGCAGTTGGTCGATACACAAACAATACTCAAAATATCAATAAGAAGAAAAGCATACTGAAACAAAGTAACATCATTACAGTGATAAATATTGTGATACTACCCTAAGTTCAATTGTCACTTTTACTAAGACTGTTGTAAGATTACCTTCAGTTCCTCCATACGGTCCTGGATGACTGACATGTCAGAGGAGCCATTAGGATCTTGACCTTTCAGAGTCTCCTCAGCCTCAATAATCCACCGACCGAGAGTGTCCAGCTGCTCATTAAAGACCTCATAATCATGCACTCCTGCCTATGAGTCAAAAAGATACACAAACAACTTTCACAACACGTACAAACACAAACCTCAACCTTTACAAACCTCAAAATGTACAAAACATTAGATGTCTGACCTGGAGAGTGGCTTGCTGTCGGCTGAGGGACTGCTCCATTGAGCTGAGGTGCTGAGTGAGAGACACATGGTCTGACTGGATGGACGCTGCAGCTGAGGTCTCCACCTGTTGTTTCAGCTGCTCACCCAGCTCCAGCAGGACCTGCAGAGAGGCCTGTACTGGGGCTTGTGAACGCAGCAACTCCTGATGGGAGCAAATAAAGATATAAATATTGTCACAAATGTATATTTTTCTCTTTTGCCTTTGCCTTTGTAAGCAGAGCATAATGATTTTAGGAATTATTGCATATCTGTAAGACATTTAGACCTTCTTAACATTTACGTCATTTGTAAACCTACACGTATTTCACAACATAGAGAAGATAATTACAAGTCATATTAAGAATTGCTATTCTTGAGTTAAGATCTGCTTAATCGGTGCAACTATACAGATGCAAGCATATGAAAAACAAAAACACAGTGGAGAGAAAACATTTTACATACACCACAGTCTTGAATCCAGGTGGATACTTCCTCCTCTGAGATGTCCTTATTGCTGGCAGCTTTTAGCAACTGCTCTGCTCTCTCCTCCAGCCTCTGGACACTAACATGGCATTGCTCATACAGATCCTTATAGTTCTGCCACAACTGCAGCAGTGCTTTACTGCTCTTCAGACGCTCTGTTATCTCCTCTAACAAGTTGTTCCACCTGAATTACACACACAAACACACACACACACATAGATATACGGTATATTGTTCCGACCAGTAACAGAGAATGTTACAGTAACAGAGAATTAGTTTCCTACCTGGCATTGATGTCTTTGAGAGTATTATTAAGAGAGTCCGACACAGAGGGATGACACTCCTCTAGCAGTTGATGTGTGACAGCTCCAAACTTTCTCAGACTGCTCTCCTGCTTCTCCAGCTGCTCTTGCAGATTCTGACACATGGATGACAGAGATCACAGTGTGATTTTCTTTTCATACGCATGCCCATTCAACATTATTTACCCTGTACAGTAACCCATAGGTAAACCATACACACAAAGGACTGGAAGTTAGCATTATTTTCACACACAAATTCATTAATAACATTTAAATGAGGGGGAAAGGGGGCTATTTGCCCTGTAATGTATTAATCAGCATAATAATCAATACATTGAACCTGACATGCTGTTGCTGCATTTCACACGAAAAAAAACACATTCTATTTCTGTCTGTGGGATAGAATGCTGAGTGAGTTAAATAAGAATTAGCATATATATGAATATACTTCATACTTCAGCCACTTTCTTTTTTAACCCTTGGTGGTCTAAATTCCAATCTGAATGTGGTAACAGGTTTCCTGGTGGGGATTATCAAACGAGCAAAAGGCAGAGAACGCATACATACCTGTAGACTGTCTACCTGGAGCTGCGCTGCCTCTAGAGATCCGGTGAGCAGGCGGAAGCGAGAAACAGAGTACCTCCCCTCTGTCAGGTAGCTGTTGATCTCCTCAGCTGCCAGTTTGTACTGGCTCCACTGATCCAGTACTGACAGCAGGCTGATCTTCAACTGCCCAATCTGTAAATCAAACAAGCTTGTTATACCAAGATGCACATAAACACATTATCCATACATTTGTTTAAAGACCAAACAAATAACTCACTAGGTGGTCTAGGTCCGCCCAGGTGTGATTCAGAGCCTGAAGAGTTTCCATGACAACAGCACAGGCCTCATCTGTCTTGTTCTGGACTAGAGCACAGGCCTGCTCTTCTACTCTTTCCACTTCCCTCTCCTTCTCCTTAACCATCTCCTCCATTTCCTTTGAGCATGTGCATGTGAAAAGGACAGAGAAACAACACATAAAGGCAACATGCATTGTGGTAATGTCCCTGTTTAGGACATTGCAAGGTCTCCCCTACCTGGCAGTCTTTAAGAGCGTTTTGCACTGAGGAGACATCCTCAATCCTGTGTTTTCTCTTGAGTCTGTCTTCCTGGGCACAAAGCCATGTCTTCAGGCTCAGAACATTGCTCTCATATTCCAGCCAGGACTCTAGTAAACCCTCCAGATACTGGACCTAAACAAACAGATCAAACAAGTCAATTACTTGATGTACAGATAGAACTAAAAATTTGATATTTTTAAAAAATATATCAGTTCACCCTCTCTGTGATGTGAGCCTGCAATATTTGCCAGCGGCGGTTCATGGCTCCCAGCCTCTCTGCAAAGTCTGTTTTGTCACTCCGCTTGCTCTCCACGTCTTGCCCACTAATCTGCAGCACTGACTGGTTCACAAAGTCCACAGTGAGCTGTTTGCAGTTCACATCCACACGGAATCCCTACACAGGTGAAGAAAGACAGTTAGTCAGTATTAAGGCATTAGAGACTTCAGATTTTTCAGATTGACTTATCCGTCAACAAAGTTAAAGTCGAGTCAGCAAGTCATTTGATGACGTTGTTACACAGGTGCAGTGGAGGTGTCCAACAATGAGTAACTTTTACTAAAGTTTTCTGTAACATTAACAGCCAACAAGACAATTAAACAAAACAAAAGAAAGACACATTTTCTGGAAAATTTAAGTGCACAACAGACAGTGGGAACAGCTTTAGCCATGGCAGTCCTCTGGACTGGATGGCACTCTGCAGTGCTAGGATCACCCATGTTAACTAGCAGATGCTGTTTCACATGGCCATGCATAGCGCTGGTACTTTTATTGTACTTTAACATTGACTTGCAGATTGTGCAGGTCACTGTGCTGTTTGAGTGAAGTGTCTCCACACATGTGATGTGTGTCTGTCTTCTCTGTTGCTCGTCTTGTGGTCTTGCATTTAGATTCTCCAACATGCGCTAATGTTACCGCCTTTTCTTTGAAGTGACTATAATAATTGGTTAAGTCACGGAACGCATGTCAGCATAAGCCAATCAGCAGGGGAGATTGCTTTGTGTACATAAGCATGCGCACAGAGTGTGGAGAAAAAAACACGACTTGTCGACTTCTCTCAGGGGTCGTCGACTTGTGCCTCTGACGTTGACGCATCGACAAATCGGCTTTTCTGTTAATGCCCTAGTCAGTATATTAGTGTCACTTGTCATAAACAGTGACAAACCCTATCCAAAAACTGAATAATACACATTTGAGTTTTTTATTGTCCCAGAGGGTAAACCTACCTTGTACCGTTGCAAATACTCTTGGATAACCTTTGACCCCACTGCTCCTTTAAGGTTTTCTTCATCCTCCTCAATCACTTTCTCCATCAGTGAGATCCAGTTCACCAGCTCCGTGATCGCATGGCGAGAGGCCAACTTGTCCATTTGTGACTGCGGCAAGAAGCAAACAAAAATCCATCATCAGCACAGTGGGGCAGGTAAAAACCTTAAAGGTTCCAGTGAATCCTGACAGCTAAGATAAACCTAAGGAATGGAAATAATCCTATTTGGCAAGACAGATAAGCCAGTTCAGCAGGTGACATATGGCACTGTAGTCTATTACCTGGTGGAGTTTTTCCTGTACCACAGGGATGTGAGTGACCAGTTCAGTCCACTGGGCCTCCACCCGAGCCAGCTCGGATCTGAGGACACCTGTGTCTGCCTTTTTCAGCCTCAGCAACTGGTTACCTTCATTCAGTACTGAGGTCTTCAAACAGGAGCGGGCCTCAACTTCCTTACTGAACTCCTGTGAGGTGAGGAAAATGCATGCATCACATATACCACGAGTTTCTTTTGACCAAAAATAGTTAAAAACAACTCTAATGAACTAATGTTCAAGTCATTCAAAAGCTGTGTGGTGAGGTAAAAAATCTTGACCAGTGGACCCTATGTTTTCCTACACAGTTGTGTGCTGTTCTTCCTTTATTGATGCAGCTTCAACTCAGGACATGCTTGTCAATTAGTTTTTTTGATAAGATTTTGTATTTTGCAGGCAACACAGAAAACACCAAATATGAAAGACAGTGGGTCTAGACCACTATACCAATTGGCAAGGTGCATTCACACCACAAGTATTCACACCATAGAGCATATGTCTGGCAAAATATTTTTCCTTTATGCCAATATCCTTCTTCATTAGGTATATTAGCACTGTAACTCCAGAACAAAATTAAAGAAAAACTAACTTCTGACACAAAATAACTTGGCAGATCAACTTTTTTGGGACAAGGGGAAATCTAGCATGCTAGATTTAAGGAGCCAAATAAGATGATGTTTAAATATGGCAATAAATTGGTACTAACCAGGAAAGCTGAGAGGTGGTCTCTAACTGTCTCCACATCCACAGGCACAGTCACTGACTGAGTGCTCCAGAACTCCAAGCGTTCCAGAGCCTCCTGCAGCCACTGATTCAGTTCAGCAGATTCACTCTGATACCTGATAGCACACATAGTCATCCCTTAAACAAATGTAATCTTTTCTTTGAAAGGATGTGTTTGTTTTTTTAAAATACAACATTTCTGGTGAGCCCTGACCTAGTCCAGTGTTTGAGAATGGACTCCAGCCGCTGCAGTTCCTTGTTAACTTTGCTTGAGTTGTTAAGCCAGTGCTCCCCCAGCAGAGTAAGCTGGTTCTCCAGACTGTGGCAGGCCACAGACAGCAGCAAACGCTTGCCTTCCTCCAGTACTTGATAGAGCTTGTGCTGGTATTCAGTCAAAATGCACTTCAGGCCCTAGGAAAAGATTAAATATTTTGTATATAAAATGTACTTACATTATATATATCAGTTTATATTACTATATATATTGCTTCATACTTAATATGGTTTATATATACAGTGTTCCCCCGCAACATCATGGTTCAGAATTCAGAACCTAACTAATAATTATTTGCGGAATATCTGCAAATTCACGGAAACGTGCAATTTTTCATACATTTTAGTGCTAAATTATTAAGAAAGGTATAATTTACTAATTTTATAACATAAATACAGCTAAATTTCCATATAAAATATAACTGGATACATTTTTAGTACTGTCAAGAGAACACAAAGCAACCGTATATTAGCTGCTGCACTGTGACACATCTCTGGCAGATGCAGTCCAGCATACCTGCATCAAATTTCTGGGGTTTACTCTATTATATATTACTGCAGTTGTCTTTTTTGTTGCTCTAATAAAACAAACCCATACTAAGCCTTAACCTTTCTAGTCCACATGTTTTTATATAAACACTGACAAACTTGACAATACTAATATTAATAGTTAACACGTTATTACCACATTAATGCATTATTTACATAACACAGACAATTATTTTATTGCATGTTTAGAAATCCTTATCACCTACTCCTCACACTGTCCTGCCGTACCGCTCACTAAAACATGGACAATGTTAATGGGATCCCCGCGAAAACCAGCCGACACGTACAGCACTTCCATACTTTTGGCCATATAAGACGCCTGACAATTACACCAAATGCGACTTTAAAAACACTGCATTCAGATACAGATACTTTCATATGGAGCTGGTCCTTCATTGTAGCTCCTATAATGGGCCTGCTCCCCCATGCTCTGGACTCTGAAGGGAACTTGTTTTTCAATAACAAGCTAGATAAAACGTGAATGCCTTACAGTGGCAAATAGCTTTGTTAAAAAGCCCCTAATTTGTTTAATGTGTTTGCAAACCAAATGTTATTCAAATTTTGTTCATATTGTTCAAATTTGTCTACTCCAAGTTGATAAGAGTATTAAAAACAGTATGTTTAGGACAGACTTAAAGGTGCGATTAATCATGAGTTAACTATGGCAAACATGAGATTAATCGCGATTAAAATTTTAATCTACTGACAGCCCTAATATTATTACAATACTAACCACTGGCACATATACCAGGATGAAGTGAGTACCTGATAAAGTTCTATTCGTTCAGTCAGCTTCTCCTCTGTCTCTTCGAGCAGGGGGACAGCAGGCATGCTGCCCTCCACTGTCTCCAAATGCCTGAACAGACACTGGTAGTCCACCACCAAGCGGCTCCATGTCTGGTGAAGCACATACCCCATTCACACATATATTTACAAGGATGCAAAAAGTTGCAGAGAGTAACACTGCAATTATTATTCAATCAACTTGGATTACTCATTATGTTTCTACAGATTGCTACTGACCTCCAGGATGTATTCCAGCTCCACTCCTCTCTTGTGAGCCTGCTTTAAAACACTCTGTGCCTGGGTCAGGGTTTCCTCTAGAACTTGGCTCTCTCGTGGCACAACAAAGGCACTAATTTTCTTGTAGAAAGTCTCAGTAAGGACCATATGCCACTCCAGTCCTTGAAAGAATTCCTGGAAAAGTTAAAGAAAGATGTGCTCTCTAATAGTCTACAGACAAACTGTTTGCATCTATGCCAAACATGTAGTATTTAAACAGTGAATTCTTAACACATAGCTTACTTTGTGTTTGTCTAATAGACCCTGGACTTCTTCCACTGATCCAGCAATCATCTTCTGGTCTGCAGCCATCTTATCTTGAGCAGTATCTACCAGATCTACCAGGTCTTGTAGTGCTCGCTCATACTGGCTCTTGAGAGCAATGTTCTGGTTCAGTCCACTGCGGCGTGAGCCCACTGTCATCACTAGCTCCTCATAAGTGTCCTTTACAAAAAGGCATACAAACAAAACACCATTTCAAAATAACTCGTTAAACTTTAAGGACCTGTCGTTAAACTTTTTATAGTGGTTACTACATCATAATATACAGTGCTGGGCAACACAATAATTAACTGAATGTTGATCAGTAAAAGAAAATGTACCTGAAGTTTCAGCAATTCATTGGTAGATATTTGATCTAGCTGCAACTTCACTCCTCTGGATTTCAAATCTATGATTTTAAGCTCAAATTCTCTTAGGGTTTCTTCTGCTTCAGCTATTGTCTGTTAAAACAGCACAGATCATGTAAGAAACTTGTAATAATAAACTCTATTGTATCAGTGTAAATAACTGTGATGCTCTCCCTATACCTGTAATTGTTTTGTTGTGGGCTGGTCAAGGATCCCTGCTAACTTCTGTAGAATCTGGAACTTGCTCTCACTGAGAGCAGAGAAGAGAAGCTGCAACTCAGTCTGTAAAGAAGAAAACAGGCAGCATTAGAAGAGGTACTTTTGCCATTATAAGCAGAAAAGTTAAATGTCTATTATCTTCAGATTCTGCTTAACCTGGAAGGAGGTGAGCTCTTGCATCCTGCTTCTCATAGTGTCACAGCGGTTCTCCACTACTGAGTCAAGGGCTCCTAGTCGCCGAGACAGAGTATCAAGGGCATCCTCCATCAGAGCCTGCTCTTCTTCCTGCAAACCCCCTGTACCCCTTAACAGCCCCCGGCTGTGGCTCACCACTTCTGTCACTTCAGCCACATCTTTTCCTAAGGCCTGCCAGGGATGCAAATGGAGTGTGTTCACAAGACATTTTAGTATCTGTCAAAAATATATCTATACGTGTTGCAGATTTTTTTGTAGGTATATTTCTGAGCAGAGATCACTGTGAAAACATGTTACCAAAAAATACAAAAATCTGTTCATCAGTTTTCACTGAAGACAATGGTGTTTGATTGACACAAAAATGTAACCAAAAATATGAATTAAATATGAAACTAAAATATTTATTTTTTTACGCTTTTCTTACGCCTCATTAAAGAAGCTGATTCTATACAAACAATGTCACATGTTTGTATAGAAGAGATACTGTATTAGGATTGGATACAATTATAGTAAAATCGTGTAACAACAGTTAAACTCTAAGTGTTAAATGTAAAGTAAAACATTCTGCAAACAAGTCACTGACCTCATGGTTGAAGAGCTGTGTTTCTGAGTTCTCTGTCAGGAGTACTGGTCCAGAGAACAGGGTGGTCTCCACATCATCCAGCCAAGATGAGGTGGCTGTGACTGCTGAATACAACTGTTGCTCCATGTGAGTGTCTTGTGCTTTTGTTGAACTTGGTGCCTGCGTGCCCAACAGCAAAATATGTTTCAGTATTTGCAATATTCAAGAGGGGTTGTTGCACAGGTCACAGCATAAAGAAAGTCACTGAGGGCAGCCAGTATAACCTGAGAAGTTCCATCATCCACAGCTTTACTGAATCCAAGGTACAATGACTTCAGTGTGGACTTGTTCTGGACCTGGGCATCTCCTTTGTAGACTGGAGCAGCAGATGTGTTTACTCGAGCAGTCCTTGAGTAAACCTGGAAACAACAGTGATTATCACTACAAGCTAATCCATGTTGTACTGGTGTGACAAAAAAGCCAATGAACTAGGTTTTGCTGGATTTTACGTATGTCAAAAGAAGTATTGTGATCAGTACTGGTTGCTTTGTGTCCTGCTCTAAGGTGCTCTGCAGAAGCTGCAGTTTGGTGGCCATGTCTTTTCTTAAGCTTTCCCATCTCTGTTTCCTTTGCCCCACTGCAACCTGGTTCTCCTGCTCTGGCTCTGGGGTGAGCGCTTCATTGACACTGCAGACAATGTAGAAGATGTGTTAAAGACAATGAGAGTTACACTCATAACAATCTAGAAAAAAAATAAAGCTCAGTCTCATAGCCGCATCCTTACAGAAAAAAAGGTAAATTGCATTTCAATTTGAGTATGATCAAAATATATGTGCGGCTAAATTTAATATGTCACATTATTGTTTCAAATTTGTAAACTGTAAATGTACAGGTTCAATCACTAAATTAAGTAGCAGCTTACTGCAATAACCCATTTACGTTAGAAATATAGAACCTACCTTTCTACCTTTGGTAGAAAGAGATAGAAATGATGACTAGAAATGATAGCAATGGACAGCTCAAATACCTGGCACTTAAGGGTGAAGACTGCTGGGTGAGGATCTCTTCTCCACGACTAGCCACAGATTTCAGCAGCTTTTTCTGCTCAGCCAACTGCTCCTCAAGTTCCTTAATATAAGAAGTACAGAATATTTTTGTTGATATTAATTTAAACTGTATAAATAAATAAAATATTAATTTAAACTGTATGATAAACTAAAATCATTGTTTTTTGAATCCCTCCCCCAAAAACCTAATTTCATGTCTATATTTCACACAATGAGAAGACCATAGAAATACCACTGTACCTTCTGTCTCTGGAGAGTGTCCTGGTGCTGCAAACTCCGTGTAGAGCGGGCCTGGGCCAGCCAGTCCTGCACGTTAGGACTCTGGGAGAGACTGGAGTCTGACTCACTGTCAGACTGTTCTTGTAGTGAGCCCTGCAGTCAATACACGAAACATTTTATTGAGTATCAGACTCAATATGTACATTATAATTACTTTCACCAGAGAAAACAAATGGCCATAAGGGTTCGAAATGTATAAAGTAATTATGCTGTGGCTCATAATCAACATCAAAAGATAGGATATATTCTTGAAAAAAGTCCCAAAAGATATCTGAATTACAGAAAGCACTTTGAGCTTTTACTGCATTTGGAAGATCAGAAATTCATTATGCAGTTTGCTCACTACAGGTCTTAAATTAAACAAATGAAGAAAATTAAATGGCACGCATGAAAAGACTAAACACTTTGCCTCATTTACCAAAGAAAACTCAAATACATTTTAAACTGTAGAAACAGAGAAACTGCAAAATCACTCTTACTGGGTGAAACAGAAATGAGTATATTCATTTTAGCTTTTCCTGCATAACACAATGGGAGGTTTGTTGAAAAATGTTAGGTGTTTCAAATGAGTTTTGTTTGAAAATAATTACACTGGCCCCTATAGGAAATTATCTGGGAAAATAATCTAAATCATTAAGAACTTTTCATGACCGCAACATTAAGTTTTGAAATAACAGTTTCTATGTAATTCCTACAGTGTTTACCAACAAACTAGCGTAACATTTCAGACTATTAACAGCAAACATTTAATACTTGTCCCCGTTGCATATTATTTTGCCTGCATGCTAGGATGAATATGACTGTGCCAGCATGGAGACCTTACCTGAATATTGATTTGTTTGTTCTGGAGCATTCGCTGCAGTTCTAGCAGGCTTCCCTTTAAGGTGCGCAGCTTCCTGGCTAGCTGCTCAGCCTCATCCCTGGTCTCAGGCCGGCCCTCCAGCAGCAGTGCCTCACTGTGCATGGACAGCTCAGAGAGTGCCAATACCTTCTCTTCCATTTCCAGCAGCATGTTCTGCAGCAGCAACAGAAGGGAAGCCAGCTCAAACATGACTGAGAGCAACGGCCAAAAGCTGCAACTAAACGTGTCTGTAGTTCTGCACAGGCCGCTCTCATCCTAGGTCCCTATCCACCACAACTTGAGTAGAGTCCATTAATCTTAATCCTTCACGTGCCATGCTCCCAATACACATCCATTTTAAACAGTGATATACTAAATTGCTGCTCCCTTCACTGAAGATCTTTTCAGTGTATTTTTTATTGTTGATAAATAGCTAAGAGCCAATAGCGTTGCTCAACTAAGTAGAATCCTACCAGTTTGTAACATTCAGACACTCCCTACAAGGTAAGTACAGACCCACCCACACCTTAACTTAGCCAATGAGAGACAACCTGCAACATGAATATGAAAGTAGGGCTGGCCAGCTTTGGTGCCAGCGCCAATCCGGTCAGAGGAATCCACTAATCACCTGAAAGCCACCACAACCACTAGTCACCATTACACTGAGACATATGCATAATCTCCTTAAAGCTCATGCTACAACAGCTTAGGAACCTAACCATCTGAATGCTCTGAGGTCTTTTAATACTACTGTTATTTTATTTATCTTTAAAGTTAAACACTGTATGCTGCAAACCTCAGTGAATAATAATAGGGCTGTAAAAGCATGTTTGAAAAAACCCAACTAAAGCAGTTTAGTGTGTTTTTTTTTTTTTTTACATTTTCTTACCCAGGTTGTAATATATGTGGCCAGTAGAGGACTCACTAACCTGACAGTCTGAGAGCTGCTCATCCATGTCTGAATCTTGGAGGCTGGTGCTGAGTATGCTGCGTGTGCTCAGAATCCATTGATCAAGCTCATCCACCTGACTCAGGTAGCGCTGTAAGGCCTGCTCCTGCTGTTGTTTCTCTAGACAGTCGCTCAGCCGCTCCTGAATAAGGAAGACATAAAACACTTTTTTTTCTGCATAGGGCCAGGAGGAAATCATGAAAGGTAACCAAGCTGGCTACTATTTTGTACTCAGTACCTCCAAAAGCTGTTGTTTTCCAGAGGCTTTCATATGGATAGTGGCCATACGCTCAGACAGAACTGTGAGAGTGGACTGCATAGCTAGCTGGTCAGCTGTGTCAGAGTCCAATGTGTCAGAGATCAGATCCTCGGCAAAGCTTGACTGAAGCTCATCTATGTCCTTCTGCAGCCGGAAAATGTCCTCCATCAGACCCTGGAAGAATCACAACACATAAGTTGTATTTTCTTGACGGAATTGTGAGGAACTGGGATAAGTTCATCATTTGAAATGAAGAATTTTAGAACATGTCTGCACAGCAAATTTTTCACCTGATGCAGAACCATCTGTCTGTCTGGACTTAGGTCATGATGAGGCGGCTCATTCAGTTTAGCCTCCATAGACTCCATCTTGGCTGAAATGGACTGCAAAGAACCTTGGTATCGCTGCTGTCTCTCCAGGGCCTCATAAAGTGTTCTCTGTTTTTCACTGATCTGTGAGAAAGATGAGATGTAACAACAATTTCCAGTCCAATAACATCAGCAGTTCCATTTGGTCTATGTACATACCACATTTTTCAAGGTCTCCCATGAACGCTGAAGGTCATCTAGATTGGCTACGGATTCCAGTGTTGGATCATACAGTTCTTGTATAGGAGCTCTGGTGAGAGTAGCTCGGCCCATTGACAACTAAAGCAAAAGAGTGTCCAAAACCAGTGAAAACTCATTACATGCAATACAATACAACTGTGCAAAGAGGCACTACACATAAAATATAACATAATGCAAACAGGGATTTCAAACCCCTGGCAATTCTCTGAGAAATCTACAGACTAGCATTTTTACTGGCTAAATTTAACTCATGACGGCCTTGTTAAGAAGCTGATAAGCTGAACCAGATGTGTTTAATGAGGTAAAAATCAAAAACTCTGCAGTGCCATGGCTTATTTGAACTGGTGCATAGCCTTGTATAGCATTATAACTTCCCAGTGGTAGTTTTTTGCCCCACAATGGAAGAATTATCCGAAGAATTAACACTGGGCAGCAGTCGCCGAGCAAACCGAACACCACATTCTCTTTTTTTCAGGGAGGCAGAGAATCACAGACAGTGAATCATAAATAGAGCAATGCATATTAGACTGACCTATATTCTGGCATGGAAGGCCGTGAAGCAGTCTTAACATGCATGTTATTCATGCTGCCCAGTGAAAATCTTGTGCCCCCCATTGAAAATTCTTAACAAGGCTATGACCTGGTTTCTGATATATGGGTTAATGAGTTTAGATAAGGAGTCACCTATCTTGTCCAAAAAAGATTGCTGCCCATGAGGCTACAGGTTTTCCTTCTAATGAAGCAAAAGCACAATTGTTCAATTTGTATAACTGGTCACAGTTGCCAAACAATTAATGGAATAACAACCTGCAGCCACATGGGCCCTTTTTGGCCCTCTGGGTTATATGAAGGGTTAAGCTCAAGGATTCAGAAAGTTTTCATAAAAGCAGACTATAGACCTCAGTAGTCAAAAAGCAAGTAGTAATAATTTAAATGTTAAAAGAAAAACTGTGTACATTGTACCCCAAAAAGAAAATGGTAGGTGTTCTATTATTAGTGTGTACCTTGCTAATTGAGGCCTCAGTGTTAGTAACAGGAGAAGGGGTGCGACATAAATGAGGAGAGGAAATCTCGCTGTTGGTGCCCTCTTCTCCAGACTCCTCAGTGACAGGAGACAGGAGGGTGTGAGTGCGACCCGCTGTCATCTGACACCGCAAGAAACAGAGGATTGCAGAAGAAAGCAGAAAAGTGTTTAATTTAAATATATTCACACACAGTGATGATGGTGGGCCAAGCAAAACACAGATGCCCCAAAAGTACAGTTAAGTTTGGATTTGCATTCAACCACAACCAGACCTTAAAACTGCTTTTCAGGTGTGGGAACCTTCAGTTTAACAGACAAGTACCTTACCACTGTGCGGCTTAGCCAATGATTCCACACTCAAATATTCACTGATTAACTTATAGATTTTGAGGGCAAAATTAATGCACAAATTGTTTCTAGACTTTGAGATAAATTCACATGATGAATATCCAGAGACTTTGGGTATATTACAGACTTTGAACAATTCCAGAAAAATGAAAAGGTTAAAAAAGTCTTTTGCAGAATTGTGAGGCTCAGTGCACTGCATGAAAACAATACAAATATTTTCCACATAAAAAAACACAATACAAAGTCAATGTTACTCACCACTGCTGTGGAGAGCTTGGCCTGTGCAGCTGTTGTCACTTCGTGTGAACCTTCACTCAGGCCCTCTGCATCACTCACAGTCAACAGCATGGTGGCGTGCTTGGCTTTTACTGTCAACATCTTACACTTAGAGTTTAGAGATGCAATCTGCTCCTGATAGCCTTTGATTTTCTGTGCCAGCTCCTGTTTAGGAAACCAATTAGTTTAGGACCTATATGTACACAAGCATCTCTTTATATAAAAGAGACCTAAGATGAATTATAGCTTTCAAGTGAAGAGCTATGTGTGCAAGCTTTCAAGCTTTTCTATCTGTTCCAGTGCTTGGTTACCTCATGGTGGCGTATCTGTGTTTGCAGCTCCTGGATGTTACCGGTGGGAACAGGTCTGTCTTGGATGACCCGGTGAGCATCCTCAATCAGGCCTTGCAGATGCCTCACCTCCTGCTCATACTGCTCATATTGCACCACTGCCTCCTAATATTGAACAAACATTACATGAATTACATGAATATTGTCCCCTGCACATTCTGTCGCTTTAAAACTGATAAAAAGAGGCACTAGACCAAAGTTCCTTCATTGCAAGGTAAAGGATGCACAAAGATGACACCATTCTCAGTGACAAGGGTCTAGAACCATTACTCCTCAGGGTAAGGAGGCAAACCCAGGTTGCAATTGGGATCCACTCAAGAGGCCCTACATAAACCTCTAAAAGCACCTCCCGCAAGCCTAAAAACATACATCCCAATATCGGTTCTGTAATGAAACAGCAGGAGTTATCGTCAGCCAGTCACCTGTCCTACTGGAAGTGTATTGCCATGGACCAGTAGATTGCTGGGGTTTTAGTGTCAGCCCTCTCTTTGTTCTTTCCCAAAGGTCACAGTTGTTCAGGACCTAGTTTGGGCTTTAATACTCTCCAGGGAAGTTGGCACCCTCCCAGCAAGAGGGAAGTCATAGATCCTCATGTTCTTTCAGAGAATTTTAATTCAATTAAGTACATAGTTCCACAAAAGGACAGGCCTGCATCAAACTGTTACTTGATGGTGTTACGGCAACTGTTCTCAACAACATCTTCAGGGGCGACTGGTTTGCCGCCAGAGGCCTGAAGGATGCATCATTCCAAATTCTTATAGTACAAGGGCATGCTTTATCAGTTTAAAACCCTTCACGTTGGCTTTTCTCTGGTTCTAAGAATAAATACTCACTGCATGCAGGTAGCTTTCTCTCTCCTCAAGGAAAAGAACCTCAGCTCTCAGTTCTTTAAATGGGTGGCTATATCACTTGCTATGTTATGTCTGATAATGTATAACTGTAACCAGCATTAACTTGGTTAAAGTGGCTTCTCTATAAGTGGTATGGGCAGAGATCTAGAGCTCCAATCAAATATAGTCAAGAGGAGTGCCTGATGTTATTAGGAGTTATTGCTAGATACATTAATACTAAAGAAAAATATATGGAAAGTTAACAAATTCTACAACTACAATCTTTAAATGGGGGGCTCCTCCTTGGGTTCTCACAAATTGATATTAGCATTCATAAAGTGTTTCAGGTCAGGTCAGATTCTAGACAACATCTGTGTCCTGTTGGGGCACTGAAATGTTTCTGCTATGGCAGAGATTCGAAAACCTGATCTGCTGTTTGTGTGTTTTGCGCACTTTCAATGCAATAGCCCTCTCACTGGCCTTTGTTGGTCATCTGACAGGATCTAATACGTGCACATTTTCAGGTTATATAGCATCAGTATAGCCACAACTGCTGGCCTGGCACCTGCCACAATGCCTACAGCATAGGCTCCAGCTGGGTTCTCCTTGTGACTTTGTGACCATATGTCCCCCTAATTGTAAGTACAGCCCAAATGGTTAGAAAACATGAAACATAACACAGGTTACGATAGTAACCATGGTTATGTGAGTAGTGGATGACTTCAAGGGTCCACTGGGCCCTTGAAGTGTACTGGGTTTCTGAAATACTGGCTATATCACTCGCTATGTTATGTATGACTGATAATGTATAACTGTAACCAGCATTAACTTGGTTCAAGTGGATTCTCTATAAGTGTTATGGACAGAGATCCAGAGCTCTAATGAAATATAGTCAAGTGGAACACCTGCTTTTATTATTAGGTGTTTTTGCTAGTTACATTAATACTAAAGAAAAAAGATATTGAAAGTTAAAAAATTCTACAACTATCTTGTTTCTGTGTGATATGATATTAAACTGGAACAGGTGAGACAACAACAAATTGCATACTAAGCTATCATTCACAGAAATTACATTTTAAACCACATCCATACTTTGAAATGAACGCAATCATCTGAAAAATACTAAGTGAAGTGTTCAAGTTTCTCTTCAGTGAGGTCCCTACCTGAAGAATGTTGCACTGTTGGATGGCAGTGTGCTGCAGTTGGCTGGCCTCCTGCTGGAGGGCATGGGCAGTGCGGCATATAGACAGGCTCATCATCACCTCCTCTGGCACACGAAGAGCAGTCTGACACACCTGCACTGCATGCACCTGCTGCTTAAAGTTCTCCATATCTGACAATAGACGCTGCAAAATAACATCAAGCCCCACAGTCAAAAAGTTCAAACTGGTTCTCACCTATTTATGTATTAGGGCTAGACTTTTAGACCTTATTGAGGAGAAATGTTACCTGTCTCTGAGCCAGCTGTTCTTTGAGGCTCAGACGGGCCAGTTCAGGAGAGGTTAGGGTGGCCTGTACCTGGTCTAGAGCTACATGCAGGGATTTTACCTCATTCTCAAACTTCTCCATGTCCTGAAGATCAGAATTCAGCATATGATTATTTTAAGGTAATATGTAGTGTAGTAATACTACTTGGCTTATATCTAAATGTTTTCTTTGTTACAATAAACAACAACTTTGCAAATATGTATGCAATATGAGAGGACTGCGATAAGGACCACTTATCTTAATATTTCACTCTACTTACTTAATAAATAACATACAATATGCCACAGCCATATTGTTCCTTCTAGATGCACCTAATATTTACAGAAATGCCAACAATATACCATTTTTTACAATTTAATTTATGTTATGTGCAATCTGTAAAGTTGCATGGCACCTGCAAGATATTAAATCAATTGTATTAAGTGTGTTACTTTTATATTGCATTACCAAAAAACAATTCTTTTAAAGAGTGATTCAAAATCTTTGAACAACACTGGAAATGTGTAACTGCAACAGGTAAAGTTGAAACCACTGCACCTTAGCAGCGTCCTGCAGGCTCTGAAGTCGTGACCTGATGGCCTGCTCCAGCTCTTCTGTGTGTCGGCTCAGTTCAGCCACCTGCTGGCTCATAGTTTCTACTTGCAGAGACTCAGACAATAGCTCCACCTTTTCCTGCATGGCTTCAAGGTCACCATGAAGCTCTTTTGATTCCCGCAACACAGACTGAAAGGGAGGGAGCAACAGATTACATTACTACATAAAAAGGAAAACACTCATCTGTCAATAAAAAAAACCCTGCATCTTGACTGCAAAAATGGCCAACCTGGTACATTCTGATCTGCTCCTGCAAGTGAGAGGAGGAATTCCAAATGATGTTGGCCTTAACCAGGCTTCTGGCTCGCTCTGTCCACTTCACTATAAACTCTAACATCTCATTGTACTCATCTAGGTGTGCATCAGCCTGATAAGTACAGAATGCAATTAATTCATAATATCAATCTACTTTTTGTTTTCCGTGGTACATAAAATCACTCTGAACATACATCATACACATTTGTAAACCTATCAAAACAAAAATATGATTCCTATATAACCCAGCTTTTGTAGAAGGCTATTCCTTACCTTCTTTAGCCAGACTGTTCGATATTCAGCCAGACGGAGAGTATGGTGGTGGATTTCTCCTAACTTAGCAATAGCATCACCAAGTTGTTTGGCCAGAAGAGGATTACGTCGACCAAAGTCCTGCACTGCAGCATCTAGCTCAGCAAGTGTTCTACCACAGCTTTCTAGCTCATCACAGAAATCCTATGCAAAAAAAATTACATATATGAAATGAGTATCCACAAGGATTTGTTTAAGCATTTATGAATACAGTATACAAAACCAAACACCATACTCGAGTTTCCTCTTTGGCTTGATTAATGTCAGTGGCCTTTTCTTTCAGTGATGTAGAAATGTTTTTCAATTTTTCAGACACATCATGGATCCTGGAATTAAACTCCTCCTTGATAACCCTGGTCTTCTGAATGTCTCTTTCCTTGGCTTGGACCTTGAGCAATAAAGTGTAACAGCTTAAACATGCAATCCTGCCATGGTACAGTAAGGATTTCCAGGTTATTCAACAGTCTAATAGTAAATCATAAGGACTAGATTTGTAATACAATCTAAATGGTATTTAGTATTAATCTTCAATTAATTTGCCTTGAGATACTACTACTAGACTGTAGCAGAAAATTGGAAAACAAACAAATTCGAGTTATAATGGTAGCTGCTTGAGATCTACCTGATCTTCAATTGAGCCCAATGCCAAAGCAACCTCAGCCAGCTGCATGGAGATTTCTGAAGGTAGAATGGTGTACAAATCCAGATACTTGCTCTGCTGCTGTTCTGCAATCTTATCCACCTTCTGGCGATGGGTAATCAGCTCTCCATGCATTACCTAAGCAGAATCAAAACATTCAATTCCTACATTCCTACATACTACATTTAATAATGATTTAATTATTTCAAAACATAAACATAAAAATTCTGTACGATTAAAAAGGAATCACCTCTAGTTCTTGTGTGAGAATATCCACATCAGCAGTGGGGTTGAGCAAGAGCTCTCTGGAATCCTGGATCCAGCTTTTAACCAGGCTCAGTCCTCTTTCCACATCTTCTCTGTCTTTCAGTTCCTGATAAACACGTGCTCTACCTGCCCTGGACTTCTGCAGGAGACTGTGAGAGACAAAGCCCAGACGTATATACAAATTATCTACCAAGTGTAGGTCAAAATTATCAGGTTGTTATGAACTGACTGATATGGAAAATTCTACACTGTTTAGATCTTTACCTCTCAAACTGATCTTGCACAGCTTTGATCTCCTTTAGACTGGGCAGCTGGTCAATGTCAGCAGTTGGCACTGCTACCTCAACATCATGTAACAGGCTGAGGGCATACTGCCGCAGGAGAGTGAGAGAGGACAGTTCCCTCTCCAGGTCCTGAGTGGCCATGTCATGCTGCTCCAGATGAGACTGTAGTGTGGCTTTAGAAGCTTTTTCCACAGTACATTCAGGAACATGACTCCTTAGGTCATCTGCCACAGTCCTTACTTTTATCATCTGAAAGAATTAATAAAGCTTCAGCACAGTCAGCAAATGGTAGTTGCCGACATACATGTTGTGTGTCTGTCCTGACTTTTATGTGTCAGACATACCTTCTCTCTGAAAGTTCTCCACTCATGAGCTGTATCCTCCAGCACCCTCTCTTGACCTCGAGCCACACTGCGCAGTCTAGTCCAGCGCTGCCACACTGTGGTCATTGAGCGACTAATGGTGGCTTTGCTGGCATCACAGCCAATCAGCTCCAGCTGAGATGCTTGCTCCTCAAGACCCGTCAGCTTCTCCTGGAATCCATTCACCATGGACACCAGTGACTGCAGAACAAAGAAAAAGGAATAGCAAATGGTCAATAAGTAGTTATTTCAAAAGAAAAGATCATCACATTGTAGAATATAGTGGAAATGATTATCTTTACCTTATGACTCTTGAGTTTCTCCTCTGCCTCCTGACTTGTTGCAGCCTTGGCTGTGGAAAACTCAGTCAGTTTCTTCTCTGCCTCATTCATCAGCTCAATGACTGTCTGTCTGGTCTCTTGATAGGAGTTCCATTGTGCCACACAGCTGATAACATATGACAAATAATTGTTTAGATATAATCACGCCACAACTCTAGTTACATTTACATTATTAGTTTCTCTAAAGTATGGCAGCGCTAATACCACCGTACGCTCTTGTCTTAGAATAATTTATTAAGATAACTTACAAGTGGTCCTCAAACAAGTCATCAGCAACCCTCCGAGAGGGGTAATCTCTAAAACGTCTCAGTCCAGAGAAAAAAACAATTTTGCAGACTTTAGGTGCACTGTACCTGTTCAAGACATCCTGGTGACACTGAAGCTGGTCTCTGACCTCTACTCCTCTCTGTTGAGCAGACTCCACACTCAGCCTCAGCTGTTCCTTGGCTGTGGGGTTCACCAGGTTCTCCAGCTGGGGTGGGAGTGACTCAAGCTCCTCTAGGACACCCAGGAAGTCCTGCTCAGTGGCCATAATATCCTCCTGTTGCCGCAAGCATTCTTCATAGTTCTCCACATCCACCCCCAGACTGGCCTGCTGCAAAAATCCTACAGCATCTTCAAGCCACTCACAAGCTGCTTGCATCCGTGAATGGTACTTCTGACACAAGGCCAGTGCTTGCTCCAGTGTGATCTGGATAATAAGTAAGAGAAATAATATGACTTTGATAAATGTGAGAAATAAAAGAAATTATATTTGAAAAACACAGCAACAGGTACAGCAACCAAAATGATTACAGAATTATTTTACACTTGCCTGCTTAGAGCTGAGCGCTTGTTGTACATCAGCTTCCAGCTTTGCCATTTCTTGCAGACTGAAGTCCACATGAGCTGGGACAAGTTCATTAGCACTTGCATACTTCTGTTTCTCCCTGGTACTCAGTGCAGCCACAATCCTAAGTCGAGACTGCACTTCTTCCTGCACGATTTGCTGCTTCCTGATCTCTTCTTGTACCTTCTCCACCTTTACATCAACGATGACAGCGCAGCCCAGCTCATCTCTGATCTGCTGCAGCCAAGTTAAAGTGCGCTTTACTTCAGTTTCAAAGTCTTTACTCTGCACAAACCGGTTCTCACACTCTACTATCAACTCCCCAACAGCTGACTGTAGGGACTGGAGTTCCTCCTGCCAGGACGTCACCCGCTGCCTAGAGGTCTCATGGGCAGCTGGGTTCATGTGGGTAGCAAGGTTGGCCATCTGCTCCATGAGCCTAGAGAGATGAGAGCTTGCTCCCTGAAGGCTGGCAGCAAGGGCATGGTAATTCTTCAGTCTCTCTTCAGCTGATTGGGTCTCAGCATTGACTTTGACAAGTTGTTCTTTAGTTGCTCTCAGCTCAGAGTCAACTTGCATGGCCATGGCTTGGTGGTCTTCAAATGATTCCAAAGTGTCATCAAGGTGTTCAACTCGCTGTTCTATCAGCCTCTTGAGACCATTATAGAGGCTGATGAGTTGAGTCATTTCTTCAGGCTGCCATGGTTGGCCAGTGCTGCGGAAGCCCTCTTTTTTCTGGTTGAGCTCACTAACCGCTTGGCCAAGATTTGTCAACTCCTGAAGCAGTGTTTTATAATCACGTTGCAAACTGATGACTTCCTCAGTCTGCAGACCAACAGGCTGAGTACCAAGGTTGTGGAATTGTTCCTCTAGCTCTTTCAGTGCTTTGTGGGTCACATCTATGAAGGAAGCATATTCCTGACGTGCGAGAATGGCCTGTTGTATTTTCTCCTGTTTTTCTTTGGCTAGAGCCAGGACGTTGTTATATTGCTGTGGGAGAGCATTGAGTTTCTCATCTAAGTAGCAATGGTCAACCTCATTTAGAGTGGGCAATATGTCTTGACCTGCTCTTTGGACAATCAGCAGGAGATTCTCATATTCTGTTGCTTGATCCAAAATTTGTTGGTATTTTGTAAGCTGTGCACTGAGTTCTGCATCTCCATTCATGAGATTTATTTCTGGAAATGTGACAATATCTGCTTGCTTTAACCACTGGCATGTCTTCTCCAGATCTGCTTTGAAGTATTTTCTAGTTACTTGTACTTTCTCCAACTCCTGCAATCGCTGGCTACACTTTTGCAAAGCTACTTCAAAAATATTTTGCAACTCCTGTAGCTTGGTTAGCATTTCAGCCTTCTCATCCTCAGTGGCATCTTTCATTAGATCCCTTCCTTGGGACCACAGAGAAGTTAGCTCACTCTGATAAGCTCTCAGACTGCTTTGGATGTTCCTGCAAGCCCTGACCTGCTTAGCCAAGTCATCTGGTAAAAGGGCAATGTAGTCATCAGCCTGTGCTTTCTTCTCATTCTGTTGAACCCAGGTGATAGCCTGACTCACAGCAAGAAGGAACTGGTTCCTTTCTGTGAAAGCCCTACTGAGGTGTTTCCTTCGCTGAGCAACTTTGATACTCAATGACTCTACATCAGACTTGGTCTCAGATATGAGCTTCTGCAGTCTTTGCCGTTCATTAAGACCTAAGTGTGCTAAAACTCTGTCTGCATCACTCATTGCTTGGGAAAGCAACAGCTGCTTTGCTTCAAGCTCACTGCAGATGCTGAGGTGGTCAAAGAGGAAGCTTTGTGCCAATTCCGGTGGTGGGCTCATTTTCATAGCCTCAGACAGAGCAGGCTGCTGTTCCTCAGCCCATTCTCTCGCCTCTTTCAGTCGAGCCTCAACTTGGCTCATGTCCTCAAGTGTCAGGATAGAGTCCTGGATCTTTCTCTCTATGAGGCTCTCTAGGTGTGCCCAGCGCTGCTCAAAGTGGCTGATCTGTTCTTTCACCAGCTCTTTGTCATCCAAATTTAAGTAGTACATCACTTTCTGTTTTTGTTCTTTAAGGTCATCCAGAGTACTCTTCTTTTCTTTGAGGGCAATCGAGAGTTTCCGGAGAGCTTCTAGATGCTCAGATGAGCTCTCAGCATCAGTTCTGAAACATTTTTAAAGAAACAATTATGCCTTGATTGTAATTTCACATTACTCACATATGACTAAGCAAAAACATTTTTAAGCACTAAGATTAAGAAGTTACCTTGCAAGATTGTCCCACTCCTTGGAAACCTGCTCAAACAGGGCTTCCATGGCACTGATGCAATCATGGTACTCTCTTGTCCTTAAGAGATCCTCTTCCCTCTGGGTCTGTAGCTTGTTGGCCTGATGGCACAGTTCTAGCCATGCATGACTCAGATGATTCATCTCTGCATGTTCTGGAGAGTCCCTGCCTTCAGTAAGCTTACTTACGCTCTCTGTCATCTTAGTCAAAGCATTTTGTCTGCTTTGTAGCTGCTGGCCGAACTCCTATTGAACAAATGAATCCAGTTAGAAAAATATGAAAAATATGTGCATAAGGAAAACACACAATATAAATCTGCTTTTTCAAGCACAGATTTAAATAATGTGAAACAATTTGCAATAATTGTTTATACTTCGTAGGAATTATAGCCCTTGCAGCAAATCCTTTGCAGTTAATGCCTGCCTAAGGTTTCCAACCAGTGAGCACGATTATATGCTAGGTATCATCTTTGGTGATACTTTGCCAAGACTACAATGCAGTCATTTTCAGTTCCTACTTTTTGTCAGCAGTCTTCTGCAGATTAAACCATAATCATTACTTCATTATAACTCCAGAGTGCAGAACATAGCTAAACAACATCTTGTCAAGTGTTACTATTACTTTGCGAACTGTATTCTACGTCCAAAACGTAAGGTACCAGTGGCATCTCTTACTTTGGCTTGGTCCAGCATGTTTTGGGCGATCTTGGGCTCCAGTTCAGCAGGCCTCCTGGAAAGGCTTTGTAATTGCTGTTCCAAATCCTGAAAGAGTGTAGATAACTCCTGCTTTTGTTCCTTAATCTCCCTCCAGCTCTCTGACAGCTGTTGTGCTCTGGCCATCCTTTCTTCAATCTGGGAATCACATGAAACACCAGGAGCATATCGCCACCAGCATAAATGTTATGAAATAACAATTAACGCAGCTTAGTTACGTATTGTATTTAGTCAAAGTTATCAGACTCACCAAAGTTTTGATCTGTTGAATCTTTGCAGCTGCAGCTCTCACAGATTCATCTGATAAGTCACACACTGAACAAACCAGGTCAAGATATGTACTGGCCTGCTCCTGCAGAGCTCTGAAGTGCTTTACCTGCAAATATTAAATTACGGGAAAAAAACATTTCTATTACATAGTTCACCTATAGAACATTGATTTTGCTGTCAAACAAATAAATAAAAATTACACAAATAAATATTATTTATTTATCTATTTTGCACATAAATTTGCACATCTAATTTTTTGTGCTATTACTTTGTTATATTATGAATATTGATCAAATTAACATGTAAACTTTTTAGACTATGGGGTGTGAAAGGGCTATCTAGTCTTTCAATAACCTGTTTCAGCGCTTCCTGAAGGCCAAATGGAGTTTCTGAATGTAGCTGTATCTCTTGTTGGACAGTAGAGTGCCAGGTCTCACATTGCTGCAGAGTGTCCTGGTGACTGACATGCTTCTGTAGCTCTCGGTCAAGAGTCTGATACACCTGAGGAGGTACAAGTCAATATTTAACTAAAAGATAAAGACAAAACTGTAGTATTGCGGATCAAATATAGAATGGGTAGTGATGCTGACCCGCTGAGCTGTGCTGCAGATAGCTGAGTAGCTGTCCTTGGTTCCTTGCTGGTGAGCCTGAACCTGCTGGCTAATCTTAGCCTGAATTTGCTCTGAACAGCAGCTGACAAGATTATCACCCTTCTCTTTCAAACTTGCCAAACGATCTTCAAAGCCAGCTATCTCCTCCATTACAGCCTGGAACAAGAATGAAAGGCACAAGATGCTAGGAAGATTACTTAGGAAAAGCATTAAAAGGTTTTAATAATACTGCCAAAATGCTGTAAACCAGGATTAGAAAATTACTTTTGCAATGTTTTTGGCCAACAAACAAGGATGAATGTAACAACAACCAGCAACTATTATATGGTTACTCACAGGAAAAAGAAAAATCTTTAATGCTTGAAATGTATATGTATATGTGAGCTAAAACATAATTTCGGTAGGATAATAATTCAAAATTGTCAGTGTCAAAAGTGTGTTGGGCTCTAGAATTAGTAGTTAATCAATGTGCAGGTGAGTGCACAATGTGCAAGGGAGAATGTGTGTCATGCAGTAAGACAATGACCCTAAGCACACAAGTCATTTTACAATAGCATTGTTAAAAATAAAGTTAAAGTTTTGGAATGGCCGAGTCAAAGTCCTGACCTTAACCCATTTGAAATGTTATGGGAGGACCTGAAGAGAGCAGTTTATGTGAAGAAACCCAACATCCTGGAGTTAAAGTAGTTCTATACAGAGGAATGACCTGAATGCCTCTCATGTGTAGGACTGATGAACAGTTACTGGGAACATATAGCTGCAGTTATTGTTGAATACGTTTGTCGCACCAGATACAACTGAAACAAAAGGTTCGTATGCTTTTTCCACTCATTTAAACTTTGAAGGACGACTGTACATACCTTGTGTCTTGCTAGCTGCTGTGTGGCCATCTCTAGATTTCCACTTTGCATAGAGTCAGAGGTAACAAGTCTGCTAGACAACTGCAGCAGCCATTTCTCCACCTCCTGTAGTTCACTGTTATAGTCCTCATGCTCTTTCACCCCTTCTGTAAACTTCTGTACCTGGGCCTGCAAACAATACAACTCAATTTGAACTATTCAATTTGAATATTCACCTCTCTTTTATGAATGTAACAGTGACCATAGCACACTGGACTTAGGTAGACATACTGCAAAAGTCATTTAGCGACATGACATGATGCAGCTAATAATACAAACACAATAAGTTCCAGAAATTATTCAGGGCAACATCAGGGCAGCTAAACGAAAGCTTTATGGATATTAGTAAGCTCCCTCACACTGTCCGCACAGGCAGGAAGAGTGAACCCATAGTACTGGTGGAAAAACATGCTAGTGTGGGGACCACTAATCAAATTAATGAGACTTAGCATCAACTGAGCACATTTAGTGAGCAGGACTTGTGTTACAGCAAAGAGGGGAGAGGGAATTCATCTGTGTGAGTACGACATATGTGTATAACTGGATGTAAAATACATCATGTCACTTTGTGTAAGGTTTCAACTTATGCGTGCTGTTTCACACAAGCTGTTTCACAGATAATTTAGAATAAAACAGGACACTGAAAGTATGACAGGGTGTTTTTACATTCAATAACTACATAAACAAGAATTTAATACACGCTTAAAGCAATACCTTGGCAGTGTTGCACAGATCTTGGTAATCAGTTTGCAGCTTGGTCATGTTTTCACTGATAGTGGGATCACGCACAGTTTCAAGAAGAGCTTCTCCTTTTTCAATGACAAACTTTATCGCTGGCTCATGAGACTGCACAGTTTGTTGGATTGTCTATATAGAGACAAAAATCACAAAATGTAAATGCTTTTCATTGATAAAATACATCTGTAGTTTACATCCCAGTCCTCTGTTAGCCCTGCAACACACCACTTACTGTTTCCTGCTCTAATGCACCTTTTTTAACACAAGAACGGTGTGACAGTTATCTGGTTAAATGGCTCAGATGTATTATTCCATAACACATTGGAGTACAGCACTACAAAGGACTGGGATTGGAAGCATTGCTATAGAAAATGCATAATGAGACTCAGATCATTTTAATGTGATTATGCACCAAGGAACAATAAAATGAATGTTAACATAACATATGCAATATTTGTGACTCACTTTGTATTTGGCTAACTGGGCCTTTTTTTGGTAAAGTTCAGCTTTAAGCTCCACAGGAGAGGCCAACAGAGATTTAGTCTCTATAAGCCACTGGCTCTGAGCCTTATACTTGTCTAGAAAGTCTTTAGAGAGCTGGATGCACTTCTCCTGAGCGCTGAGCTCAGTTCGAAGAGCACCCATTAGCTCCTCCATCTGAGAAATACGAGTGTTGATATCTTCTTTTAACTGCTCGCTCTCTGACTCCTCCAGGAAGGCCATAGCCCGTTCGGTCTTCTCCCGCATGGTCTTTAAGAAGGTGTGACCCAGTTCCATATCACCCTGCAGAGCCTAAGTCATCAAATTGGAGAGAGTAGAGACAGATACAAATTACTTCCAGCTGAAAAGCTTTTAAAAAGATGTATTGGTGAATAACAAATTGAAAAAACTTTTCAGAGGTTCTACTACTGGAGGAACATGATGCCACTATTTTGTACCTCTAGTTTTTTTTGTTTTTTCTCCATAGCAACACGATCAAGAACATCAATACTGATAGCCACACTGCTAAAGCTCTTTTGAGCTGTGCTCAGCCAGTCGGAGAAGGTGCTGAAGATGCTCTGGGCTTCCTCAATGCTATACACTTCTTCCTTTAGCTGTTTGATCGTTTCCTAAAAGACAATAAAAAAGGAAAGCATCAGTCTATATTTTGTCTGTGTAAGCTATCTTTAAACATGAATGTGTGTATGTGTGTGAGTATGTACATGAACCATACCAAGAGGTGCAGTAGCAGAGCATGGTAGCGTGAGGTAAGCTGTGTAGCCCTGGTGCTGACTCGACTGCTGATGTGAGTCTCCTCGAGGACCTGCTGGGCCAGAGCACCTAAACCCTCTATCTCCTCCTGATAGACTAGTACCTCCTCATGCCATCCCTGCATAACACAATGAACCACTTCACTGGTTAAATCTATGTATATTCCACTTATAACAACATATTCTATTCTAGTATAAGGTTTATGCATGATGAATTATAGACCAATAAGAAAACAAGAGAATAAGAGTTTGCATCTCCATTAGACTGCAAGGTCTCCACAAACCTTCAAAAGCTGTAGTTGAGCTTCCTTGGTGGCTCTATCAGAGCGCCTGCAGCTTCGTAGCTGGCCTTTACTCTCCATTCCTTTCAGCCAGTTATCAAGTCGCTGGAACTTCTGTTCAATCTGTCGGAGCTTGGCTAGGGCACTGTTCAGCTGAGATCTGGTCTCTCCCAGCCGGGCCTGGTAACTGCCCCACTCCTGCTGTACTGTCTCCAATGTGCGATCCTCCAGCTGGGGTGTTCCCCATGGAATAACCTGCTCACGACTCACAGACAGTGTATTGAGCAAAGCCTGTCCCTCGGTGCAGTGTACCTGTAGCTCCTATAGATCGGAAAACACAGTAATTATTCTACAGACTTACTTTATCGCAGCAAAATATTTACTATTCTGCAGGAAAATGTATATGGCATAATAAACATGGTATAATATATCCGCTACACTAAATGTCGACCCATTCAAAGTCAAGACTTATTAAGAAGACAACAAAATGATTTATTGACGTATTTTAAACTTTACACACAAGCTGACTAGTGTGACTATGAGAAAAGCTAAACAAAGATCAACTCAGAGCGATTTTTGAAAATTAAACAGTAAGGAAATAATATAATTATAAGGTATGTATATTATAATACAGTGCCCAAGCATAAACAACCCAGTACATGGACGAGGCCCGTAAATATAAGACATCAGAAAAACCAAAAAAATTAGTATATCAGCAGTTTCCGCAAATGCATGGGGGTTTCCGCGAACAAATATTAGTTCAGTTCTCGAAAGACTGAAGCCGTGACTGCTGAACCATGATTAAGCAGGGATTTACTGTATACTGTATTCCTCTGTTATTTATTTTGAGATTTGATCTCCACCAGAGAAGTTCTGAAGTTGTACAGGAAAAGCATGAACCTGAAATGTTTGCGCGGTGATTGCAGACTTATCACTGATAAACTCTGACCTGAAGCTTTTGTAGAGTTTCCTCCAGGGCATCAACATCTCCATCCAGGTGTGTATAGCAGCTGAGTTTATCCTGCTGCTGTTCCAGCCAGTCCTTAAACTCATGCAAACAGTGCTGGTACTCCTGATGGGCCTGCACCAGCTCTTCTGCCTTTCCTACTCCCAGCTTTTAAGGAGAAAGCCATTACTGATTCATTAATACAGTTGAACTCACTAATGAACTGATGTTTGAAATATGTTTGAAATATACATAGAAATGTACCTGAGTCCGCTCTTTGATACTGTTATAACGTTCCTGTAAGTCTTGAATCTCCAGCTGGGTGACATAGTGCTCAGCCATGTTGGAACCTTTCATGGAGATGGTGTCGAGGACAGAGCTATGGCTCAGCACTTCCTCATACAGCAACTACAATAAACATACATAAGTACAATACTTGAAAATAGTTCTTTACAGAATGCATACATCACAAATTCCATTTTTTACAAATTCCATTTTTATGTTAAAGTTTAAATGTGGAGATTGAAGGAAGTATATCACTTGTTTGCAAAGATGTGCAGAGGGTGTATACTTTCAAAAAAAACATTTCATTTGACCAGGGATGACCAAACTTTTGCATATAACTGTATGCTGTATGTGTTATTGTAATTGTTCTGTGTGTTTTACATAACAGCAATTATACAGTGTACAATACTGTATGTGATATGATATGAGGTATTTACAGAACGACAGTACCTTGGCTTTGCCCAGGTTGGCAGTTTTATCTCTCATCTCAGAGCACTGCTTGTCTGTCGAGTTGAGACTGTCCTCTACTCGCTCAATCCAGCTCACAAACTGCCGTACATCCTCCTGATAACTGGTCCACTGTGACAGAGCTCCCTCCAGCTGGCTGTATGATCAAAAATGCAACAATGTTCTATACCAGAGGAATAGTCAAACACATTCTCTTTGAGTATTAAGAGCGGCTCCTCTTATGCAGTGAAACTGATGCTCTTAGATCTTCCCAGGAGGGAAAGGTTTTAATCTTTGCTCGGATAGAGCTGATAGGATGATATTAACCGGATACTGACCTCTTGCACTGAATAGATGCAGACTGTAGGGCATCCCAGGAGTCCTTCAGGTCTTGTATCTGTTTGCGGACAAGAGGAACCCCCTCAGCAGATGTGTTCCTCTGCACAGACTCACCTCTAGTTACCAGCATCTTCAGCTGGATCTCCTTCTCCTGGCGAGCTGTAAGCAAGGCCTAATAGAACAATCAAATAACTAAAGTCAGTATAGTCCAGAAATTAGTAAAACTGGAATGAAGATCATAGGATTACCTCCCTATCAGTATACCTCAAGTTTGATCATCCTGCTGTCCAGAACATTCTTATCTGCTGTTGGAGTGCAGTAAGTCTGCAGCATGTGACTGGTGTCTGCCACCCAGTTCTGCAGCTCCTTCAGACCCTGAGAGAAAAGCTGGTGCTCTGACACAATCCGTTCAATTCTGGATGCTTTCTCCTGTTGGATGGTCATAGCACATTGCAGTAAAAATCACACCTGACATTTAGCCTGTAAGTAGTGCATCGTGTGATTTCATAATTATATTTAGCTAGCATTAAAGAATAACTAAAATGATGAAACTGTGAATAGGACAGTACGGCACGGTCATTCTGTTTCTTTGTTCGCTGTGAGTTGTCTTTGTTAATATGTAGTTAGGCCTGCGACATATCCAGACTTACAATACCCTATTCATGCAGAAAAGACTGTGAAAATTAAAAGTCTTAATATCACAAAGTATACAAATTACAGTTACACCATATATAGAAAATATAGTGTAAATGGATGTGAAAACAATGATTGTCTATGAAATGTCAGAGACTTTTATGTCACAGGGTAACAGTTTAGCCTTCCAGGCAGAAATAGGGTCAGATTGGCAGCAGGCAGGCTGACATTACCTTCGTAAGGTTGCTTAAAGCTAGGTAGTGAGCGGAGAGCTGCGAGACGCGGTGCACAAAGCCCTTTCCGGCCGTGTGTCCGTCCCACAGCTGCTGGGCCTTTTCTCTCAGCCTGCTCAGCTGAACCTCCTGAGAGGCCAACTCTTCAAGCACAGACTGTAAACGCACAGGCAAGTTAGCACAAGCATGCAGCTTAAGACACAACACAAGGGCTCTGCATCTTCGTTAGTAACACAGAAGGGTTAACATGACTACAAGGATGAAAGGACTGATGGTTAGTGTTACAGACACTTTGCAAAATGATAGACAGCTTGTAGCAGCGCAGATTAAGCCATGATGCAAAAGCATGTGTGTCTAAGCAGAGTGAAACATGGATGCTTATGTTTGTAATGTATTAAACACTAGTAATTGATTACCATTATTATATTTACAGTACATTTATCATCTTCTGTGATTACAGTTACATAAAAGCATGAACCAGAGGCTGAGCCATGTGATGTATGTTATATAAATCCATAAAACAATGATGACACCAAAATGGAAAAAATATTAAATTATGCTTGTAAAACCAGAGAGACATGGTTAGCTCTACCAAAAATCTAAGTGGTTAGGGTGTGGATTGAGTACATCAAAAGTTAAAGACTTAGAAAAAGATTGCGCATTTGATAAATGGAGGTGTGTAGGTAGGAAGAAAATTGGGAAATGTTTGAATGTTTTCGAATGAATAAAAACAGGTAGAGTAATGATTATGCTCAGCTAGATGGCTTTGCTTGTGTTTTGAGAATGACAGCCTCACATAAAGCCATACCTGGAGCCTGTGGAGTTCATGTCTTTTGGCTGGGAGGTCATGCAGACGACTGCTGCTCTCTTGAACTGCTGCCTCTGTCTCATTCAACCAGTCCTGCAGTGGCTCCACACTTGCCTCAAAGTCTCTCATCTGAGCTTGCAGGTTCTGTCAAAAAAGTGTACTTAACCAATTAGCCATCAGTTCTCTCTAATATTCAGACAAACATAAATAAATATCTTATCAATTTTTTCAACACTATATACACATTCATAAGACCGATACGTAAGGAACACTATACCAAATTTTGGACAAGGATTATGAATTGAGAAAACATTTTGGAAACATACCTGCAACGCAGTCTCTCTCTGATGCAGGTTTGTCATGAATGTCTTCCAGTCCTCTCTGGTGCTGTTCATTTTAGCTCGAATTCCCTCTACTCTGTCTTTAGCAGCAATGCTGGTTAGCAAGTCTCCACTTACTGCTACTGCATTCAGTTTTCCATGACCCTGCTCTCTGTCTCCGAGGAACTCCTTCCCATCACCACAACACAACACAAATTAAATCTGACCATAGATCATTTTTAATCAACTGCAGTACTTAGTTCATAACCACAACTTGTAAACATTTTCTGTGAAGAATTTTGGTGAAAAGCAGTACCTGGATCTTCTGAAGACTAGATGAAGCCTCTGTGAGGTTTTGTGGGACATCAAAACACTTGGCTGTATTAATTTTAGCATTAACCAGCCACTGCTGAAAGTCTCGAAAAGCTGCACGGAACTTCTGCTCCAGTATCTTCTCTTTTCCCTGGCATTCACGAGAAGCCTGTAAACTGAGACTACAGCAGAAACAAGCCGTTCTAACTACGCCAAAGAATACAAATTCTCATGAAGCCACAATATTTTGTCCTACTCACCTGTTATACTCTTTGATGAGGGCAGATACTCTCTCAGACTGTGCTCCCAGGTCTCTGGAGAAACGGCACAGGTCATTCAGCTGTGACTTCAGGCTGTCTGACAAGGGCTCAACATTGAGTAATGCTTCCAGGGTGTCCTTGGTAAAGTAAGAAGAATTTTGGTGAATTGCAAAATCATAGTTTTAGTGTTGTAAATCAGTTACGTTAGCAGCTTGTTAAGAGTGTTCACATGTCTGTAATTCTGATACAAATTCTGTACTGTGCGGACTACCTTTGCAATCTGCCAGCCCTGCACAGCCTCCTCACTGGTGTTCATAGATGCCACCTGTTGCAGTGTATCACGACATCCATTCAGCCGACTGCTGAAGTCTTGCAGGTCCTGCTCCAGCTGTGCTGCCAAACTGCTGAATTCCTGTTCTGAACTGGCCATCTGAGCCAATGTGGCCTCTAGACCAGAGCACACATGCTTGGCCCCATGCTTCCACTGTTCCCAGGTGGATAGCAAGCCAGCCTCCTCTCTCTCTAAAGCCTCGCATCCGACCGTGGATGTGTGGTCCCGAGCAGCAGCCCCACAGCGCTGCACCCGCGTTAACCGATCCTTGCCCTGCTTCCTCGAGTCCAGTAGCTCCTGCCATGCAATGGTGCAGTCAGATTTCACAGGATTACAATGAACAGCTTTCTAATTGAGTTAAGCTATAAGAATGAAATTACATGTCACTGAAAAAGTCATAAAGAAAAGTTTCATTTAATATGAATGCAAAAGTCATGTTAGATTATTACTATTTACTATTATTTACTATTATTACTATTTATCATAATGTTTTTTCCACACAAAACTAAAGCCAACAGTAGTGATTACTTGCATAATGGAACATGTATAATGTGCATAACTGTATAACCTTACCCGCACTTTAGAAAGCTTCTTCTGAACAGAAGCGGCATCCCCACTCATGTCAGACCAGCGCTGAAGCTCCTCTTTCGCAGAGGTCAACCAGTCATTGAGCTCCCGCACGGCTTCCACGTACTGCTCATGCTCTTTCACTATCTCCTTCATCTGCTGCACCTTACTCTACAGCACATCACCAAACAGGGCTCTATCAATACACCATATCTAACAGCAATACTGGTCAATGTTTACTAATTATTATGAATAACTTTTTAAATTGCAAAGGACTCTACACTTTGATTCTTCACCAATATTATCACATAACGTACTACTGAGTAATGATCTACTTAGCCATAAGCCTTAAAATGAATAACATGAAGTTATGAAGCAAGCAGAAGCTAGAAGCACTTAGAGATGGAAAGCCATAATTTTTACTTTGATAACTGCTGTGATGTCTGAGAACTGGGTGCTGAACTCTGCCCGGGACTCTTCAGAAAAAATCTGGTCTCCAGTTTTCTCATGAAGTTCTGCTGATTTTTCATTCAGGCGAGCGAGCGCTGCTGAGTGGCCTTCCACGTCAGCCTGTATGGCCCGCAGTCGCTCTAGCAGAGAGACTTTCTCCTTTAGGCCAGGCTGCTGAGGCAGAGCCACCCCAACCTCCTGCTCCACAGACTCCATCCACTGGTGAAGCTGAGCTTTTCCCTCCTGATAGCAGCTCCACTGGGCCACGGTCCACTCCAAACGACTGTGCAGCCAGACAGAAACAAGCAACAGTGATGAACAATGATGTACTTCATTTCTATTATTTATTATCCATAACTACAAGGGGTGTAAACCACTGAAGGTGGCATTACAAGTTTGCAGATTTTGGAAAGTTACAATAATATTACAATAATCTTTATAATAAAGCACACACTTTATATTGTCCAAAATAAAATTCTCTGGCTATTCCAAACACAATAAAAAAACTTATGTATTGTTTGGTTGTTCATCTACAAGTACTGTGTCAATATTTATTCCAGTCACACATGTATTCAGAATGTTGGAACTACTTTACAAGGGTACCAATTCTATAACTACTCTTACAAAAGGTTTATATACTTTTACATTTGACCATTAATTACGTTAGAAACACTTTAAAATCATTCATATGCAATTATGACTCATAAACTAAAAAGTAGCTAACAAAATCTAAGGGTTAACAATATAGTGAGCTATGGATGTGAGCTTAATATTTGGGAAGGAAAAGGTCAACGTTGTTTTTTGTTTACATGGTTTACATGGTTTACATGGTGAAATAGTTCCTCCTGGCCTATTTCACGAATGGGCTAACTGGGGTTGTGTGTTGACTGGGTGTGTGGTTTGTGTGCAGGGGCAGTTGGTAGCCTAGTGGTTAGGGCATTCGCCCTGTGACCAGAAAGTCCGGGTTCGATTCCCAAGACCACTAGGCACCTCT
>JBBPDB010000001.1:28267166-28288556 GCA_037974465.1 Brachypetersius altus
ATTTGTGAACAATGTTTGAGAGAAATGGTAATATTGTGTATCTGGAATGAATTTTAGATCTTTAAGTCCATCTCATGGAAAATCGGAGCAGAAACAAAGGTGTTGCGTTTATATTTTTGTTGAGTGTAAGTATTTTCAATGACCCATGTCTATGTATGTCCACACTTTCAAAAACTCAAAGTACTGGATGTTTTTCTCTCAAATTCAGATACGTGATATTACCTGTGGTAACATTATCAATGCCAAAAAGAAACAAAATAAATAAAATGTAAAGTATAGGATATCTGTCCAAAAAACCAAGATTGTCTGCACAACAATAACTGTACCAAATCATAGTATATGAATATTACCTCTTTAAAAAGCTTTTTCTAATAGTCCAGAACACTGACATTTCTGTTTCAGTGAGCAATAGATAGTACATAATGAATGTACAACTACAACATTCATTACCAGTGATAACTATGACTATCCATACCATCCATATATTCAAATATTACAGTACCTCTGCTGTAATGTGAGCAGGTTGGGCTCTTTGAGGCTCTGCTGGTCAGCCTTTTCCTCAATGTCCTCCACACTCTTAAGCAGCTGTTCTTTCCGTTGTCTGAAGGAACTCCACAATGCACCCAGAGCCTCTGCCTCACTTTGTTTGGAGCCAAGCAGGGTCCTGACAGCATCCAGCTCTGCACTCAGAGAATCGGCTAGCGAGCGACATGAGGTGCGAGTCTCCTTACCATCCATCAAGTGGAGGTGGGCTTTGCACAGGCTGCTGTCCAGGCTGATTGCCAGCGTCTCTAGACGGCTGATGTCAGGGACAATGCCCTCTAGGTCTCTCTGCAGTTCGTCCACTCGGCCTTTGTCCCAGCTGCCCGCACTCTCCACCGTGTGTTTGAGGCCCCGCAAGACGCCTGCTGCTACACTGTGTGTCTGCAGAAAAGCCTCCAGCTTCTCCACACTCTCACCTCGCAGCATCACCAGCTGCTGGGCCTCTAGGTAGGGCTGCAGACTGTTCTCCATCCTGCTCTGCAAGAGATGCTGCTCCTCTGGCTCACAGGAGGCACACAAGACATCAGTCTGCTGCTGGAGGTTCTTTCTTTCACTGTCTTGGCTCTGGAGCACCTCTGCCTTCTCCTGCCAAAGACAAAATTCAATGTTTGTGCAAAGCTTTTATGGCTAAAAAGGTTCAAAAACTTGTGATGTACACTACCAACCAAAAGATTTAATTCACTGTTTATTGAAACTATAAAAACAATTAATCTGCAGATAAATACATTTTGCTAAAATGCAAGTCTCAGGCCTAACAGGTTACACATCGTTAACAGGAAACTAGTAACAAAAGCGAAAAAAAAATGCTGATTATGAACAATGTTAAATTACTTGTAAATGATTCTAAAAATTTGGTATAGAATAAAGATTGGAGTTACATTAATAAAATAATATGAAATTATGATGACTCTTCCAAACTTTCAACATTATTGTATTATTGATAACCTTTACATTTGATGTTCTTGCACCAATGATAAGACGCACCTTTATTTCCACAGCTATTGGCTGTAAATCTGTGATATTCACTTGGGAGAACGAGTGAAGAGATGAGAGGAAAGACTCTCCCCACTTGAAGAACGTTTGCAGAGCTTTATCAAAGTCTTCCACTTGAGACAGATGGTCCTGAAGTACCTGGATTCTGTGATGACAAGATAGATTAGTGCCAAATGCTCCACTATAATGTCCAGAACATTTTTAAAACAAACAGATTTTGATGCAGGTCTGACCTGTGGGGTATTGCTGTGTTTTGTGAGTTCCATCTTTTCTTCAGCTGCTCTTGATCCTCTTCCAGTGCCTTCACTCTCTCATCTGATGTTGTGGGGTAAAGTGATGGAGCTTGGGCCAGGAGTCCCTTATACACTGATTCCAAGGACTGTAGCTCAGACTGCAGGTGCTAATAGAGAGAAAATCAATTCATTACTAACATCGTAGCTTAAGTGTCAGTTGCCTGAGATTTTATGACTTTAAAAAGAATTAAGAATAACCCGTTGTGACTTACTTTCAGTTCCATCAGTTCTCCATCTAACTTTGTTTTGTCAACTATGAGATATTGACTGGCAGAGGAAGACATTGACTCACATCTCTCAAGACAGGACTGCAAAGACAACCAGTCTTTTTCATACCTGAGAGAAGATATTTACACAAAGAACTCAGAAGGTGTAGTCTCTTAATATGCAAAATCTATTGAAGGAATAGTCTGACAAAACTTCACATTTCTCTAAAAGTAGTTGATCGGTCATGTTTTGATGTGTGGTGTCACTTCAGGTACACATATCTTGGCTGATCAATTACTTTTGAGGTAATGAGGAAATTGTATGGGTTTTTTTCATCTAGTGAAAGGACAGATGTCCATTAACAGAATATGATGGATTTGAGGAAAGACACCTAAAGTGAACGCATAGTGAAAGCCAACATACTTCTGCCAGAGTGACAGCAAGTTCTCCATTTGGGCCTGCTTGTCTTTGGCCTGCTTTAGGCTCTGCTCATAACTGTGCTGTAGATCTGTTACTGCTCTCTCTGCTTTCTCCCTTTCACTTAGTCTGCGGACTCCAGCACACAGAGACAGCAATGTGGCCTTCAGCTTTTCCAGGGATTGGAATACATCCTGAAGACAAAACAAATGAGAAATAATGGATGAAAATGTATGCTTAGTTGAATTTACTTCATCAAATACACTATTGTATGTGTTAAAATATATAAATTGAGAAAAATACCATGTGGTCTTGCAGAGCTTTGTATGTTGTTGATGAAGACATACAGGCTGTGACAGGTGTGTCCAGTTTCCTCTGAATGTCATCAATCTCTGATTGTATCTTAAAAAAACAGAAAAAAATATTAAGAGAAGCAGACTGTGAATGCATCAAAAAGCCACAATGTTGCTCTGGTTACATTTTTAAGTGAGAAATTAAGTATTTGTGTATGGTATTTTAGACAACGTTTCCTTACATTCTGTTCTTTTAATTATTTTAATGAAATGCTCATAAAGTGTAAAGGAAAACACTCAAACACTGAAATAAAAAAGTTTATCATTAATGCCACGATAAACATAGACTTACTTGTTGAAGGTTGGTATTAAACTTTTGCTGGTGTGAGGAGCTCTCCTCCAACTGCCCACTAAGATGATCCACGCTCTCCTTGAGCTCTTCCCAGTACCTGCCAATCTGTGTTAGACGAGCTTTCATTCGTGCAGACTCGCCTGATGACACAAATGGGGCTATTGTCTGGGCCCTCTCCTCCAGACGGGACAGAACTTCTGCTCGCTCCTGCGACTCATTTCTCACAGTCTAGGCACCAAGGGAAACAGGAAAAGAGGAGACTACATTGTTACTTGACATCAAGAAAAAAATGTTTAATCGATATACTTTAAACCAGAAGGTGTACCTTCACAGCACTGATCTGCTGATCCAATGGTGCATTGGAGCTTTTTAGACCATCGACCTCTTTCTCTTTCTCAGAGATCCATGAGGAGAACCTCTCAAATTCATTTCCGAATGAGTCCCACTGAGATTTCATGCCTTCCAGTGTCTTTACACTGAGAACAAGAGAGCAATCAAAACTTTAGATAAGATGTATACACACTAGCCACATCTATTAGCATCTAGAGCCTAAGGAACAGAGCTAGTTGCCCCAGCTTGTGCCCATAACAATAACAACACAAAGCTCCAAAGCCTGGTAGCCACTAACTTGTGGCTAGTTGTTTAGGGACAATGTGGCCAAGCCTCATTTGGTGATACCTCAATTTTGTGAGTTTAGAGCCTCTTGCTAAAGTGAAAAATTAGGTAAACACTACCAGATAAGTTAGCGACCAGCAACCTGAGATGTTAGCTCAGGCTGTGGACTGATTAGCTGAGTGAAGCAAGCAGAGGTGTTTGAATGACAAAGTGATGTGGTGTCCAATCTTAAATAGCTTCTGAAGTTTATCCAGAATATGCAGGCATATGCCCTACTGGGAAATGAATGCTTGAATGAAAACCAAACTCACTGCTTTGCAGACCACAGAGAGTACTAATAAAAACCCCAACAGAACAGGAGTATTCAAGCCTTCAAAAACACCCATACACTTGACTGGTGGATTCTAGCTCCAAAAACAATGGATGTAGAGATTCATGAGCTGGAGTCTAAAACTGGAGAAACATGCTGAAAGTGGAAAATTACTCTTTCTTGAGGTCAGCCTCAACTTTGTCCATTTGTTCACTGAGGGAACGAGCTTGACTCTGGAGCAGAGACTGATTCTTGGGACCAAGTTGAATTTCTGCTGCCCTCTTCAGGAGCATGTTCACTTGCTTGGCCTCAGTCTCACCCTGTTTCAGCAGCTCCTAAAACAGCCAGTATAACATAGTAGACATTAAAATGAGAACAGGTTAAAGCTTGACATGTGTGTGAAAAATGTTTTAAAATATCAAAAACAACTATAAAAACAACATATTTCTACTGTCACCTTTGCTTGCTCTAGCTCTGCCATCAGGCTCTCTGGGTTACTGAAAGTCATCTCTCTCTCAGTGACTGAGCGTGCTTTGTTCACAAACTCCCCTAGTGCTGTCTGCTGGGTGTCAAACTCCTGCCATGCCGCCAGTGTTGCCTACCAATAGAGACAAGGAGAGCAGCTGTACAAAAACTGTTGATATTTCTCCTATATAAAGATATTTCTCTCTTCTTAAAGATAGTATGGTAAAATTTCAATATTATGTAATTCAGAGTGAGAAACAAGCAAGGCTATTTCTGAGATTTAAGATTACTGACCAGCTAACTGTGTTTTGAAGCAACTGTGAATCTGCATCTTGACAAGTACTAACTGGTAGTAATATGTTTGCACAACCACAGTTCAATGCTCTACGTCGCTCTGGATAAGAGCGTCTGCTAAATGGCGTAAGCATAAACGTACCACAGCTACATTACTCTTGTAGCTCCAATGCAAAACTAAGCAAAACTGTGTAAATTAGATTTTAAACCAAACTATCACTTTAACTGAATGAAAAATTTGTTTCATAGCACATGGAAAGACGCCACACTGGCGCCAAAAAAAATACACAGGGTTCATTAGCCTATAAAACAAGCATGATGCCATAACTGACCTCCAGGCTCTGCTCCTGTGCTTCCATGCCTTGATCCATCTTACTTAGAGTGGTCTCCAGTTTGTCCAGATCTTCCTGAAGACTCTCCCCCAGGCCCTCCTCAGTCTGGAGCTGCTGGCCACGGCTGATCTGCTGCTGCATGTCCTTCCTCTTCAGTCGGAGACGCTTCAACTGTTGCTGTATGATGGTAGATAAGAAATGTAAACAAAAAAAGGCTCAAATGTAATAGGGATAAAATGCATCAATGACTGTGAGTTAGCCTTTCAGGTATAAGGACTGGTACCTGGTGAATGAGCTGCAGCTGCTGAGCTTCTCTTACAGACTCACTGTTAAGGATTTTTGTTACTTCTGCCTGAAGCTCCTGCTGCCCCTGAATTAGCTCATCCAGAGTATTTCTCACCTCTTCCTGGAACTGAACACAGTCCCCAACTGCTAACACCACCTTCTCAGACTAAACATACACGTGTACATACATACACACAGAGAGAAACACACATTGTTCTGTCAGAATGAAATATGCACCCCAAACTATGTTATTCAAAAATACAGCATCAATAATTTATATCAAAACATCAATGTAGTCATTTGGAAAGTATCTGGTGTAAAACATTTACTGATGTAAAACATTCACAGAACTGATCAATCATTTATTCAGATTCCTGAGAATATACTTCACTCATATAACAACTTGTCTCCGTTGTTGGTCTTACCTCAGAGAGGGAGGTAAGCAGGCCCTTGAAGTCAGTGGAGAGTTTGCTGAGGGCAGCTGCCTGTCTTTGAGCATCGCTCTCAGTGCAGATCTCTATGAGCACAGCCAGGCGAGATTTCAGCCAGCCCATGTTCCCTTCCTGCAGCTCAGCATCATTCCTCAGGCTCTGTACATGAAAGGAAGAGGTCCATAAAGATCATCTCTGCTTAAATATCCAGACGATCACAGCCTGCTATGTCTTTTCTTACCTCTATTGTAGATTTAACCTGGTTAAATTTACTGGGGTCACCGGCTCGATTTCGCAAAAGCCTAAGCTGACTTTCTTTTGAAGTTAACCATGCAGACAGCTCAGAGAATCTGTAAAAAGCCAAAACAACATGCATTATTTAAGTTATAGAACATAAAGTATACAGTACATTTAACCATACTGCAATACAAACTACAAAGTGAAGTATTACAGAATTCAAAGTAATAAGGTGATGCATCAAAAAGTAAAGTTAAACTCTTAAGTTTATTTGTTATTTCCAGTAACAGTGTATATTTGTAAATGTTTGAAAAAATGCCATACACCACACATAATCAAATAATTACCTGGTGTTAAACTCTTTCCACTTGTCAGGGTGCTGCATAAGTTTCTGGTGAGTGCTCTCAATGTCCTCTTTAACCTCAGCAAAGGCAGTTCTGGCATTTTCCAGAATCTGGCGGGCCTGGTCACTCTCTGGCAGTTTCAAGCAGATCTCTTCCATGTGCTGAAGTCTTTTCTCACACAATGTCTGAGGGCCCTTCTCTCTAAAAAAGGCCTACACACAAACAACAGACAGAATAACCTGAATCACCTATGCTGAGATGCAACAATACAGAGTTGTCATACTGTAACATTCAATATAAGTCTCTTTACTGAATATGCACAGGTATTGAAAAATGCATTCAGCAGAACAGAGAAAATAAAGTATTCAGTTTAGCAAATGGCTAACACATTATAATATATCTATAAAATATCTAATGCTAGCCAACAATCGCATCCCATGGTTTTCTGTGATTAATCACGATGAATTGCATTGTTATACTCAAAACTAAATAATGAATTCAAATGTAGTGGATTGTGCAATTTTATTTTTAAAGTACAGCTATATTTATTTAAATAAATAAGGTGCTAGATAAATAAGGTGCACAGTCACACAGCTACAGTTCAAAAAATTCTGTAAATCTGAACTTAAACATTAATGTAATCAAATCAAATATAAAACCAAAGCAATTTGCCACTGCCAGGACATTCATGTTTTATCTAGTTTGTTATAGAAAAACAAGGTACATGGGGAGCTGGAAAGGGGGACCAACTACATATGAAAGTCTATGTATCTGAATGCAGTGTCATCAAAGTCTCTGTTGGTGTAATGATCAGGCGTCCCATTTTGTCCCATTACAGCCGAGACGTAGAGTGCTGTGTGCTGCGTGTACCCACGAGCCCAAAAAAACTACAAACTTCAAAATAACCTGCATTAACGTGTGTCTTCGAATTAGGAATTCTGTAATGCAGAGCATGTATTTTAATGCCAGGATAATCTCACCCTGTGTTCTTTGACGAGTCTCTCGCTACCCATACCAGGCAGGCTGCGATTTTCACGGGCCAGTTCAGCCTGGCATTCCTGCAGAGTTGTCATCAGACGACTGCGCTCCACCTCCACTTTCAGATTCAACAGGTGGTAAGGAATCTGTGTTTGTACATCCTGAGAAGAGATATTATAGTCATGAGACATCTAAAATTTCCATTCGCACATTTCCCTTCATTCTTGATACCGTAAATTGTTTAAACTACTATGTGTCTAGTATCAATGAGAAAAAGATTGTAGATCTATTTATATGCTTTTGAATTGTAAGAAATGCCACAGGGATTTAGGGGACTGTGAACTATATGTTGAAAGAGTACCTGACCTTCCACTGTTTGTGCAGTTTCCTGACTGTTTCCTGCAGATTCTGCTGTTCCTGCACAGGCAAAATGTCAGTGAGCTCATCACAGGCCTTCAGAAATGCGTTAAGCACTCTCTGATCAAGCTGCCCAAAGAACTCCTGTGGAATTGCAAACAAACCAAAAAAAACACAACATATTCAACATACTGAACTTTTCATCTATTTGATGAACACTATCTTCTGTTCAGGGTTTCTTCTTACGGTGTGCTTTTTGAGCAGGTCCTCTGGGTTTCCTCTCTCCGTCATAGAGCTTCGGGCTATTTTAAGAACCTTCTCCAGTTCTGACCGAGACTCCTCAAACCGCTTCAGCAGGCTACTGTTGGCCTCCACATGCTTCTTCCATTCAGTGGTCTCTTTTATCATGGCCTTTAGGCACATTAATATGGATAGTTATGCACTGATATTTGTTATTATGTACAGTCATACAGGAGCATTGGATGACCCTGAGAGTCCACTATACAAGAACATAGTACACATACGTTCATGTTGACTGGTTACACTTGGGTGTAACTCACTTGTGAGGATAACTCACTTGTGAGGAGGTCTGAAGTTCTGCCACTCTCTTCTGCAGGAGAGATGTGTCCAAGTGTCCCAAGGTTTTGCTGCTCTCTAGGGCCTTCATTATGATCTGATGATTTTTATCAATTACTGTAAGACACTTTTTACAGCTTTGCTGGTATGTCACAAGCTCCTACAAACAATGAGAGACAAAGGACATTAGTCACAATCTTATTTTTCAGAACATGAAACTGAAAGTCTAATTTTATGATGCATACACGGAGATAAGCAAAATATTGTTTTGTGGAGTGAAAATATTTTCAGGCTTTGCAGGAAATGTTCTGCAAATTTTACTGCATATTTTTGCTTTTTTCAATTATTTCAAATTCAGAAACTGTAATTCTGCATTAAGATTTGTTCTTCAGAGAACGTACTTAGGAGATCAACAAAACTGAGCTTTCATTGTGCTTATGACTTCATTACACTACAGTGGCAGATTTTTTGTGCCTAAATGTGACACACATCTGAAACTTTGAGAAGATTCCCTATGTGGTACTAGATCAAACAGATCAGATCATGTGTGTTTTTTTTCACACTTTATTGTGCATGCACATAGTATTAAATATATAAAGATAGTAAGTAATGATCAATATGACTGTAATGTCAACATAACTTTAGACAACATCAGTATTGTGCTATTCATACTATTAATGGTTCCAGCATGATCTCAGTCACCTGACACTTCTGCTTGAAGTCTCCCGGGGTCTCAGAGTCACGTGCACTGGTGATGCGGCTGGCCTTCTCCAGAGACTGATAGAACCCAGTGATGTGCTTCTCCATCTCTTCTAAAGGAGGCAACAAGGCCTGGGAATCTCTCAGCAAAGGCAAGGCCTTCTCCCGTATCTAACACACATTAAGGTCATTCAAGTCATGATAATGAAAAGTGACACATGTGTCTTTGATCTGACAGAGCAGGTTAGACAAACTGAAACAGGCACCTTGCTGAGGTCCTCTTTGATGGTTGCCATGGCAGCCAGCATCTGTGTGATCTCCTCTTGAGGGGTGTCTTTGGTCAGCTGCTGGGCATTGCGTGTCGCTGTCTTATATACTGCTTCCATTGCAGGCAATTTGTGCTTGATATCCTTCAGATGAGGATTTAATTTTAAATACAGAATTGAAATTCATTTTTAAAGTTTAAAAATGTATTAAAAATGTATGAACATCTCCTGGGTGATATTTTACCTCAATATCTTGAAGAAATGTCCTTATGTTTAAGAAAGAAACTTGGACTGGTATACTCATCCTCTCATTGGATGTGTCCATAAAAATATTTAAAGCTAAAATACCATCCTCATAGTCTTTCCTCAACTTGTCCACTTCATCTGCTCTTGCATACTGCATGTGGAGAGACAGTGTATTATTTGATTTCATATACATGATCATCAAGTGCCAGTAATAGCCTGCAATAGTGACAGCAATAATGCCACCATGTTATCATGCTTTTTTCATTATTGCTGAAAATAAAATCCTAATGCAAATGTAATTCATTATCTCACTCACTCACTCACTCACTATTTAATGAATTATGCAAAAACACTTCCGCAACACATGTCATGTAAATTGCATATATAGCAAAATGACAATAACAACTTGACTAAAATGACTAAAAGTTCAATATGACATACATGTTTGACTTTGACAAACAGCTCCCTCCATCTTCCATTGAGAAGGAGCAGCTGCTGCTTCAGGTCTCTAGACACAGTCTCATCACAAGTCTCAATCAAGAAGTTCCCTGCATCGTTCATGTCCATGTGTTGTTGTATCCAATGTGGAAGGTTACGAAAGAATTCCTGAAAAAGACACAAAATGCCAAACTCAAATTCCTCATGAAATTTTCTCTGGTTTAATCAAGCTTTAATTACTATTACTTAAAACACAATGACACCACCATCTTTGCCCTGTTACATACTGTATACACATACTGTATACACATACTGTATACATCATAATTCATGTTTTTATGCTTGTATATGTGCCATTGTTAATTATTCTAATTGTTGGGTGGAACACAAAAAGCTTGTGTTCTGGAATCAGGTATCATTAATAATAATTTTAATCTGGCTTTCCTTCTCCAGTGGGTCATGTGAAAAGCCCTGTAGATGTGGTAGTGGTGCATCAATGATTTCTGATTCCAGTGCTTTTTCAACTGCTTGTCATTCTGCCCACTCAGGTTGAGCAACCCCAAAATGGGCACAAAATTCTTCAAATACACCTATGTTTTGACTTGACAACAGATGGTAAGAGAAGAATACACACTATATCTGTTATACTCACACGCTTGTCACTCTCTGAGTGGTTCAGCATCTGCTCTGCATCCTCCAGCCAGGCCTGCAGGCTGGCTACTGTGCTACTGTACTTCTCCCAGTTAGAAATGACCTCCTCTAGCATGCTTCGCACACTGCGTACCTCCACTGACAGGTTCTTCCACTGCGCGGTCGCATCGCTTAGAAACTTATTCACCCCCTCGCGATCTTCCGCTGAAAACACAGACCCAACTCATGAACACCTTTTCAGCACAACGGAGAATATTCTTTCCAGGATAAATTAGCAAATAAATAATGACAGAAATGGCTAAGAGACATGCAAAGACCGTGAGTAGAGGATTAGAGCTATAATATTAGCTTGGCAGTAATTGTTAGAATGTGAGCTCAGGTATTAAGAGTTGTGAGAGTAAACAGTGCATAGTCAATCATGGAACTGTACACACTGGGCATAGTGATTAGGGGCTAGAAGCAATTGTATCAGTGCATCTAAACATACCTCTCCTGGAAATCCTACAGCCTAGAATATGAGATGAACAATTAGGTTCTTACACATTAAGCTCATCCACTTCTTAGCTAAAATACCTGTACACCAAGGAAACTATTAGACTCTGCTGCATATGTAAGTGGTTGATTTTGCAGTAAGTAAGGCTTCTTTAAGAGTGCCACTACAAAAAAAGAAAACACTGACAGAATGAGGCCTGGTGCACTGTCTACCACAAAAAAGGCAGAAAGAGTGCTACTATAACTCTCTCACTGACCATGAAAGGAAGCATTACGATCTGGGAAAGATCAAAGTGAAATGGGCTTTACCTGAGTTATCAGATTTAATATAGATGTCAGCAGCTTGTTTAAGGGTCTGAAATGTTGTCTCATACTGCTCAAAGAACTTGTGACCTTCAATGAATGCCTGTGTAGAACAGAGGTACGGTAATAAAGCATGTTAGAGGCATGTGGTCTCAATCAGTCTAATTCACGTGACGCAAAACTGTGGACTCACGATGTAGTTCTGCAGAAGCAGCTCCACAGAGTCCCGCCGGCCGTATTTGATGATCCAGGATTTAAGCTTAGACTCAGCCAAAATAAGAAACGCCATGAGACGATACTTCATTTCCCAGAATTCCAGTTTAATAAGGTGAACATGCGTTGAATTAGACACAAAATTGAATCTGTGGAAATAATACTTAGATTTAATACTATTAAATTAACTTTGCATTGTATTGCATCATAGTGGTCACAGTAGACGTGTATCAGTGCATATGCAGGTGAATTCAACTTCCATTTCTGGTATCAGAATCAATAACAGTAATGAGGTATTCACTCATTTTGGCCAATGGAAATAAATTCATGTGAACAGTCACTTTTATGTATTCAGTGTCTTTTCATTCTCAAAAAATCCTGAATCACAATCCAATTGGATATTACACGATAAATGTTTCCCTGAAGTACCGCTGTGAGTAAAGGTGGCCAATATGACAATTTCATAGCCATAATGACTCATATGACGGGTCATCACAAAAGCATATTGTGGATGGATATCTGTACTTAAATAATTCTGCACATTTCATTATTTGAGAGTAAATTGTATATAGTGGAATTCACAATGTGAAGTTAATTTTATTAATAAAATTAATCAAATTAATTTTACTGAATTTAGTTTTGGCTCAATGTATTGTGAAAATGTCTTAATATATTTTGTGATATTATAGTTTTGCTATACTTCTAGGGAGATTTGTATCCTTAGCTCAGAGTGAGGTTGCGAAAGAGTATCTGACCTTTCTGCCATGTCTTGGAGCTGTTCAGCTGGGACAGGAACACCATTGACTGCTCTGTCTCTGTGAATCTGCTGAAAGGTCTGTCTGTGGCTTTCCAAATTCGTTAACACCTCCTGCAGAATTAAGAATGACCATATTAGCACTACAGCCTTGTATTGTGTACATCTCTGAAACTTGTGATGAACTTGTGAATACAAGAGCACACACAAGCAGCATTTCCAGAATGACATACCTTGTGCTGCTCCAGCTTTCTGTGTATGATGTTGGCTGTCTCCTCATGGACCTGCTGAATCGGTATGTCTTCTCTGAAAGCAAGTTCTGCCCGATGTAGCCAGGCTCCAATCACTCCCAGTGGATCAGGTAAAGACTTATCCAGATGGATATGCCAGTCCAGTATCTACAAAAAAACACACTGATAGCATTAAAAAGACAAGCCTGCATTTGTACAGAAAAGCACCCAGAATCCTTTCCTCTATCTGACAAGTGCCTACTCCACATGATTACACTCTGCTGGCTGGTAGACAGGACAACTGGTAGTTCAGTGGAGTACTGTGTTGGTCTAGACAAAACCCCCTCTGTGTGTGCTCTCCAACCCCCTTAATGAAGTTCAGAATGGAGTGAATGGCCTTCGCTCCACTTCACACTTCATACTGTAACAGCCAATGACAGTTCATTCTCATAGCAGCACCAACAAAACCTTTTGCAAAATGATGTGGACATTAAATAGCCTCTATTAGATCTTTTTATCAAAAAGACTTATAAACAGGAGAGAAAGACTCGTCCCATGCCTCCTACGCACGAGTGCTTGTGTGTTCCCAAGCAGAGTAACTATGATGATATTATGTGAGGCGCATACCCTGACAGTCACTTGCTCCCAGGCCTGCTTCACCACTGCCTGGTCCACAGACAGTTTACCGTCCTTGTGCACAGGCTGCAGCAGCGACTCCACCTGCTTCTTTCTCATCTCATACTGCACACGGAAGCTCTTAAAGGCCTGGAAAACAAAGAAAAACAAATGAACATGCTGAACCTTTCTACACGGTCAATAATGGGCAGTACAAGCAAATACAAGTTTAAGTTTATTTTGCAGTTCTGAAAAACAAACAAAAAGGAAAGCAGTGAATTCTCAAATCTTGTCAAATATGTTTAAATATTGTCCACTGCCATAAAAGGAGTAGCGTTTTGCATTATACACGCAAATATTGGCTCAGCTCTTCAACATAAATAAATAAAACAAGACAATAAAAGAAGTACTAGAATTGAGCAAACTTACCTTAACATTGAGAAATTTTCTTGATTTGTTTTTTTCTGAAGACTTAACCTTTCTATAAACAGTATCTGACTTTACTCTTATAAACAGTATTTGACGTATTCCTTTAATGTTTTGTGCACACAGATAAAAAAAGAATATGGAAACCTTCTCAACCAATTTATAACAGTTGATACTGAAGTCTTGATTAATGAGTGACCTATGTTATACGAATGCTTTAAAATGTGACATGTTTTGCTGAGATTAAACTGTTGAAAAAAGACACTAGAAGGAACCTCACATAATATCGCAAATGTGAGCCAGTATTGAAGTACATCCTTGTTATTAATACTATAAAACGAAACCATAATGTTATTTTGACACCAATAGCAGTTAACCCAAAAAGATTATATATTGCACAACACTAAAAATAAAAAAATGATTAGAGTGATTGTTTAACCAAGAGCAGTTGAAATACTAGATGGACAAGCAGCCTGTTGTTTCTGCTCAGCTACCTGATATTTGTCAGTAAGGTTGCCCTCTGCTCCTTGTGCTCGTAGTATATCTCTTTCCAAATGATCCAGCCAAGCTTTTAACTCCCGCAGAACCTTCCGCTCTTCCCTCTGCGAACACACACACAGACATTTACACTTGCATTCATTCCTTGTTTAGTGGCATGTTATCAGCTTTTCTGTATCATCAAAGCCCACAGCATACAAACCACAGATCAAAAGGTCAAAACTTCTAGGAATACTGAAAACAGTGTTAAACTGAAACAAAAAGTCCTACTTATTTTTTATTTAGAAAAGTTTCACATAATTGCAAACTATCGTGTATGAGCATTATTTAAGAACATACACATACCTCAAGCATTAGCTCAATATCTTGAGGATCATACTGTCCAGGGGAGCAAGGCACACAGAGAGATGCAGAGACAACACAATCGAGACGTTAGCAGAAAGAGAGAGAGAAAAAAAGAGACAGGACAGAACTGCAGAAAGAATCCACCTCAAACACTAAAGCTGGACGCATGCAGACATGATGTGACACCAGGACTTACCTGCAGCGTTGGGATAGAGAGGGCAAAGGTTGGAATGGAACGAAGATGCAGCTACAAATGCACGAGACAGGTGAACAGATGCACATGACAGGTGACAGAGAGTGAGCATACGAAGCTTGTTATTATGGAGCGTGGGATTACATAATGAACAGCTCTTTCTTTGACTTGATTCTTGGCTGTGACTGGTTTGCACTGCATGGTGTACAGGCACTACAGCTAAGGACTAAGTAACAGCAAGTAGCTCCTTATTTTGAACTAGTACACAGACATGCAGATAATATGACATTTGGTCAGGGTCTTAAGAGCAAACCTCCTCTTGATGTCCATCTGTCTCTGACTGGTGGGGGTCAGGGTAGTGCTTCAGGAACTGAGCCACATATGTCATTATGGACTTCTCATCAGGTTTATCCACATCCACATCTGCAGAAATGCAGAGAAGAGCTCGTATGATGATGATACAGATTCAGCCTATGAATTGATTAAAGTCACTCAATCTAAAGAATTATATGAGTACATTCATTTATGCAGAAAATGCAGTGCAGTATGCGAAAAACCTTGCCCCTGAAGATTTATAGTATTTTTAGATTGTCCCCAGGGCCACTGGTAGCTCCAGTAATTATGTCAGCCTCTATCCTATCTCCATCCATGTCATGCTCTTACAGCTGCGTGGCCTATATTTGTGGTTGCTGTCTGTTTGTAACGAGGCCTGAGATGTTCAGTCATAATACTGTGTCGCAACTTAATGGTGGATGCACATTAGGGTTGTCAAAAAAAGATTCTCAGATAAATTTTAGTATCGAGTTTGATATCAATTAGCACTGGTATCGATACTTTAATACCAGTTTTGCATCTGCCGGTTCACGGAGATCGCTGGCAGACTACAACAATTTTCAACAGGCACTGCAGCGGGCAGCCCCTCCCCCGGTTATCTGGAGTACCTCGGCCAGGGAACTAGTGTTGCTCTCGTCAACGAAAATTATGACTATCATAGTCAATGAAAGTTTATCACGTGACAAAAACGAGACGAGACGCAACGTAAATGCTAGGCATGTGACGGCAACTACGTAATATTATTGATGAATAAGAACAATGCTAAAATGTCTCTATGTCTCTTAATTTTCGTTGACAAAAATGAGACGAGAAGTTATCTCACCAGCATGGCGTCCCAATACTTTCGTCCACTGAGGGGCACTGTGAATGAAATCTATCTACAATGGACAAAAGTACTGGGACACAGGACCAATATAGTGCCAGGGAGAGATAAATCACACACACACACACACACACACACACACACACACACACACACACAATGTCTCTCACACACACTCACACACACACACACACACAGCATTTTGATAAGCAGCCTTTTCAATATCCATACAAAAAAGATGATCCTAAATTGTTTTGATTTCGTTGTGTAGACTATATTTCTTGACACCAACACACTGAATGTAACCTTCCCTCAATGATCTTTACAGAGGGAAAAAATGCACTGCTAAGTCCTTTAAATGCACTGCTAAGTTCTGAGTTGGCTAATAATAACAATAATAATAAAACATTTAATTTATAAAGCGCTTTTCAAAATACCCAAAGAGTAGACAAATTTATCCTTTGATACTGTACATCAAAATCATTTTAACTGAAATACGGTTAGAAGAAGCTGAAGCACCTTCAGGGTCTAGAAGTCGTGGAATGCCTAGTTCGTTCTCTGCCATACTGAAGGCTTCCTCCAGGTTCTCACGGTTGTTTCTTCGCTTCACAAGCTCCATGTCCACTAAGTCTGGGCGAATGGCATATATGACAGAATGGAAGGCCACACCGCTACGCCAGCTGCGACCAAAGTCTTTCACCTCAATCCCCAGACGTCTGTCAAAACATCACACATTCACTTTCAGGAGAAGCTTTGAAGCCATAGCTTGACAAAATAATCTGGCCGAGGCATGACTGTTGTCCAAAATCTGCTTCTTTATGTTTGCACTGAAGCGATGAGGCTAGTTTACTTAACAAATAATGCCAGTTTATAAGCCACCAATAAGCTCTCGGCATGCCTAAATGATCACACACTTGCCTCAAACTGCATCATATCTGTAGATAACAGTGTCAGAAACCACATAAGTAAGTCCCACATGAGATTACTAAACTCAATACCGTTTGAGGCAAGTATAGGATGTTTTGCACATGAATCTCATATGATCTGAACTGTTCAGTATTAGTGTCCATTACTTGTTAGCTACATATGCCCCTTAGTGCCAATGCAAAACTAAATGAGAAAACTTTACACATAGTTCATATTTTTACATAACAAATACATTTAGGGTAAGAGGACAATAAATATTTATATTTAATATTTTTTTAAATATTTTTATTCACTAAGGGATTTTTATAGCCAAAGGAAAAGTCACACATGTTGATCAAGAAGCAGTTTAACACTACATGTCACTGCAATTTCTACAGTAACATTACCCAGTTTGGTAAAAGTATGACATACTTGGTTGCTGTGCATTGCACCCATTGAAGCAGGGCTTTTTTAGCATTGCCTTGGAACTTGGTGACAACTTTTCTCTTCATGGGTGGACTTGTTGTCTCAGAACTGGCCATGCTTTCGACAGAAGATGCACTATTAGACAGTGCCTGCAGGGCTGGGAGGTTACTCGTCAACTCCTCAATCTGCAAAAGACATCAAGAAACAAATATGTCATACATGTAACTGTAGATACACTGACAAACTGCAATACAATTATAATAAGCATATATTAATTTAATTATAAATAAAAAGACTTCTGTTTACAAAAGAAGTCATCACAAAGCCATCTTCATATATCCAGGTCCAAGCCCCTAACGAGATCTATCTATACATTTTGACAAATTACCTGGAAATAGAGGATAATGGTCCATATTAATCCCAAGACAATGGATGGCCTTCCATCAGCAATATCAGTGGCATTTATATTGACTAGTTTTATCTGCAAAGACATAAATGAACAAATTCAGTTTCACTATGAAAATGTTCCAAACCCTTAAAAATGAACATAATACATATAATGTATTTCCATTCCAATACATTAAAGACAAAAGTCAGAGCACCATTGCAAGCCATTCAAAAAAGCAAAGCTCATTCATTGTTTTTCATGTGTGCACCACTGAATCAGGGACCAGACAAGCAAACTCTCACTCAGACAAGCAAATTTTTTCTTTTGGATCTTTTGGTTTTCTGTATTTGGAATTAAATACGACAGGAAAATATGGAGTCAAGAAAATAACACAGTGCCTGTTTCAATAAGAAAATCAGATTATATTCTGTAATGGAAAATGCAAAATACTTTAGCAAACTAATGAGACTGAAGCAGAGTGTTGAAATGTTGGAGAGAAGCACTATTTTTCTCCATAATGAGCTAAGCGTGAACAAACAACCATGAGTGAGGTACAGCTCCAGAGTGTACTGACCGGAGATCCCCGGTACACAGACTGAGAGAGGGCACGCCAGGAGAGAGGGCACAGTAAAAAAAAAAAACAAACAAGAATAACATGGTACACAAAAACGAAGAGGAAATTACACCTGATACTTCGGCTTGTTTCTCTGTTACTCATTATGATCAAGTCTTAGTGTAATCACAATATAGATGGGTAAGGCGGGGGCTTGGCATAAGGCTGAATATTCAGTCCAGACAAAGGTTTGACACACATATTTATAAAAGTGTGGTGTTTTATAAAAAGAGTGAAGACATGCATTAAATGAATAAAGGAGGTGTTAAATGAATAAAGATTTTTTGTAATACAACTGTATTGTATTTTAGACCAGTGGTCCCCAACCTTTATTTCGTCACGGACAGGTTTAATATCAGAAACTATTTTCACGGCCCGGCCTTCAAGGAGTGGCAGCTAAATATACGTATACGTATTTATACAAATAAATGATATGCATAAAAATGGGGATATTTTAAAAATATAATAATGGAGTATCTTTAAAATATAATAATAAACGTAAATCCAATATATACTCGCAGCTTTATTAACAGCATTTTCATACAGCAGCCTGCGGACCAGTACCACATAACCCACGGCCCGGTACCGGTCCGCGGTCCGGGGGTTGGGGGCCACTGCAATACACCTTTCTGACACATCAACCTGTATCTGCAAGCAAATGCTATTAAACAAGTAAAAGTCCTACAACTAGGGTTATTAACAGTATGGAAGCCATTTTTACATGCTTCACATGAGTAATGTGATAAGGATATAAAAAGGAATTCTTGAAAAGGCAAAATCGCACGCTAGCATTGTGTCATTCTATGAGAAAGACTGAAAGTGAGGAGTCTGATAGTCAGTGTGGCATTAATGGTCTTGCTCAAACACAGTAGAGGTCACTACTAATGAAGGTAGAAGGTAGAAGTACAAGGCTTTCCCACTCTCCAACATAAGGAGAAAGCTGCCATCACCACAGCTATAGACAGACTCTTTCCTCATTTGGTGTAGACTTTCATTAAGTATTTTGGTTAAATCTGCATTAAAACTTGTTTGCAGTCAAATGGTTTTTAACCCAGTAATTTGAGTTAAAAATATTTTTTTGTAATAGCCCTTAATATGGCAGACCCTGCGTGTGAACACAGAAAGAAGTGAAGTGCATTGGTTGAGGGGGTAGGACCTGGAATGGGACTGGAATTAATTAATTTTCTCTTTCTGGTCAAGTTTCCTTCAGTTTTGATCAAATTGTTATTAGTAAGTAAAAAAAACTGACCAATCAAAAGTGTCCTTATTATAACTAGGAGAGAAGTATAGGAACTGTTATTTTGTTATTATTATTATTGTTGTTGTTGTTGTTTTTATAGTAATAAATGAACAGTAGAAAAAACACGCTTGCTGCCGGCATGCAAAGGACTTGCCTGTGCGTGCCGTGGAGAAAAATCTAATCTTTATTTCTGTCAGATTACAAACATTAATGAAATGCAGGCATTTTACCACAAGCTCAGTGTCCTAATTTTCCTGCTTTTCTGGAGTACAGTAACTACGATATCAACTATCGATTTGAAATATCAGATAATCTAAACATCTGATTCATTTAAACAGACATGATTCTGAAACAGTGCGTCTTGGGTAAGAACCATTAACAGCACTACCTCAGTTCCAGACAAATCACAGTTTCAGGAAGTCAGGTTTGGTGGCACAGGCTTCTGGTATGCAGCTACAGATAGTAACCATTGACAATTGTTTGTAGTGGGGCTTAAATAAAGACAAGTCTTTCAAAGCCAGAATTCACAGAGCAGAATCCACCCAGAGTCTGTAATGTAGTGCTGCAGTGTGGCACTATATCACACAATGCTCTACCATCTTTGTACACTGAGATGTATTTTCTTATAAATTTGCGTGAATGTAAATGGTCTTTAATGGTATTTGTAATATCACAGGGGGTGAGAGGTTCACCTGGTGCCTATGGACCATCAGGAGATCCAGGAATCCATGGAATTAAAGGTAATGTGAATTTTTTTGGACATAATTTGAAAAGATCAGCTTGTGTTTACTCTATGCCAAAAGTTCATGATGAATGGAGCAGAAAACCCTATTGTTACATTATCTTACACTGAAAGTTGGAAAGGTTTTTTCTTTCTCAAAACCATTAACCAAAACATTAAACGGTGGTTAACCTTTATTACCAAGGAATTTCCTGTCGTATGTCTTTGTATACATATTGTTATGGATCATTTAAATGCTTGAAATAAAGCAATTATGTATTATTTCCTTTTTTTGGCCATAATGAGCGCTGGTGCAGACAGAAGTGGTTCTAGCAGTGTTGATGCTAGCGGCATCCTGCGTGAACACTTGTCTTGATACCCCCAGCCAAACAACCAGTCATTCCATGCTGCGCCAAACAACATGCCACCCATACATCTGCCTCTGGGTGTTGACATTACAACTGGGACAATTTGTGTTGCATTAGATACATAAAAAAACATTTGATGTATCTGACTTGTGTTTTTTTTTGCAAACAAAGTCAAGATCAGTTCTAGGTGCATTAAAAGGTGCAGCTATAGGTGCCAAAATTATAAATAAACCATGCTCATTATAAATAATCAATTCTGATCATTTCTAACAAATACCATTCAATTACAGGTGAAGAGGGTGATGTCATAAACATCCCTGGAGCCACAGGACCAAGAGGGGAACTTGGCCAGTTTGGGCCTCCTGGTGAGGAGATCATTAATCTCACCACTACCTGATCAAGACAGACCACTGAAACTTTATGAGTTGGACTAATAGTAAGGAAGTCTTATGCACCACATTTTTACACAGGTCATAAAGGTGTCTTTGGAGAACCTGGAGATAGAGGAAGCTCTGGATTTGACGGTATTGAAGGAATGAAAGGATATCAAGGTGAACCTGGACAAGGGGGGCAACCTGGTAAGAGAATCTAGTTCTGAATTTTAGGAATCCAGCAATTACACTTGAGTGGATAAAACCCATGGATATTCACAGAAAGCCCTAACACTGGATTACCACCATTCTTTTGGCAGGTGCTGAAGGGTTACAGGGTTTCCCAGGTAACCAGGGTACTAAGGGCTGGCCAGGAGTACCTGGAGAGGCTGGGACCCCTGGTAAACCAGGACATCATGGGCAACAAGGTATGTTACATTTACATTTACATTTACGGCATTTAGCAGACGCTCTTATCCAGAGCGACGTACATCAGTGCTTAAGAATTCC
>JBBPDB010000001.1:28292330-28317732 GCA_037974465.1 Brachypetersius altus
GGCAAAAATACTTAAATAAATGAAAAGTTTAATTTGTCTCGTCTTTTTTTTGCTGATCCGAAAACTGATCCGATCCGAACCGTGATTTTTATTGATCCGTTGCACCACTAATTAATAATATCTAGCTGCAGTGTCTTCAGCTCCACACATTATAGAGCTTCGTCCAAACTTTTCAGCATTGTGCTCTGAACTGCTCTGGGTCTGATCCAGCGGAACAAAAAGACCTCTCAGCTCAATCTGTGCTTGGCTGACTGGAATACTTAAACCTGCCGTTTGTGTCAGATTATCCTCTCTTTGTGGGCAGCAAAGTGCCTCGTCACCAAAGCAACTAAGAGAGAAGCAGCAAAGCAATGATTTGCCATTAAATTTGAATGTCTTCACAAAGCGCACTAGTTCTCAAATACATTTATGTGCAAATTAAAAACCACAATCATACATTCACTATCTCTTGATGTTGACTCATGGCTGTGTTAGGCAAAATCATAACATAACATGCCAAAAAGCCTTAGGAGCAGACCTTCTCCTGCTGAGAATTGTTCCAACCCTTCTTGTCGACCATCTGCATACATGTACGGTTTCCAAGATTACCCAAGATCACACAGAGACACACACACACACAAAGAGATTCCTTTGGACAATGTGATCCTAAAAGCATAGGTGAAACCAGCATTTAAACCGCTGACAAGTTCAGAAGAAATCTCAGTACTGAAACATAGCAGATGCTCTGCTTGCTTCTACAGTCAAGCAAAGAAGCCCCAAATTCTGAATTAAGTCCTCTTAAATTGGTGATGAAACTGTGGCAGTGTCAAGTTCAGTGCAACACCTGAATGTTGTTACAATTCAGCTAACTAAAGGTAATACCACTATCACACCAGTCATTAAAATTTTACCATCAAAGTTCACTTAGGGGCAAAATCAGGTTGGGAATTAAAGCAGACTTGCTGTCACACTGCTTTAGAATCTGACCAAACATGCTGCAATGTGGACTGTAGTCTTACCTAATGCATTTGTCTTCCTGTTTGTATGTGTTAATGTAGAAAATGACTAACTGTTAGCTGCAGTGTAAAGAGAATCCATGTTTAGCAACAGGTGCTCAGCAGAATGATTTAGTTTTTCTGAAAAATAACATGATGGGTGGAACACTTCTCAACCAATCAGACAGTGGGATCAGAACTAACTGTTCTGATACCAATACTCATTTCAGCTGAAATAACTTCAGATTTGTGTTTTCTTTTTCAATTCGATACTCCAATAGTTCTCAAATTAAATGCTTTCTAATATTTATTATGATGGTGTTCAAAGTCATCACTCCAGCCTGTATTGTTTTGGCATAGTGAAAAGGGAGCATCTAAGTGAAGTTCCAAACAGTACTATTCCCCTGGAGGATCACTCTAGGTCTCACCATTGTTTGAAACTTTGTGTGTTTTGTTGAAACTGTCTGCCCTATTTTGGCCTGTCCCTGAGGATCTGTTATGTTGGCTTTAAAAACTAACCACTCTCTAAGGAAACAGACACAAAGTCAGCCTGTTCAGACAAACAGCACAAGCTCAGACTAACACTCTGACCAAAGCAGTGGGAGGTCTGTACAAAGCACTATTCATTTACTAAGCACAGAACATAAATAGACACTCAACATGCTACTGTTTGATAATTTCACACTCAAGCCTTGTCCATTAACATGATGGACTGTTTACTGAGCTGGGTAAGATACGACCGCATCTTACGGTCGTATCTTACCCAGCTCAGTATCATTATATTGCTACTTCTTGATTACACACTCACTTGCCTCTCAGAGAGTCCCCAAGATGGTAGGTCACAAAGCTAATCACAGTGGCTATTCTCTGTTCACAGATGAAGAAACACAACTGAGGAGAAGCCGCTACCCAGCTGACCCACGCAAGAGCCACAGACTATAGCATAGCAGACCTGAGTGCAATGCCAGAATCTCTTCTACAGACCTGCCTGTGACTTAACACAACCCACAACCTCCATTTGACAGTGTATTAGAAAACAATCTCACCTTGGCCAAATGTGAATTAATCCACTTTGTGAACGTTCTTTTCTGGACCAACTCCTGTTCATCTGGAAAAGAAGAGAAAGAAATGAGTAAACACACGCCAAATAGACAACCTATGTCTATTTTCGCCACATCCTCAGGGAGATATTAAAGGCTCATCCCTGTGCTCCTCCGCTCCGGCAACCATGACTCACCAAGGCTTCTTTTATATTGCTTTATATCGCTTTTATAAGTGCATCAAGAGTGAATATTTTATACTTTTACTCTTCACCAGTGAAAAGGTCAATAGGCACAGTCTCAGTTAGCTGGTATTCCACAGCACAGCACTGCAGAAATTAGGATATTTAGCAGAACAGAAAGCACTGACATTTCATCATGAACATGCACTGAAATCACTTGAAATTCACAGGATCTCAAAACACAGGAGACTAATGGAGCTCTTCATTGAGGCTATACATTCCACACAATTTGCATACATAAAGCTTGAAAACACGTATAACAAAATGTATACATAATGGATGGATACATAACACTTCACTTTTGCACACCTCCAATGACATGTCAGCCATACCAATCACCAAAAGACCATTGACATTTATGCAAGAAGGGCACAAGCAGCTTACATCAAATGCATTCACAAGAGACAATGTCCTCTTTTTACATGCATCCAGCTGCTGCAAGGTATGGGACGCCATTTCAAAAAAGCATCCGAGGAGCACATGATTTGCCAATGCAAACGTAAGCCGGTGCAGGCTTGACACGCTGAGGCCTTTTAAACTCCAACATGCGCACTTGGTTTTGCAGCTACATCCAGTGCACACGTGCAGGGGAGATCTGTGAAAACTCGGCCCAGGGAGCGAGAGAGGCGGACAGTAATTACCTCTCTCTGCCGGAGGATCTCAGCTGGCCAGTAATGTCTAGTGAGGAATATGACCCAGTGCTGTACCACTGCACATCTCGCTCATGCATCTGCTTCAACCTACATACGGCACAGTACACACTACATATAAATCCTCTCTGCCAGACTCTCTCTCACACACACGTCCTGCAGGATGACGAGAGACATCCACGGCTCCACTTACCGCGTAAATACTGAAAGAATCCCGTCACCAGATTGAGAGAGGTGGTCTTTTTCACGGCTACATCCTTAAACTGAGCCATTTGTCGTGCACTTCGCACTTTCTCGTGTTCTCTGGAGTGGTCAGTGCATGTGTGCGTGTGTGTGCGCGCTCGGCTGCAGATGTCATCCGAAGAGGAAAAGCAGTTGGAAAAAATCAGCTATCTTTTTGTAATCGTCAGGAAGCAAAACAGATCAGGCAGACTGTGCTGCTTTCCCTCTAAAAACACACACACACACACTGGTGGTCCCTCCCTTTCTCTTTCACACATACACACACCCCTTGGCTGTGGCGACTTTCCTAATGGAGGGCAGTTTTTTGAGGCAGGCTGCTTCCTGTTGTCGGTGGGGACAGAGCCATGCTGGAGTGGATCTGCTCAGCCTCCAGCACCATCCACAGCATCTCCACATCTATGGCACCTCTCCTCCAATCAGCACCCGAGAGCCGTAATGACGTCACACGGTCTTGGTTTATGCAGGGCGGGAGGGTGGAGGGCAGGGGTGCGGGGTTGGGGGTCAGCTCCAGTGTTACACAGCCTTACCATCTAACATGCAGCTCGTTAAAACGTGTAAGGCTCACAAATGCTGTTAATATCATAAGCGCAAAGTGATATATAGTAGGTGTGTAATACACAGAAGTCCAGATTTGTTGTAATACACTAGTGTCTTGGGACATGTTTTTCTCCACAGAAATATAAGCAGTGCCTTGAGATCACATGTAAGCAGTACAAACCTTAGTGTCTCTATCATGTGAAGAGCACACATGCATGTGCACTGAGGATGTGTAACAATTGACATATTTTCACATATTTATTTTAAAATGCATTTATTTTACAGATCTTGAAATGTATACAGCACAGACCAACATGTAACCCATGGCCACATAACCTGATAACAAAAACCCTAGAACCTAAAAGCTCTTGGGAAAAAGCATAAGCGCCACCTCCCCACGAAATGTTCTTTAATAGGGTGTACCCACATGCCTAGTTTTGATCAGTAATAGTGTTTTTTGAAGATGGTAAATAAAATGTTGAATTTCTTTGTATGATACTCTATAGGTCTATCACAGTTATTACATCATTGCCTATGGAATGATTATATAATCCATTACACATCAAACAGCATGTGAACTGGGTGCATCAGTTGAGTTGAGAAGAAAAAAAGAGGAAACCCACTCACTGAGATACATTATTTAATTATAACAGAGTAGCACCAGGCAATTGTTTATTTGTTAGTTATTTGGAGAGCTGGGTCATTTATTGAATTACTGCAAAGAAATATTACTTGGAAATGTAATATTGTGATATGATTGAATAATATTGTGATACTGTATTCTATCATTACCATCCAACACTAATTATAAGTGCAGTGATGAATTAAAGGTGCCAGACACAAATATTTAATGCACAAATTATCACTCTACAAAAACAGGTATAAATCATAATCTTGGAGAAGAAATAGGATTCGGGAATAGGAGCTATGAGAGGACACCTTATATAAACAAAGCATTATTGACAGTAGCTAAAGGAGGCATCAGCCAAAAGAGAGCTGCGATGCTGTAGGTGTACACAAAGCCAAAGTCAAAGTACTGAATCATTTATGTTACAGCCATTGCTAAGTATCTGCCACCTGCTGCCACACTGTCCACACTATTGCCCAGATACTCTTACTGAGACCCTTCAGCAGCCCACAGCACGGCCTCTATCCAAACTAAGCTAATCAGCAGCACATTGACTCATTGTCTTCCCATGACAGCCTCCTTCTGCCAGTGAAATCTTAGTCCATATTGTCCACACACTCACTTGCTGCTGCTGCGCTACCAGTACTTACAGGCCCAGAATTCATTATGGCTTGACCTTTGGCATGAATTGTTTTAAAAGTATATTTTATTGAATTACACCTAATTTAATCCCATGTTTTCTGCTTCCAAAATGTTTGAGGTGCTCTCTGAGTCTCCTGCACAAATCCACTTAGCTGAAAAATCCATTTCTACCCTCCCCACAAGTATTTATATCTCAATCGCTTCTTTGTACTTTGTACTAGATACAGAAAAACACCTGGAAAATGTCCACCTCACATGTCCAGCTAATGTAATTTTCTGCTACACATTGTTATAGGCAGAGTGTGTTGATTTTATGATGATATATCAATGCAAGTCAGGCTAAAGTTTCTTTAGACAGCAAGATAATAGTGACAGACAGACAGAAGGTAACAGATAGGCTGCCACAACACATATCATCAACTGTTTGTAATCCTGGATAAACAGTGTATTAAAAAAGAGACTAGCAAAAACATTGTATAGCATGTTTTCCACAGATAAGGGCAGCCAGCGTCTCATTGGAGGGTTAACCTAGACCACATTGCTTACTGAAGTTGCAGGTGTGGTAATGGCAGCTGTAACCAAGGCCCTTGAAAAGAGATGGTACTTCTCCAATACCTGGTATTTCACTGATATCAGCAACAAATACTGAATTGGGTATCAGAGAAAAAACAATAATGGAAACAATCGTGTAACAAATTTAGTCTTATACACCACACTCTGTTATTAGTTGTGCATTTCTTTCTGTGGGGTTGTAGATTGTTTAAACAGCAATTTATTTGAATGATAGAAAAGCTGTCATCAGAACATGATAAAGCTGTGCTTCACTAAAAGAGGGGAAAACCACTAAAAATAGGAAATGTTAATAATCTTGCTGCTTCAGACTAACAGAACACTTCAGCAAAATACAAAGCTATGCTGAACTGATCGATTACCTTTTAAACACAGGCATACAAAGTAAAGAAAATGTTTCTTGAGAGATTGTTAGAATTATCTCTGTCTAAGTAGACCTAACCAATGTAGTATTAAACTGAACACCACTTTTTGTTGTTTGGCTTTAATTGATTCATATTGATTGCTCTATTAATCAAAATAATCATTACATTACTAATTTACTAACGAAAGCCTGAAGTATCGATGTCAGCACCGGAAAAAGGTCTGATGCTATCTCCACTACTGACTAGTCTTTTCTTTAATTTATGCACAACCTGTGAATAAATCTGCAGCTGTTCCTGTATTTGACAGGTTCAAGTCAGAATCAGCCAACAGCTATTTTTTCAGTGGTAAAACTGCTGAGAGTTTATACAGAAACTGGTCTAAAAATTGGTCTAAAAATCTGTCCAATCCTGAAAATGAATCAAAACAGAGATACATAAAGTGGTTTGCCAGTATGTTAGATTTTTCCTTACAGAAAAGCAGCTCACAATCCTATTCCTCACAAACATATCAGTTATTATCAGCGCTTAAAATCACAAAGTACAAAAAGTGAAACATGGCAGGCAGAATAAATATGAGCTCTTAAGTTACAGAGGATGAGCCTCAGAACTCTGCACTAAATGAAATTATGCCCTCCTGATGATTTGCAATGCATATGAGTGCACATGGTTCTTAATGTAAACTAGAGGATAGGCAATACCTCTGGCAGGAAGTCAAATGTAGATGTAGTCCGCTGAGTGGGGCTGCTCGCATTAAGGCTTCAGGGATAGTCTAGAGGTTTCAGTTGTCCTCCAGGGACCACTATAAAAGCCAAGACTCTCTGTTTCAGCATTTAGTCTCAGCATATCCACCTTGGTGCTGTCACTAGCTGAAACACTGCTAATGCTATCTCTACACTGTCACTGCAACTGACAAATGCAGAACCTGCTAGGCCAGAAAACTTTAGAATATACACCACATCCTGACATATAGGACAGAGTCTCACAGGGTAACTAAAATACATAAAAGATAATAGACCAAGCCAAAAGTCACTGACTTTAAAAAACTTTAGTATTAAAAATCACAATAAAGGTCTTGCTTCTCATCTTCCAGAATTACAGAAATATTGCCATCTAGTGTTTGATATTATAGCACTGGTAAGGCTGCCTCAAGACACCATGTCTTATACAACAAACTATGTGTATTACATTCTAATAGTCTAATTAGGCATTACACATTGTGACTGTTGTAACAGTCTCCAAAAATGGAAAAAGTACATTTTTAATGTAAGAAAATTGGAACGTATGATTGGAAATGTTCATACAAAGTGTAGCTGACATTATCAAATGGACAACTATAAATAATAAATAATTGGCGTTCAATCTCTGGTTACTGGGCTGACCTTTGATTTAAATTTAAGCTGATAGAACCTCTAATAGTATGTTAAATGAAGAATAACCTCTGTTTTACAGTTTATCTGGAGCTGAACAATAAAAGAAAAGAATGAATTAAAAAACAAGTTGTGTTGGGGTTTGTTCAACAATTACCATTTCAAACATTCCCAGGAGGCTTTTATCAGTATCAAGCGCATGTTATCATGTATCAAGTGCATGTGTATGGCAGAAATGGAGCTTGGGGAAGGTTGTGCAGTTGGAAGTGCTCTAATGAAGATAGCATCCGTGGGAGCTCTGCCTACAGTATCTCTGGCAGCTGCTCCTGACACCAAGAGAGAGCTACTTGCAGTAAAACAGTACTAGCCCTTCTTCTTTATCTACAATATGATGACACACCTTGACAGTTGACACAAATATAGTAAATCTTACATAGTGCACATAATCATGTAATCATCATGTCATTACATTGCCATGCCATGCAACAAGCAGTGGTAGCTGTACACGCATGGCACGCTATTTCACCATACTCTCTAAACTGGAACACGCCAGTTACCACTTGGAGGAAACCGCATGTCGACTCTCGTTCTGAAACCAAGAAGTGCTGCACTAACCGCAGCCCTTCCCTCACGGCATGAACACATGCCATTATTTATCATTGTTTCTGCCATGGCAACACTTTTAAAGCTGTTTTTGGCACACGTTCACCACAGCCTTGCAGATACAGCATTTCACCTGAAATGTCCTATATATGTTGTGCCCACTTGAGAAAGGGCCATTGAGAAAAGGAAAAGGTTACAGTAACATGACTTAGGTCTATGAATAAGCATGCAGTTTTTTAATCATATAACAAGACTAGGCAAGCGTCTCATTTAAATTTTGTATTAGCAGCAGGGAATAACACAGCAGATATGCTAAAAGCATTTCCTTCCTGTTTTTTATGGATATCGTGTTAGTTCCTCCCTTCATGCTCACTCACTGTTGTATGGAGAACATTCTGGACACATGGGAATCTTCTAGGTGATCAAAGACACATATTAACCCACTGACCACAAACAAGCTACTGTAAGTCTATGTTACACACTACACAGGAAGATGGCCTAATTAAACTATATAACCTTTATGAGGCAAAGTGCTGAGTTTCCTTTTCTTCTGCTTTTGCATATTTGTCACACTTTATTGCTTCAGATCCTTAAAAACAAAATGTAATATAAGACAACCCAAGTGACCACAAAAGACTTTAATTTGTTGATAGTTAAATGTTAACCAACAACAACTGATCCTGTGTGAAAAAATAACTTTTTTGTACTAAAATAAACCAGTTAAGTTGATCATTGGAATCAATTAGACTAGACACACCCAGGTTTGTTTACTGCAAGCTCCGCTGAATCACTTGAAAAAGAATTTCCAGTTATGTGTAGAAAACTACAAGGTCTCAATAAGCAGCACACTTTGCCATGATCAAAATAAATTCTAGAGATTAGAAACCCATCGAAATATATGAGCCTGTAAAATGTTTTTGGGGCACTTGGGCTCCGCGAATCAGCCAAAAAGGAGCTAGAAAGGTTCTTCATCCATAAAGTCCGAAAAATACCCAGATGAACATCTAAGGCACAGCAGGCCTCAGTCACATAAAGCATAGCATTCCACAATAAGAATATCAAACTCACTGTTAAACGTGGTGGAAGCATGATGGTGTTGGGACATTTAGCTGCTTAAGGACCTTGGATACTTGCCATATCTGATAGAATCATTCAACAAAAAACAGTGGGCCAAAATTTCCCTACAGCCGTGTGAAACACCGTTATAGAAGGCGTTTGTTTGCAGCTGATGTTGTTAAAGTTGCCACAACCAGTTAAGGTTTTTTCCACATGAATCACATACATGTTGCCATTTTTATTCAACAAAGAACATCATTTAAAACTGCATTTTTTATTTCATCATGTTCCCCTTGCTTAATATTGCATTTGATTTTGTGTGCCAAATATTTAACAGCAATGTAAAGGAGGAAGGTTAAAACAGGGGAGAGTCAGGAAGTCCCCAGGAAAGCAAACTACTGCCACAAATAATGTACTACAGAGACATTTTTTAAAATCTATTTGTGTGATATATCATCTGTAAAGGCTGTCCAAACTAACACAACAGCCCAAACTAACCAACCTGTCATGTTTGAAAAGACATAAAGTAGCAGCAATCAGGCAGCATGGGTTCATTCACTTTATGAATGAAAACTGTCACCTGATAACAGTCTGATTCAACTGGAAAACCATGATTTTCAGAAAATACTGTCATTATTGCTATTATTATTATATAATATGGCAACAAATAGGTCTACTAAAATCATTTTTGTGGATTAATGTAGATTAATGTCATTCAGTGTGTCAACATACCCTTGCCAATAAACTTCAGGAGAGTTCGAATTGAAACCTGTGACAAAAAACATTAGCTTTTGTGACCAACAAGAAAGGAGCACACAAAAGGGGCTCCTAATATTGATTTGTTCATTTCCCAAGGACAGGAGGGGTATCAAATTCTATCTGTCCCCACAGACACTATCCATACATCATGGAACCTCTCACGAGACCTATTACACTGACCAAGCGCAAATTACATTGAAACAATAATGACAGTGCAAAAATCTATTGCTTTTGCAAGAACTGTACAAATGTGCATATAGCATCTCTTTTCAGTCTACAATATACATTATATTAAAAATAATCTGCAAAAAAACACATGGGAAGTATGGACTATGGTGTGTGGGTAAGTGTTATATGTTTGTTCTGAAAATGGTTGGTGAGTGGAAAAATCCATATCAACATTACCAGCACCTGCATCATCAGTGTCACATTTAGGTCATTGGAGATTAATCATGGATATGTTTTTTTTCCCTTTCATTCTCTCACTCTTTTCCAAAAGTAGCTTGCAAAAATGCTTTTCTGAAACACTATAATCAGTATTACAACAGCATTACCATACAACAGCATTACCGTAACGGTACTTACTGCTACTAATGGAACATTTACATTTGTAGCTATGCATTTGGCGGATGCTATTTTCTAGAGCAACATATGACTGAATGGTGTCATAGATGTGTGCAAATGTAGCGTTAGGAGTTCAAGGACTTTTACTGGTGTAGCATGGTGTGCCTGCCCAATGGAACTGAACTGAACCCCAGAGTGTTGCTGGAAGACATCAATGAGCAATTGACATTATTTTTAATTTTTTGTCATTGAACCATTCCTATTGGTCCATTCATCATTACATTTTCACACAATGTAAATGGCAGCAGGTGTTTTCAAATTATGTTTAGTGACAACATTTTACTGAATTCAGGGAACCACACGCATACAGTGGATCTTAACAAATCCACTGTACCACTGTGACTTTTTTCAACCTGTGACATTTGTGACAGAGGATATACGTGAGTCATCAAAGGAAGTTTGGGCAATGTAGATTGGTCAGCTTGCCTCTTCTAGGCAACTAAAGTGTGAACACCTTATTTATGCTACTTCCTCACATACAGAGAACATGAGTGAAGAACGCAGTGCACTGATCATAGACTAAGGACCGCATACAGCTCTAAAATTAAACATAGAGGGTAATGAAAGCAGTGTGTAATGAATGAGCACCACTCCTTTTATTAAACATCTTCCTTAAGCAATAACCAAAATGAGATTTTCGTTAAAAAGAGACCTATCCCAGACAGCCTAACAAAGCAGTGCCTTGTTGCTTTATAACCATGGCTTCTTGTGATCCACCTCTGGCTTATTTCAATTGAATCAACCATTAATCTGGAATAAAGAATACACTATTCTTTCTAGAAATAAACTGCTAACAAAATAAAAACAGAAGCTCCACCCACAATCCCTTACACCTCCCTGTGTATGTTAGGGCCTGATGGGGTGTAGAGACCCCCAGTGAGAAAAATCTGGCTGCCCTACAGCACTGCAGCACAGACAGAATACACTGTCAGTCTAGACACCTTGCTGCTGTGGCTACTATAGGACAGTAAAAATTCCAACAAAAAAAGAAAATGAATTTGCATAATCCATAGATAGATATACAGATAGATATACTTTATTAATCCCACAAATAGTCCTGATTTCCATTTACTATTACTTAGATTATTATTTAACTAAGTGTTAAAAGTCAGTGCTGTTTCTCACAAGCAAGATTTCTTTAGCTTTCTACCCTCTCTAATGTAAATGACTCTCCTGGATCTGCAGCACATATTATCATATAAAATGAATAATTTACTTGAAAACAAAAGACAACCTCAGTTTGAGCCTCAGTGGTGGAAGGACAATATATTAAGATAACAGCCTTCAACCTGGCCCTATAGCTCACCTGTTCTGCACTTTTTCCCAAGTTGAATTGGGTGTGTTAAAGCAGGGAATATGCAAATATGTGCAGGGCAGTGGTACTCCTGGACCAACACTGAGAACTACTGCATTAAGATAATGAGGATAAATAGATGCAGGGCTGTCAGAGCAGTTGTCTTTGTATTTAGATAAATGTAGCTGAAGTATCTGCACTATTACACACATGGAGTGTTTCTATGCATTTGCATCCTTACATCCTTGTCTGCATGATGAAAAGCATCTGGTAAACTCCAAACTAGCAGCCACTGAATCAGCAAAATCTCACCCTTACCAACAGACACAAGAGATTGGTCACAGTAGATAAAAAGCAGGAAGGCAGTATCTCTTACCTTGCAGTCTCTGCATCACATTCATAATGTCCTTGACGGACCGGCTAAAAGGGCTGAGCGAGGCCATGGCCTCGTTTGCAGTAGTGGGTTACCCCAGTCTGTCACACTGGATCTCACAAGCAGTCAGCAGAGCAGCTACTGCACTAGTTTCTTAAGAGGGCATCCCCACTCAACCTTCCTGCAGTGATCTCTCTCTCCTGCTCTCTCTTTCTCTCATGCAGAGTTCAGGAAATTGATTTGCTACTGAGCATCCAATGAGAGAGTGTGTTTCATTTGAGGGCCTGGCTGTGCGGTTGCCACGTCGTCGAATCACAAGCCTTCTTCCTTTTGACTGCCCTTAGAACAAGAGAAAAAAGTCATCTCCATCTGACTTTCAAAATCGAGTACAGTACATGAAACATCCACAACTCTGTGCATTACACTGTGCCACTGATCAAACTGAGTGATGTAGGTCAGTGTCCACTGGTAATAGCTAGAGGGGGCACTTGAGAAATATTTAACTGCTTTATAATTTGATTAATCACTACGTTTACAATGTTTCCTCATTTCAAACATGAAAATATAATGCACTTACATTCACATGGGCATTTAATCCACTCTGATCCATAACATTGCAACACACTTCATTACAGATATTGTCAGCTGTGGCAAAAATAGAAAAATGGTTATAAAACCAGAATCATTAAAAAAGCTAAAACATCTTGTGAACAAAATTCATTGTTCAAACATACATTTTATGGTCAAAAGTATTGGGACAAGCCTCTTAGTTACTGAATTTAGGTTACCCCTTACATCTAGGGAAGATGCTTCAGCACACCAAGACATTATAGACAACGCCAGTTTGGGGAAGGCTGTTTTCTATTCCAGCATGACTGTGCTCCAGTGCAAAGCCAGCTCCATAAAAACAGGGTTGGATGAGTTCAGTGTGTGTGACTGGTCCGCACAAACCCCTGACCTCAAAATCTTGTGGAAAGCCTTCCAACAAGAGTGGAACCTGTTATAGCTGCAAAGAGGTGACCAGCTCCACATTAAAGTTTATGTATTTGAATGAAGTGTAATTAAAGTCCCTTTTAGTGTAATAGTCAGACGTCCTAATACTTTTGTCCATATAGCGTAACTGGCTTAGCGCTGCAGTTGTCCGAACGTTCAATATATACTACAGTACACTTGTTGTGTGTGAAGCGTGACTTCATAATAGTGGAAATACACATTTAAAATAAAATGTTATTCACCTTTTTGAATGTCGAAACGGCGGTGATATGTATCCTCAGAGTTTTTAGGTAGTTATTGACTTAGGTAGTTTACTCGGTTCCTCTGTCGTTGCCCGTGGAAACGCTCTAACAGTGTGGGTGTGCAGTCTTTGTGTACATTGTCGCCACCTAGCGGTTAAAATGAGCTCTTCGGTCGTCAGAGTGACCATAATGTCCAGAAATATCCGGACAATTGCAGGAATGCAATCAAATCACCAAAACTCTTGCAAGAAAAGTACAGTCTCTTACTATCACATGCATACAGTCTGGGAATCAGTGTATATTGCCTAGTTTACCTAGCCTACAATATTTCACTGTCTCTCAAAAAAATAGAATACAAACAGTAAAATAGATCTTTTGTACACTCACTGGCATCTTTTGTACACTCACTTTATTATCTGGTATGTCTATGGACTGCAAGTGATTTCTTGATCTCTGGTGTCCATACCATTTTGGTAGTGGATTATTCTCAGCAAAGTAATGACAGTAACCCTGTAGTGGTATGGCAGTATGTGTAACAAATGTAACAGCCATATCAGCATAGTTAGGAGGTTTAAAAAGCTCAGCATTTCCTTCTATTTGTAATATTTGTTTATTTGTAATATACCTATTTTCTATGGGGTTTTTTTCACCTTGGTTTAGCCTCCTCAAATTTCTCTTTGATTTAATGAAAATGATTTGATAACTTTATTAGTCTCATCTCGTCATTGCTGGGTTCAACCAAAATATCCAGACAACAGTAGTGCTGTGGTCAGAAACCATTCAGAATACGTGTCAGAGACTAACACAAGTTTTGAATGGGAAAAGGATGAGCTGTAGTCTCTATAACTATTGGCAAAGAGAACCTGCAAGGTAGGTGGCTCATAAATGCACAGAATGGTCCACCATCCATATACCTGATCAGAGATGGTCCTCTGCTAGTCCTTTTTACAGATTTGCTGTACTTTATTGTCAGTACAATACATGAGTGGACTGTTTAACCCTTTGTGGAAGATTCTATGTTGAAATAGTTTGATCACATACAGTAATGTTCATACAAATTTGCTAAAGCCAGCCTGAATCAGAAAGCATTTTTTGTTTTCCACTGCAACACATTTTCAAGCAAAACACTGCTTTAGGGATTATCTCTGAGCTTGTGTTTTTAATGGGTGATAAAGATGGGTAGTTAAATATTATATTCCTGTTAAATATTATGTTGTTTTGTTCTGCCTGCAAGAGCACAGCGACATAGTCAAAAGGAGAAATTTCATTTTGATGAAAAACTACAGGAAATCAATGCACTATGGAGAATTATGCTTAATATAATGCAGAACATGAAGTGACACAGAAAAAGGTCATTTTTTATGTCACATTAACTTTAATAAAATACTGGCTTTAGGGTGGCCTGTAAAAGCCTCAAAACATACAGCAGTAATTTAGACAGAACAGCACAAGACAGTGGAACTGATGCAGTTTATTAAGGTCTACAGTGAATTGCATAAAGAATACTCTAAATAAAAGAATACACCTGTTTACATTTTGTTACATTTTGATGACTCTAAAAAGGAAGCAAAGGTGATCTCTCCCAGAGAACCCCAAAAACAAAAGTAACCCCTTTTTGACAACAAACCAAATGGTGAAATATTATCTCTTGTACGCTCTTATCTTCTTTTCTAAAACAGCAAGAATAACACAAGAGAAAGACAGTGGCTGTCTAAATGTTCTCAAATGTCCTATGTCCAAATAACCAGTAACAATCTACATTCTCTAACAACCAACAACAATTTCAAGCCCTGTTCACTTCTAGCAACAAGAACAGCTTTGGAGAAGATGGGATCTTCATTATAACATAAGGCAGGCGTGAAGCCATTGTATTGTATCCAGTGAAATGGAGGAAATGATGCAAAAGGAAGCAGCTCTGTTCCTCTGGATTTCTGTCCCACAGAGATAAGCCAAGGATCTGCTAATTTTAAAAGTAGAGGGGCAGGAAGCATGACGGCAAAGTTTCCGTTTTTGCTAACAAAAAAGAACCAGCTCCTATGAGAAACAGTGCAGAGAGTGGTCTTGCTCGCTCTGTCCCTTTTGGATTTGAACACATGTGATCTGCTTTTCTGTTCATTTATGCTATGGCTGCAAATGAAAATGACAATGACATTTCGTGGATACATGAAACGATAGATTTCGGTAAGTCTCTGAGCATGTCTGAGTATCTTCTTGAATAGATTTTAGATTTAAATACTAAAGAGGAAATGTGATATCATGTTGTAAACAAGACCTTCACATTTCTTTTGGACAATTTCGCAAATTGTTAAATCATATTTGTTCATTCAGAGGAACTGACCCTGGCCTTCTGCTTATCAATGCTGGTTGGTCTTCTGATCGGTATCCTGATTTTCATCCTCTTGACGTGGCTGTCCAGACGCAGAGCCTCAGTAAGGATTACAACCCGTCCAAATCGATGGTCAAGAGCTGCCAGATCCCGCAATCTCCATGGTCAGATGGGTCTCTATAGCAGTAACGGCTTCAACCTAAGCAGCAACAACACAGGAAGAGCCATGTTAAACCTTCACAGACAGACATCTGTTGACCCTAACGAACTGTTGGGCCGCAGCCCCAGCTTCCAAGCCTCCACCTTTCGGCCACTACCGAAGAAGGGCAGTAATGGATCAGAGGACGAAAGCCAAACGGCATTGCTTCATAACACCACTGGCACCAACTCAACTGTGACAGATCCTTGCAGTATGGGCCAATCAGAGTCCTTTTGGTTAGGAAAAGGCAGTTTGAGAGGATACCTCCCCACACAAACCCCTCCACCTACATATGACAGTGTTATTCATATGTTTCAAGAAACACACACTTGATTGTACTGTTTGAAAAAAGACGTTTCAAAAGAGGATTGACTGATTTCATATGTGTCATGCATGCATTAATGTTGTCTTTAATTGTCATTGTATCACAGAAGTTCTACAGTAATACTACAGGATCTGCAAGGTTCCTATAACAATTTGGCAAAGAACAGTTATTTAGTATAATTAGGTATTATTGCTGTAAGTATATAGATTGCTTTAAGATGGTACTATTGAATATTACACAGAGGAGAACATATAATAGATAAGTAAAAGATAATATATCCCTTTATTAGTTCCACAAGTGGGAAATTTGCATTGTTACAGCAGTAAGTGGACAGTACAAAAGAAGAAAGTGAGAGCAACATAACCAATGGAATAAAAGCTATACATACAAAAAGATTATATTATATGAATATGTCCTTCAGTATTACTGTACATATTTCTTGTAAGAAACCTTGCCCCTTGTATGCTTTATGCAAAACTGATGATGTGCATGTAAATAGCCTATTCTGTACAAGTGTAATTTAAACATTCAATTTAATATAAAACAATAAAATGTCACCACTAACACAACTGTATTCAAAATGCTCTGGTGCATCTATAACATGTGGGATGGAACAGTAATAAGCTCATTTTGCAATCACAGCCATTTTTGCTGATGCTTCCATATTCCTGTGCATTTGAGTGGAGTGGGCTAGTGTCTGGGTGATGGTCCTGAGGTTCAAACCATCTGCAAATGTGCAGTTGTTGGTAAAAAAAAAAAAGACACGGAACAAACATCATGTCCGACCTCTCTTTCCGTGTTCCTGCCTGGGATGTCTTATTTGTGTGGATATCAGGTAAGAAAATGGGGAAAAGTCAGCCACTACAGGACACTGCTCTCTTGTGCACTGCAGTCCTAATCCCTAGTTGTACCCCTCTGGATGGGCCTACCCGTCACGTGGTCTAGTCGGAGCATGGGTTGCCTTTACACGTCCTGAAATCCCTCATACGAAGATTGTTTTTACGCTTTGTCCATCGGCCATTATTGGTTTCCGTCCGAAGCTTTAATCTATGCCGTGCATTTGGCAACCATTTAGACGCATTGAGAGCGACTTGGAGAAGGTGAGTTCTCCTGTAAATTTATGGCAGGTTTTAACCCCATAACGGGCTCAAAACCGTTATTTAACGGCTGTGTAAGTAAGATTTTCCACTTGTAGTCTTTACGCGGAGGTCAGAGCCACAATACTGGGCAGCACGGGTGCTAATATTTGATCTGGTGTTTAATAAACCGCCTCCAAACGAGTCTAAGATGGATTTGTCTTTAACACAGCTCTGGTTAATTATGGCCCAGTGCTGTTTCGTCGTTACGATGCTGTAATAAACACAATGCACTGAGCCTGTACTTTAACGAGGCTTTGTCATGATTTCTGATAAATACTAACCGAGCAGCAGCATAGCTACAAAGACAAGACCAGACCGTGTGAATCTGGGGTATATTTGGTTAAAAAAAAAAGCTAAAAAATTACGAAGTCACACGGTGAAATGTCGTTAAAATTCAGGGATCATCGCCTCCGCGTTGCCATGACTGCTCCGAATAGCTAGCCTGTCCTCTTAATGCACTCCTGCACAAAAACACACTCAAACACACACAGGCCTTGAAATTTAAATTGAAAATCAGACCCTTAGAGATACTGCAATGGGAAATAAAACCGCAACAGTGATTTTTGTACATCGTTTTCACTCGTAAAAATCTAGTAAACGTCAACCGAAATGGCAGTAGACCGTACTTTTCACAGAAAAGGGATGCTGCACAACTCACAATCACGGGTCGTGTATGATTTTGTTTCTCGTTCCCTCACTGATGTATTTTTGTATTCCTACAGAAAACCTGCGTTGTTCTGTGTTGCCTGGATTGTTCTGTGTTGCCATGCCTTCCATAAGCGGAGACAGTCCTTGGCATTTTTGAAAGAAGAACATAAACTCATGGCATAGATGCCGCAGAATATAATGGCCTGATGTCCTGTAATAATATTTACAGTCAGATCTCTGCAAGTAAATAGACTCCTCAGGTGCTGCTACACATTTATCAAATCAGCAACAACATGGAAGGCTCCTTCAGAAACCAAATTCCAACTAATAATGTCCAGGGACTATGAAGAGGTGAGTATCTTCTGCATGTTGGTTTGAGTTCCAAAAAATCATTTTATGTTTGCTTTCATTTCTATTATTTTGTTCATTTGTTGTTCATTTGTAACAAGATATGTGATGCTGTAGGAACACTACAGTGTAACCACTCCATAATTATCGTACACTTAATAGGACAATAAGTTTCCTTGTACTCATGACTCAAATATCAGGTGTTAATGCAACTGCACCCATGCTTCTGTTACATGATTTGAACATACTAATTTTGTTTAACTAATTACAAGCAAATGTGTCTAAAAGTGATTACATATAGATTATATATGAGTGAGAGAGATTAGGATAAGTGTTTGCACTCTACTCAACAAAAGGTAACCCAACATGTTTCTCTTCCTTACTCTGAAGCCTGGCCACTCAGTAGGGATGTTGGCTGCGGTGGAACATGGTCCTGTCCTCTGCAGTGACTCCAACATCCTCTGCCTCTCATGGAAAGGAAGAGTTCCTAAGAGTGAGAAGGAAAAGCCGGTGTGCAGGAGGCGCTACTATGAGGAAGGATGGCTGGCCACCGGAAATGCAAGGGGTGTTGTTGGAGTGACTTTTACCTCCAGCCACTGCAGGAGGGACAGGAATACGCCACAAAGGATTAATTTCAACTTACGAGGGCATAACAGTGAGGTTTGTGCTTCAGATGAAAGATTTGCCTTTGATAATGAGTCATATATTTGTCATATTGCACGTTGTGGTTGGCATATTAGAGCACACTATTGCAACAACCATAAATGTAGACTTTAATGAATAAAGACATGGAATATAGACTATGTTCCGGTTTATATCAATAGCTACACTTGCAATGGTCTAAAAAGCAGACACAATTTATTTTACTGATTTTTGTTTTTGCACTGTCTTGCTGTGTGCAGGGAGACTCTAGCAGCAGGCATTTTACTTCCATTGTGACTTTTTGAAGTGATAGTAATGACAGTTCATTGTTATCACATTTTTTAAAAATGTGTTTAGATTTTATAATGCGATATTAAGTAAGAGAACATTCCCTCATTGAAATATCTGCATAACAATAACGTGACTGCTGCCTGTATCTGCGCAGGTCGTCCTCGTCCGATGGAATGAGCCATTTCAGAAGCTTGCTACTTGTGACATGGAAGGGGGGATATTTGTGTGGATTCAGTATGAAGGACGGTGGTCTGTGGAGCTGGTTAACGATCGTGGGGCTCAGGTACTGTCAAATTTGCATAGTGCTTTTCTATTGCTATGTAGTAATGACAGTTAAATAACACATATAACACATATAAGAGAAAAAGTAGGAATGTGCCCCAGTTGGCCATTCTGGTAGTTTGTTGATTTGGTAGTGTTTTAATGCCTAATTTCTGCTCTGTCACTTAGGTAAGTGATTTTACCTGGTCCCATGATGGCACTCAGGCCCTGATTGCCTACAGAGATGGCTTTGTCTTGGTGGGCTCAGTCAGTGGTCAGAGACACTGGTCATCTGAGATCAACCTGGAAAGCCAAATCACCTGTGGGATCTGGACTCCTGATGACCAGCAGGTAATCTCCTAATGATGGCATGTGTTTGAATAAAACTGGAATCCATAGTGAGTATATTTACCTTTACTGTATGCATACAGGTGTTGTTTGGAACAGCAGATGGCCAGGTCATTGTAATGGACTGCCATGGTCGTATGCTTGCTCATGTCCTTTTGCACGAGTCCGATGGCATTGTTGGCATGTCCTGGAACTGCCCAGGCTTCCTGGTGGAAGACAGTACTGAAAGTGATACAGACTCTGACGACAACCCCCCGGGCCAAGGTACAGTTTTGTCACATTTGCATGATTATAAATACACTGCATTCTATTAGTATTTGTGTTTCTATTCTTAACCACAGATACACTATAAAAGGACTGACTCCATTGAACTGTCTGGTTTGATCTGTTACTTCAGCTGACTAAAACTGTCTTTCCTTTGAAGTGCGTAATGTGAAGCCACTCCTCACAGTGAGTTTCATTTCTGGAGACATTAGTCTAATGAACAACTATGATGACCTTTCACCCAACATAATTCGCTCAGGACTGAAAGGTAAAACAGTAGTGGTTGTTCTGTAGATGCATGAAACTGATAGAGTTGTGACTATGCATTGATGGTTTAAGTTCATTCCTTCCATTGCTTATTATGAGATGTTTTTTGTAAGTAAAAAAACACTTTCTAAATTCTAAATCATAAATTCTAAACCATATCTGGTAAGTCAATTTGTATTTCTGACAGATTGTTCCATACAACTTAATCCACTCAAGCTGTTCTGTTACAGATGTGGAGGTGCAGTGGTGCTCTCAGGGAGACTTGTTAGCCGTAGCTGGAATGGAGAGACATGGGCTCCCTTCTGACTCAGTCTGTGCCTCCATAATGAGGAATGCCCTAGTTAAGTTCTACAACATTCAAGGAGAACATATATACACTCTGGAAACACCTGCCCAGGTAAACATGACATTTCATGATACATCAGTTATCAGTGTCACATTCATGTTTTTGTGAAAAGCAAAAACCTGAAATAAAAGCCATAATTTGGCAGAAAACCCAATTTGAATGGTATCCCATTTCCCCAAATGCAGGAAATAAGCCATCATCTTTTAGTTCCACACTGGAGCTTTAAGGCCAATGTAGCTTACAAGTAATGGAAGCTTAACCCCACCAATTAGCAAACTGCATGCTTAAATCAATGTTAACACTCGCCTCTAAATCAATGTTAATCCCATTAATGAAATTACTGACAAAAATGCTCAATGATGTTTTTTATCCTCCAACAGCAACAAGAAGACAAAAAATTGAACCTGGTACAATATTACAATGTTTTTATTTTAATATTACTTAAGAAGATAAATATCATATAACTAAAATAACATCCGTTTTTGTCACGGTGGCGAGGGCTAAGCCCCCGGGACCGAGAGCTACCTTGGAACACATAGGCAGGACTGCAGAACTCCATTGATGTGGTTTTTATTCAAAAACAAAACAAAGAGCACGAAGGCTCAAAACAAAGACTCAGAACTGGGTTTTCAGAACTGGGCAGGACAAAAACACAAGCTCATAACACGACGAAGAACCGACACAGGACTGAACCAAACACAGGCTTATATACATGACATACACATGAAACAGGTGGGGACTGAAATCAATAAACAGGGAACACATGGGGAAACAGACACGTGGCATGGGGAGAACAGAACACATGACACAAGGACAGAACATCACAATAAAAGACCCAAAAAAAAACCAGACCAGGAACAGAATAAAAACAGAAAAGCAGCGGCCTCTAACGGCCGCTGACCGAGCCATGACAGTTTTTTAATTATTTGAATGATCTAATCACAAAGTAGTACATGTCACTGCCACATAGCTTCACACATACATCATAATAATAATTCTAATTATAAATTATCATTACTTTTATGCAATTCTTAATATTAAGTTAGAGCCAATGTAGTGATCGGGTCTGATCATTGTCTTACACCAAGTGTAATTACAGCTTAAAATAGATATTTTTAAGTGCCGAACTGGTTAAAAAATACAGAAGTAGCTGCAGCATTAGTGTGGTAAAGTGGTTAGGCCAAATAAATTCCACTATTAACTGGTAAAGTAGCACTGGTGGCATGCACTAGGGAGATATTGTATGGAAACATTTATACTGAAATCGTTCTGGACAAACACATACATTATAGTGACTAACATGATAATACTTCTGTCATCTAGTCTGTCAACCATTTCCATGATAGTCCAAGCATCATGTTGTGTTTACTTGTTAACATTTGCTTGTGGTTTCTGACACTGTGTTACATATAGTTGTCTGTAAAACTGATAACTATACAACAGTTTTGAAGCCTTTTTAATGTCAGACAGTGTTGGAAAAATAACAAGCAATTTTTGGCCTTACTCCAAACATGTCTTTGCTGATCAGCTTTAGTGAGAAAAGGGAAAAGTTTGTAAATTTGAAAAGAAATTTAATGTATACACAAAATGAATCACAAATAACCTGAGTGTTTCTGTCAATACCACTTATAGGCTAATATGCTGCTCTAATTTCAGAGGCCTATTACCACTATCTGCTGGGGTCACCGGGACTCACGGCTGTTTTTGGCATGTGGGCCAGCCCTGTACGTTGTGCGTGTGGAGCACAGGGTGGCCAGCCTCCAGCTGCTGTGTCAGCAGGGCATAGCCAGTGCCCTGAGAGAGGAGAGAGATGTCGGCAAACTGAACATGCCCTCCCTCCTCTGTTCCTATGTTACCAGCGCATTCATCCCAACTATCAAGGTAAATAACAATACAGTAAGCCCCCAAAATTCACGGGGCTACGAATTTGTGATGTGGTTCAAAAAAAAATCTTAAACACCTACTTTTATAGTATGTACCCTAAAAATTGTGCAAATTGTACTAGTGATGTCTGGTCTTGTCTAATATTCCTGACAATAACTTGAATCTCACATTCTTCTTGAACCACTTGCAAACGTTCAATTTTGTATTGTCTATTGTCCTGTCTTTGTTTATTGTACAATAGATAGTTAAAATAGAAACTTTAGTTTACATTAGTATTTAAGGGTAGCTTTATATTTATGGGTAGTTTTTGTTCCTAGTTTTTATATTCTCAGAATTGTGACTTCATGGGGAAACATTGCATATAGTATATCTCAAAATATCAGGTATGTCTTTAAAACAGCAGCACATAAAATAATTCAATATGATTCCTTCTTCTGTATCTACAGCCTCCTATTCCTGATCCAAACAACATTCGTGACTTTGTTAGCTACCCCACAGCGGGAAATGAGAGACTGCACTGTACTATGAAGCGAGCAGAAGAGAATCCAGAGGCTGGAGGGCCGTGCTACACCCTATATCTGGAGCATCTTGGAGGCCTGGTGCCTATTCTCAAAGGCCGTCGAATCAGCAAACTGCGTCCAGAGTTTGTGATAATGGACCCCAAAATGGACAGTAAAACAGGTTTAAATTAGTTAGCTTTTTTTCCAGATCTTTTCAGATACAGCAAGGCAGCTCATTCTAAGCTAAGCTTAATTTCTCTTTGAATTTCAGATGAAGTCTGTGTGAACGGTATGATATCCTACATGACTGACAGCTGCAACTGCTCTGACTCCAGTGACATTGAACTGAGCGATGAGTGGGTTGGAAGGAAGTCTCCAAAGCTTTCCAGAGGAAACAGGTCCCCTAAACTTCCCAGGTACTTTGTTCCTGCTGTCATATATATAAATTACATTATTAATATTCAAATTAGAGATTAACAATAAACTGCAATTTTATTGTTATCATAAATTGCATTACAGTATGTCAGCAATATGCACAGTAATCCCCCAGTTTTACGAGGATCAGGAGTCGTGGATCTAGTCACACATGGATATTTTAAAGAACATCTCGAAAATCTCCACAACAGCGCGAAGTCTGCGCATATTCTCGTGACAATGTGGTTCTTTTTTACACATTTTGTAACATGAATAGTAATCCAAATACAAATTCAGCTAAATACAGTATAAATCAGTGTAGGGGGTTGCACGGCCACATCCAGGCGCCTTCTGGACTGCTCTGTTCGGGCTGTGTTTTTTTTTCTAATTTTCTAATTTAGCGTGTTTCAAAGAATTCCATATTTTTAATTTACAGCTACTTATTGTTAACAAAGTTTGCACAGTCAAAAGGAGCGGTTCAGGATTCATTTCACTGTAACGAATCTTGAATCTTGAGTTATTGGCTGCAATCTTCCTGTTCTCGTGTCTTCATTTTGTTAATCTAAAAGCCATAAGATGCCGCCCCTGCGCCTCCTGGCAATGCACCTAAGCGCAAGAGAAGGTGTAAGACACTGGAGGATAAGGTTGAACTCCTGAAGATACTCCAGGAAGGGAAAAGTTATGCTGCTGTAGTACGCCATTATGGTGTCAATGAGAGCATCATAAAGAAAAATGAGCCGCAGATCAGGAGGACCGTATCAGTGCGTTTCTGTGGCAGTGCTAAGAAGGTGTCAACTGTAAGAAATAAGAATATTGTCAGAATGGAATCTGCCTTGGCATTGTGGAGCCAGTAAAGGATGGTTTGCTCGTTTTCAGAAACGATTGAATATTAAATGTGTTTCTCTATGGAGAGGCATTGTCTGCCGACAAAGAAGCTGCGGAGAAGTACCCGGAAACCTTTAGGCACATCATAGAGAAGAAGGGATACAAGCCCGAATAAGTTTTTAATGTATTAAGCCGAGTTTAAAATGAAATTAAATTGTGTTGGATTCAGTAATTTTTTTTTTTTTAGAAACGGACTAATAATTGTTGGCGAAACTGCAGATATCCACATTTCTTTGGCTTTTTTTTCATTGCAATGTATAATTCTGAATGCATTTTAGTGCTAAATTATTAAGAAAAATATAATGTACTAATTTTGTAACATAAATATGAACATAAATTCAGCTACATTTCCATATAAAATATAATTGTACTGTCGCTAGAACACAAAGAAAACGCTTTTGGGATGGTTAAATATGCTGTACACTAAAAAAAAAAAAACAGCCTGGAGTTTCTTCACCAGCTGCACAGAGGTCTGCGTCTCAGCAGAGAAAGACAGGCGGACGGCCGCCTTGCTTCGGACAGCTGGTTTTTTTTTTTCTGTTTTTTTCAGAAGTACAGATTGCCAGTCAGTCCCTGACTCATCTTGAGTGTTTTTTAAACCCCAATAGTTTTATTACTGTATTATAAATTAAATTAAAAGAGGCTGTTGAGCGCAGTCGCCGTCTAATGTCTGTGTCTATACAATAAGACGCGCCGTTGATGAACAGGAAATTATTAAACTGTAAAAATGATTTGCGATCACCCCTACGTGTTACTGTATTTTTATTACTAAAAATTACACGAATTTATTACAGTATTTACCTGTTTATACCAAAGAAAATGCCCATGCATGAATTACATTACATACCTACATGGGCATACCTAATATTTTCGTTAAGGGTAATGTATTAAACTGAGTTTAAAATGAAATTAAAGTGTTCTGGGAGCATATTTGGGGGCGTATTTAGGGTTTACCCTATTAAAATAGGCTTTTTTTTTTTAACCAAAACACAATAATGTGGTTTTTCATTATACAAAATAATAAGTGAAAGTGACTATTTGTCATACGTGAACACACCACAGCACACAGTGTGAACAGCACGAAATTCAGCCTCTGCATTTAACCCATTCACC
>JBBPDB010000001.1:28341909-28359563 GCA_037974465.1 Brachypetersius altus
CACATCACCTAATATGCTTAATTGGTAGTAGGCTTTCGAGCCTATACAGCTTGGAGTAAGACAACATGCATAAAGAGAATGATGTGGACAAAATACTCATTTGCCTAATAATTCTGCACTCCCTGTAGTGTAGAAATATAGTCTAGAATAGAGGAACCCAACCACCGGGCCACAGACCGGTATCAGGCCGCTAGTCTACAAGAAACATTTCAATGTTTGATGTTAATGTACAGTTTAAATTTAATATTAAAATTAAACATGTTTTAATATCAATTTTTGTTTTTTATTGGTTTTTCTACTTACCTCTTGGGTTAGGCCCCTCCCAAGCTGAGACATACTTCCTTTAGTTAAAATAAATTCAAATGTGTTACTAAAAACATCACACACACTTATTACACAATAAATGTGCTACTCAATAAGTTTAAGATATCTTAAGTCGGATATTTGGAGACAGACATAACTTTCTAACATTGAAGCTTCTAAGAGCTATGTTTTACAATTATAAGGTTCCATCTGCAGTTAATCCTACATTGATTTGGAAACTTCACGGGACGGTTTCAGATACAATTTATCTGGACACATATCCTTAACATTTTTGGATTCGTACATATATAAGGCACATATACAGTATATGGTGCAATACAGCGTAGAACGTCATACTATCTTCATATTTTACTGAAACAAGTTTCTTAAACTATTATGCTACATGAGTGTGTAAATTTGGCACTGTGGAGACTTATTTTAGTACGTACTCTACATGATAAAAAGCAATATTAGGATCAATCTATTGTACAACTCTAAATGGTAATATAAAAAAACAGTAGGCTCCAACATAATTTCTTAATGTAAATATATTGCAGTGGACCACAATAAATATTTTTTCTCTGCACCTGTGTCTAGCTGTTTGCCCTTATGCTGTTTCTTCCTGTTTCACTGCCCTTGTGTCAGTGCAGTTTGTCAGCTTTTCTAAAACGAAATGTTTCAAATGGGTCTCTGACATGTTAACACAAAATAAAACTCATATTAAAAACATCTGAAATCACTGGTGAAATCTGACAGGAACTCACGTGAACAGTTCATTGCATCTTGGCTCAAATGAGACACGAAATATTTTACAGATTGTTCTGACTACTGTGCATGTCCATATCTCCTCAGTGAGGGTGGGCTATTTATGCTTGAGGTTTTACCAGCAGTACTGCTAAACTTTTAAATCCTGTTTTGCAAAGAATTTAGCTAACTGGCCATAAGGCTAAGTTCACCTGAGGTAAGCAGTGACTATTAGTATCGATCTAACGATTTTTAGATTTTGCTTGAAAATAAGCTATATTTAAATGATATTACTAGCTAGTTATATTATTATACCTTCAATCTTGCCTTTTAAAATACTTAATTAAACTGTTTAAATAGGGATTTAGGTCAAAGATAGTTCACCCCACATTCAACAGCTGCACTGACTGGACCACAGAACATTATAAACATACATGTACATAATTCAGAGTAAACAAAACGGTCAGGTAGAACTAATCATTCCAAGAATTCTACTGGAAGAGCAGGAACTACTTACCCTGATCATAAAGGTAATCCATGCTAGAGAGGTTCCGATGAGGCTCCTGAAACAATGCAATTAATCATGTTTTATGGAAAATTGCACCCGATTTTCTTATTACTTCATAACTTGAGTAACCAGAGAAAAAAATAATCATTTAAATTCCCCAGCTTGACCACTTAAAACTTCCTATATGTGTAAAACAGCATTTTTACCAAAACGGAGTCTAGTTTCTGTTTCACACGCTGAATCTTGAGGGACATGCGAGCAGCACTGCTGAATCGGTCCACCCCAGAGGCTGAAGTATCCTGGAACGGCAGAAGCTCAGTCTGATTCCTGACCGCTCTGTTCTCAGAAGTTTCAGACCTGTTGAGCCCTCTCAAACTTTCCAGGTCCAGCTGGGCAACTGTACATGGAAACAAAATGGCAGCTGATCATTTTACTTTTTTTATACATATCAATACATTGCAAATCCAATATAAATCATTCCCTTGTGACAGCTAAAACATGGGATATTACAGAAAAATGATATGAAAACAGTACAGCAAGACAAGAGCTTGTAAGAATCTCACCTTTTCGGTCATACAGATAGACATGGATTGGTTGATTTTGCCCAAAGGCACAAAAAGCAACCATGTGTTCATGGGGATGGAAAACCACACCTCGTAGAGCAACTGTATAACACAGCTCTGAATACACAGCCACTTGATCACCTATATTTGTTCAGAGAACACAAACTGGCTTTCAATGACAGACTCTTCCTATTATTAATAGCTTGTTTACAGTAGAAACGCTCCTAATACAATCCATATGTTAAACTGCAGTAAAGAAGCATTAGGCAAAACACACAATAAGGTAAAATAACATGACCGAGAAACAAACCAAGGTCGTTTGTCTTATTGCTTCTTAATCTCAGTGTCCAATCTCAGTCAAACACTCTTGCCAACTTCACCCAGTTACAAGTGGGAGGTGCAGCAGCAGGCTCCTACCTGTTTCAGCATTCCACACATAGGCAAGTCCATCCTCACTGCCTGAGAAGATGAAGCTTCCACATGGGGTAAAGGTACTGTTGATCCTCTCCCTGTAGTTTGTGGCACCTATGTATTTCTTTATGGCAAGACTACAAAATACACAAATCTATAAATATGTCTTATCATATAGATATCTACAGTGCCTGAAGTATACATAGTATTCCTGAAGTATACATTTTTTGCCTAGTATGCAAACACTATAAACAAATGTGGTATCCTAGAATAGAATTCCAAATCATACTTAGGGATTCAAATATGGACATTACTGAATATTTGAAAATCAAAACAGTGTATCAGATGAAACCCCACAATAAAGGACTCTTACATTCTTAAATCCATCACTCTCAAAACGCTGTCTTTGGCATGAATTAGAAGGCGCCTTCCATTTGGGTGCACTTCTAATGAGTTGATGGCAATTCCATTCAAATCGCTTTCCTTTATTTCCTGTGTGGACATATTTTAATTATGCAGCATTCATTAACGGTAAATACATACCTATGGTTATCATTAAACTGATCACACTGAATTAATATATACTGATCAGCCACAACTTAAAGACACGTGATGTGAATCACCACCAAAATGGCTACAGTGTGCATGTGAACATCACCGTGGAGCAATGGAAGAATGTGGCCTTATCTGATGAATCATGTTTAATCATGTGAACAGAAGGTTATGTGTGCATCTCTTACCTGGGGAAGAGATTGCACCACGATATACTATGGGAAGAAGCAAGCCATGTGATGCCTCAAGTTATTTTCTACTGGGAAACCTTGGGTCCCCCCTATCTAAACACTGTTTAAAACAGAACAAGTACATCCCTTCACATTGCAGATGTATTCCCTACGGAGAATGCCATTTTTCAGCAGGATAATGTATCAACCACTATTCAGGAATGGTATAAGGAACATGACAAATGGTTCAAGGCCTTGCTGTAAAGGATCCACTCCTGAAGGTGTACCAGATCCCTTCGGTGGTCTTGTACCTACACAATGTTAGGCAGGTGATTTTAATGTTATTGTTATGGCTGATCAGTGTAGATACTATGGTATTACCTTCTCAAATTTCCAGGTATGTGTTGGCCCATCCTCAGTTTTAGTATTCCACACAATGATCATACCAGCGTTGTCTGCAGAAAACATCTTAGTTCCTGTATCAAAACAAACATTAAAACTGCTGCTTATCCAATCACAGTAAAACATAATAATAACAATTAGTCATTAGAAAATAAATTAATAATAACTTTCTCAAATCTGAAGAAGCTTTACATATAGGTCAAACATTAAAACAAGATTAATCAAACAGATAACAGACATGGAACAAATAGCAAAAACAATGAGGACAGAATCGTGATGTGGGAGAAGAGGCAAAGAGGTAAAGCACAGAAAGAAAACTTGCTTTCAATTGAGTTTCAAAAACAGACAGGGAGGATGTATTACAGAGAAAGGGAAAGGGAATTACATGGGTTCATGGGCTCCAATACGAAATGCTCTGCCACCAGTGGAAGAAAAATTTGAGAAGTGTAAGAAGGGCAGTTCCAGAGGAACAAAGTGAATGAGCGGGATTAAAGCAATAAGATAAGTAGGGACAACAATTAACCGAAATCATGACATATAATAGAAATGGAGAATCTACCTTCATTGTCAAAGCACAAAGCATTGATGAAAGTCTTGTGGCCTTCAAACTCTTGCAGAAGTTGTCCATTTACATCTTTCACTTCTAAATTCCACACCCGAAGCAGACCGTCATAACCACCCGTGACCACCAGGTTCTGGGTGTGTGGGTGATACTGGGCACAATATACAAATGACGGGTGAGGGAGAATCTTCTGGGCAAGGCTCTGGAGTCTTTCAACATTCCATACTCTGAATGATGTAAAGGGGGGGGTTTGATCATAATGCATATCTTTCAGCTCAAAAACTCATGTTAAGTTGTTGACAAATATCGCACAAAGGAATTTTTTACCTGACTGTTCCATCCGAGGATGCTGAAAGCAGGCATCTGCCATCTCTGGTCCAGCAGAGATCATAGACAATACTTAGGTGGCCATTAAAAGAGGTCAAGACTTTGCCTGAAGGGATCTCATAAACTACAGAAAGACAATAATTACTTGGCTAAATGTCAGTGATTATTGGATGTTTTCACCTTATATCAGCTTATGCAAACTATTCACGAAATATAAATAAAAGTAGAAGTTGACTGCTGTACAACAGGAGGATACAATTGACAATATATTTTGCAGCTGATATGTCAGTTACTCACCTACAATGGGGAAAGCATCCCTGTCCACACAAGCAGCAGCCAGGGCCCTGCCATCATGAGAAAAGCGCATAGTAAAGCAGCCCATCTGGCCTCCACGGAATGACAGCATTAGCTTGTTGGGAATCCGGCACACCTGGCAGCATAAAAGATTTTAGCATAACTTCCAGAATCTCAGATCATAATTATAATAATAGCAACAATAACAACAACGGCAATATTTTTATTATTATTATTATTATTAGTCAATGAACTGTCAAAAGATAATTGTGATAATAGATGATAAAATACCTGCCCAGGCATACGACTCCACCTAATGACCTCAGATTTGCTCTCCAACTGTTGTGTTGAGGTGTTCTGGGAGAGATCAGTATGGAGCTGACTGTACGAGGTGCTGCCCCTCTCCTGCTGCAGAGCCATCATTGAGCGGATACCGGGGTCCACCTGTACATCATAATCAAGTCATGCAAAAACACAGTAAATTTACATCAGGGAACCATATCACTTTCATCTTATTTTAGTTGAAATATATATACTTTAGTTTAAGTCCCTACTTGTACTTACTTGTAAATTTCAAAACTACACAAAAAAGAAATTTATCTATCGACTACTTTGCATGTTTCACCCTAACTCTGCACACCATTATTCATCAGCCTTTTTATATGTTTTAGGATTTAGATGTTTTGGGATGTGAGAGCTAGATTTATAGGTTTGTAAAGTGTATGTGTGGGCTCACATGTTCTGGTAGTTTGAGGCCTTTCACTGTGACGTAAAGAGTTGAGGCATATCTGTTCCTAGGGAACTTGGACCACCACTGAAACACTTCGACTGTTTGTGGGACCTTCTTTGCTCTGGGTGGAGGGCAGTAGAGCTGGAGGCGCAGCTTACTGTCAATGTTCAGCACACCGTTGGTTCCTACAAGCTAATAAAAAACAATCTTTCACAAGATCTTTAGAAAGATCAATTTAAGAGAAATGTGGTTAAGCCATATTTGCACAAAAAGCTTATAGGATACTGCATTTTAAAAAAAAAATACACCAGACAACAGTAAACGTTAACAGGCAACTTCTTTTACCTTCAAAAAAGCCCAAGCAATTTTACGAAATCCGCTCTCATGCTGATCAGCAGAGATATTTGTTCTTGCTTCTTCCATGCTGATGAAGTCAAGAATCTATAACACAATGTTTACTCTTTACATTTTGAGCAACATTCACAATGGCTAACACACTAAATGATCACAAATAAATGCTGGCTCACCTCGAAAAAGAGGATCACCTGTGGACACTCTTCATTGTCTTGAAGGAAATAACCAAATCGTTCATTAAAGATGATCTGCTCCTCCCACTCTGGGACTGTTGACTTGTTTTTCTTGAAGTCAAAAGGCTGAGTTATGATTGGAAGGATGTGCTCAATGTTGTCGTGTTCATAAAAGGAAGACACTCGACGATGGCTGCGTTTAAAAGAGAAATTGTAGAGGCATGAGTACATAGAAATGGTAGTTCCTAAAACCAATGTCTCTTGGACAAGGAATACTGGTAACCCATTTTAGGCCTACTTCATGTTTTGTGTTTATGACATAGATATGACAAGATATAGATCCCCACCTGTCCTCTTTCTTGACATACTGTCCAGTAATCTCATCCACAACATGGACTTTGATCATGGGATGGGACACCAGAAGGTCAGTCTTGAGTCTGTCTGTACGATGAATGTAAACACCCAGAACCAGAGTGTCATCAAAGGCCCGTCTCTGAGAAGGTTCCACCTCTGTCTGAGAGTCCTCAACTACTACTTCATCCAAATCAAAGAGCAAACATGAATCAAAAACTGTCGAAAAGCATGGAACCAGAACTATACATCTGGGGAATCTCTATTCTAAGAGCTTTAATGTGGATATAAGCAGTATTTAATAAATGTCCACCACAATGATCAATGGGTGTTACATGCCATACCTTCCTTTTTTTTCTTTTTCTTTCTCTCTTTGGGTTTTAGTGCATCTTCTTTGTCCTCCTCTGCAGCTTCACCTTGGATACTTTCCTTTGACTTCTTTTGTTCAGTCGTTAACTCAGAGTGGCTTTGGTGGTGTTTCGGTGGAAAGTTGTTATGAAAACAGTTTAAAAATTGCCATGTGTTTAAAGATTTAAAAAAAATTAAAAATGACTGATTTAAAAAAGAACAAATATCATGATAAAATACTGACATTACTAATTATGAAAAGTGTTTACTGCTGTTAACAAATTACATGTTTACACACAACCAAATTATTAGGATTGTATACAATACTACAATGCAGGAATGTCTCTTAAGTATGATTAATAATAACAGACACAATTTAGCTAAAAACACTGATCAAAAATAAACATGACCTTGCAGAGAACTAATGTTTTCTCTATATTACCTTTCATCTTCACCACTGGCTCTCAGGTTCTTCTTCTTTTTCTTCTTCTTTCCAAGCTCATTATTTAATACCGCCGCTTCTTGACTTTTGGGCAACTTTTCACTGTGTTTTTTTTGAGTGGTCTTCTTCAGAGCCCTCTCCTCCTCGTTTGTAATCTGTTGCTGATATTCTTCAAGAAGATCATCTTCAGGTTCGGATGCTGCTTTCTGCCCACCAGCGTCTTCCCCTCCTGTACTCTTTCCTCGTTTACCCTTTCTGTTCTGCCCCCAATCTGGTTCGACTGAAATTTTTGTTTTGGACTTCCCAGTATTGTGGTCACTGTGCTCATCATCTTGAACAGGTGGTGGTGGAGGCAATTTCCTTTTACTCTTCTTCTTCCCTGAGGTCAGAGGAGAAGCCTCCTCATTTACAATATTGCTGACATTGGCCTTCTCGGACACCTCCACCTGCCTGCGTTTGTTCTTCGTGAACCGTGGGCTACCCTGCACAGGGTCATACGTGTTATTAAGAATGGTCTCATCTTCTTCAGTGGTTTTACTTAAATCTAAGTTTTGGCTCAATGTCTGAAGCTGAAAGAGATCACAAGAGTAAAACACATTTAAAACTGAACTAAGACCCACCAACAAATTATACATTACAATCTCTTATGTATCTTTTATGTATTATGAAGGCATTTCTAATGTGATCACTTAGTAGGGAAGAAAATGTAGTTGATCATTTTAAAAGATCCCATTACATACCACAACATTCTCTTGCAATTCAACATTTTTGGACTTCTTTTTCTCTGAAGGAGGATTTGTGTATCTCTTCAACACCTCGTCAAAGCGAGCCTTTGTCTTTGCTCTCACATCACTCTGACCTACACAAAAATATATATATACACACAAATATGTTAGATGCCATATCCTGGGATGGTTAGCTGTATGAGTAGGTTACTCTGTGTTTAGGTATTTTGAAGTATCATTACCTGCAGGCATTCTCCAACATTGAAAGCAAATTCATTCTGCACACAAAATATTCCTGAAACTGAAAACATATTTGTGGGAACTTCTCAAACTGTAAGGTTAGGGTCGTAATAACAGTAATAACAGGCAGAAGAGAAAATACAAGACAGGCATAGAAAATACAAGATAGACATAGTTTTGTCACAGAAGACATTGCTTCTGTGATGTAGGTTAATACCCCAGCTAAAATAACCTTTGGTGAATTCTGATGGGTTAAGCTGATTCAAAATAGCTCGGCAAAGAAGTCATGATGTAAGGCAGCTAGCCGATTGGATGAACCTTACACAGAGAAACAGCCAAAAGGTAGGCTATTCAGCAAGATGATAATACTCTCCCAAATCATTTTCCAGTATAAACATGGAAAACCGTGCTGTGCAGACATTACATTAGCTGAGAATAAAATCTCTGCACTCGATTAGCCAGCTTGCTAGTACAGTAAAATCAAATGAATGAATTATCAAGCTACGTAAACATAAAGGAGATATTTTTAGGATAGTAACACAACAAAATGATCTTCTCTGTGAAGTTTAGTTACCTGAATAAATAAACAAGAGTTTTGTTTTGGAACATATTTACAGTCCGTTAGCCATGGAGCCGTTGCGATGGCAGCCAACAATAAACAAGTTTAAGCCCAGCCCATAATGTGACGTTATTTCTGAGCGAACCAATAAGAGTGGATCATTATTTTTCAGCCCGATAGTGACCTCAGGCGGCGAACACGGGCGTTTTTACCAGACCCAGTAAAATTCCATATTTTTGTCTGAGCAGTCGTAACCACCCTTCAGTTATAAAGTTGTATTTTGATCTCCGAAACAGGCCTATTAAGCAGTACGCTCATTAACAGATTGTTCACAGGTAAGACACAATTGGCTAATTTACTCTCTTCAGTTGAGTGTGTGAAGGAACATAATTGATTCATTTAACACCTCAGTTAGAGAAACACCAACAAGAATCTTCATGTCCAACATAAAATCAGAAATCCATTACAGTTTAATACAGATTAAAGTTCACGAGATGGGTATTACTAGTAGTTAAAATCGATACCACTGTCCTGCACAGCACTTCATTTTTACTCTCTATCAAATCTAACTGCTCAAGAGGGGTTTCTGAATTTGAAAATGATAAGGGTTCAGGTAAAGAAAAAATAACAGAGGGAGACTGCAGTTGTGAACTACTTCAACAGGAGACACCAGGAGCAGACTGGAAAACATTGATCTAAAAGTTGGTGAGCTCATATATAGCATTTCCTTTTGCGTATGTACACTTGATCAGCAAATAAAATTTTAAAAGTGTCTTAATGACTCAGAATACCTCAATACATATACAGCTATTTACAGAAATTTGGATATATTTTATTGACCAGGTTGTAATTCATTCCCTTTGTCCCTCCTTTAAACACGACATTTTATATGTTTATTGACGTGTTAATGGACAATTTGTGTAAAGTGAGGTCGTTTGCATTTAAATGGAGTTTTAGGTTGATCATTTGCGCAAAATTTGTCTGCCATGTTGGACTTAAAGATCACTAACTTCCACCTGAAACTGTGAAATTCCATTAGACCCCTTATTTGAGGTTTACAAATAAACAAATAAGTATATGTGAATACGTATTCATATTGTTTATAAATCTGCATATATATATATATATATACATATACAGATAGAGATATAGTTGTCAATAAATGCAAACATATTTTACAGATATATATATATTTCTTCAAGTTATTGAAATTATTGTATCCTTTTTCTATATTAAATCTGAAAATCAATTCCTTAATTATCCTTAATTCCCATAATTATTTAAGGTTTAAAAAATATATAAACTAATAAATAACTATATGTGTATATAATGTGTGTGTATGTGTGTATATATGTATAGAATGTAAATCTGTAAAATATGTGTGTATGTATAAAGAATTCCTCAACGTATCAAACTTATGATAGCATTGTCGATATAACTGAAACAGACATAATTCTATGTGAAAATACAGTGACTTTATTTTCAAAAAAATATACATGTGAATGACACACACAGAGCATTTTATATTGCAAAAACAGAACAGTCTTTCAAGATATAATTAGAGAATATATTTAAGTGCTTAAGTGAATAACTGAGTGTTGCCACATTTCAGGCTGTAAATAGTTTGTCCATTGAGCATCCACACTTCTCAACAATCATGTTTGGAAATTCAGCCACCTCGATTGCTGTGTGCTCGCCTTTCTTCACAAGGTACATCACAGGCAGCGGAGCGGTTTGTGCCACCCCACAGGTCCTCTGCCCATAGCCATAACTGCGCTTGGGCTGCTTGCATCCTCCTGTGCAGTGGAAGGCCTGGTAGCCAGCAGGTTCAATGATCCAATACTGTGTCCACGTTAACTCTCGGAAGTTTATGTAATGCTCTCCCCGACAGCACATGACACTGTCTGTGCTCTGTCTGCAGTCTCCTGAAGACCTGTGAAGTCATTTATGGAGCCATTAACGATATGCCCATTCAGGATTGCTGTGTGAATTGCACATTGAAAATGCTGGGAATTGACTAGATTCAAATGTGTAAGCGTTTCAGTAAGCATTGACTGAAATGGGAATAAACAATAGTGGCGGTCCAAAATTTCTGAATAATTCCTATTTTCAAAGCTTTATTATGCAGTATTTTTCAGTTGAACTATTTTGGCATTATACTTTTTCCCATTCACAGCTGTAAAATGTTTTGATTATGCTTAAGAAAAAGTTAACAAGAAAACATCTTTATCCGAACACACTGAGCAAAAGAGAAAAATTAATTGTAATAAAAAGCAATACTTTTTCAAGTAAACATACCCATATTCATCCAGATTTAAGGTGTACAAAACAAGCTCAGGTGTTCCTGCACTCGTGTCTAGGTTGCTTTCTGGTGTGTGCTGGGTGGTAAAGCGCACTCTCTTCGCCATTTCAGCAGCGTGTCTGCCAGGCCTCTCACCCTCAATCCAAACCTCCAAATGGAGTGGAGTTTTCTTCTGAGACTTTGACCAGTAATTAACTGCTTGAGTTACATCAAAGTTCCTCCAGCCAGCCTCGTGCAGCGGCACCAGCCTGTCAAAACAAAGGAGTTAAACCCAATTCAAAGAGCAGACTGGTGACAAGAGCTGCAAAAAACATGGCTCCTAGGTTGTTTGCAACATGCAAATCCAAAAGGCATATCCAAATCATGCATGCAGATATTTAAGCATGTCACCAACATTCAATAATGTGCTATTCCAAATTGCTAAACATACATTGAAAAAGATTCTGTGAAATATAAATTGTATATAGATATATTTTTTATAATAATTTTTTTGAATATGGCTTTTTTTGTGCTTACCTGGAGTCTATCAATGCTGTTTGATTGGAGCCATCACTCAGGTGCCCAACAAAGTAAATGCTGACACGGGCATTGCTGACGGGCCTCTGTTTCTTTTTGTCCGATGTGGGCTGATGGCGTGGAGCCGTCTGGTAAAGTTTGAGCTCGGCCATGGTGACCTCACTGTTTTCTTGTAACCTCGCCTCCATGTCAAATACAAGGCGATGTCGAGTTCTGTCCAAGTACTTCATTTCCCCTGGAATGTCTGGGAAAATGTAATGGCACATTAAAGACCTGTCTACAGATGGCCCATAACGGGCTCACTGTTAAAAACAAACAGACTTAAGACCCACTTGTGGTTCTTTGTTGAATATTTTAAAGTATAGTTTGTTAAAGAACCATATTTCACATTTTCAATTTCAGGAAAATTAACACAGTATAAAGGTTTTATAAAGGAAGGACCTTCAGAAGTCAACCTACCTGTGCCGGCATGGCTGCGCCTGAGAATTCCTGCCAAGCTTGGTAGAGACCTCCGTCTTCTCTTGTTGTGCTTCCTCAGCATTGACACGTACTTGCTCTTGATGTGAGTTGGGACAATCAGGTTCTCCAAGTCTCTCTTCTCAATCTTGGGGAACTCAGTCAGGCCGAGTTTTTGGAGCATTGCTTCCTGCATGTCTTCAGTAGCCCAGCTCTGTGCTGTGGAAATGACCATAGTGCACAGAAACAGGTGAGTGAAGAGAGCCATGTTTGACAGTGCTGCCAGCTTACTAGCTACTGTTGAAGTGACTAAAGTGATTGACCCTCCTCTTTATATACAGCAGCATCCCCTCCATCGCGTCTAGACGAGGCCACAGCCACAAGTGGGTGGGCACCCCAAAGGACAGATACACTTCAAAGGCACGGCACATTAAAGCCACTAATTGTGGCTCATTACTTTGTGCTTTTTCTCAGGTAAATGCAGCTATGAGGGCTTTTCATCAAATTCAAATATACGTTTTCTATCTGTTGCCTTAAATAAGCATCTTAATGGGGCTTCAGAAATGGATAATGAAGACCCAAATGGATCAACATAGACAAGAATCTGCCCATTTAACATATACTTTTTAGCAATGTCTCTGCAGTTTTGGAATTATTTCTGATATGTAAAGTGTAACCTAACAAATAGCAAATTTGTCTCAGAATTTTTTTTTATTCAGTTATTCAGTCTGAATACAGGCCAATTGTGAATTTAGAAATACAGAGGAGAAAAGAAAGTATATTCATGGTTGGCTTCACTTCTTATAAGGTTCACCTCTTTAAGGTCTTCATCTCTTAAATGAAATAATTGCTATGTGAGCATGGTCTCAGGGATGTGGATTGGCAGAGGCTTTCTCGAGGGCCTGATTATCTCTTGTTGCTGTTGAATCAGTCAGACCTTTTTTTGTCCCGCAAGCAGGAGCACTAAAGTTGGCCTCAATCTGCCTTGTGTATTCGCTACAGCTTCTCTTAAGATGTCAGACACAGAATACTACAGATTTGATGACAGACCATCTCATGTCAGACAACCGACCAAATAAACTCCCTGTTTCATCCACAATAGGCAATTTTTTGCATAACTACAACTAGCTGAAAACTAGAAAATCAAACAACTTGTTCTTCTTTTTTTGCCATTAAAAACAGGGAAGCCAATACAAACACATTTTTTACATTATTTTATCCCACCATGTGTTAAAAACACATTAAAACTCTTTTATAGACTTTAGTTGACATTTGTGATTGTTTGAATTTAAATGACTAAAGTATCAGTCACTATATTCTTATTACTCTTGTAATAATAATAATAATAATAAGAAGAAGAAGATGAAGAAGAGGTTTCCTTTTTATTAGGCCTTTCTCAAATCTAAGGACAGTGTACAGAGTGACATCAAGACATAAATACAAATAAAAAATCACAATACACACTACACAACAACAACACTGGACAGACAGAGTCATAACAGAAAAAAGGGTGTGACTTACACAACTGAAATGGGATTCTGAAACAGAAGTACCTTCTTCTTCTTTATATCTTTGAGTACTATATATTTAGGTTCAAGAGATTATTAAGGCTGTTTGACGTGTTAACTATACCTTATATAAGAGCCGATTATCAGAAAAATGTATCTATGTTAATAACCAGGTCCAGAAACAGGAATATTATATATAAAATGTCCAAGTGCTATCTGTGAAATCTTATATGACTCAGCCCACAAAGTTTAGCACTGATTTCATGTGTTTTTATGCCCATGGACTGTTAATACTCCTGACTAGACATACAATTCATTACATACTCTGCTTTTATGATTTACTTGACTGCTGTAAATCCAATTACAAAAAACCCAGTGGTCTAACATCTTAATTGAATAACAGTAGCCTTCATTAGTTTTGGCTTCTGCTTGAGCTCAGGCCTCAAATCTTTCCAGTCAAATGTGAATACACATATTATTTTACTCTGAATACATAATCTACAAGTTGCAGTTTAGATTGCCCTCAGACACATTTGCATGTGCATAGCCCATTCACAGCTTGAAAGCTCGGGTAGTATTCTATGAAGTATAGGGAATGTGGCAGTGGGTGGATACTCTTCTCAATTTTTTATGCATTTCATACGTTTCAGACATTATAGGTATAACAATAGTAGAGCTTTTTACTATAAAATAATATTTTCAGAGTTTTTTTCTTTTAAGCACCTGTTTTTAAAGGTTCAGGATGTAAAGCGTGTTTTATTATGTGTTGCAGTCAAATAAAGACAAATAGTCTACAATTATATGCTTTTTAAGAATAAGGACATGAATACATATCATAAACGTTGGTTTGCTTGTGGTGTCAAGAACAAAAATCATTGTCAAGCTACTTAATGAAGCTACGCTACATAGTCAAAAGTATTGGGACACCTGACCATTACGTATAACATAATGACATTGCATTCAAATACTCAGACTTTAATATGGAGTTTGTCCCCCTTTACAGCTATAACATTTTCCACTCCTCTTGGGAGGCTTTCCACAACATTTTGGAGTTTCAGTGGGAATTTGTACCCATTCATTGTTCAGAACATTTATGAGGTCAGAAACCGATGTTGGTTGAGAAGGCCTGGCTCACAATCTCCATTCCAGTTCATCCCAAAGGTGTTGGGATAAGGTCAGGGCTCAATGCGGATCAGTCAAGTTCTTCCAAAATGAACTCATCCAATCATGGCTTCATGCACTGGGACACAGTCATGCTGGTCTTCCTCAAACCGGGATAACAAAGTTGGTATGTATTGGTATGCTGAAGCATTAAGACAACTCACTGGAAGTAAGAGGCCACCTGAATTCATATAGTGTATGTTCTGAAGATTCATAGGGTATCAGAGATGGGTGGAGGTGGGTGGATTTGTCTATTTCTTATCCAAGTGAAAGACAATAGCTCCGTGGGATAAAAACAGCTAAACACCGTCCTTTTATTGTCTCCTTTTAATCAAAACGCAAAGCCCAATAAACACATTAGGCAACGTGTTAATGAGGCAGGGCATGTAGGCTATTAGCATGACAAAATCTGTCCAGCGGCTGAGCCTAGCAGAGTACCACTCCAAGAGAGCACAGAACTTAAGTATAAAACGCTAATCACGAAATTAAATACTTTTTCTTGGATGTTTTAACTGAGATTTTTACAGTAGTGATTTATTTTAACGTCAAGATTGCTTAACATTTAGTATTGCAAATGAGTACCGTAGCGCTTCCATTTGGCCAGCAGTGGGCGCTATTTCAGCAACAAGAAACACGGGGCCTATTCCTCTTGTACAGCTAAATGAAGTGGATACTTTTACATTTTAAATTTTAGTCTAGTCTAGACTCCATGACCTTCACAACTGAATCCTTTAGTATTCTAACAAATTCTGGATTTTACAAACTACGTAATGTGTTCTGTCTTCTATTTCCATATTTATTTTTTAAAATATATTTTAAAATGTGATTACTTACTTTAGCCTTATATGTTTTGTGTTGCTAGCCCAGTAATTCCCAAATCAGACCCCTGGGTTCCACATGCAACCCACATTTTTGTTCTGCTCCTGCTCCCAATGCACCTATGTTAGGGCTCAGTTGTAATTTAGTATGTATTCGCTGGAAATCAGGTCTCACAGGATAATTAGCAGGATGTGGTTACATTCCAGGCCGTTCTAGCTGTGTATTATTGTTTTTGTATCTTCCACAACAGCTTCACAGACTATTCTTTTTACTTGTTGCCCTTTGCTGATTATTTCAAAATAGGATGGAATAAATGAAAATTCATTGCTTATTTATACAAACAACCATAAACTGTCTGTGGAGGCTTTGTTCAGTACGTATTTTGAACATGGTCTTAGATGCCCTCCCCATATAGTTACTGAGTAGATATTCATTCAAGATGTTCAGGACATTAATAATAACAATAATAATAATATATTTTTTTAAATTTTCATACATTTATATGTAGCTTAAAGTGCTTTACAGAGAGCAGACAAACAATAAAAGAGAACAATAAAAAAGCAATTAAAATAATAATAATAATCAAAATCCAAGAGAAGCATTAACTTTATCATTTAATACATAAATATCAAATAGTAAATACTAATTAAAAGCCAAGGTAAAAAAATGTGTTTTTAGCTGCTTTTTAAAAATATTCAGGGAGGAGGCTTGCCAAATATCTATTGCCAGCTCTTTGGAGCATAATAACAAAAGGCTGCTTCTCCGTATTTCTTATATTTTACCACTGGAATGTTTAGCAAGCTGGAACCTAATGATCTATTTGGAATATACTCAGTCAGACACGCTGAAATGTCTGAAGGTGCTTATCCATTTAAAGCTTTAAAAACTAATAAAAGTATTGTATAATCAGTTCTAAAGGAAACTGGTAACCAGTGTAGATCTGCTAAAATAGACATATGCTCAAATCTTCTGGCGTGAGTAAGTGCTCTCGCAGCTGCATTTTGAACAAGGTATAATCTTTCAGTTGTTTTTAGGCAGTTCTGTAAGGAGTGCATTACAATAATCTAAACATGAGAAGATGAAAACATGAGTCAGCTTCTTTAAGAAATGGTCTGACACAAGCTATGTTTCTGAAGTGGAAAATAAAGGAAACTAAAAAAATCCCCAATAGCTATATTCCCAATACATTGCTGGTGCATAGTGCACAGATGCACATAGACATGAACTAAGAGTGAAAAAGTGAAGGTGAGTTCACATCATTCAAAGTAATAAACCCATCATATAATTAACAAGCTAAATTTTACTTAAATGCAAATCAAGCTTGCTGTTTATTGTAACAGAGAAAAGGCTGTTGTTGTGAAAGAGCATTTTAGCTCTGACAGACAGGACCAGGTCCAGGCCTGTCAGGAAAAAGGTGACACTGTTAACTGTCTAATTATTATTGTATTGAAATGACTAAGGTCCTGCCAAAATTGTAACAAAATTGCACAAGGCTATGCAAAAGCATTTACAAAGACCTTATAAAACTTAAGAATCTCCTGTAACTGTCACATAAAGTTTTTGGTTCTTTTGCCATGGTAGTGGAGTCATTAATATTAATACTACTACTAAAGTCATACTTCTTAATATTGTTTTTCTATGTTATCTAAGCTTGCCTGAGCACAAATCTGAAGACATTTTTATTTTTAACAATTTGCATAAACTGAGATGTTGAATAAATTCAGACATTTAGTCGCAAAGGAAGACAGACAATAATTAAACATCTAAATTTAATTACATGTATAAAGTTACAGAATCAGTCACTTGGCAACTAACATTTTTCTGTATAATGCTAATTTTATTGTTGGATATGAACAGGTTAGGAAAAAATATAGCAAGGAAAGTTGTCTTTAGTGGTGACTGATATACATAAGTGTGAAATACTTCCAACAACATCCCCTGAATTTTCCACAAAGTAAAACAGCTGTCGGTGTGTGTATTAATGAGTTTGTGTGCGTGCGTGTGTGTAAAAGAAAGACAGTGTTGTGTAAGAGAGAGAGTAAGTTAGAGAGTGAGAGAGAGACCTGTGTGTGTGTGTGTGTGTGTGTGTGTGTGTGTGTGTGTGTGTGTGTGTGTGTGTGTGTGTGTGTGTGTG
>JBBPDB010000001.1:28359663-28375290 GCA_037974465.1 Brachypetersius altus
AAGAGAAATGGCCTCTGTGTCACGTCATATTTATACCCCAGGGAAACAGGAAGTGATGAATTACTAATTAAATGTTCTTAGATACTCTGATCAACTTTGTAAACTACTGAAAAATAATTATTTCTTAGTCAGGGATTGTTTTTTCCCCTTAAAATTCACGTTGACGGTTACATTTTTCTACAATTTTCCAGTGAGAGTATGCTTCTGCAATAAAAATTGACTTTATTTTAAGGCTTTTAACACGTCTTAACCAGGGGTGCCAATAATTATGTAGGGCAGTGTATTGTTTATTGATCATTGTTATTAATATTACGTATACATATATATGTGTGTGTGTGTGTGTGTGTGAGAGAGACAGAAAGAGAGAGAGAGAGATTGTGTGTGGGTTGAGGGGCGACAGAGCACTGCTTTTCTGCATTAGAAGGCCATGAGACCACCAGTGAGTCACTGTGGGCTTGTGGTTGTCCACAGCAGAGACACAGATAGGACAGTAAGAGTGGCTGTGAAGAGACACGAAATGCTGTGGATTTTCCAGCCAAGCTTGAATACAGTGATATACATAAGAGTACTGTAACTGGAGTAGGTGGAGAGGTGGGAGAATCTGGCAGGCAACTGAGAGACAGAAAAAAGTGGAATATTCCTATTCAGTCTTGAATAATATATGCACAGGGGTTGACATATTTTGCTGTAGTACTCTAATAAGTACCTACATTAATGAATTGGTACGCACCCAAATTCAACGTTTTTTACCTTACCATGGGTGCTGGAACACCCCCTTGTCCCTCGATCGCGCATGCGTATATAGATCAATTAAATTACAGGTCTAGTCACCCACGGCATTATTTGAAAAATTAAATCAACATTCTAATATGATCGGTGTGTCTGCTTTCCTGCCACTAACTGGTCACCCGGGGCGAATTACTGTCCTTTGATTTTGTGGCGTTTCGCTTAGATCGGTGGAAAGGGGCAGATCACTCCTCTGGACTGGCAAACGGGTCTCGTATCGAGGCGGGCCATGAAGTCGAATGTAATGTTATTTGTATTTATTATATTTAGGTTTATTGGGTATATTAAGTAATATTCATGCAAAAAAGAACACACACAAATATTTCCGACCAGAATATCACTCTTTAAATGGCTGCCCTGTAACGTGCCTCAATCAAAAAGCAGTGCATGCTGAAACATTCCTTATAACTTCAGCAGGAATGCTGCTGACTCAGATGGATGTATAAATGTAAGACTAGCTGGTTTTTGGGTTTGGGGTGTATGTCAAAAAAGCAGGGAAAAAGCAGTTTTCCATTATATCCATCATATATATCCATCAGTAATTATACCACAGTGACGTCAAAGCAACAACAGAAAACTTTTTCTTCTCTAGCATGGGCTCAGCAAGACTCAAGTAACAGAAAAGAAGGGAACACTGATTGCCTCTGAATTTCTGCCATCATAATGCCATATTCTTAAGTGATATGAACAAAAGGCGATTATGGAAAAGACTTCATCTCTAATTACGTAGATGCCAGAATGTACACAGTCAGCTCTTTTTTTGGGGATTTATAGTTAGTGGTTACAGTTTTTCTCAGTTGTTTCCAGTCAGTGGAGGTACAGTGGAGGTACATTCAGCTCAACGTGTAACTACTGCGGTAGAACCTTCAACCATCTTTTCACAAACACTGGACCTTCGGTGACTTTGGTTGACTGCACCGCTTTTGATGTCTCCGGGTGCATTTTAGCAAGGCTTGGTGGGTCAGAAGAGGTTTTTTTAGAAAACTGAACCACACAAAAAAAGTCCTACATGTTAAATATCATCCAAACATAAATAAAACTCTTACACCTAGAAAGTGACCAGAAAAATTATGTTTAACATTTTAAAAGCCATTTTACTATGTACAATACATCAATATTTCTGTTGCAGAGTTGTTTACATTATTGAAACAATGTCCAACCTAGAATTAGACTGAAGTTAAAGAAGGTTTCACCTGTAAGTTCGTAGCCATGTGTGTTTTTAGCAAAAGAAAAAGAACAGCTATGGCTGAAAGTTCTAAAAGAAGTCTGGAATCATGGCAGACAGACTCATTCACTAGTGAAAGTTTAATGTACTTTATTACAGGTAGTGGTGAGACTATGTATCCTACCCACCTATTTGAAAATAAGTTCAGTAATCATCTTGATATCGCATTTTTATTTTCCCACAGGATTACTTTCAAAATGATGATGCTATAAATAAATCACCCTTCCGACAAACGCAGCCCTAATGGATTTTACATCAGTCCAAACATTTGACTCAGAGAAGAAAAATAACCAAACTTCCTCACCTTTTAACATCTCGGCAGTGAATAAGCCAACACACTGACTGTACCCACTAAAAACACAGCTCACTAAAAGCCAGCATCTGAAAGAGCAATGGTCTGTCAGTAAGAGCTGCTGTTCCAGTTCACTTTTAATATAAAAGGGCTCACATGAATAATTGAGCATGCTAAGACGAGTGATAGGAGAAAGCCCGAGGGAGAGTAACCATTAGACCAGGCGAGGCCTGCATCAATACAGTCTGCTGTCTCTGGGCTTCACTGCTGAGATGGGCCTGAAGCCCTAAAGGACATTAGCGCTGCGCAGTATGGACAACAATTAAATGTGAAGTAAATGTACAAGTGCTAGAGGTGAAGCTTTGATGTGACAGGATTACTGACTGGCCTGCACTATGTTGACCACTGTTTACATTTGATGGATCACGTGAAGGCGCTGATTCATCAAAACACCCCCAGAGCCATGATAGACTATAGCTTTCTCATCAAAATACAACTTTTAAACAGCTTTTAAAGCAATACGGTCAGTATTTTCAACAGACTACACTAGACAGAGCTGGTGGAAAATCTGTGGATTAATCAATGAGCAGCAAACTAACAAAAGCAACAGCATTGTACAAAGCTGTTTGAATGAGAGCAAGAGTGAAAGGTTACAGTCTTGAATGAGTTGGAACCAGTTCTTCAAAAATGATCACCCAAATAGTTTACTATTCATGCCAATCAAATAATAAGCATTCACTCTATTGGTCCACATGTGCCCCAATAACATCTTAAATGCTTTATTCTTAGATGGTCAGAAGTAACATCAAGCTTCTGTGGAAAGGGTGTCAGAGAGGCCATAATGACCCATGTCCTCCACAATGGCCCTACAATGGTCTCATGAACACGAGAACTGGATCATTAAGCTATGGAAGAAGGCGGACCGGTCTGATCAATCACGTTTTCTTTTACACCAAGTGGAGAGAGACCAAGTACAGTCCTTTGTGGCAACAGTTTATTTACGGTAGTGGCCTCTTTCAGCTGGACAATGCATCCTGCAGCACTGCAAATATTTGAGAACGGTTTGAGGAACATAAAGAACATTCAAATTCCCCCATTATTCTAATCCTTTAACAAAAATGTAAATAATGTGACAATAAAATTATATTGAGAACAGTAACCCAAAGATGGTTGAGAAAAAACAGAAGCAGCACATAATCAAAAAAAGCTGGCTTTTTAACAAAAAAAAGCTGGCTTCTCCACATGTGATCACTTCTCCACATCAACTGATGAAACCACGGTTTTGTAAAGTGTTTGTTTCCTAAAATTCCAACTCCAGCCACCGCATCTTTTAGCAACTCATCTTATAGAACACCTCCTGCCACTTTGCGGGAAATCAATACTGGTCTCTGAGTATGAAGAACACTGATTCTTCTGATAAAAGTACTAGGGATGCACCGATCGATCGGCCAGCGATCGGCCTGATCAGCCGATCACTCACACGTATTGCCGATTTCAAACCGATCAACCGAACAAAAGGTTTTGCCAAGACAGAAAGGTTATTTTTTGTTCACTCACTGCACCTTATTATTTGAAAGCATATGTTAAACTTTAGTTGTATTTGCATTATATTGAGCTTTATTCGGGGGTGTATTTATTACATTTTATTTATTTAAATTTGTAAAATTTGTTATGAAAAATAAAGCTTTATATTAAAGAAAATTAGATTTTTGTTTGTATTTGCTGTAGAGCTGCCACCATCATGTCACTATTATGAAAGTAACTAGTAAACATGGGGGAAAAAAAGTTGGGCGAAAAATCGGTATTGGAAAAATCCGAATCGGAATCGTCCAAGAAAATTGCAATCGGTGCATCCCTAGTTTTATTATTGAGCAAGACGGCCTGACAATAACAAGATGTTGGTCATAGCGTGGGCGTGTTTTGCATTTGATGGCTTTGTCAACAGTTTTGATTGATTTTTAAAAGGCACGATTTGTTATGTGGTGGGTCCTTTTTTACCTGCATGTTATTCTGAAAGTAGGTGTAAGTAGTTGCAGCTGGTGGTTGGTCCATTAAGCTCTATGAAGTTTGTGTTAGTCCTCAGCTATACTTGTATCATTGAACACTTTTGAAAGATGATTGTGAAAACAAGATCGTGATTGTTTCCCACATAGTCTTGTTAAAAGCCTGACATGGATACACCTGTGTCAAAGACATTGTGGTTTTAATGTATTAGTATTAAGGAGCCCACAGAATCCCGTGTTGCATGTTAAGCTAGAGAGGATGGTATTACCATGTTTTCTCATGTGACATGTACTGAGGCCATGGTAGCACAGCTACATTCTTTACATCAATGAATGCTCTCACACATGAAATACAAGTCGAATGTTGTGTGCGACCCTTAAGGGGCTGATGTGTGTTGTCTGAACTCAGACTGTGGTGTTTATGTTAAATTACAGCATCAGCTTATCAGGTGACATAGTTGATGACCTTATGCTAGCCTAAAGTCTATTCTACTTAGACATGACTGTAATGCTTAGTAATTTCTCATGGATCTCTTATTGCATATTATGGCACATCTTTACTAGGGCTTTTGTAAGTATTCATATTAAGTATGAAGTATTCATACTCTGAATAAATTCAACTAAACATCAGGAATTTGCAGTTGAATTAAAACTATGCCTTAAAATAACAAACTAATTTGTATGTTACTTTTTAAGATTATTAAAACAAATCTATAACGAATATATCCAATATAAAAATGCTTTTCAGTGTCACAATCTAAGACACTAGCTGCAAACAATATAGTGAAATACTGTGTTACATCTCTAGTGAAAATATATGATGGTGTTATGATAGTTCATCTGTACTGACAACATGCTGTATTCTTTTTCTCTAGCCAGACCATTCACATCCAAAGTGAAGCAGATGAGGCTGCACAGGGAGGACTTTGAAATCCTGAAAGTGATTGGCCGAGGAGCATTTGGGGAGGTAGGCACTCATTTGTAATCAAGATATGACCTTGTTTAAAGCGGTATAGATGACAATTATACTGTCCTAAGTGATATTTTCTGAATTATCGTTCAGCAACTAATAAAACTGGTCATTGAAGGAAGGGTAATTTCTTTGTTAATTCATTCGTTTCCCCTTTGAGATGGCACAGACTTAAGCAAATCTAGCCTAATAGAGCATACATAATGCATGTTGCTGTGTTTACAGATATATAGTTCTTCCTTTGGGGTCACAAAGTAACTATTTAGTCTAAGCATGATGAGCCTATATGATGCCATAATTAGCCAGTACTTGAGATTTAATTGATATCAGCAAAAATGGTATCCTCATTTTCTTGTTTTTTTTTTTTTTATTGTTGCCTGAGAGTTTGAATCCTAATGAAGTATCAGGCATTGCAAGTTAGACAACGTGACAACTAGTTCAGACAGTGAGACTATGGCATGCCATTCTCTGTGTGCATATATTTCTTTTCCATTACATCATTCAGTCTGGAGAGCTAGTGTTCAAATGTTAACCAATTGACTACACTGGCATAACAATGGTATGATGCTAATGTGGTTACTTTGATGCTGGAGTGTGGTATTTGCCATTAAAGTGCCATTGAACTCTTGTGAGATATTTTGTCCAACAGCTAATTTCAGTGTGCCTATGCTTGTCAAGTTCTGGGTATGAAGGTATGATCTGTTTAACTGAGGTACTGTAGAGTGAACTATGTTTTTAAGTACATTGGTTACTAAATTCTTAGTACAAATGATTGACTAGTGTAACATTACAAGACTGTTGTGTTACTATTTTGTTTCCAGCAATACACCAAATACGCTCAGTATCCTCTGACAAAGTACCAAACTGATAATGGTAGCAACAAGCAGAAGTTCTAAGCACATTTTCTAGTTAATTGCTAACACACACACACACACACACACACGTTACTTGGGAATTGCTGTTTTACATGATACAGCTGTGCCACAGGGTACAGATAGTAAAACTAGTTAGTGAGTGTAGTACTTGTCCCTTACAGAACACTTCACAAATTGTTCTACCCTTCTCTTAATGTTCTTCAGCTAATGTATTCTGATTGGGAGACCATGTTTAATAAACTGGATGTATTTTTATTCATATTTGAGTCCAGTAAAAAGGAAATGTTTTGTTATATAGGACTGATTTCATTATTCAGGTTCAGCAATGTCTAAAAGAAAAGCAAAATGCAAAGGACATTTTGATCCTCAAGCATGCCTCAAGGGAATCTGAGTGGAGTAGGAATGTTGTTGATGTTACTCTATTTTTATTATTTTTTTTACTGCCTCCCATCATCCCTTTTTTTAGTCGTCACCGCTTTATGGTACTGTAGGCAGCTGGAGAAGAATGTAACGCTTATTCGTGAATAATATGATTTGTACAACTGTTTATTAGGTGCTTTGCAGTAGTGTACTTAAGAGTATATTCTGATTTTATAGCTGAACTGCTTTGCTTTTTTCTGTCTTCCTGCTTCCCTACCTTTGTCTAGGATGATAATTTCTAAGATGTTAATATATGTTAACCAATGTGTATAGTTGGATGTGGTAAATGAGAAGAGCTGGAAAGCAGAAGGTGACTAAGCTAATTGTAGTAATCCCACACTGACTGGAATGTGGTGAATTCCCAGTGATGCTTGTTTTGGCTTCTTAAATAGAGAGAAGATCACACTTTTTACTTGCGCTTTTAGTTTCAAATGAATTTTATCCATTTTTGTTCTGTATCCCTATATCTGTATACTTGTGTTGATAGGTTTGGAGATTTTTATTACAGTTACTCCTAAGCACTTATGTTGCTAAGTTATACCAAGAAATTTCCATCTGAAGTAGTGGAGACACTACTTAAATGTGACTGATGCATTTAATTATTTGGCCAATTGTTTTTAAATGATTGCTTTTCTCTTGGTGTCTTCTTCAATCACACCAGATTTTCTATCTCTTAAACGTTAAGGGTAAAATGAGAGGCTTTATACTGTAAACATTAGCCTCAAAAGAAGCCAAATACCTTTTCCAGAGGATGCTTTGTACTTGTCTGCCTGAATTAATTTGTTTTTGACTGCCTGCTGTTGCTGTCAGAAGTCCCAGCTGACAGTACAACCTAACTCACAAGATTCACAATTCATTCTCTTGGATATAGTGTAATATCATACTTTATCTCTCGCTAGTTGGAGTTCCTGGCTAGATAACTGCAAAAATAATGAGCTGTGTTGTTCAGAACAGCACTCTGTGTTACTCCATCTCTAGTGTTTGAACCCTCCTTAACCTGTGGTATTTCCCACAGAAATGTAAAGATTAAATAAGAGCGAGATTAATTTCCATGAACACATTCTAACTTTTTAGTGCTGCTGTAAAACCAGACTTGATTTTTATCACCTTCAAAGCAGCCTCAAGCAGCTTGTGGTTGCCCTTCTCAGGGACTGATTTACTATATTTATCACCTAAGGTTGATCTTGAGGTCTTATCTCTGCATCACAAATCCTTGTTCACAGTACCTAAATCTCTTGCTGCCATCCATTCTTATCGAAAGGGTTGAAAATCTGATCTTAAAATGCTCCTTAAAAGAAAAAAATCTGCCTTAAAAGAAATATGAAATGGAATGGCTAGTGCTGGCATTTGCCATTTGCCACGTGATTGTTTATGTGGTAATGATGAGAGGATATGTATTAGTACTTGTATCTTTTTTTTTTTTTTTTAGCTTTAGCCCTCTTTTTTTCTGGTACATACCTGGAGTAACACCTAGATTGCCCTGCTGTTGACTGCTGATATTTTTCAATATCTTTAGTAAAAAAGGTTCTTTCTTAAGTTTGGCCAGTTTAAAACTCTAAATTTCTAATTTCCTAAAAAAAAATGTATTCTTTTTTACTTAAAAAAAACCCCCAAAACTCCATGCTATGTTTATTTCGGTGGATATACCTTGCACTGCATATTTTTGTCCTATTTTTGTCTGACAGGTAGCAGTTGTGAAAGTGAAGAATTCAGACAAGGTGTTTGCCATGAAGATTCTCAACAAATGGGAAATGCTGAAAAGAGCTGAGGTAGGTGTCCGAATTGGTGCTTCCACTGTTAGTCATTTTGGACAATTGATGGCCATCCGTAATTATTCTTTGATTACAATTTGCAGTATTGAAATAATGTATTACTCAGATCAGGATACTTTCTTAATTTGAGTGTTACTTTGTTTTTAAGCTAGCCAAAAGCCAGACCTCGATTGATAGACCTAACTGCATTAGCTAAAAGTATGATTTTAATCTTTTGTGGTTTTATGAGTTTAAATTAATGTTTTTTTTGTCTAGACTGCGTGTTTTCGAGAGGAACGTGACGTTCTAGTGAATGGAGACAGCCAGTGGATCACCACACTATACTATGCTTTTCAGGACGACAACTTTCTGGTAAGTAAATAGGGTAGTATGGGAGATGTGAATTCTAGTTAGAGTTTTTGATACGGTCTAAGTATATTCACAACTTTGTTAAACATTTCTAAGCTATGTATGATGAGTGTTCTAGTATTAAACCAGCACGTGACACTTGGGTGCTGTAGCAAAAGGGAATATAAAAATATATGTTTTAGTTAAATTGCTTTGATACAATTGATGTGATTTGCATGAAAATAAATTTTTGGAAGCAAAGACTTATTTATGTATATCTTTTCATTTCATTACTTGGTGTCTGAAATATAGCTGTATAGATGCTCTGGTACTTGTTTAGAAAAGGTCACCATTGGGCCTATGCTTAGATTGGACAGTGATTTTAAAAAAAGGTAATTAATGTCACCTTTATTCAGTTCTTTACTGCTATGCTACTCTGCTAAAACATCCACATTTGCATGTGACACTTCAAGTAGAAATTGCATTTTCTTTCATGCCAATCCAGGTAGCTCTAAGCCCAGTTCCTACTTTTGTGTGTCATCATCTCTTAGCATAGACATTTATGTGAAAAGTTTTAGATACTGGGATGAACTCAGGTGTTTCATACCAGTGCATACTTTCATTTTGTTTGTATATGGTGTAAAACTAGCCTGCTATGTAATATGGTTTCTGACTTTTCTATTTCTTACAGTATTTGGTAATGGATTATTATGTCGGTGGCGATCTCTTGACACTGCTGAGTAAGTTTGAGGACCGCTTACCTGAGGACATGGCCCGTTTCTACCTGGCTGAGATGGTGCTGGCCATTGACTCTGTGCATCAGCTCCACTATGTACACCGGTAAGAGTTTCGAGATATATTTAAACAGGTGCTAAATGGTCTTTTATAGGAAATGGCTAATCAATTTATTCAGTCAAAATATTTCAGAACTCAGTTCTCTCAATTACACATTTTCTGCTAAGCTTTGTCTGGCATTTCTATTTGTTGAACTGTGTAGACCTTTCTTTCAGAGATGTTCTTATGTCCCTAGGCTCTCTGTAAAATTGAGATTTTTTTGTGCTGGTAATTTCATGCCACAGCTAAGGTCTGTGAATGTGGATCATAAAAGCAGGATTAAAGGTAGTAATTAACCGTTACGTTATGGAGAGACCCTTCCAGGCCCTGTGAGACTGTTTAACAGTTTTAGAGAGCAAGTGTTTTAGTGACCTGTCTTACAAAATAAGGGAGAGGTAATTCCATTTTACAGAAGCTTGCCTACATCACACAACTTGCACAAACTATAATGAAACTGTTCATGTCTGTCCTAAAGGGAATATTTTTGTTAATCTTCAGACCTGTATGTCTGAGATTGTGGTCATAACATATTGTATTAAATTAATAAATAATATGGGTACAAAATCCCATTTTTAAACATTGAGCATCAGCAGACTGTTCTTCAGAATCAGAATCAGAAAACTTTATTTATCCCGGAGGAAATTGTTCTTTTTAGCATGTCTGGTATTTGTCTAGCTACTAATGGCTGTTCTCAGAAATGGAGCTGGATGCTGAGTAAGCAGTGTGAGACTGAGAGGGCCTTCTATTGTTATTGGGGGTCGATACAGGAAAAGGCCAGTCTGTTAGTTTCCTGTTAACCTGCTACTGTTTTTATATATAATATATATAATATATATATATATATATACACATGTATATATACACATATATGTACATGTAACATTTTTTTAATCTCTAATATTAGTTTTATTTAACTGAAAATAATAGTTTTTATTTAACTGAAGCTTCTATAATGAGACTACTTTTTTTTGTTTGTGAAGGCCAGAAATATGTCATGTACTGATCAGTCAGAACAGAAAAGCTGCTCACAGGTGAAGTGAATAACGTCGATACAGTGGCACGTGTCAAAGGATGTATTAGACAGCTCTTGTGAAAAATGGTCACGTGTGAGGACCTGAGTGACTGTGACAAGGGCCAAAATTGCGATGGCTAGGTGACTGGGTCAGAACATCTCCAAAATGACAGAAATTGTTGGGTTTTGCCAGTATGCTGTGATGGCCCAAAAAGGGATGATCGTGGGCACCATGATATACTATGGGAAGAGGGCAAACTGGTGAAGTGGGCATTTTCGCGGGGGTTACGCTCCAAGAGCACCGGTGTATAGTGAAAAACTCTGTTTAATGCATTACCCTTAAAGAAAATGTAAAGATAAACCCGTATTGGCCACTTTTAATTTAAATTTCCTGCCAAGATATGCAACTCAGAAAGTTGCGGGAAAAAAGTATTGGGACACCAGCGAGGTGAACAGTTTTCGGAGACTAAAACCTGATCTACTCTGGCTAAAAATACAAATGAGGGTATGCTGGAAAGGTCTCCTGGACATCTACCGAACTGTGGAGTTAGAAGTGTCTGTGTTTTCGCTGCCGAGATATGCAACTCAGAAGGTCATGGGACAAAAGTATTGCCACAATAAAACAAAACAAGGCAGAGGATATTTGCAGTGTCTGCGTTACTGTGGCGATTTCCGCGTACAACTATCAGTTCAGTTCAGTGAGACTGAATCCGCAACTCCTGATCCGCGTAAAACTGGGGAGTTACTGTATGTGGATGGTATTTTGAGATGTACCACCTACCTAAACACTGTTTTGGGCCAAGTACACCCCTTCATGGCAATGATGTTCCCTAATGGCAGTACACTGCTACAGTTAAAAAAAAAATTCAGGTATTGGTTAAAGAAGACAACAAAGAAATAAAGGCCATGAACATGTGGAATGTGCTAATCTGTTCCATGAAGCAACTTACAGGACATAAAGGATCTGCTGCTAATGTCTTTGTGGCATATACCTCAACACACATTCAAAGACCTTGAGTCTTTGCTTTGATGGGTCAGGGCTATTTTTGCAGCACAAGAGGGAGCAACAAGTAGATGGTTTTAATGGTACGGCTGATTAATGTTTAATATCTAATGTGTTTCTCACTATACATTAAAGAGAGCCTGGCATGAATTATTTATCAAATTGGTCGAGACAAAAATACCCTTTTGGTTCATTGTTTAAAATAATCTAACTTTTGAGCTATGCTGTGTGATTCTCTATGCTAAATATCTTTACATGACAAGATATACAAGAACTTACACAACATAGTGTCCATGCCATTTCATCACAGTTGACTGCTCTTGCAACCCAACTAAATTGCCACCTGTCTTGCTGGCTACTTATATTCAATAGTGCTGGTGTATTCATGGCTGTTCAGAGTGTAAACACTCCAATTGAAAATGGCCTGAATGAAACACAGTTCCATTAGAGCACTGGCATTGATTCACGCTGATGACCTGCATGCATGTTATTCTCCATTCCCCTCCAGAGTGTATACAGTACTGTACTGTGTAAAGTCTTAGGCTCACATGCAAACTGTTTAAAGATGCTTTATTTGAGCACTAGGAGACTTTCTGCCAGCGAATACACAGGTTAACATTATAATAAATGCAAACACACAAGAAAATGAAATAATATGAAGATTTATTTTGTTTGTAAAAAGCTCTAATTTTGTGAAATGGTGCAGAGAACTCTGGTTTGGTTCCACATTTTACCTTAAGGCCTCCAGCCTTTGCACTGATTTGGGAAACGCCAACAACAGCTCACCTGATTTAATTTAATGAAGTATTGATTAAGCTTTGATGAGAACTACAACGTAATGTAGCGCTTTCATGAGGTCTGGAAATTTTTAAACAAACCCATCGACCAGCTTAAAATCACTATTTGCTGTATTACTATTGTATATTTTCTAAAAATAACTTTTAAATACTGCTCAGCTAAACGAAATATAATTCTCAAGTGTCTAAGACTTGCATGGTACTGTATGTTCATTTTAGTGAAGGATATCTACCATGTCTATTCCTCTGAGAGCCTAGGAGAAGTATGCCACTAGCAATCTATCTCCAGCTCAGAACTTGGACACAAGGTCCTGGTTTTCACTGCATCTCACACACCAGTTCCCCCAGTAATAAAGTACTATTCTGTACTTTATTACTTTATCATCTGCTGGTTCAATTTCCGGGCTTATGCAACACTGTCTATAATTGAGTAAAGGTATTAGAATTATGCATAAATCACTGGTCTCAGTTTTTTTAAAGGAGGGGTAGCTCCTTTTAATTTTCTCTTGTGGTCACTGTGTACTTGTGTTTGATAGTGAAAATTGATAGGGGGAGGATGAAATAAATTTGGAGTAAAGAGAGGGAGGAAAAACTGTAGGGAGTGGGAGGAATGCTTAGTCGGGGCGTGGTCAGCTGCAGCTGCAGCTGTGCATGGCCTGTGAGTGTGTGTCCTGGGCTGGAATGTCGGGACCTCCCTCAGGAATGAGTAGTCCTGCAGCCCCAATGTCTCTGTGGGAAAAAGGGAGCAGTCGAGCCTTGCCTAGAAGTGACCTCCAGAGCCCACAACCCCATAACTTTAACAATGACTCACAATGCGTCACATGGAGCCACAGAGACTGACTAGAGCATGTTTCAGTTTTTCAGGCTCTCTGTGAGAAGGAGACTGATGAGACAACAGTGAACTCTAGTTTAGCTTAGCCTAAGGGAGTCATGGGTAAATCAGAGTTGTTGAAATGTATTAATGACCTGTGCAGAGGAAGTAATTATGTGACTGGAAGTTGTTGTGAAGTCTGTGCAGCTGTTCAGCTGTCTCAGCTCTGTCATCATGTAACATAAGTTAGTTTTGATTCAGGTACATGTTTTCTGCTGGAATTAAATTATAGCTGGGAAACTTGGTGATGAATATGTACTGAATGCACACAGTTGCTGCCCTTCCTGGAAGTCCAATGTTCTCACTTCCCAAGCACCAAATTTGGTAAAAAAAAAAAAAAAAAGAAGCAAAAGAGTGTTTATACAATGTGTTTCCACAGCTAACACAATGTCCTCTGCTTTGCTGCAGACAAGCAAAAAACCAATTAAACATGTCCTAAAAGCATAAAAACACAAGCCCAATCAGAATCAAAATGTTTTACCTCTCTTGAAAAACAGTTACTGCTTGAAAACTATCTGGTCTTATTTTGGTAAGAATTTAAGGTATTTTAGTGGGTAATGTTTGTTTATAATTTTCTCATTTCTGAGCCACTGGCCAATGAGTTTAAATGCTATTGACAGTAAAATTTGTTGAAGTACTTCAGGGGTCTCGTACTCATGAAGATATAGCTCTGTTGAGAGTTTAATCAGTTATTGACTGGAGTTATTGTGTTAACCATTTAAAAGGGGATTGTGGGGTTATTAAAAATGAGACAATCCACACATTGTGTAACGTCAAATCTTTGAATCTCCCAGATAGTGACTTGCAATGTTATGGTTCAGCTCAGCTTAAATGTATTGAAACTGTTAAAAAAAAAAATCATTACTAAAATATAAGTTTACCTGTTCAGTGAGACTTTAGGGTTAAAATGGGAACATCTTTACTATACACAACCACGGTGTTGAGTTAACCAGTTGATTCTCAATTAAGTGACAATTTCAAAAAAGGAGGCCATAACAGACTTGTATCCAATAACCCCCTTTATGTTCTACTTTAATCGGGGATGCATTTATGTTGCTAAGATAAATTATTTTTTTCGACGCCGAGTTGAAGTATATTTGAGGAATAAAATTTGCATGTGCATTTCTGGTCTTCATCGTTTAACTTATTGACACTTTTGACTTGGAATTTATTGCTTGGAGTCTTTGGTTTGTTTTAGGATTTTTAAATAGATTTTACTGTTCTATGTAGCTACATTTGCAGACATTACATTTTCACACCTCATTTCAGCGCTGTTGAGTTGGCTTTGTTTAGTCCTCAGGCAATTAACTGTGGTTGTTATATGGTATCAGTGCGGTTTCTGGATTTTTCACGGCTTAAATATTTACTATGAGAAGCAACACCTGTTAAGGAAATTGAGGCGCAATCAAAACAGGATGTGGTGTCACACAAACCACACTGGGAGGAAGTGGTTAGCCACATTTTCCTCCTGTTAAAGGGGAAGTGACTTGCAGGACGCAAGCTTAGATTTGGGATACAAGACTCTTGTTTTGTGAGGGCTATTGAAAAGACATGCGTGCGTGTGTGCGTGCGTGCGTGGCTGCTGTTAATAGGTTGTAAGCTGTGAAGACTCTGAGCCCTCCTGTGGCTTAGAGCCCACTGGATTCGTCACAACGTAGGCCTGTGGACATGCTGCAGATGGCCTCCAAAAATCAGTCCCACTGTCTTAAAGGATTACCCTTTTGTGACCCTATATTTAGGCCATTTCCACACGTACTTGGGTATTTCTTAAAACTGAGATTTTCCGTTTTCGTCCACACAAGCACGTTTTCAAAAATATCTCCGTCCACACAAAATTGCAAAAAACGCTGACAAAAGCAGGAGAGCAGGTGGGGATATAACCTTAAACCGTATAGCATTGGTGACCATTGGTGATCAGAAGCCTTGGAGGGAGGCGATGTCATTATCAGAGACAGTGTCCTTGTCAAAAAATGCTACCTTTTAAGTTTATACAGCTCATACCGATTATAACACTGAGAATGATGAAAAATAGGCAAATAATATGCATAATCAGAGAAAAGTATATTTTATTTAAATGAAATGAGCCCAGATAGATCTTTAGAGGTGCATAGAACTGGTCTATACGGTCATCTTCTAATACTGAAAAATGCACAGGCTACTTCAAATCATGCCATGCTTCCAGCTTGTGAGGTCTGGATGTTGCTGATGTTTCCTAGCTTCAAACAGTATTCTGCAAACTGCAGGATAAAAGGCATTTTAGAATCAGAAAACTTTTTTGATCCTAGAAGAAATTGCTCACAAAGACACAGGCCCTAGAGTAGCGACATACACGCCATATTAAAAGAGCTCTTAAGATATTAATCACTAGGGGTGTGACGAGACACTTTTCCCACGAGACGAGACGAGACACGAGACTGGGTTCACGAGAACGAGACGAGAC